>CM033325.1:9127341-9727341 GCA_019359835.1 Pharus latifolius
AAATCCAACTTAAAAATATAAATGTATATATGTTTGGCAAATATCTAATGTAATTTTGATCTATTTTCACCCGTATAATCGCCTATCAATCAACCAACCTTACAAAATTTTGATTTACACATTTAGCAACAATGCCGAGAAATGGATGCCTGACAAATTCCACCGTATATTAGCTGGCAACCAATTTTTTTCATTTTTTATATTTTTTCTTTATAATTTATAGATCCTCATAATTTATATCAAATGTTCTCGTTCATGTATCATAATAAGCAGATTATAAATAAATAAATATATATATAATATGAAAAAATGGCAAACAAATCGCACTTGTTTTTCTCGCATTCCTCGAAGAAAAAAAAAATCTCTTTGTATTTACCAAACGATAAAGCGCACATTTTATTACGTATTTATAGTTGTTTCCTACGGTAACAGCGAGACACCAGTGTATTGATAGGTACGGACCAAGACTTTTAGGTCGGGTTTTTTTTTGTCTTTTCGTTAATTAAAGGGGCAAGCCAATTTTTGCTTAATGACTTTAATTAGTAAACGTACTATTTGTTTGGGTCCTCATTTCCCTTTCACGAAGGATTAATTTCTTTACGTCCCTTGCAAACCACGAGGGTAATATCGTGGCATAATTTTGTGTAATTAATAACTAGAAGATGCGTCGAGAAGTCTCCAAGTCTATGCGATCTTCTCCGTACTTCGTACCACGATATTAATATATCTGACCAGTACTAGTAAAATGTTGTGTAGTAATTACTTACACCATGCATTTTGACCTAATGACCATCCAAGTCTTGAGTCTCCGGTCCAACGAACCGGACCTTCATCATAAAAAATACGCGTGTATTATTTTCCACGGTAACAACGGAGAAAATCTCATTACAATCCCGAGCACTGTTTTTTTAAAACAAATAATCCTGACATATTCCACCTCTCATAGAGTATTTTTTTTTTTGTAGATTTGTGTTAAATATACAGAACATATAAGATTTATTCTATGTCATTTTCTATAGATTATGACGCGGTGAATGGAATAACTCTTTAATTATAAGAATCCAAAAAAGGTGAAATGCATTCAGTGCATTACATTTCCTGCAATAATAATTGTCAAATTAACTACGGTACACAAGCTGATAGATTAATCCGCAGGAAAGGCAGCTCGTTCACATCTTCCAATTGCTGAAAGTTACGTGAGCCCTAGGCGGCCATTGCTGGTCATTGTTGCATCAGTTCAGTCCAACCGTGCGCCAATCAACAGTGTATATATTGTTGGCTTTTTCAGGAGGAAAAAATCCAATAAATATAGAGTATGATTCTTCCGTTTGAACGGTAACTAATAATGTTGCTTCCACGAAATCATATTGCAAGAAATGACAACATTTCCCTAATGACTTAGCCGGCCAGGTCGTCATCAGTTTAAGTCATTGTCATCTTGACAAAAAAACCAGCCGTACATTTAGTACATGTGACTTTTTTTAAAATTTTTATTATTAGGAAGCATGGGACCAAACGACTTGGAATTTTGGATAACCAATCCAATAAATCCCGGAAAGCTAGAGTACTGGGAACTAAAGTTCCATTCCACAAGCGCGCCAGTTCTGACCGCCAAGTGCATGCATGTATTGGTTCTCAGGTTTGATTCTATTTTATATTTATTTAATTATAATATTTTGTTATCATATGTGTGTTGTCAGTATAACAGATGCTATTAATTCTTACAAAGACAATTTTACAAAAAAAAGCTTGCATGTATTACAATTAAGTAGCAGTTGATATGAAGTAACCATAATTCCTCTGACACAAAATATAAGATGTATGTTGAGCACACATAGATTAAGAAAGTTTTTTAAAAAAAGAATATTGAGAGAAAATGACTAAACTATTTTTGTTTATAAATTCTTTGAAAATGAGATGGAAAACATAGAAATAAATAAGAGTAAATAGAAAAGATAGTAATAAATTTACATATACGTCTTATATTATGTAACAAGATTGAAGAAATCATTTACCTTATAATATGTGTGAAAATAAGGCAGATAATATTTACCCGATCTGATTCCGCATCTGTAAAATTCTTAATATGAGTTGTAATTTTAAGATTTGGACGCTATCCATATCTATATCTGATTTCTATTTTCTTCTGGATATGGGTTAAGATACGGAAAGAGCGATATCCGATTCTGTATCCATATCCGATTTTAAATGAGAAAATGGATATTCGTTTTTGTCCTAAGACCCATATCTTTTTTTACTATCGCTATGTCTACATATTTTTTTTATTATAGGTGTTTGGACTTGCCGATAATAATTATAAAATAAAAAAAAGAATTTTATAAATTGATACAAGCTCTCCATATATGAAATTATGTAAATTATAATATGTATTCTTATTGTTAATAATATAAGGATTATTACCGAAATCTTATTCACATCCAACTCGTAACTATTCCATATCTAAATCTATATCTGTACTTGTTGGTATCTGCGTCCATTTTTGCATTTGATAAAAAATATGGATTAAGATACAAGATAGCTACTGTTCATTAGTATTTGATCTGTTTTCACCCCTACTTTATAGTATGCAACAATGGAAGTATCTATTTTGGAATAGATATAGTATCTATATAGAATTTTAACACTTTGCTTATATTCGAACCTACATGGATTTCACGAGTTGATATGGCTAAGTGATTTTCTTATGGAAGGAGAGGGAGGGGGTGGACCATGTTATTTTAGTGCTTTCCTTAGCTCTTGAAAACAAAACATCGGATTTCAAAAAAGAGTTAGAGAAGAGAGTATGTCATATCATCTGTACAAATTCATATCTAATAATTTGTTGACAGACAGATCCAACATTTTTTATCTCACTCTCTATCTATACACCCATGTGACTGATAGATAAACCCACCTCTATTGGCCCTACATATCAACCATACAAATCTAAATCCTCTTTAGTACGCATTGTGACTGAGACGTATATGAGCAAAGAAGTGGGGTGTACTGTTTATGTTAGTAGCAGACTAACACCTGCACTCACCGAAACATCTCTCAGTTAATTTTTTGATCGGAGTTGGCGAAATTGGCTCATCTTTTTCCTCTAATTCCAAGTGGATACATTGTAGGTTCGAGATGCACTTAATCATATTTTCTAGGACACGTATAAAGAATATTTTTTACACATAGAACGGCTCATTATAAAATTGATTCTAATATGATCCAATGACATGATACGCGTGACAAAATAAATTACAACGTCAGCTTTTCTTTCTTCCTTTCTTTGGTCATTCTGATATATTTCGCATTCTTCGCTACCTCATAATAAAGGATGTCGAGCCGATACCTGGAGACATGGAAATGGTTTATGTTTTACCCCGACTGAAGCATTTTTAATTGAGTTTGCTTGGATAAAATCATGAGAATTCTGTTTTGTCTTAATTTGCAGAGGTTATTTTAGAAAATTATTTTTATAATTGATAATAATATCTTCTATATTGACAAGTGGTAATACACATCCCACTATTTACTTTCGTTCCCTCTTTCTACACAGACATCAAGTCGTTAACATAATATTCTACTTAAACATATACAAGATAAGAAATGAAAAATTAAATGTATATCATTTCTTTGCATGACCATGGACTTTAACCCATCTTGCAAAGACCATTTTCTTGACATTTACGTCGTCTCCCAGTAAAAACTGAAAATTCTTGATCCAGCGAGACGTTGTGGAGTCAAAAGCAATGACTCGAAACAATGTTTCCCATCTTTTGGGAAAGTGACCAGTTAATTTTTTTTCGAGATAAATGACTAATCTATCGGACGTGAAAGCAAGAAAAAAAAAACCACTCTTGTTTAAATCGAACTTTCCTAATTGATAGTCTGATCAGAGTGTATAGAATTCTCTCACTCAAAATTAAGCATTGAAACTTTGAACAAGCTTCATTAGTTTACTGGTGAGCGGAGAAAACCATGATTACTTGTTGACCTCGTAAGTTTACCAGATAGATTAGAATATGAGATTTGGTAGGTATTCTTGAGACTAAATCTTTGCGCCATTTTGAAGTGAACACTAAATCATGCAGAATAGTGTTTCAATTCTTTTTAAGAAAACTGAACTACAAAAATTCTAATACAATGTAATTAACAGTAGGGCAGCATGTAGTTGTAAATTAAATGTTTAATTTGTTTTAAAAATTATGCGGTTTTTGTTTGTCTAGCATGTGGTATTGAACACAAAATCAACTTAATCTTGAATTTATTTCCTTGCTGTATAAAGGTTATGAAGAGAAGAGCATTGACGTCGAATCTTAGCTTTAGCATGGTGAGATACTAATATAAGGTTGAGCAGAAAATAGGAAATATACGTTTTATTCAAATGAGTTCACATTGTTCTTGCTTTCCACTTATATTGCGAGGTTATTAAATACGAAGACCTCCAAAATTCTAGTTCTGGATAAAATAGAGCTACAAGTTGGGACGACGTGAGGTACATCTTGCCCCAGTCTTGCTCTAACCTGAATCTGCTACAATACAAAAATAAAATAACTGCACACACACTAATAGATGTTCAGGACAAATGCGAAAAAAGAGGCAGTTTTTCCTTTTTTGTTTTTTCATTGATATCTGGATCCAAACAATCAATTACAAAATCAATAACCGTGCAGTAGCCTGGGCAGTGGCCAAGCAGAATTACACAAGTAGAAATTCAAGTTAGGACCCGTTTGGTAATCATCGGATCGGGTCAGATCCAGCCTAGCTCACAACCCCACCCCCGGCACCAATTTTATTCGGACTGGTCTAAATTCGTATTTGATTCCCATCTGGAATATGAAATGTCTAGTCCGTTTTGACCCAATTTGCCACGAGAAAAATTATGTAAAGACTCAATTTTTTTCCCTCTCTCCCCCCTCGACCTCGTCTCCCTCGCATGGCTCACATAAGCCGCTGCCACCTCTTCTCCATCCTCCAATCAATGACGATGGTTCCAATCAACCAATGCCACAACTGTGGGAAGTCTCATATGCGCTTGTCATGGCAGCTGTGGTGGCTCTGATTCACGAAGGCCACAACTCCAACGAGTTCCATAGACCATAACAGCGTCTCCAATCGACCAAGGCAGTAACAGCGGTGTCTCCGATCGGCGACAGTAGTCGCGGCAGCAGATCTTGTAGGTGGCGGCAACAATTCAGATCGGACCAAGAGGTGACAGCAAGTCCCCTATACGGCTATACTATACGACGATTAGTGTTAACATGGCAATCGTGAGCCGAGGGCCGCCACAGTGACAAGCTCAAAAGCCTCGTCCAACTTTCCCGTCCTTCGTCCAAACAAAAGCTAGGATTGATTCTTTCAAAGGGTTTGCAAATATAAGATTTGGGTGCTTTCCAATGAGATCAACAAAATCCTTGTGGAGATCCTTTTCCCATGGAGTTTTTTTTCCTTGAGCATCGAAAGAAAGCCTTAGTGATTGAGAAAATTTGCAAGTAATGATAATTATGAACTAGACAAGATATATGTATTGTTTCAAAATCAATAATAAAAGTTGCAAGCAATGTTTGGAAATCCATCAAGAATGAGAATGGCAAAGAACACACCACACTGATGTTAACAAAACCACAGAGCTCTTTGTATTACCTAACCGTGCAAGAACACCAACCAAACCAATCGAGGTCATTGATACAGATCACTCAACTCTTTTACACTAAATGTACACGCCAATTTACAGAAAAAGAATCACCAGTAAGAAAAATGCAGCTATCATCTTTCTAAAGATTTCTTTCAGTCTTGCTCTGCTATATAATTGGGTAGCTCACCCTGACAAAGGTACTCATCACATTGGGATGCAGATCCCCAACCACGGCGTAGTCGGAGAATGTCCTCTGTGAATGTTGAGCCTAATGATCCTATGAAAACATTGGAAAGTGCGCAAATTGTCTTATCGAGCATGGCCTCAACCTACAAAATTATTTTAAGCAGATCCCGTTAACTACAACCTTTGCACTCAATATGACAAAATTTCAGAATGGTATCTACCTGACTATCTCCACCCATGTGATTTCTGTATAACAAGGCATCCCATTTCTCAGAACTGTGGTGCTCCGGCCTTCTCACAAGGGGGACTGGCTTGTTATTGAACACAACCATCGATAGCAGGAGGTTTGTCTCACTCTCAGCAGCATCAGTTGATAAATATATCACTGGGGCATTAGCTTTCTCAACAATCCGCAGAATGCATTCTGCTGCCTGAGGGATGGGGAAGAAGCAGCTCTCTTTTTTCACATTACTGCAGGCAAAGGTAAAAGGAAAGATCACCTGTTGCTAATATCTCACAGAAATGGTATGTGCAGCTTAAAGCAAAATTTTCCATGTAATTTATGGTTTTGATATAAGGATAAAAAAAAGTATTTGGTATCAGCTGCATAAGGAAAGCATAACACTGTAGGCCACAGGAAAAGATAATACAACCATATTTTGTAGAGCAAACCAATAACCACGCACAGAGCAAAGTTAAAAGCAGCAAGTTTCCACACTTTACCCATATAACCGTTTATCTGTTTTTCTATACAAGGGGTATGAGGTTCTCACCACTCCAAAGACCTCAAGCATATGGTGGCAATCAAATATATGATAAAGCTACAAAGATCTGAACTAACTATGCCACCCCTCAAACCCCTGATATATGTTAAATGTCATGTCCAGATCAAGCTATATCCAAAAGAACTTTCAATAGGATTTCCTGTGGTCGCAATGTACAACTTGGTTCCTTCAGTATAATTAATAAGGAAATTTTAGATATGTGCCACATCAAAGAGTGACAATTAGTAAAATATCACTCTAAACACTTCAACAAAATACCACTCCAAAAACTGATTTTTTAGTAAAATATCACACTGATTATTTTTCCTCAATTTGTAGTATTTAGCAAATATATAAAATTATAAATAGACCATTTTTCCCTTACTTATCTGGTTGAACTGAGTTTAACCCAAATAGCAGAGTGGAGCTACACACCCATAACAGAGCAAAACTTCACCCCTTCTTCCTTGTCGGAGGGGCAAGGGTGCAATTCAACCAGATAGACAAAGGCAAAATAGTCTCATTCATAATTTCATATATTTGTTAGATACTGCAAATTGATGGAAAATAGCTAGAGTGGCATTTTACTAATGAACCAATTTTTGGAGTGGCATTTTGCTGAAACAAGTGTTTAAAGTGGCATTTTACTAATTGTCACTCTTTGGGGTGACACGTATCTAAAATTCCCAATTAATAAACTTAAAAGATAAGACACAGGTGACAGATTATATAGCACAAAGTCAAGCAGTTCACAGTCATATTAACATAAATCAATAGTGAATAACACAAAGAATTATTAAATAGCTAAATGATGACCATTTTATTTGTCGTAAAATAGTCCTCATTGATTTGTTCAAGCGGCTGGTGAAATGACACTTGCTGCTGAACCTGTATCTCATAGGACTTGCATGTAAATGGGCAAGTTGAATTTTCATTTTGCAGTCTGCAATTATCTTTTTAATTTAGATGCAATTTTCCAAGCATACTTATGAAAACATCTGCACTTCAAAACCACGGGTTGGACATTTACATCATTATTGAATTCTCAATATTTGCTAGTCCAATTTTATTACTTCAGTACTTTAGCACCCTGGTCAATCTTTCGGATAAAACCATTACTTCATTAGAAACTTCCCTGCTGATTTATCTCTCCACTAGTATTTGTTTCCTAACAAGTCCTAATAACTATTGCCTGCATCCAACTTCTCCATAATGCTTTTTGCCAGTGACTTGTCCAATCACCTTCAAAATGCCCCTTGTGATTATCGTTAGTATTTCTAGGTAGGAACAAAATATTGGATTCCCCATAGTTTAAGGACTTCAATCCTTACAATATACTAAGATAATACTCAACATTTTCCTCCTCATAGGACACTGAAACACTTATCTCAGATTAATTCATACTACTAGAAGGCAACAGCTAGCTTTTTTTCCAATCAAATCATAATGCAGTGAATTTTGAAGTAAATCTTTCAACAATTCTATTCATTTTGAAGTGAATTTTGCACTCCCTATTATGTGGCTGGTTGCTGAAGCAGTAATTGTTGAGTTGTTTGTTGAAATGGAAAGCAACCATGTATGACCAAGGAGAGTACTTTACTAGTGATAGTAACAAAATACTAGCCTTGTCAGTAGCTCGATGTTGACATCCTAATATATATCTTCCTAGATCTAACTATCTAAGCAAGGCATCCAGCACCATTTCTAACCACTCTTTTTCAAAACAACTGCCAGATTCAGTATGACTTACACTGAAAAAGAATGCCAAATAAAGTTGCACCCTCGAAAGCATCAATAATCATGGAGCAACTAAAAGAACACAAGAAATTCCATGTCTGGAGTATGTAATATGTAAAAAGTTAAAGCCGGCCTAGAGGACAACACACTGTTTTCAAAAAACAAAACATGGCATTGCACCATGTCTGTTCACAAATCTGAGAACCACCTTATATACAGAGGGAGATAACCTTCACAGATTAACATGTATAGCAATGTTGTATATTGTTAAAAGATGGAAGTGCCTAGTTACCAACAAAATGGATATCTTACCAGAACTTAAGGAATCCATGTCGACGAAAATGCAGAGCAATATAGTTTCCCCCCAAGAAAGTCTGTACAAATCGCTGCGCAGTGAGCACAATGAGCTTGCTTGGTTGGATCAAAGTCTTGCACTTGTGAGCCAGTGGACCGCCAGGCTGCATCACCCAGTCTTCCTCAATGTCGGCATAGAACATGTCACCGATGGCGAGCACCTCAGCATCTGACGAAAACTTGGGCATAATATCGGCCACATACCTCTTCTTTGGTTCCTTAAGCTTTGCATCCTCGGGCCAAGCAGCCTCAATCTTGCCAAGAGAAATTCCCAATCCCTTTAACCTCTTCACGTGGTCCTCATCCAGGAAACAGGGCGGCGATGCACTGTAACATATGAACTGATCAATGCTGACCTTCTTCCTCTTCTCCGCGAACTCCTCATATGACATAACAACCTTCCTCCCGACACAATCGTTAATGTGGTTAATATCAAGCACCCGCTCGTACTGGTAATCTACCTTGGAGCTGGGCAGCACCAGGACCCGGCCAAGAAGTGCAGCAAAGAACATATGCTTCTCTAGGCAAATCAGATGGTTCGACATTTGCCCGGAGAGGCAGATCGCGAACAAGAAACGATCTTTCTTGGGGTTCCACTCTACCGTCCTCCGGTTGTGAGGCAATTCGGTCCTCCTGCACCCAGCACCCTGCGGATCGATGAGATCTGCGTCGTCCTCCGTTGCATTGCCGCCTGTGAAGCGGTGCGACGTGAGGAGCGCCTCCTGGATCTCGCGGTTGATCTTGATCTGGCCGAGGAGGGCGGACCGGAACTCGTCGAAAGAGACCGAGGAGGAGGCGTTGGTGTTCTTGGGCACGGAAGAGGAAGTCCGGTTCCACAGCCTGAGGAGGCCGGAGCGCTGGGAGCGGAGGAGGTACAGCGCGCGGAGCTCGGCCTCGCGCATGCGGGAGGCGGCGAGGTCGGCGGCGGGGGCGGCGGAGGGCAGACGGATGGAGGCGGGGAGGCGGAGGGAGGAGGCGCCGCCGAGGGAGAAGAAGAGGACTAGGAAGAGAAACGGGAGAGATACGAAGAGGAGTACATACCGGCGAGTCCAGAGGACGCGGCCGAGAGAAGCTGCGGCGGAGGAATAGGAGATGGGGCGGTGCGCGGCGAGTTGGAAGGCGGCTGGCGAGCGGGAGGCGGATGGGGAGGAGGGCTTGGTGTGGTTCTCGGGCACGAGGGTCTGGAGGTCGTCGTCCTCGTCGGAGGTGGAGGAGTGCCTGTCCATGGCAGCGGTGGGGAGCGTCGGTGGGGAGTGAGGAAGGTAAAAGAATTTGATGTGGGAGGGCACGAAAAAAATTTATAAATAACGCAAAGGAAAAAATAATTTGAGAAATGACACACAATTCAATAAAATTGTGAAACTAATCTGGTCGCGCACGAGAAGATATTTATCATGGGTGTGAAGCGCGACAGAAATAGAAGGCCACCTTTTTCTTTTTCGATCAGCAATATAAAGGCTTTCCATTTTGGAGTCGCAACAGAAGGGCCATCAATTTTTCCCGTTTTCGACCAGCGATAAGCATCTTTTCCAGTTTGGAGCCACGACATTAACCTTTTTCATTTTGGAGCCGTGACAGAAAAGAGATTTTCCCCAATTTCTCTTCTGGTCGTTTCCACTGAAATGTTACATAAAATAATAACTTTTTTATACTTTCCTTATTGATTTCAAATAATTAACCTTCGAAGTTGGAAAATCTCTGATTAGTGTTTAATTGGTATAACTTTTGCTCTAAGTTTCCATCTAAATTCATGTTAAAAAATCTTTCCACGTGATATTTTATGTGAATTTTTGTATCATTTTTACAATCTGTTTTCATGGTTGTGTTTGTTATGTTTCAAAGATAATTCGCACAAAATTTGGAAGAATTTCGAGTTTGCTTGGATAAAAAATGAAGAAGACAATAAAAATTGAATGAACCGGGGTTCTGAAGGGCCCAAACCCTAAGCAACGGAGCCCTGCATGGGCATTGGCACGGTCAATTGTAAATTTGAAGTCCGATATTTGAAAATTATTAATTGTTTGAAAAGATGTAACTCTACACTGAAAAGCTGAAACAAACTGTCAGTACATATTATTTAGAAGTACATCCCATGATGTGCTGATCCATTAACATATCTAATTATTAAATCGCCTCCCTCTTTTGTGATGCCTATCTCTCTGAAAAGGCGAGGGTGAATAAGTATCAGGCGGGTTATGTGGTCATCGACCAGTTGCAGTAAAAGGTCCGTAGCGGTCTGACGGCCCTAATGGTTGTGAAGGCTGTGTGGGTAGCGGAGCATCATGGAGCTGACTCGGTTGAAGCTCGTCGTGCGTGTGGTGCTAATGTGCATAGGGATTATCCATCCCCAGCATGTTGGACATCCAATCGTCATGCTCCCTTTGTTGTGCCAACTACTCAGCCTTAGCCCCCTATGGCGCATATATTGTCAGCTCCGACGGATGACCCCAATATGCCCAAGAAGCCCCCTTAGCAGGTTGTGTTCGCTGCGGAGGCATCCAAGGAGCAGAGTAGAGCTGGTTCACTCGGTCCAAATCCTGCTGATCCCAACGATCTTCTGCGGCTAGTTGCTCTGCGAAAGTCCTATCAGCAGCCTCTTGAGCTCTTCTGATGTCCTCTGGGTTGTCGGAGTCGTCGGAATCATTGCCTCCTGGCCTATGATGTGTCAATGGCTCTCCTATATGTAGTGATCCATCTCGACGAGAAAACATTGACGATGAGCGTGGAAGAATTGATGGGGTGCTAGATGGGCCTGCTGTGTCACCTCGATGATGTGCTATGTCGAGTAGGACGTGTGCCCGAGGTATTGGGGCGTGCAAAGGAGGGTCGAGTAGACCTTGGGCTTGGTGGGCGCGCCAAAGGCTGTCTTGGCATGAATGCGTCAGTAGTATGTCCGCAACTTAGGTCGCTCATGAGTCTTCGGGTACCAGTGTTCACCGCACGGATGACTCTAGTAAACTCAGTACGGCACCAGCGACCTCCGCGTGCTATGCTAGACAAAATCGATCTAGTCTGCCGCTCGATGGCAGTTGCAACGTCGAACTGAGAAAGACAAATAGTGTATTAGTTAGTAAAATGAGTAAATGATGGATGCAAAAGGGGAAATATCGTAAAAACGTACTGAACAATGTATCCGGCCCGGCCAATCAGAATCAAAACCTAATTGCACACGTTCCAAATGCAATATATGTGTTGGTGTATCCTCAGGCACACGAGAAAGCCGCGTGCTGGTACGGGGCATGTACCAGTCAAGATACGCTCGGTACGTATTGTGATTGTACACTCGAACCTCTGCAATTACATCATTTTGTGCAAGCTCGTTCCACTCCTGCACCCATCTGCCATTCTTGTGCGCTCAATTGTCGGTCTGCCTTCCTTGCCTACTCTGCCTACAAAATAAAATGGAGGTAACGGTAGGTATCGAAACAAAAAATAAAATTCAAATCTTATGCACACATGGGTGTACCTGTGCACCTCCTTGGGGAGATCCCTGTCACGTTCTCTCTCTGGAGGTGGGGGTGTGCTGATATAATCCAAACTGACGCATCACCCGCTCCGGGTAGTACGGCTCTACCATATGAGAGAACATAAGATGGCGTCGTGTCATCCTACAATCGTTGCCCGCTGTGCACATGATCGATATGCCATGCGGTGCAATACTCTCAATGAAATCTGGTGTCCATGGACACCATACGACTTGCGACTCGTGGAGTAGATCGAAATCCCCTGGTACAAGAGGTAGCACCGACGAACCTGGTTCACAGACCATCTCGGTCGACTGTGCATCCATCTTGTGCCCATGGTTGGGCGATCCACCCAATCATGGACATCATCAGGCTCAGGGTAATGCACCGGTCGATCCAAGCGTAGCCGACCAATTGGAAAATGCTCCCAAGACCATAACTGCAGCAGAAGGAAGCATCTCGACAATATGGATTCTGGCGCAGTCTAGACACACGCATCGCACAACCCTCGGTATGTTGCACAAAGCACGGATATAGCCCAGTTGTACTGGGAAACATGCCCTAGTTGGGCATCGACAATGCTCTCCGCCAATGAAATGAACCATGGGTGAACTGTATCCCCGTGTGTAGATTGGAACAGGATATACTGGAATATTACCAACAGGTATGCGAACAAATGCCGGCGCACAACATGCTCCAGCGCATCAGGTGGGCAGTCAAGGTAGTGCAACAAAAACCTATGTGGCACACCACGTCTAGTTGATGGGATCTGATCTGCCTGTTGAACGATGTTGAACCTAAGGTTTACCTGAGTGCGCCAGTTTGCAGGCGGCCGTGATGGAACGATGGGTGCTCCTGCGGCAGGTAGGCCTAGGAGCATACCCACATCCTCCAACGTGATCGTCATCTCCTCCATCGGAAATGGAATGTGTGTGTCTCGGGGCGCCATCGATCCACCAATACAGTGACAATGACCTGTCCAATGTGAGGCCATGTCCAGTCTGCAGTGTACGAGCAAAAAGTAGTAAACCCGCCTCTGCGAGAATAGAGATGTATCTCGCATCAAGTGGCCAGTACTCCATGGGAGCCCTCATTACAAGTGTGATCCGTTTGAGACCTAGCCTTGGTTTTCGTACTAGACTCGCCCAGATTCTATTATGCGGAATAACGGGATCTTACTCGGAAATACCGAAACCCAAAGGTTGATCGAAGACACAGCTCAAAGTAATTGCACAACTCTTTTTTTCAAAGAGGGCTTACACGTCGAACGTTAGGCACACTTGCCTACGTCGAAGGAACTATAAGTGTCTAAAACTTAAATAAGTTCTATGGTTTTTCGATCGATTTTCGATGATCTAAACTAGACCTATTACAAGGTATTTATAGTCCAATCGTATGAGTACGTATCAGAATCAATAACCTAAACGTATTAGATTCATATAACTAATCCTAAACAGATAAGCTTAGTTATACACATTCGGATCGGATTACAATTCTGAACAGGGAACGAATTCCTTTTCCTGGTCGTGGACCAATCCATGTTCGCGGACCCATCCATGTCCGCGAATCCTTTCCGAACACGGTTAAGGTCGCGAAGCCGCATGCGATCAGGACTTGGTCGCGAAGCCGCATGCGATCAGGACTTGGAGATCCTCCCAGATCATGACTCCCTTGTTGAGAAGGAGCCAACCCCTGTTGCGACCTCTCGATCAAACTGGAGATGTGGAAATTGGGCTTGTCCATCTTCTTTGGTGTACCACTTTGCCGCACGTGCTCATTGATCTTTCCGACCGATTCGAAAAGTCTCCTTGGTGCCACTGCGGGTGGTAGTCACCTTTTCCAGAATCACATCTTCACGTAGAGGTTTGTCTCGTTGATAGACCAAGTCTTCAACAAATGGTACTATAGTATCTGGCTCATCATATAGCATTGAAGGCTCAAAGAGTTTGAGATGCTCAACATTAACAACCGAGTAGATATCCATGTATGGAGGTAACTCGAGCTGACAAGTATTATTACCCACTTTCCGCAAAATCCGAAAAGGACCATAACGAATGGGTTTGAGCTTCTTACCTTCACCTTTAAGTCTCTCCTTACTCAGATGTAACCATATCTTATCACCTTCTTAGATTGCGCATCAACTCAGTGCCGATCATGTCGCGCCTTGTACTTGAGTTGAGATTTCAGCAAGTTCTGTTCAACCTCACGATGGAGTCGTTGAATATCTTCCAGGAACTTTTGTGCTCGATCCTGATCAGATGCTTCCTTGTTGTTCTGTGCTGAGGTAGGGATCACAAACTCCATGTCAAATGGACTCTGGGGTAGAAATCCTAAACAGACCTCAAATGGGGACTTTCCAGTCGAACCATGCACTGCTCGATTAAAAGCAAACTGCATGTACGGTATGTTTTCATCCTATGTCTTCGGGTGCTTCTAGTTATATCCTCTCAAGATATGAATGATTGTGCGATTTACCACCTCGGTTTGACCATTAGTTTGCGGATGAAAAGCAGTACTCCTCTTTAGCTTGGTGTCCATCATCGTCCAGAGCGATCGCCAAAAGTGACTAAGGAACCGGGTATCGCGATCAGACACAATAGCAGTCGGCAGTCCGAAGTGTATCCAAACGTGTTGAAAGAATACCCGAGCTGCCTCTTCTTCCGTGATAATCTTCCGACAAGGTATAAGAACAATCATTTTGGAGAACCGATCAATGACCACGAATAGATAGTCGTTGCCACGTCGGGTATTAGGCAATCCTCCTAAGAAATCCATGGATATGCTCTCCCATGGTCTCGATGGAACTGGCAAAGGAGTGTACAAACCTAATTTTCGGTTTGCCGGTTTCGAGATGCTGCAGAGACCGCAGCCTCGAACAAACCTAGCCACATCTTGTTGCATACGCGGCCAGAACACATGTCGGTGAAGATTTTGCAATGTCTTTGTAACCCCAAAGTGACTAGCTACCTTCGATGTGTGCGCTTCTCGCATCCATTGAGTTCGAAGTGCTCAACGAGGTATGCAAAGTAAATTGCCCTTGTACAAGAGTCCTTCTCGACGAACGAACTCTGTAGGGTTCCCTGTTTCGACCTCAGTCAGTGCTGTTTGAAAATCAGGGTCTTCACTGTACATAGTGACATAGTCATCATGACATGAGGGCTCGATCTGCATGAACGCTGATAAACAGAGGGTCGTAACTGGTGGTCGCGACAACATGTCCGCCAATTTGTTGTGTACGCCCTTCTTGTACTTAATCACCAGATTAAACTGCTGCAGATACGACATCCACTTCATGTGCCGAGCTTGCTGTAGTTTGGACTGAGTTTGCAAATATTGCAATGGTTGATGGTCGGTGTGGACAACCGTCTCTTTCCCCAAGAGATAACACCGCCAATGTTTCACGGCCTTATGCAGTGCGCATTACTCCTTATCATAAGTCGGGTAGTTCTTCTGAGCTCCCTGGAATAACTCGGAGTGATATGCCACTGGTCGACCTTCTTGCATGAGCACTGCGCCCATTGCATAACCTGAGGCATCGGTTTCTAGCTTGAACGGTTTCTGCAGATTCGGCAAAACTACACAGGCACCTCGTTGATCTTCCTTTTCAGCAAGAGAAACGTGTCCTCATGTTTCCCTGTCCACTCGAACTTCTGATCGATCTTGGTTAATGCATGCAATGGAGAAGCCACAATCGAGAAGTGTCGGATGAACTTCCAAAGATATTGGCATGCTCCCACAAAACTACGCACATCCGTAACTGTTCGCAGTCGCGGCCATTCGCGAATCACTTTTACCTTGTCTGGGTCGATTTGCAATGTACCATTGCCGACCAGGAACCCAAGGTAAAGTAGAGTTTGCTGGCTGAACTCGCACTTCTTACGGTTGAGGCGAAGTCGATGTTGCCGAAGCTGATCGAATACCTTTTCGACATGAATGAGGTGCTCATCCCACGAATGACTATAAACCAATATGTCGTCGAGGTACACGATCACAAAGTCGTCGATGAACTGTCTCAATACGTCATTCATAAGACGCATGAAAGTTGCCGGGGCGTTGCAGAGACCAAACGGCATGACCAGCCATTTGAACAGACCTTGTTGTGTTTTGAACGCGGTCTTCCACGTATCCTCCTCTCGGATGCTGACTTGATGATATCCTGACTTAAGATCCAATTTGGAGAAGACAACAGCATGCTTCAATTGGTCTAACAGGTCGTCAATACGGGGAAGGGGGTACCCGTTCTTGATGGTGATCTTGTTCAGTGCTTGATAGTCGATGCACATACGCCAAGTCCTATCTTTCTTTGGTACTAACACCACAGGAGATCCACAAGGTGGACTACTTGGCTGAATGACACCATCGTTCAGCAACTCACCAAGTTGTCTCTTGATCTCTTCATTCTCCATTACTGAGTTGCGATACATACTCAGATTGGGCAGTGTCGCATCGGACACAAGCTGAATTTCGTGCTCGATTGGACGTTTCGGCGGACGACCCTGGGTAGTCTCAAACAGATCACTGTATTTCTCCAGCAGTCCTGAAAAACGACCAGAATCCTCTCGGCACGCCAGCGACAATGCTGGTCGAGTACCCTCACCTTGTCCAATGGGTCGAATCATGACAAGCACATACTTGTGACATGCATTAACAATTCGTTTGGCTTGATTTGCGGTAATCAAGTTCGAAGTGTTGACGTGGATGTCTCTACTGATCATGAACTTAACTCCGTCTTTGGTGAGGTCGTACTCTTGCGCTCGCCGATGGAAATGAGCGTCTCGATCATACAGATACGGACTCCCAAATATCACCTGACAGATATCGATAGGGACAACATCGCATTGCACCTCATCAATATATCATGCAGAGATCGCAAATTTCAACACATACTGACTTGTAATCTGTTGATTCACGTCGGATGTAAACCAACCCAGCGGATATGGTCGCGGGTGTGTGGTTTTCTTCAAACCAAGTCGCCAAACCAGTCCAGCGGAGACCAGATTCTTCTGACTTTCTGGATCGAATATCGCTGCGACCACTTCGTGCTTCACCTGGACGTTGATGGTGAACAAGTCCTCTGTTGGGTGTGGTCGTTTGGTGGATCCGAACCCTTCTCCTTCGGCATTGCCATCAGAGACAAGGTCGTATCCGCTTCATTAACCGAGTTCACTCGGACAACTTCTTCGTCGGGTGAAGTCGCAGTAGCCGTGGCTGTTCTTTTTCCC
The DNA here is from genome assembly GCA_019359835.1 of Pharus latifolius. Classification (NCBI taxonomy): domain Eukaryota; kingdom Viridiplantae; phylum Streptophyta; class Magnoliopsida; order Poales; family Poaceae; genus Pharus; species Pharus latifolius. The sequence continues at coordinate 9,144,701 of CM033325.1, forward strand.
TGGTCTGTTTTTCTTTGGTCGAAGTTCAGGATGAAGCTTGTAGCATTTGTCCTTGGTATGTCCCGCGACTTGACAATGTTCGCAAAAGGCACCCGTGCCAGATTTGGAAGCGTTCTTCTTCGGACTCGGCTTTTTCTTTGTCGAGGTCGCACTTTCCTTCGTGCTTTTATCACTGCGGGATTTGTTCTTCTTCTCGATCGCCATAGCAGTTGTGCTTGCGGTCGTGATGTCTTGGACGCCGAACAGACTTAGCTCAGTACTGATCGATTTCTGAAGTCCAGATGTGTACTTCCGAAATACCTGAGGGTCGGATAGTGAGATGCCAATGACCATTGCTTGTCGCCGAAACTCTGTTGTATAGTCTTGGACGGTCTGGTCGCGCCGTTGGTACAATCTATGCCAACGCTCCCATCTCTCTTCAAGGTAACCCATCGGATAGAATTCTTGTCGCAGAAGTCGTTTGAATTGACCCCATGCAAGGTCGTCAGCTTCACCACTGGTGACAAGGGCCTTCCACCATGTCTTGGCGTGGTCCTTCATCTTCAAAGGTGCAAATTTAACTTTTTGAGCGCTACTGAACCCTTTCAGGTCAAAGTAGGTCTCAAGTTGATCGATCCAAGAATCCAGCTTCTCGGCATTGATCACCCCATCATATATGGGTATATTAATCTTAGCGTCGACCTTAAAAGTTCCGACAGCTAAGGAGGTGTTGGCGAGGTCGTCGGTCTTGTGGTTGCCTTCGTCTTCATCTTCGTCTGCCCTGCGCAAGTCTTCACCAGTCTTCGCACCCATCCCCTTCCCTACTTCAGGAGGTACAATCATGGCCTGCTTCTTAATCCAAGCAAGTAGGGTTTCCATGTCGGTGGAGAGCTTAGCCACTTGTTCGGCTAGGTTAGCTTGAACAGAGGTATCGTCAGACATTGTCGGAGACGCGGCTGTAGGAACCGTCAATTGATCGCCTGGAGTTTCGCCGGAGGTTTTGTAACCCTGGCGAGTCTTCACTATCCACAGGATAGGAAAGTCGCTCTGATACCAACTTGATCCTTTTGAGACCTAGCCTTGGTTTTCGCACTAGGCTCGCCCAGACTCTATTATGCGGAATAATGGGATCTTACTCGGAAATACCGAAACCCAAAGGTTGATCGAAGACATAGCTCAAAGTAATTGCACAACTTTTTATTTCAAAGAGGGCTTACACGTCGAACGTTAGGCACACTTGCCTATGTCGAAGGAACTATAAGTGTCTAAAACTTAAATAATTTCTATGGCTTTTCGATCGATTTTCGATGATCTAAACTAGACCTATTACAAGGTATTTATAGTCCAATCGTATGAGTACGTATCAGACTCAATAACCTAAACGTATTAGACTCATATAATTAATCCTAAACAGATAAGCTTAGTTATACACATTCGGATCGGATTACAATTCTGAACAGGGAACGAATTCCTTTTCCTGGTCGTGGACCAATCCATGTTCGCGGACCCATCCATGTCCGCAAATCCTTTCCGAACACGTTTAAGGTCGCGAAACCGTATGCGATCAGGATTTGGTCGCGAAGCCGCATGCGATCAGGACTTGGAGATCCTCCCGGATCAAAGTGGCTCAAGATGTCCACTTCGCGACAATACACGCCCACGATGAGCATTGTCCCAACTGCCACTAAGTAGCTCTGGAAGCTGTACATCCTCGTGAGCCGTCTCTGCATAAATTAATTACCGTTAGCATAACAATTCGAAATATAACGAAGAAATGAGTTTGGGTTTGACATCTCATAAGTCTTAATCTGGTAGAATTATACCGTAGGTTAAGTTTTAAAAATGTGCAAAAATCAAGCTTAAAACTCCTTCCATACGACATTTTATGTACAAAGTTTCATTATTTCTACAAGATTCTTTCCCAATTGTGTTCTCTGTGTTGCAAGGATTAGGCCTACCAAGTTTAGTTCTGAAAACATGCAAAAATCAGGCTTAAAACTTCTTTTGTACGACATTTTATGTGCAATGTTTCATTAGAATACCAAGAGTATGTCAAGGAGTTGTTTTTGGGCATGTTTACCTGTGTACTATAAATAGAGAAACTTCTGACTCAATTAGAGTATCCATAGAACATCTACTGTTACGTATGTGAAAGGACTACCAAAATATTAGAAATAACGGCAGAATACAGAACTCATGAACGATCACATGACTCGTTACGTGTCACTATTACATGTGTGAATACTAGGTGGATGGGCCAGGTGCATGTAGAAAATTCTTTCTGGTATGCCTGGCTTGTTTGCAAATCGAGCATTTTCTACCTCGAGTGCTTGCTTTCTATGATTCGTCCATGTCATTGTGCAAGCGACGCGTCTTCTGACGACTAGGTCCCTTTCTCCTGAGGTTGAAAGGTGGGATCCACCTAGTCTCACTAGATGGAATTACTTTGTAATCACCAACCTTCATGAAGACCCTCCAAATATCACTCCAAGTCTGCTGAAGGCTATGAAGGTTGAAGAACTTAGAAAGGTACGGAGATGGGCTTATACCAAGTGCCGCACATCCAGCAATGACATGCAAACGTGGCTTGTGTAATAACATGGCCTTGCTGCATGTGCATTCCGCAACATCCCCTAGAATGACTTCATGTACCCTGCCAGCTCTGAGATGGCCGTTAACCCGCTTCTGGCGCAGTCAGACTGAAATTATCTTATGCAATCGGTTGATGATCTCCAGCTTATGCGTCTGGGCCTTATTTATCTGGAAATTCATGTATTCCTGCACCACGTCCGGTAAGATTCTAAATGGATCGTCGACCAGCATCTTGGCTATAAGGCTTCTGTTGTTGAAATATTGCGCAGTGCGATACCATGTCATCTCCACAATCGCGGTCAATGGTAAGCATCGCACCCCCTTCAAAACATAATTACAAACTTCAGATAGATTTGTCGTCATGATGCCATACCTTGCCCCACCCTTGTCATGCAACAACGACCACTTCTCTTTCTCTTTGTCTCTGATTCATTGTGAAAATTTGCTTATAGCATCCCCATTGCCAGCCCCGGACCCTTTATTAGCTGTGTACTTCAGTGTCAACTCCTCGAGCTTCTCGAAGATAGTGTCATACTTGCTCACTTGGTTCTGTGAGTATAGCCTCTTAAATAGGTCCATGATTTGTTTGCTCCGGAATTTGGTAAAGAGATTGGCTGCAAGGTGTTGCATGCACCAACGACTCACCACGTCCCCCCACTTGTAAGGTGGATTGGGAGTGCCCTGCATGATCTCAATGGCTCTGAGCAAGCCTCTGTGTCGATCAGAAATAATGCAGATCTTCTCACGATCCTTTACAACCGCTTGCTTCACGTTCACCAAGAACCACAACCAACTTTCCGTGCTCTCGGCTTCTACAATTGCATATGCTAATAGAAGCAATTGATTATTAGCATCTGCAGCAACCGCAATCAGTATTGTCCCTTTGTATATCCCAGTCAAAATGTGCCATCCACACATAACACTGGCCGGCACCATGTGAATGCCTCTATGCACTGGGGGTATGCCCAGAACAAACGGTGCATAACTCTTGTGTTCTCTATGGTATTGCCATTTGGGGCAACAGCTGTCTGATCGAGCATATCCACAAATGTGCCTGGGTTTGTTAGTGTGATGTTTCGATGCAACCACACCACTGTGTTGTATGCATCCTCGTATGTGCCATACATGTCCTCAATTGCTTTCTGCTTTGCTCTCCATGTCTTGTTGTAGCTGATACGATAACCACATTGATCTACCACTTGCTTGATGATCTCTCTTGGCATTATCGATACGTTCTCCCGCATTGCGGGTTGGATGATGTTGCTTACATATGCTGCAGTCATGTTTCTATGGCTGTCCAATGCCTCAGTAAGCTCACATGTGTGGGTGTTAACTCTCGTGACCACAAAACCAATGTCATCCTTTGGTTGCATGGCACGAACCCTCCATGCGCAGCCTGGTGTAAGACATGTGACATCATATAACCTGGGGGTAGACTTCACCACTTTGTACTCGGTTGAGTGCAAGAGACCATCTAGCCACGGCATTTTGTACATCTTCTTCCATTCGAAACTCTTGCTCGAGCTAGATGCTACTTTTCTCAAAAAACCATCTTGAGTTTTGGTCCGTCGGCAGCACTGCCGAACTAAATCCAGATTCATCAACCCATTGTTGGGGGGTCCTGAAATGATCTTCGTCGGAGTCTTCAGATGCTTGGAGTCTGTCAAGTCATCTTCGTCATCTTCGTCGGACACAGTTCCAAGACCCTCCAAGAACTCACATACATCAACTCGTGTGTGGCAAAAAGCTTCTGACCAGTCACTAGGCTTGAATGTTGGCGGAATCATTGCATTCATTTCTTCCGCCCATGCGCCGCTACTAGGGCTGGCTCCAACGTCACCCTCTGGCAGTTCTAGGTCGCATAGCTAGACATAAACAAAAAACCGGCCACCCAAACCGCCATAAGGGTCCTTCACTCTCCTCACAAACGACCCCCACGAGTTGTTCCCTTTCAGTTCGTGCAACACCTAGTATGGGCCGTTGGCTGTCTCCTTCACAATGAGCCACTCTACTTGAATTGTCTCATGTTCTACATTTTTGCCGAACAAACTAAGTATCCATAACTTAAGATCCGTGAAAGATGTGTTATGTATGTTCAAATCGGCCATGACATATTTGCAATGACTCATATCTATACCATTTGGCCCATCACGAATCAAATTGTCGCCATAAAATATGTAGAAATTTTTGGGTTGCTCCTTTCTCTACGGAACATATTTACGCAACAATTATAAGTAAATATATTACGATTTTTAAATCACATATTAACATATTCAATATATTTATAGGTAATTTCTGGGTTGCTCCATTCTCCTTCATCTGTAACTTTTAGCATTTGTTTTATGGATAATGCCGGTTTTCAAAAATCAAAACAGGAATGACAATATTCTTAAAAAAACGTATGTTTCTTTGGAATATCCTTTGATTCTTTTTGCTTTACAAAAGTTTTCTATGTTCTGGGGATATATATGAAACGTAGAAATTTTGAATGAAATCCTGAATAAATTTCAAGTAAACACTAGTATTTATTTAGAATGAGGTCAAACGAACTTGAGTCACATAAAATGATAAAATAAAGCTCAAAACCTAACTTTAAACTATGTACAAGAAAAATAACTAAAAATCATGGAAAATTGAAATAAATCCAATTACCAATTTAAGAATATAATTGTGAAAAGAATATTCACAGTTGAGTCTCTTAGCTAATTATTAATATAAAAGAAAAGTCTCGATGAAATAAAAATGAAAAAATTACATTGCAAGGAGGCTCGTGCAGTGAAAAACCAAAATGACCCATGAACTAAAGGAAATATTTATAAAAATACCTTTTATACAAAAATCCTACAAAATAATTAAAATTTTGGAATTAAAGAATAAAGACATGATTATATGCTTAGACCATTAAGTTTAGTACCAAAACATACAAATTTCATGCTCAAAACTCTCTTGATGTGACATTTTATGTGCAAATTTTGATAATTTTCATAAGTTGCTTCCACTGTTGTATTCACAATGTTCCAAGGAACAATCCTGCCAAATTTGGGCTCAATTCGACCACTTTGACCCTCCAACGACCAGCATAACTAAAGGGACAAGAAAAACACTCCTAGTCGATTACTACACGAGCTTAATCCTGGTCGTGACCTTTTTTGCGACAAAATCGGTGCCCGCGGTAGAAAAGGGCCGTCATTTGAACACAAAACGCACCCGGGGTCGAAAAGGAACTTCATTCAAACACAAAACGCTCCGGCGGTAAAAAAATAGCCCGATTTGGGCACGACCTAGTTTTCGGCCGTTTGATTGATTTTTTGGACGGTTCACATGGTGCCATGTGTCATGCTCGAGCTATAGTCAGTTTCAGAGGCGCAAAACTGGTCGTTAGTGGTCGGATGTGGTCGAATTGTACTCGGATTTGGTCGGTTTGAGCGAGTTGGACTCGGAACTGGTCGGATGTGGTCGAATTGTATTCGTATTTGGTTGGTTTGAGTGAGTTTGACTCGGAACTGGCCGAATTGGTCGAGTTGCATCCGGTTTTGGTTGGTTTTGGCCGAGTGGGACTCAAATTGGTCCCTTGTCATGCCCCAAATTTCTTAATGTTTTAAAAAGCTTTTAAATTTCAAATTATTTTGCATTTCATTGCATGATCATATAGAAACCTATAATATGAGGAAGTAGAGTAATTTGGATAAATTCAAACAAACCCTGCATTTATTTAAAATTAAGTTAAAAGAATAGAGTCACATAAAATGATAGAACCAACCCTAAACCTAAACCTAAGCTATGCACAAGAGAAACTTCTGAAAATTATAGAAAATTGAAATAAACCTAATTACTAATGTTTCACCAATTAGGATTAATTGTAAAAGGAATAATCGTAATTTAGCCCCTTAATTAATTGCATCATAAAAAAAAGCCTTATTGAAAAAAAGGGAATCAAATTACAAGGAGACCCATGTGACGAAAAACTTTATAATTTTTATTACAAAAATGACCATGTATCAGAAGAGATTATTTATAAAAGACCCCTTTTCAAGGAAGCTATCAAAAATAATTAAAGTTTTACAATTTAATGATTGTATGTTAGAATATTACTAAAATACCTTTAAAAATACACTAAGTGAATAGTAATTTGACCAAAATTCTTTTCACATTGATTCCTTTTCACTTTACAAAAACTTTCTATTTTCTAGAGATATATAGGAAAGGTACAAATTCTGAATGAAATCCTGGGAAAATTTCAATTAAACCCTTATATTTAGAATTAGGTCAAAAAAATTTGTGTCACATAAAATGATAGAATAAAACTCAAAACTTAAAGTTAAACTGTGTACAAAAAAAATTCCTAAAAATCATGAAAAATTGAACTAAATCCAATTAGTAATGTTTTACCAATTTAAGAATCTAATTGTGAAAAGAATAATCACAATTAAGTCTCTTAGCCAATTATTAATATAAAAGAAAAGCCCTGATGAAATAAAAAATAAAAAATAAAAGAGTTAAATTGTTAGGAGGCCCGCACAATGAAAAACTTTATAAATTTTATTACTAAATGACCCCTGAACTGATCTGAAGGAAATATTTATAATAATGCCCTTTACAAAGTTGTCCTAAAAAATAATTAAAATTTTGGAATTAAATAATAAAGACATGATTATATTCTTAGACCATTACTAAAATACTCTTAAAATTTTACTAAATGAATAGTAAATTGACCAAAATACCCTTTTACACAAAACTCCACTTTTCACTAAAGCCCACAAACTTTTAAAAATTAAAAATAGACCTTGCATATAGTTTTGGAATTTATTAGTATAAGATTACCATTTTAAACCTGAGAAAATTATTAACGCTACAGTATAGTGACCAAATACCCACATTCACCTACTGGCCAAGTTTCACCAACTTTCCACCTCGTGCTAAGACTTTAACATAAGAAAGATTTAGAAAGCAGAAAAAAACTGTGACTAAACTACCGTAAATATTTAGATAAACATAAAAGAGATGTTTTAAACATAAATTTTTAACATCTATTTAGTTAACATATACTTAATTAACATCTAACGTAAATGTAACAACTAACATTAACTTTTAACATCAACTTAGTTACTAATCACATAGTTAGCACATAAATTAGCAACAAAATAATTGCATTTCAACGAAACTTACCACGTTTGGAAGATCTTTCTTCGAGCTACAACTTTCTCAACTGCATTGACTTCAAACAACAGCCAGATTTGAAGAAAATTTGGTTTAAACAGATAAATTTTGAAGTAGAGCAAATGTGAGAGAGAGTAAAATGAATGAGAGAGAGTGACTGGAGGGGGGATTAAAAGCTGGCTAAAAACACAAAAACTCGCGAGAAAATGGGACAGAAGTTACTGTCGCGTGTGAGAGATGCGACAAAAGACGACCAATTTTCGGTCGCGGATGGGAGATGGAAAAGACCACTGGCCAGTTTTTATCGCGCACGGGCTCAGGAATAAAATGTTGTCACGGTCATCAGGCGCGAGAAGTTGTCGGTGGCATATTGTCGTGGTCGTGAGGCACGATTAGATGAGGTGGTGGTGTAGTTTCATAATTTTCGTAGTGTGGGTTATTTTTCAAATTATTTTTTTATTTTGAGTTATTAATAAAATAATTTCGGGAGGGCACTAAACGAATAGTCCCTAAACCGCCCTTTTTATGTGGGAGGGCCCTAAACGGAAGGGAAACGAAGGGAAAAGAATTTGACGTCGCCGTTCCCGTTCGTCGCCGCTGCCCTTTGTCGCCGCTGCCCTTCGTCGCCGTCGCCGTTCCCGTTCATCACCACCGCCCTTCGTCGCCCTTTCCTTTGTCGCCGTCTTCGTTACCGTTTGTCGCCGCCACTCTTCGTCGCCTCTGCCCTTGGTCGCCGTCGCCCTTCCTGTTCGTCCCCAGCCCTTCGTTGCCATCACCCCTCGGCCATCGCCGACGAGAACAAGTTGCCGTCGCCACCCTTTGTTCCTAGAATGGAGCTCTGAGGTGAGGTTTATCGGTTCTTTTCTTTTTAGTTTCTTTTTTGGACTATGGAGGGCTTTTTGGGTTTTGGGGTCAATGCAATGCACATGACATTCATGATGCTTTGCCTGTTTGAGTTATTTCTTACTGATTTATGTATTTCTTTTGATCAATGTGTGTTACTTATCTGTTACTTGTGCTCGGTGTGGTTCTTCTGTTCTTGGTTGTTGCTAGGTTCAAGATTATTGCAAAATGAAGTTTGGTTCTTGATGGGAAGATGAGCGTGAAATTTTTCAGTCAGAATGCGAAATCTGAGTTACAGTTACTTGATGTGCTAGTAGATTATGAACCCTGACGTTTGTTCTTGTAAAGTTGTGGTACAAAAGTTGCATTGCTTCTGCAAATGAATTGCGTGGTTGGTGTGTCACTACAATTTACTGTTCGTTTCTGCTTATGTGGCTTTGAAGTTTGCTAAATGCGTATGTATAGCTTAAAGCCATTGGGTCATGTCGATGTTGCAATCGTAAATACTGCATGATACTTTCCAGGTGTTAATTCGTTAGGAGGCATACATCCTAGCTTTGCTTTTGATTTTTTGTGAATACTGTAGGAATGAATGTTAAAAGGTGCTGACACCATAGCTTTATATGACATTTTTGATAGGTTACTCTATCGAGGACCACAATTAGTCAAAAATGGATGCAAAGAAATCAGTAGATCATAAATACTCCAAGCTGCATCCTTGTTTGCCAATGGATACTAGAATTGGCATAGTGGGAGCTGGGCCAAGTGGTTTATCAGGTGCATATGCACTAGCTAAGCTAGCCTACCACAACGTAACAGTGTTTGAGAGATGCCGGACAGTTTCAGGGATGTGTGAATCCATCGACAATGAAGGTGAGGAAGAAGAACTTACCACTTTATATTCATTCCATAATTATTAATTTGCTTGGTAGTTTTAGTTAACAGTGACATGTCTACTCAGGAAAGATGTATGATTTGGGGGGCCAAGTCATAGCAGCAAACGGTACCCCTGTTATAACTCACTTGGCAAAGGAACTAGGGTCTGAGTTTAAACAAATGGATTCACATGAGCTTGCTTTGATTGACAGCCAAACTGGAAATATCCGAGATCTTGAAGTAGCTGAGGATTATGTGTCCATGATCACTGACACTGAAACTATAGGTAAACTGTTCTATAGTAGTTTCATTTATAAATAATTGGATGTTTTTTACCTTCCATAACATTTGCTCTGTTGCTTTTGTTATGTCCTTTATAATAATTCCTATAGGATGAGGCAAATAAGTCAGACTGAGTGGGAATTCATGCACTCAGCAGCTTGGCATCTGACCGGACTCTTGAGTTTCTGAAGAAACATGGACTAAGTTCAGTTCCAAAATCTGTAGCCTATGGTTACACAACCTCTGGCTATGGTTTTGTTCAAGACATGCCCTACGCTTATATTCAAGAGTTCACTAGAACTTCCATGGCTGGTAAAATCCGGCGCTTCAAGCATGACTACATAAGCATGTGGGAGAAACTTCACCAACCATTACCATTTGAAGTTTTATGTGGCACAGATGTTCTGAAAGTCAAGCGTGACAGCTGTGGTGCAAGTGTAACCATCAAGAACACCAATGGTGAAGAGGAAGCTATGGATTTCGATAAAATTATTTTTTTCTAGTGCTCTTGCTTTCAAGAATGGCAAGACATATAGATCCTCTAGTCTCACTGGTAAGCATAATTTTGATTCAACTCATTTTTTCATTGAAACTAGTGTTTTAGTAGTCTTATGAAATAAATATGCTATTATTCAGATGGGGAAAGCAATGTGGTAGAGTTAAACGATCTTGAAAGAGAACTATTCAGCATGGTACAGGTAATAGACTATTATACAACTGTTGTTAAGATCAACGGATTCGAGCACATGCCAACGGGCTTTTACTACTTTAGAGAATTCCTGGAGGATCCAACAACAATAGAGCATCCAATGGCAATGCAGAGATTCTTCATTGACATGAATATTTTTCTGTTCTGGTCTGATGGAAATTCAGCAGACATCAAAGACTCATTTGTGGCTACATGTGCAACCAACATTGTAAGTTCCATGGGAGGCACTGTAGAGAAAATTCTTTTGCAGTGGCAATTCAAGTACTTCTTATTAGCAGTGAACGGATAGACTAATAGTGTCTTCAGAGATGGATATTCCCCATTCCAACTGTGGTAACTTACTGCCTTGCAGACATGAAAAGTGGATTCTATGAGAAATTGGAGACTGAACTGCAAGGCTTTCAGAACACTTACTGTGTTGGAGGTTTGCTGGCATTTGAGCTCACCGCAAGAAATTGGCGACTGTTTGTAAGCACTTTGCCATTGAAAAAGATCAGCCAATATTTCCTTATGTTATGGTGAGCTAAAATTATTATCATATATTTGTTGAACTATTCAATTTACTTGTATCATATTTCTGAAAGGAATTGTGCTTATGTTGTTGAGTGCTTGTTCCTGCAGAGATTATTTCCTCTATCCCATAATAGAAATCCTTCACCTCCTAGAAATATGATGCTTAAGATGTTTCCATGGAAACTGAAGTCTCCAGTAAAAAGGATAAAAAGAAAAGGAAGAAAAAGCATGCTGAAGAATGAGAGATCATTGCAGAATAGGGCGAGAAAAAGAGGAGTTTGTGCTGTATTATCTGAAAATATGCTCTTAAATGATATAATGTAACTTGAAAGGATTGTCAACCATTTCACTGAAAATATGCAATGTAATTGATCAGCTTCTTGAATTGAGGGAAGTTGTATGTAATGTTTGCGTTGATTGCCTACTTCAAGGAATTCATTGTAAGTTTGCTTGCAATGAGATGAGAACTACAGACTACAACTTCATTACCAGAAATTTTCTAAAATATCAGCTAATTTATGAAGTATGAACTAAAAAGGTACTCCCAAATATACATTAATTGTTTGTATTATAAGCCTGGATAACATTACAACTGAAAAAATTCAGTTTTCTGATTCCATACAATTTTGTGAAGAATGCCTACTCCTTGAATGTTATATGATTCACTATTTCATCAAAATCTAATTTTCGAGCAGTGGACAATAATGCAGTATCTTGACCAGCCCCAAGTAAAAGATTCTTCTTGGATCAATGGAACAAACATGGTTGACGAATCTTCATTAAACATATTAGTTGCCACGTTTGGAATTGTAATATTAGCACTTGTGCTTGTGTCAAATGATCTCTGTGTCAAAATAAATTGAAAATTGTTTAGAACAGAATAGATGCAAGCAATCGAGTTTTTGAAAGACAATAATGAGCCTCTATCTTACAATCAATTGCTTTGGATCTTCTCCGACTGGACTACTGTTTGTTATTTGCTTTGGATTTTCTCCAATAGATCATACATATAAAAAAAAGGCAAAATATTACTGACTATACAAGAACGAGAGGGGGAAAAGAAAGAATTAATGGGTAGCACTACCTTTTCTACTCCTTGTATTACTATGTTCTTCCTTTATTTTTTTCTCAAGTACATTTTCGGCTTTTTTTTAGACTTTGTACCTTTTACCACTTTAGGAACTCTAAATGATACTTTCCTTTTATTAGGTCTTCAACACACTCAACAATACTTTTAAAAATCTCACAGTTTTTTATAGGTGTTTGGTTAAGCACATTGTCTACTTCCAAACCCAATTTATCTATACCTTTCTCCAAATATTCAAGAATTTCTTTTGAAATTGAACACATAAGAGTAATAGATGTTACCTTCCGAGAGATATGTGCAGAGTGTGTTTGTAAAGTTTGTAAGAAATTCTCATAGTAACAGAGTGTATTTTAAAGTTTCCTTTTCACTTTCATATTTGTAAGAAAAAAAAAATCCTCTTTTTGCATATTTTGTCCATCTATTTAACATATACTGAGATGACAAGATAAAAACATCATTGATATTGAAGATTTGAAGAGCATGTTTGCACAACAGACCTATCATATACAAAAAAATAACATTATAAAAAACTATATTATGAACTACAATGTTAAAATCTACATACATACCTACAAATTCATAATTTATGCAAGGACATTATGTTCTCATATCCTCGGAGTTAAAAAAAAAAAATATTGCTTCATCCTCAAATTCCATAGAGATAACCTCTTTATACATTACATAAACTTATGTCATGTATAATTATGTTTAAGACTCTTTCTGTATTTTACTGAAAATTGAGTTGTAAGGGACAATATATCTTGTATTAGTTGTTTTATTTAGTTTTTTTTATCCATTGTGCTTGTAAGCAGGATTTTGATATGCACTCCTGTTGTGATACAGATATTATTGTTTGACACGTGGCTTTCGAAGTCCTTTCAGGCATCACGTGGTGAATAGCGATGCTTCAGTTTTGCTGGGGTGTTATATGCTGCGACAAAAGGAAAAGGGAAAAAACCTCTTTATGTGTGCCTAGATATAGAAAATTTTATCTGTACCACTTGAAAAGTAGTATTGTTGTATTTGTTATTGAAAATTGGCTATTTTTTATTTGTCATTGAAATATGCACTAATTCTTTGTATTTGCCATGACTGTTTGGTCAACGGTTTGTTAATGAAACAAATGACATTTTTAACTCTTTAAAGATACACTTTTACTCCAAAAGGTATATTTCCAGACAATATATATTTTTGACGCAAAGTATTGCTAATCTGAAATATAAATATTTTACAGTCTTTCATAGTGGTATATTTGCTCTATTTATAGAGGTAAAACTATCAACTGATATGAGTAAAAATGTCATTTGCTCCATTGACTAACAGTTAATCAAATAATTATAACAAATACAAAATAACAGTGCACATTTCAGTGGTAGATAAAAAGAAACTGATTATTTAGTGGTAAATAGAAAAATACATATTTTCCAATGATAAAAACAAAATTAGCCTCACTAGATAAGAGGTAAATTTTTATTAAAAAAGAAAAAAAAAAGCAACCCTGCTTAGAAGCGGAACTATCAATGCGCCAAACTTAAACAAAGCTAGTAGGCAAATTCAATTTGAGTTTGAATCAAGCACGATTCGAATTTAAATCAAGCTCAATTCAAGTTCAATTAAACAAAGGTTTGAACTCAAAGTCAAGATGAATGACTCCAATATATTTGAGTTTGACTCAAGCAAGTTCAATAGCAATTTAAAATTCAAAAATGAACTCAATTCAATTGCAAACTCGTTGAAACTATGATTCAAGCTTGAATTCAGACTCCGATTCGACTCAAATTAGCTTCGATCTCGAATAAACTTAAGCTCGGCTCAACTTAAACTTGACTAGTATATATGTATTGAGCCTATCCAATGCTTAATTCACATATAAGAAATAATTTTTTTTAGAAATTTGATCTAAAGGCGCAAAGATAGAGTAGATAGGATTACCATAAGACATCTCTCAACTTAGATCTCACCTATAGGAATTTTGACTTTCTACTTTCCTTTTAAGTCAAAACATATAGAGTGTGCCATCCAGAGTACATGGACTGTTGGTTCAGAATTCGGACAAATGAGTTAAGATAAAAAAAAAAATCCCTAAGTCTCGTCAGAAACTCCAAATACCTCAAACTTGATCTCGCATGCATTCATCTTAGTAGTTGATTCACTACCAGGTGGCACGTCTAAGTATGGCTTTTGTACCTTTTTGGTTCCTTATTTTTCAAGCCAAGAGGTACGACGTGTCTCATGTCCCCTATAGCACATATATTATTGGATCAAGATTTTTTTTGAAAATAACAAAAAAAAAACAAAATAACCCATATTTATCTTTTTTTTTTAAATAATCATCCACATCAACCTGTCGAGTTTCCAGATTACAACAGAATTAGATTACACAACAGGAGGCTTATCGTGCTTCCAAAACACGACAGGGCATGTCATGCTTACAGAGCACAACAAGTTGGCCGGCGGTTTTAATTTGTTTTGTATAAGAATTTTGAAATTTTTCGACATTCGGACCTTTTAAATTATAATTCCGATTGATAATCCATTTTGACCATTAAAATTATGGAGTTAAAACAATTAGATCGATATAAATAGATCATCAATCGGAGTTATATATGACAAGATATTATATCGTATTATATATTAAGATATATATGTTCGGTTGACGATCTGATTATATTGATTTGGTCATTTTGAACTCACAATTTCACCAGTTCAAACAAATAGTCAATCAGAGTTATAGATCAAATGATATCAATCTCGAAATAATTTGAAAGTTTCAGTACAATTTAATTGCAGTTTTAGTTCAATTTTTCTAGAAATTGTACCGAAGCTTTTCAAATTATTCCACGATTGATATCATTTGATCTATAACTCCGATTGGCAATCTGTTTGAATCGATGGAATTATGAGTTCAAAACGATTAGATCAACATAATCAGATTGTCAACTGGATTTATATGTCTTAAGATATAATATGATATGATATCTTGTCATATATGACTCCAATTGATGATCTATTTATGTCGATCTAATTGTTTTGACTTCATAATTTTAATAGTCAAAATGGATCGTAAATCAGAATTATAATTTAAAAGATATGGATGCATGAAAATTTCAAAATTTCTGTACAAAACAAAATAAAACCGTCGGCCGGTTTGTCGTGAGCCCCTATCATGTGATCCAACCCATGAGCAGGTTGATGTGGAGAGTTATTTTTTTAAAAAAATGATAAATGTGAGTTATTTCAATAATTTTTTTGAGTTATTTCTAAAAAAAATCATTAGATCAAAACTGAAACGATTGAGATTGAGACAAGAGAGAAGCCCCACCATTTCGCAAAAAACTCCAAATATATATCTTTTGTCTTTTACCTTGAAAAATAGATGATTTGAATCATTTGCCGGTCTACGAGTTAGTTTAGTTGCATAACATGAGACAAATCCCCATGGCTTGCAACTCGAAAGCAGACACAACTCACCCATCTCATGACTACGAAGTGCCCACAACCTTCCAACTACTCTAAAATTGACAACCAAACCATGAGAAAACGCAACCGAAAATTGCCTCCCACCAGATCTATTTAAAGGCCGTCGACTCACACGTGTGGTGTGACTTGTCATCACCCACTTTTGCATATATTATCAATTATTATATTTTTGTACTTGTAAATACACCCAGATATTTAGAATAATAAAAAAAAAATTATAGATTCAATTCTCAATCTCTTATTTTTTATGTGAGTTTTATTGAGATAGGTGTTAGTATGTGTATGTGATGAGAGTTGTATGTATGTGTATGAGATGGGTTATATAAATATATATATATATAAAAGAATCAAAAAGGTACTTGAAGACGACTTTGAATGGGAGGAGGTTTTATTTTGGGAAAGAGCTCGAAGCACAAGAGTGAGAATTTGAAAGCGGTTGCTAGAAAAATGGGATAACCAAATTGGACCCGAACTTACTTAGAATTGACGCTTCGTAGACTTCCTTCTTCCTTCCAATAGCGGGTCTCAGCCAGGGAACTGATTGTGCCCCTCAATCTTCAGTTTTCATATAGCTTCACCGAACTCCCATACACCGATTGATTGTACGCTTGCTGTTCTCAACTGGGCCTCTGAATCTCCTCTGGTTTCACCAATCAGTGAACTTTGTTTGCGAGTCGAAGTAATTTCCGGAAAGACACAGAGGAGCTCTCATGCGTGGACCAGCAGTAGCCCTGTCCTCTCCTCTTTGTTGGAAGATGAGTACACATCGGGTAATCCGCCCACGAGAGCCCAATCACAAGAGGCTCATACAGAAAGCAATCAGCCCATAGCCCAATATCGAGACCACAGCCTATTATTAAAACCACAAAGGATCCGTCTTTCATCGTCCAATCTTCTCGATCGAACATATTGACATCAATACTCCTTTCCATGGCCATTCACGGCCCGCGAAGATCAACCACTCGTGCCCGAGATCACTATCCAATCAAAAACCGGACTTCCAAGATCCATCTCACTCAGACCCTTTTGAATGTAGCGGATAACAACGGAGCGGGGCTATCGAATTGATGTGTATTCGAATCTTAGGAGCTGGTAATCACTGATATGCTCATATTGGTGACGTTATTGTTGCTGTAATCAAAGAAGCAGTGTCCAGCCTCTAGAAAGATCAGACAGAAGTAAGACGAGCTGTAATTGTACGTACATGTAAAGAACTCAAACGTGACAACGGTATGATAATACGATATGATGACGGTTGTCATTGATCAAGAAGGAAATCCAAAAGGAACTCGAGTTTTTGGTGCGATCGCTCGGGAATTGAGACTTATGAATTTCACTAAAAGAGTCTCATGAGCTCCTGAGGTATTATAAATACTTGTAGTAGAGACTATGATATAGTAGGGTATCAGAATATAGATCAATTAGTAGATTGTGTCTGACGCATATACATGAAAAATAAAAAATAATAATTATATAATAATAAGAATAAGAATTATAATCTTAATAATTCGAATAGCATCTACTAATATTACCGAAAACTTTGTGTTCTACGAGATTGAAAACGTTCGAAAACCATAGGGAAAGTAACAAATCTTTCTTGGCACGTGCCCCTGCTCCTGGTCTTCGAACTAGTCATTAATGGTCGGCAACATAGGTACCCTTTTTCGGTATGCGTTGCGAACACTTTCATTTTTTGCGTCTCATCTTCTCTGGAGAAGCTCAAATCGAACGGATAGAGCAGATGGTCCAACTACAGAACTTCTTCTTTTTCATTACTTCCATGGTCGTGCCCCGTGGCACGGCAGCACCCGTACTATTGAAATGGTTCGTCAGTAGAGATGTTCCCACTGGTGCCTCTTCTTCCAATGGTACTATAATTCCTATTCCTATCCCTTTATTCCCTTTTTTGGTCTATCTACATTCCAGGAAATTCATGCGCTCCATGGACAGAGCAAAAAGTGGAGTGTTGGTCAAAGCAAGCCGCCCTATTCTATTACCAGCTAAAATTGGGAGAAGCTCATCCGCTAGAAATGCTTTATTTCGTTTCGTTCCCGTTCTTCATTTCCTTATTATCGAATCCATGGGGGACTTGTCATATTTAGAATCTTTCTGCGGTCTGCTCTGTTTACAATTCTTTCGTACTCTCTTCTCTTTACCACGCGATAGGTCAGCGAAGCGTGAGCGGGCGCTCCGAAGTAAAGGCCAAACACTTCGGCCTAACGGGAATGAGCAACAAAATGACAAGATGAGGTGCCCCGGGCACCCCCATATAGAAAGAAGGGTCGAAGGTTTTGGGCCTGTAGCTTTCCCCGCCCCCCCCTCGTCGAGTGGTGCTTGTTTGGGGGGTGTGCCACCAGAAATCGGGCTTGAAGCTCTCGCCTTACCAACGAGCCGACTGCTGATGGCTGTTGGTCACGACTACTACAAAAAAGTGAAGATGAATCTTTCTATTTCACATGGAGGAGTGTGCATCTTTATGTTGGGTGTTCTTCTGTCGTGCGACCCGATGGCTTATGTGCGACCTGTGGCCCACGCCTCCTATTCTATTTGTTCAGGGCGGGCGGCGTGAACTCTGATTCGATCCGGGTATTCAATCCCGCCGCTGAGATGCTCAGTTGACTCCTTAACCTTGATAGGAAGATGGCTTATTCCAAAATTCGTGCATAAGGGTAAGGAACTTTGGATGAATTAATGCGAATGGGTGTAAGCCTCGCTGCTCGGAAACACCCAGTGCTGACCACACTGAGAGACACGAAAGCGCAGGTAATGCCAGTTGGCGAAGTGGCGTTAAGCATCCCTAGCGGTACGCAAAGAGAGGTCGTGATGATATCATCTACGTCCGTACCGCTCCTCGTGGAGTAGATCCCGCATCCAACCAACCCTTTTTTGACCAGGGAACGGGAGAATCCCCACTACCGCTGGCAGGCCAGCCGGGCCGTGAGCGCGGTGGGAACGGGCTTCCCAAAAAGCGAGCCCCGGCCCGGGTCAGCATAGAATGGGGGGGACGGCCCTAATGTTGTGTTGGCCGGGTTGCGGGCGGATAAAAGCGGACGTGGGGACTCGGGTCGGGGCACAGCGTAACTAAGAGAGCCATTCCATTTAGGGCGAGACAGAATGGGCGGGCACAAGCGGTCTGGTGTCCGAGCCGATTGGTCAGACGACGACTACTGCACATATTATATTAGCCGCCTATCCCGGAATGGACTGGGATGGAATAGAAAGAACGCGAAGAAACAAGCAAGGGATGAGCGCTTTGTTGCTAAAGCGCATACGTTTTCTTGCTGGGTCGGTTTGTTTTTGGGGGGTGGGGCAATAAGCTTGCTTCTTCACAAGCTTATCCCCGCCCCCTTTCCTGTCCGTCCCGACCGGCAGCAGTTGGGTCTCCCCATCTCTCCTCAACTTCCCCGGTCTTCGGCCCGAGCTGTATGAGGCAGAAACTCGTCCCACGTACGGTTCGGAGGCCGAGCCCCACCCCTGCAATAATGGTGCGGCTTAGGTCAACTAATACGAATAAGATACAGTTCACTCAACGATTGCCTTTGGGTCCCGAACTCCATATGGGGAAGGAACGTTGTTGTTTGCGAGGTCTCGATCATTTACATGGACCCACTTCTCATTCCATTTGTGGGAATTTTCTGATTTATAAACCGTCCCCAACGAGCGAAAGGTTCATGTTTGAACATGATGAATCACTTCGTGCCGACCTGTTGCTCATAAACTTTCCTGCCTCATATGAGAATGGAAAACACGAAGATTTTTTGATGAAGAATCACGAACATAAGAATTTCTGGTTTAGCATGTTCCCAAAAAGAAGATACTTTTTTTCCATTCGAGAAACGAGGAGCACGACTGAAGTGGCTATATATACAAATCCATTTACGGATCTATATGCTCCGATTGAAACTGGAAGTTCCAGAACTGGCGGCTGGTATACCACCATAATGAAATTGCCTTTTATTTTTAGTATTCGGATATGATTTCTGTTGGCTTCATCGGGAGGCTCGTGTAGTTTGTTACGTCAACTCCAAAAGGATAAGTTGCATTGGAATCGAGAAAGTTTCGTTCATAATTGCATAAAAGCAGGAGAAATAGTGGCTGCGGCGCATCGAGGGTTGATATCGAATAACCTTTCGAGCCTTCCCCAATGGATCTCTATCCTCCTTTGAAACCAATAGAAGTTCACTGACCATCCCTGTCAAACATAACCCAAGGTAGGATCGAGAGGAGAAGAATAGGACTCTTGCTAGTATCATAACCTCTCGATGGGAGAATGAAACCATTAGATTAGTGGAAAGAAGAAAGAATGGGAAGAACCATGGGCAAGCTTTAATTAATATAAATAAGTAGGAGTTATAGCCTTTAAATTCGAGTGAAACGAGCCTTTGACGTAGTCAGAAATTCGACTACCCTTTCACTATTTATTTATCTAGTTTATTCGAGTAATAGCGGAAGGAGTGCTAAAACCCATTTTAGTAGAAAACTACTGGCCTTTTATAGTAATGCGGAGTGACATAATCAATCGAATTCGGCTGGTTGGTTCCCCTTATTAGTCAATTGCTTTTGACGTATCAGGTGGGAATGAGAGAGCCTCTTTTCTTTCCGCAATAGAATCAACTTAAGCTCGACCTTTTCTTTCATTTTCGGAAAAAAAATTGAGTTTTTCATAGTTTAGAATATCAAAAGATATCCCACAACCCGGTCGTAGGCTCAGAGTCACTTTGTGGGAACTTCAAGAGAGAGAAGAGAGATCATAGCTTAATATCAAAGGTTAGGTATACCTGCCTACGTTAGGCATACACATTCACTAGTTCCATTCGGTACCTTTCTCTAGATGGAATCCCGATTCGACTTTCAAATGCAAGAGCAAGAATGCCGTGAGGGATCCTTATCTCAAAAATGCAAGGCCAGATCCCACTTTCTTTAATCGAGGGGGTAAGGGATCGCAAATATATTTTCTTTTAAGAGAAAAGGTTTTCAAAAGATATCCTGACTTACTTATGGGGTCTAAGGTAAGGTAAGGAGTGACAGCTCTATTCAATAAGCTGGCTCTTTAAGGGAAGATAGGGCATCTCCTAAAATGTGGAAGTTTGGTGCTTTAGAGATAGGGTCGGCACGCTTTGCTGGAAAGCAATAAGTCAACAAAACAAGGTAGGTCTACCCCCTAATAAAGGTTTTGCTCGACGACCTTGTATCCATTCTCGATGAAAGCACGGAGAGTTAGGTTTATTATCTCCAGTTTGATGCTATCTTCTTTTTTTATTATATTAAAAAAAATTTCCACAAAGTAGGAGTGGAAGTTGAACAAAAAGTAAAAAATTCACTCTTACTATAAGTAAGTAGGTTACCAGAGTACCATTATAGTGAAAGGGTACCTTTGCCTTAATGTAACTCCTATGAGACTGGGCCTATTCAATACTTCCAATTAATTGAGCTAACTGTAATCTTTTAATGTAAAAGGCAGGACTTCCCTCGGCCGTGAACAAGTAGGTTGTGGTAAGTGGCTAAGCCTAAGTCTTTGTTCCACTTCGGTTGAAATGTTTAATATGGTAGGTAAAATCTCTTAGTCGGGCTTTATCTCTAGGGTAACGGTTCAAGTAGAGATTGCCTACCAATGCCTATCCATCTCATCCATTCTCCATTCTACTTTATTCTAAAACAGGCCAAATAGTCGAAAGCCATGCATGACTGCCAAAATATTCAGCCCAATTGGCCCAAACCGGCCCACTACTCGACCCAACTACTCTCACCCAGGCCCAAGTAAGGCTTTTGGTGGGGAAGACACTTTTTAAACCATATAGTTTTTTTTCTTGTCTGCCGCGCACACCTCATTCATTAAAATGAATATTTTAAGTGGAAGGAGGTGTTGTTAACATAAAATTGTTTTATTTTCCAGCTTTGCTTCCAAAATAAAACAAAATATTATATCACCAATCGCTATAGTTTTTTTTTTTTTTGTATTTAGACGATGCATACAAGAATTACATGGTGCCGCTCTCTATTCTTAAAAAGCAAAAAAAGCAAAGAAAGCAAAGAAAGAAAAATAGTTCTCTCCTAGTGTCGGTGACACGTGCGAGAAAGAGCTCACCGGCTGTGCAGCCGTGCAGGGCGCCATCTCCGTGGCTCAAATGTTGTCCTATCCTACCATCTTTATGTACACATACCCAAACTTTGGCATGGCCGTGCGTTCCAGAAATCCATCCATCGCACCGTTATTCCAAACGGAGCTTTCACTGCTTCAACCTTAACGGCGGCGGGTGAGACTCCACGAGGATGGACCAAAGCACCTGCACATCCTCGCACGGGCACGACTTCACGTCCTCGTATAGAATATAAATCCCCCTCTCTGATCACCAAAAAAACGAAAAAACAACAGTTGGTACAAACTAAGTCATCAAGAACAAGGACAGCAACAAAAGAAACTAGTTTGGACAAGAGAATAGTAGCCTAATGGCCATGCACGTACTCTTATTCTGTGCAGAATGCATGCGAAGCCACAGCTTCTTGAGAGGCGCCAAGAGCGACTGTAGCCATCCCATGACTCGCCCTTGCTGCTATCTTCTTCCCATCTATTGAACTCTTGTAGAGAGAGAGAGAGAGAGAGAGAGAGAGAGATGCTTAAGGCTGGGTGAAATCCGTCTGTGGTGCTTAACTTACTATGCCCACCACCACTATCGCGTTTCAGCTAGCGCTCTCTTGCATCTTAATCATAGGCTTAAAAAATGTTGGTCCCATGTCACTGTCCATCTATATCTCCCCGACGAATAAACAAGTGCACAAGTGCTTCTCGACGCGATCAGAAATTAAAGCTTAAAACAAAAATATCTTAAAAAGAAATAGGATTTGCTAATGGACACATATTTTTTTTTTCATATTTTATATACACTTTTCTTTATTATTAGATAAATTTTTTTTTTCTCAGATCTAATTCTATAAAATTGTTCACCTAACTCTTTCTTTAATTCCTTTATTAGTTAGTGGTGGGGTGATGACGCAACAATAGCACTACCTATTGCAAGTGAAGGCAATGGAAAATGACAGTCGCTGGAAACAAGTAACGGAGAACTATGTTTGGGTGGTAGTGCGATGAGACGAGAGCGGAGGCCGGCAGGAAGAAGAAGAGACGGGGTGGCAATGGTGTGGGGGGACGAGATCGGGAGAAGGAAGAAAAAGTGTGAGATGAATAAAGAATAGAGATTAAATTAAATTTAGATATATGATGTAAATAATATAGATTTTTTTATAAAAAATCTACCGCATGCTCCCTAAACAATACCAAAGAGATATATATGACTGTTGTGTCTTACTTGAACTTTATGGGCCTGGCCTACCCCAAGGGTCTATTCCTTGGGGTTTCATCTAACTTTTTCTGTGGAGATTAGTGCTGTTAACTATTTGGGGCATTTCTGTCGGTGAACAAGATGCGGCACTGGGGAGTGAGGCATACGTGTGCCTACGTGGCATGCTGCAGGTTCTTCTAAGTTAGAGCCGTCAAATTTTGACATGATCCGTCTAAAATTATAAATAACTTTGCTATATGGTATAAACAAGACGTGTGGGTTATGGTGATAGATGAATTGACACAATGAATAATGAGTCAAATCCATCAAAATATGACACAACCCCCTATCCAACATGGCCTATTTACAACTCAAATCCAAATGTCAAGAAACTAGGTAAGGGGGTGTGTCGAGTTTCATGCGCCGACCATTTTGTGCTTGAAAAGTTTAAACCGGTGGAAAATAGTGAGCAATATACTCATTTAACACACCCGCTCATATCCATATTTGAACTCAGGACCTCCTGCTCCAATACCATAACATGTCTCATCCGCTGATCATCTCACCCTAAAAACTCAAGCTTGTAGGGAATGGTGAACAGTGTACTCACTCAACAAAGCGTCTGTTAGAGCATCACCATTGTACCACGAGGCGAATTGAAAAAAGGGAGAATTGATGCGTATATTGAATAGGATGGTAAAGACTAAAGAACCAATCAGAGGTTGCAAGAACGAAAGCAGAAGCTACTGACCTGTTTCAAAGTGGTTGCCTCCTCACTTTCTCTCTTGTTAAGAAGCTTTGTCGTATCAGCAAATTTTTGCAAATCTTTTGGACCCCATGGAGGGAATCAATGGAATGCCAAGTCAATTTTTTGTACCTACTTTGCTCTTCAAATGGATATTCTTTGCTTGGCCATTGGAGCAAGAGATCTCCATTGTAACCAACGAGTGCTTCTAGAAAATAAGCAAGATTTGACCCGCCCAGCCCGAGGGTTAGGGCCAAACTTGGGTCTACCCTACACCGTCCTCAAGAAACTCAATAATCAAAAAGCCCGTCTGGCTTGAGCCTGACGTCCTGGCCACTTTTATAGGGCTAGGGCTAGAGCTAGACTCTAACCAGTCTGATACAAATTGGGCTTTTTGCGGCCTGGTCCAAGCCTGACCAAGCATGAAGATGCTCTGGTCTAATATGTTCACCCTACAACATGTATCTAGAGTTTTCTTATGTACTCCTATCTTGCAACTAGCCTTGTGTACCAATATATCGGCAAGTAAACAACCTAGATAAGAAAACATGGTATAAGTTTGGCTCAAACTCCAATTGTAGGTTAATCCTACCCTACACCTTATAACAAATGTCAAAATTTGGTCCTTGAAAGCTAAATTTAATGATTTTAGTCCATTGACTCACTGTTCTGTTGATTTCATTTTTGAAAGGGTATATTTACAGTTCCAAAACTTCACTGGGACACAAGGATGCAGCACATTTGCCCAATTCAATACTAGCTCTACTTAGCTGCACTGTAAAATATACATATAAATATTAAACATTACAGTATCACAGTCATCATTTAGGCAATTTTTTTCTTATACTTGTGATCAAAAGATATGACTTGAAGAAATGGATAATAGATAGATGGACTAAATGTAATAGAAACCCTCAACCTATCTAAATAGATCAACTTCTTTATAGATGCTCAAAATCTCAAAGCTTTGAGAAACATTTAATCCCTAAACATTATAGTTGAGAAGAATGAAATCCTTACAGAACCTTTTGTTAGGCTTGCTAGATCATATTGTTAGGATTCAATGCAAGGCGCTGAGAAGACCTGCCTTCATATTTATCCCTAC
This sequence comes from Pharus latifolius, assembly GCA_019359835.1. Taxonomy (NCBI): domain Eukaryota; kingdom Viridiplantae; phylum Streptophyta; class Magnoliopsida; order Poales; family Poaceae; genus Pharus; species Pharus latifolius. The sequence goes on from CM033325.1 coordinate 9,169,346, forward strand.
TCAATCTTCCATGCATGAAGTATCAGAGTGAAACCAAAACGATGCAACTGAGGCTCCTTCACAACTTGTGAGCATGGTCTCAAAAACAATTTTTCGGTTGATTCACCTGACTGAAACAAGAACACGGCACACCCATTCGATGAACCAAATAGCCAACCATGGACATCCCATAGCACCTCTACAGGAAGTCCATTGATGTAGATCGTCTGGTTTCCTCTGAACTTCCACAAAAGCCGCTTCACCTGCATTACCCTCTTCTTGCCAATGCGGATCTCAAGGCTCGGATCCTTTTGCACTGTTGTGTCACACTCTATAGTGATATGATGAAAATGGTCGATGTGCCAAAACTGAGCCTTTGCAGAATACACCTTCTTCCCATAAATGTGCTCCTTCCTAGCTACCATGATAGCATTGGGAGGTAAAGCATTGGATGAAACAATCTGATTGTCCTCATTGTACATGTCACCAAGTGCAAGGACTATTTCATGTTCAAAGATCACAGATACACAGAAACCTTCAAGGGGTTCTGGCCCAGCTCCGAACTTCGCAGCGGACAGATCCCAGACAATCTCCACAGTACCGCCATCCACCTCCATGGCCTTGGACCCTTTCTTCTTGGAGAACAACCAGGGCTTTATCTCCGTCTTGCAAACACAATGGCTGGAAGAATCATCAATGGCAACGGCCAGGGCCTGCCCCATTGTCATCTTGCTCCATGTAACAGTGATCGTGCACGATTTGCTGCGCATCTGAGCTAAGTAAATGCATTGCACCACATTCTGGCCGCCCGGAGATGAGGAGTGCGCAACCTGGACGCCACTCTGGCTGAGACAAGACGCAAAATCTCTCATTGTGATGACCAACTCTCTCTGCGGCTTTTCGACGAACAATATGTGTGCAACTTCCTACTTGTCACTGGCCCATGAACTCCTCAAAGCATTGCCAACCTGGGTTCAGAACATAAAAAGACTCAAGTCTCCTCATTTGCTTACTGCATTCATATCTGAGCTGAAACAAAGTGGGAAAGTGATCAAAATCGTATCTTCCCTTGCATCAGATAGCCCAAGATTTCCCCTACCATTCTAAGATACAAACCCACCCAAATAGGCCACGAAACCTTCTATGCTTTCACCAGAAATATCAAGCAAGAAATCAGGAAACAACAAATCAAAAACGCAAACGCAAACCCAAAAAAAGGGGCACAACTTTTGACCCAAAAGAAATCAAGAACCCACCCACAGGCCAAAGAAAAGCAAGGCCCCAATCCTTGGAAATATAGACAAAGAAACCTAGTGAGCAGCCATTCTCACCTGATCCGGCCAAGAACTCAACTCAAATCAACCCAACTCAGTTCTATCTGAAACAACAAAACATATCCTTCTCCTTGAAGCGAACAGCGAAAGGCAAAGCAGGTGAGCAGGACGGGGAGGGCGGTGGCGTTGGGGAATGTGGGCAGCAGAAGAGGAGGGGAGGCAGCAAGCTGCCGAAACGAAACGAGTAGGCAAACAGGTGGGGGAGCAGGGGAGAGCAGCAGCTGCAGCTGCAGTTGCACTGTCCCAATCAAAAGCATAGGTTGCTCGCTTTTCTCAAGGCAGGAGGGACATGTGAGCTCCACCATCTGATCCGCGTCCTTCGCAGCGGTTTGCTGTACCCGCGTTTGAACAGCTTAGGAATTAGATTGCAGACAAAAATTGACGGTTTTCATGTAAAATTACCTGTCAGATATGCGATGTGAGACAGTAAGATGTGTTAATGGAGAATAGAAAACTTTTTTAAAGAAAAAAAAATAGGAGAAAGAGAAAATGGATGGTCGCGGAGCGGACCTAGATAGTCTTGATCCATCTTTAAAGTCCTCAACATCTTCAAAAAATCCCTTTGAAACAATGTGTACTTATACCATGTTTGGATAGGTACTTTTTGTTGCCATCTAAAAAATTTTGATACATCAAAATTGGGATACCAATTAGACAATAGACTAAGATAGAATACTAATTAGGTTTTTTCTGTGATTAATTTTAGCAAGAAATTATCTTTTCAAACCGGATATGTGTCATATCAACATATTTCCTTATTAAACAATCTAGTTTGTTTTGGGATTCAAATACCCTTGATTTATATCTAAACATCCACAATACTACTAGATTTAATATGGGGGATTTTATGGTGGACATATTTTAAGAGAATTTTATCTTAAGGAAGAAAATTTCTCTATATATCTAAACACGGCTTTAGGGATGCTTCGCATGCTTTGGCTCTTAACTTATGAGCATAAGTTAAAGTTGTTTAGTCACGCACACAACTTCATATTTGGGCTTTTTTGAGTTCCGAAGAAGCCAAAAATGGTTTTGTAGAGTTCTCTATTGATAATTCCTCCAACTCCAAATACCTATTATGTCATATTTGTCTACATAATATAATAACTTATATGATTTATCATTGATGATTGCAATCAATATTATATTTTATTAAAGAGTTAAATATGTCAAGTATAATTTTAAAATAGATAAATTAGAGCTACAGATAGAACAATCCTCTAACTTCAGCTTTAAGACTAACAAATAGAATTTCTTGATTCTAATTTTTGTTAGATAGAAACCAGAAATGGCCAATTACTTTGTTATTTGCATTTCTCGGGTTCCTATGAATGTTTTTGATTTAGAAAGTTGTTTTCTAAACATTTATTAAGTGCTGTTGAAAGTATTTAAAAAAAGAATGTGTATACGGTGTACGGGCCGGCTGCAGAGTGGTCTATGTAGTACAACAATGGTCCATGACAAATGCTACAGAAGTATAGATAATAGAAGCAAACGACCATAAAAATCGGCACGTAATAATACAGCAATAAAGGAGAAATTGTCTGATAAAGTGTACTGTTTTTTCGTCTTTTTTGGTTGACCACTTTTCTGTATAATCACATATGTTTCACTCCTTTCTTTTGTTTCTACTTCACGAGTTGGACCAACATGGTCCTTTTTCAGTTTTCTTTTAAGATGAAATTTCCTCAGGAATTTTTTTTTCTAAATGGAGGACCATGATGTTGTATGTGCTAATAATGTGGTGCGGCAGATTTTTTTTTATTAATAATCCAAAATAAAAAAATATTTGTGAAAATGATCTATAGTTTACCGAAATTAAAAAAATGACCTTGTTGGGTGTGATAAGTTAATTATTGTGGTCTAAGACCACGACAGGACGAATCGAGCACTTATTACGCCTCATAAGCGCGATAGAAATTTTTTCCTCATCTCATCCGCGACAGAAATTGGTTGAGTGGTCAAAGTGTACTCGACCGCTCGACCACTCAAACAGTTTCCGTTGCGAATAGGGTGGAGAAAAGATTTTTGTCACGCTTGTGAAGCGCGATAAGTGCCCAATTCGTCTTGCCGTGGTTGTAGATCGCGATTAAATGAGTTGGCGGGTTAGTTTTGTAATTTCAGTAAACTGTGGGTCATTTTCGCAATTATTTTTTTATTTTGGATTACTAATAAAAAAAAGTCGGTGCGGCACTAACACTGTAACCCAATTTATAACGCATCAGACTTTCTAAAGAAGGCTGGAATTCTAAGGTAATTGATTGCATTTTGTGGGTTGAAGCCATGATTATTTAAGTTGAGATAAATTTTTTATGTCACTGCAAAATTTCAATATTTTGTATTTGTCATTAGATGTCTCACTCATATGTGGGTCTGACATCACCTTATCATCTTTATAAACTATAATTTCAGAATTTTTATAGTGACACAGAAAAAATTTCCCTTTAGTTAATCAAATGTGAGATATTATCTATACAATAACCCACAAACAATCTTTCATTTTATTACCACCATTTGATTTATCAGAATATATCATCATTTTTCATACAGATCATATCAATTTATTTATTTATCAGCTAGCTCACAGGATGGATGGCAGCTGGCTTGTATGGTCGTAATCATGGTGAAATCATCTAAGGATTAGATGTGCAATTGAGGAAAGATTCCTCATGGCTGGGTGGTTTTGTTCGAATCAGTGGACTACTCTCAAAAAAGTTGGATGGTCGAAGTTCAAATCCAGCCATCAGTGTCGGCATCAAAGGGAAATCTTCCTGGTATGGTATGTGATGCAAGCCCAGTGTGTACCACAACACAATGTCCTCGTTTTTTATCTCCCTATTCCTGCATGAACCAACATATATGAAATGAATTAATAGGGATGGTAGATGCTAGATGGAGATGGTGGTGAGGCAGGAAAGGGAATGGGCACAAAATTCTTATAGGTTTATTTAGTCTGACGTTTCTATTTTTAAATCTAGTTCCTAGTAGGAGGTTAGGGTGGTAAGAGGATAATACTACCGCTAGTCACATGTGGCAATGCTGAGTAATGGCAAAGACATAAGAAATATAGAGCTGAAGTTTGAGGTAGAGTCGTCGATGAGAAGGGTGATGGGGTGGGTTGAGGTATTAGTGTTGATGTAGAAAGGTAGTTGGCATTTATTGGTTAACTCACACATTTTCCTCAACTATAGATTATAGCAGGAGGGTGAGATGGTGGTGCCTTTAGTCGTTGGTGGTAGTAGACAATAGTAAGATCGGAAGAATATAAAGGAGAAATAGGTGGAGGGGGAGGTCAGTAAAGTATAAGGTTGATGCTATGTTGGATAAGTTGGTAGTGGCTAGTATTGGTGTTGGGGTGTGATGTGGAGGGCACGTGGATTGTTGAAGGATGGTGGGGAAGTTATCAACATATTGTTTCTTAAATAGGTAAGATAGAAGAGACATATGGAGGTATTGTAGTTGTTTGATCAACTTGATCCAACGGCTACAATTTATATTGTGGAAGAGGTAGGGAGGAGATCGCTTGTAGTCGCGCCCATAAAATAACACAAAACTAGTGCTAGAATTTAGTATGTCAAACATGATCCTTATGCGTTATGACACATACCTCTTGCTCCACACAGCCAAGTTGTCATCGCCGGTGCTCTGGTCCGCGTATAGTCCGGAGGCCCATTTCTCCGACTTGTTGTAAGGCGTCACCCACACTTGCTTCTTGGTGTAGCTCGCCCTTTTCTGCGGGTAGTCGTCGTCGGCCATCACCGACACGGCCGTCGCCCCCCCCGCGATGATCCGGTACCCGACCTCGTTACCCAGCTTAGTCTTCTTGTTTGGGTTGACGACGAGCAGGTCGGCCGGCTTGGCATCGGCCACTACGTCCGCCTCCGTCTCTGCCACCTCGCGGTTAACCGTCCAGTAGCTCTTCCTCGGTGTGTCGGCACCGCCGTCGGCGGTGGTCCCCGTGTTGCGCTTGGGGGTAACGGTGGACTTGACGAAGGAGTTGTTGGTGCCGTCGACGTCGAGGTCCAGGTGGTACGTGATGTAGTGGTCGTGGTAGACGGCTAATGTGTTCTCGGATACTAGTGTGCCATGTGCGTCTTGGGATATTTGGTCGACGTGCGTGTAGGACGTGGCCTTCACTTCAAGGAGGCCAGTGAGAGAGACCTGCATCGAGTCAATATGAGTGATTAGTGATAAAAATGTGTACCATTTCAACATTTTAGTGTTGATTACAAGTTTAGTCTAGTTTAGTCTGACAGATTTTTGGTTGAGATTCAATTTTAGTTTATAGGTTTATAAATTGAAATTGTGATTAATCATCATATGAGAATTTATTTTGTAAGTATAAATCATATTTGAAGTAGAATCTTTTAAATAAACCAAAATTAGTGAAAAGAGATTTATTCGATTTATAAATTAAAATCTCAATAAAATAGTTTATTTTAAAGACTTAAACTTAACTTAAAAATAAGTATCGAATATTGAAGATAAACAACCCAAACTTATCTAACTTAGTTTGATTATGTGTTTATTGGTCTGTTCTAAGTCAAATTTTAGTCAATCCAATACAAATAGATTTTTTTAACAGTTGGATCAAAACCAGAAAATACTCAAATTTACTCAAAACGAGCATAAGCTTTACTGCTTACATCAAAAGTGATAAATTAGATTTGTCTTCTTTGATTCATTTTAGCAAAGGCAAGAGATTATACCGCGAATTTGATGGAGCCGCTGGTCTTAAACTCCCAGTCGATCACGTAGTCATAATTCCCGGCCGATACAGACATCCTCACGACTAAGCTCACGTCTGGACGGACCTCTCTTATCTGCATCACCCATCACATCAAAAGAACTCGTTAGAGCTGGGTGAAGGGGCTGTTTCGTCCGCGTCCGCCTCGTGTAAAAAAATTGAAATACAAGTGAACCTTGTTTGTTATGTGCTATTGCCATGTTTCGACTTGCCCAAACAGTATCTGAAGCACTCAAAATCAAATGCCTTGCACAGTTGCACTACAAGGCATACCTAGTGGTGCAGGCTTTGTTTGAGGTGAGTGACATCACACTCACCAATCAAAACTAATATGAGACATACCACACAGGCAAAATTTCTTATACGTTGCAACTTTCAAGTAGATCAATGTCAATTTGTCCCACCTCAGAGCAATCTTAGAGTTAGGTCTGGTTTAGAATTTACAACCTGATGACCAAAAATTAGGAGTGATTTTTAAGTCAGATGAGTTTTACACTATGAAATACACTGGATTGAGTAGTTTGGTCTAATGCAACCAGTTTAGATGCAGGTGGCAACTTAACTTGCCTTGTCTTTTGTACATGTCTATTTCCAAGTATGCCTCAGTTGATCCAGTATTCATGTAAATTCGAATGGTTAAAATGTGTATCCACGCAAAGGAAGGTCATTGATTGATTTTCGACTCTCACTATTTTCATATGTATTTACTTAAAATAATATTAAAATATTAAAATATTATTTTAACGTGTGTGCATATGTGTTAGAGGAGGGGTAGGGATAAGGAGATGAGGTGAATGTAGTCAATATAATATATATTTCTATTTATAAAGATAACTTTCTAAAACAAATAGCTTCGGAGCTCAATGCTATTCATATATTAAGGCTTACCATCTTCCCCGGAATTCCGGCTTCCGTGTGCCGCCAGGCGATGTCCCCGGCGTACCGCTCGAAGACGCAGATCATGTTCTTGGCCTCGACGGGCTTCCCGTCCTGGCCCGCGTAGTACCCGTGCATGTACTCGGCGTTGGCCGGGCAGTCGGCGCCGGGCTGGAGTGGAAAGGCCGAGAGCAGGAGGCCGTACTGGCCGGCGTCAAAGAACGTGCGGTAGTACCAGTCCTCCTCCGGGTCCATGTACGGCACGAAGATCTCCGATACGAAGCCCCGGTACAGGACCGGCCGCCACGCGCCGGTCTCGGCGTCGTTGACGGAGGCCAGAGAGATGACCGTGCCGGCGCGCATGTCGTAGCCCAGGTGGAGCTCCCAGTTTGCCCATCTGTGAGTGGGAGTAGAAATGTAGCATTGATGGTACAATGTGCCATCAACAGAATTAATCAAATGTCAATTATTTTTGCTTCAATCTCAACCGTTGATTGCTCAGTAAATACGTCAAAAAAACAGTGTTTTAGTTTTTACCGCAAAGCATACCAAACGAGGGACGAATATTCCGCAACAAACTTTCTATCCCAGACATGATAGAGATGGATCTAAACGACTTATCTAAATGCATCCATAGTTATATAATGGCTCTATATAGTTGAGTTCTAATTAAATAATTTTGTATCTTATCATATATAAATTAAAATCTTGAGTTACATATGTATTTATCATGTAATTTCAATTTCTCTACTTTAAAGTTGTGGACCCATGGTTGACATATTTAATTTTATAGTAATTTAGTTTGTAGCAACTGTGTAAGCAAACTCCTACCTAACTAGTTTTAGTTTCTGAAATTGATAAAACCACTCAAGAATACTCTAAAAATTATATTGAAACTACAATATTTGATTAGTAATTCTAGTTTCAACCTAGAAGTCCGGAGATAGAAGTGAGCCAAATAGAGTTATAGAATGCTTCTTTTTAGTGTGGATTTATTGATCTTATTAGATATTCATTTCCTTTGACCAGATTGGTTAGAGCGATTTTCCTGTTGATATCTCTCTGTTTTACATTTTTAGAAATCTATTGATCTCTCTTTGACGACGAGTTCCTTGTTTAAAAGTCAGATTAGCTTCAACTTATGGCTCCAACGGGATATATCCCACGAAATTTTTTAGTTGGATTTTGAAATTAAGCCTTGTGATGGATACGTACAAGCGAATTTTTTGACACTGGCCAATAAGTACACATATGACCTAGATACTCGGTCAAAAAATAAATAAGAAACTTTGATTGCGTAGATTAGGAGATAGTCGCATTCACAACCATCCAATCGTAAGCCCCTTAACATGCTATATTATTCTCACCGTTCGTTTTTCTTTTAAAAATCAAGTCAACATTTCTATCTTTCTTGTAGTTGAAGGTTTCCTATTTGACATTTCATCCTAGATACCCATAGGCCATAGCGAGCTGAGAGGCTATAGGGTTATGCATATCACGTCAATTGAGTGTGCTTGCAACGTCGTCGGCATGTCTATCTTCCATGCGTGCCTGTGACTTGAATAGAAACATGGCGATCGATTTTATTTGATCAGGCATGTATTGAGTTGACTTTTTTAATTCGTAATAGATTTATCAGATATATTTGATTTTCTTATATACACAATTTTGAATGTTTAGGACATCTAATCATATAACAGATTAATCAGATATATTTGATTTTCTTATATACTCAATTTTGAATATTTAGGACATCTAATCATGCATGACAAAACTATAAATGTGATTCATTTAGACACGATGAGAACACAAACTAAATAATTTTCAAATAAATTCTATACCAACCATTTGATAGAGACTTTCTTCTTGAATATAATTTGGATATAATGATATATTCTTGGGACGAAATGATTTTGAGAGTTGAAAGATTCTACGTATGTAAAGATGTCTAAGCATCAAACTTATCTTAATCTTTAGCAAACAACAAACAATAACAACAATACAAAAGGTCCTTAATTAATTTTGTTTAGGGGGAAGGGTGAAGGGCTAAACCGGTTGGCAAGATAACAGCAAAAAAGCCTTATTCAGTCTCAACAGAAGGTAAAAGACATACCGGTGAATGAAAGATCAACTAAAAGATTATGTAGTTTCAAAAAAAAAAAAAAAAAGCTGAGAGATCATGCGATAAATCACCTCTCGAAGTGAGATTCTAAATACAGTGCAAGTTGTACGTAAATTTTCCTATCTTTAATAACAGAGGTAGAATTAAGTTAACATAGGTATATTTAACTTAGCAGCTGTAGTACATGCACACTTACCTTAGCACGTGGCCATCTATTTCGAAGCCCTTCCCCTCCGGCTGCACCACCACGCCAGGCTTCGTTGCCGGCCCGGTGAACGGCGGCCCGACCTTGTCGGCCCGGTAGTCCGTCCCCTCGGCCTTCGGCACCGGGTACCTCACCCTGTCGGTGTCCCTGTACCCGACGATGGCCATCTTGTCCAGGTCCACCACCAGCGTCAGGCCCTCGAGCGGCCGCATGTAGAAGTTGGCCGTCGCCCCGGCAACAAAGCACGGCACCTTCGCCAACCTCGGCCTGGCCTCCGAGGATGCCTCGCCGCCGAACCACCCGACGGGAAGCATGCCGCACACGACGTCGCGCATGTCCACACCGCGGCGCCGCACGGACTCCACGAACGGCGGGTACCGCAGGGGCAGCTCCGCTGCCGCGATCTGCTCGTCCACCGTGAACTTGGGGAATCCGGGCCCGCGGTGCACGGCGTGGGAGAGGACGGAGGCCGCGGTGGAGTTGGCCACGTCGACTCGGAGCTCATGCGTGCGGCCACCGGCGCGGGCAATGACGAATGCGCGGCGGGGCGCGGGAGTGCCGGAGAGGACGTCGAGCTTGTCAGGCTCGTCGAGGCCGACGTAGTGGAAGGTGAGGGGGCGGGACGAGATGAGGGGGGATGCGAGGACAGCAGTGCGGACGGCGGTGAGCTCGGCGGCGGAGAGGGGGTCGAGTGGGTGGGAGTGGGAGGCTGCGGCGACGAAGGCGAGGAGGAGGAGGAGGAGGAGGAGAGGAGGTATCATTTTGCAAGGGGTGGCTGACTACTGGTGAAGGCTGATGAAGGATATCGCAGTGGGGAAGCTATTTATAGGACCTAGTTTCGTAATGCTGTGGGAAACCACCCAATATACAGCACAAACTCGATACGAAAGTAGGCCTTATGGAAATTATTTTATGTGCTCCTTACCGGTTTTTATGTACCAAACAGTCAACAAACTAATTAATCATAAGCTGTAGCGTATAGACTTGTTCGACAAAATTTTATAATAAAATTCATCATGAGCTGTGGACCCAACATAATGAAGGGTTAAAGTATACAATATTTGTCGATGAATTAGCTGCAGCAGCGAATAAATGTATGATTATGTTTTATTTGTCAATGTAAATATAATAATATATATTTTGCCCCATAAACTTGTATCGGTGGGCAGTACCCCATCCTTTACCCCATTTTATGTGTCAGTATAGTCAAAGCTTAGTGCATCAATTTAGCCACGTCACATGGTCAGGTCAATTGCGGGTTAAGAATAATCATGACTCTAATGTACCCTTTTGAATAAAGTCGTTAGAAATTTAAGAAAACACATAAATTGCTAATCTTGTTTTAAGGACCTAATTCGTAAATAAATCTTAACTTTTTCGTTCTTATCCAAATAAGGTATTCTATATCATTCTAAAGACCTTATGACATAACGGACATATTTAATACAATGTTGCAGCATGAAGAAGACAAAAGTCAAAAAGTCTACTCTAGTCAAACTGATGTAGGGACATAATTGTAAATCAACGATAAGTTTTGGGTTCTTCGACAAAATGAGTGATTTAATGATTTTTCAGAATCCTATAAGATAATGAACCTAAATAATGTGCTATTTTGACTTGAATAATATGTATGAAGGTTTACAGTCTGCCTGAAAATCTCGCAAGGGCTAAAACATAAATGTGGCTATAACTTTTATCTTGTGGTTCAACTTAGGCAAATAAAACAAACGCAACCATATATGATTTTCCTATTTAATGTTATTTAGGTGAAGTTGATTGTTTTTCTACATCTGATTAATGTGTCGAGTTAGTCTGTGCTTAGTTCAAAGGCACTTTACGTGTACAACCAGGTGTAGCATGAACATATAGAATAAATGGGCCTAAAATATTCAGGAAATTTGTCAAAAAAAAATAATAAAAAGAAGGGATAAAAACTAGCTCATTTCTTTAAACCTGTCGTCTTCCTCATCTTCTATAAATAGAGGGTTTCTGCGTCTAAAGAGGGTTCTGCAATCCCACTCCCAGCCTACAAGAGTCCTAGTGGAGACATATACCTTATGCTTTTCTTTCTCTTTCATCCATGACACTTGAAGCTACAGAGGCAACCACTAATAGTAAGTACCTCTCATTGGCATAACATATGTCATGCATCACATGGAGGGCCTATGTAGATTAATGTTAGCATGAAGGCCCCTGTCCAACAAGCACAGAGGAGCCTGATCCATTGTGACTAGAGTTAAGATATGGAGATCTAAATGCATGAGCATAACGCGTTGCTCTAGATCCATGCTAAAATCGTTCCTATCATCCCACCAGGGAAATAGAGGAGCATTAATCCATTATCTGGTATGCCATCATATCCACTATCTCGAAAGAGAGCACAATGAAATTCATGGAGCATGAGGCGGAGCCATGCCAACATATGGCAGTGCAATCATTAGTCGCCCCCTCCTTTTATCTTGCCCTTGGTAGTTCATGTTAATATAAAGGCCCCTATCTAACCATAAAGGAGAGCTTGATTCATTATGCCTAGGGATAGGATTTGAGGAATGTGCGAACGAAACACTTCACCCTAGATCAATTCCAAAATTACTGAATAGAATCCAGAAGTCATCTCCGATGCTATTATTCATGCCCCATACTGGGAGCACCATCCAACTTAGCAAAGGGGAGCCTAAACCATTGTGCTTAGGGATCGGATGTGGGGAATGTGTCAGAACAATGCATCACTCCAAATCCTATCAGTCCTACCATCCAACCATTCAATAGAGGAGTGACAATCCCATTATTCTGTGTGCCATCACATTCACCATCTCAAAGGAGAGCACGGTGAAATTTATGGAGCATGAGGCGGAGCTATGTCAACATATGGCAGCACGACCATGAGTCGCCCCCTCCTTTCATCTTTCCCATGGCAATTTATGTCAATATAAAGGTCTCATCCACCTATAAAGAGGAGCTGATCCATTTTTCCTGGGGATCGGATTTGGGGAATGCGCAAGCAAAATGCGTCATTACAAATCCATACTGAAATTATGCAGGTGGCGTGTTAGTATGCGGGTGTGCTAGTATACATAAGTATACATATTAAAAGGAGAGAACATACAAACATAAGGAAAACATGTGCTTTTATTAATTCATCTTAAATTACAAAATACAAGTCCCCTTTGGGATTTTACATATTCTCATATGCCTATGAAGTACATCTGATATCAGAGACTATGGACATCCCAATGCGTTTCCAAGACTTTGTAAAGCTCCCAGTTAATTACAGCTTTAGATTGAATTTGCAGAAGACCTTTGATTAAGCCGCTGTTGGTCATCGTCTTTGACTCTCAAATTTGTCCTCCATGTATACAATGTGTATATTTATGAATGCAACTATGCAAATCCATAGTCCAGTAGTCTATGGTGCTATCACATAATTTGTCCTTCGCCTTGTTGGTGCTCGGCCTGAGTGTTGTTCGGCCTCGTCAGTCGCAAACTGGATAGATGCCTTCACCTCGTCGGTGTCCGACATTAAGGGTGTTCATCTTCGTTAGTCATAGACAAAATGGTCGCCTTCGCTTCATCAATGCCCGACAATGGGATGTATGGATGGTAGGTTGGTGATAGCACCTTGACTTTGTTAGTTTTAGAGATGCATATGGCATAGCATGGAAACGCATTGGGATGTCCATCAATGCTTTGGATGGCACTTCGAGGATGCGGTGTGCATAGCTCCGCACTGAAGGACTCGTGGATGGCTTCGGGATTGATCGCTGTTTCATTGAGAAAAGTCACTCTTTTTTTGGGTAAAATTTCTAAGTTGCAAGTATGTTAGTATATATAAGTATACACATAAAAATAAGAGAATACATAAAAATTAGGGAAACATGTATTTTATTAATTCACAATGAATTACAAGTTACAAGTCTCTTTTGGGATTTTACATACTCTCATTGCACCTATACAAATACATCTTGACATCATCAGATTGCATGATTCATAGTTCTCAGGGCTTCATAAAGCTTATGGTTAATTATATTTATAGATCGGATTTACAGAAGACCTCCATTTAAGTTGCCGATAGTTGTCATCTTCAAACTTCAAACCTGCCCTCTATATCTGCAATACATATACCCATGCATGTATACAACTCTATAGTCTCGTTGGTCTATGGTACTATTGTCGTGCACTGAATCTGGGACTACGACTACTCCTGTGGAAACCTAGCTTGCTATAGCTAGTCCCATACAAGTATACCTTTGACTTCCCAGGATGAGTCAAGCATAGGAGTATATTCACATTGCAGTAGAAAAACTTACAAAATATTAAGCAGTGTGGTCTGCTGGCCTTAATATTATATAAAGAGTGTACAATACCTTCACGGTATTCAAGGTTTAGTAAAATAGCATCTACACAGCGGATGATGGGTGTCCCTTCCACAGTAAGAAGTTGGCGGCAGAACAACACATCAAGGATCTGGCGGAACTGGCTCTCCTTCATCTTGGTCCAAGAAGTTCTCCACGTCTTCCTCTTGATCTTGGTATGCTCCATCTTCTGGGTTGTAAGTTGCAAGGGTGAGTACTTACGTACTTAGCAAGTCATAGGGAAGAGTAGATACATATAGTAGTATTGTTATGATCCTAGACTAGTCAAGAATTATGGATGTTGGTAAAATAATCTTTTCTTTCATATCTCATCTCATGGCAGCACTTTTCATAACATAGCATCGTTATTCATGTTCACTAAATTATAGTACTACCGCGACACGTCGACACACGACAGCCTATGGCAGCACCCCTTATCATGACAACACATGTCATTTGGGTAATCTTGACTTATCAAATTTTATTTAGAAAACTTACTTGTGCCACACCCCGTGGATTTAATCCACCGCAGTAGACTCCTATAAACCCGGGAGCGCAGAGTATTCGAATACGTTTTTAACTCTGCAGAGAGGTACTAATTTACCCGCAAGATATTCCACTTTCAAGCCTTTCCTATCACAAGGATTGGACCCCTGATTACTTCATACTGTGAGTGGCAAGGTGGAGATAACAAGAACTTTTGTTATGTATCACTCACAATTCACCCCTGACCCTGTGGATCTCTCGCGAACCACAGTTGTGGCGGGATATACCCCCACACCCCAAGTCTCTTCCCATTACTAAGTCAACGTGCATGATTATAAACGTGGAGGAGCTGAACCCCGTGAATTTAGTGTATTGTTTTCCATCTCATGCAGGGGTTTTATGTGCGATCCGAATAAGTACTTGTTCAGGCCTGTCCCATACCAGGCTTGCTGTTAGCACATGTTTCATGCCACTAGACGCACAACACAAGGTTTTAGTCCTTATATGCCAGTGACCAGACCATCCACCACCCTACACCTTCCGTGCCTGCTATCCTTTGCAGTTTAGCACCTCCAGTGCTACAGCCATTCATACCAATATTCTGGTCACGGCTAGGGGTTTTATTTCATGAATATACATAAGTACATATATAATAGTTCATGGTTCACTATTTGATCTTTTCACATTTCACAAGCATCCATCTTGTACTGCCAAAATATATGTCAACCATTCTTTCACATGCAATACTACTTATATTCAAGGTCATATCATAGCAACTCATAAAATATAGGTTCAAGATGATCAAGACTATGACTTGCCTTCCGCGTCGTAAGAGACAGCAGTTGACGTAGGATCAGCAGTGAAGTCCTCGAACTCTGGTTCTTGATCTACTCTCCAATCAAACAAACAATCAAGAATCACAATCTTTTCAATACATTATTATACTATATGCAATAATGCAAAGATGAATGTCTCGATGATTCTGAAATGATTGGGTTTAGAAGCTGATTAGGGTTAAGTTATGGAAACCAAGGTTAAAATTAGTTGTCAAAGGTTTACAAGGTTCCAAATGTCTCAAAGTATCAGAATGATATCAAGGTTGCGACTGGTTCGCTCAAAAACAGCGAATGTCTTTAGGTCGACATTCGGTTCAAAGTATCGACATAGGGTCAATGGTTGATAGAGGAACTATCTCAACTTGTGGCAGTAGAATAAAATGTAGATTAAAACTCCACAAGTCTAAGGGACAAGGTTATTTTCAATTTGCACAACTGGAAAGAGGTGAAAAGAGCTAATGCCACTGGCTGACAAGCTCTGGCACAGGGCTGACAATGTCAAAATCTAGGGCTAAGCAAAATGCAGTTCAAGGGCTCAAATCAAGTTGTGATAGAAGAAGAAATTGTAGATCACAACCTCAGGAGTCTAAGGGACAAAGTTATGCTCAAAATGCACATCTGTAAGGAAGTGAAAAGGGCTAATGCCACTGGCTGGCATAGCCTGGCATTGAACTGACATGGACAGAAACTAGGGCTTGCCATAACTTTTGATCTAGAGCTTCAATTGATGCACCACTTTGTCTGGGAGGTAGGCCTTGATAACAGGAACAAATGGTTCAATAGGTTCCAAGGTTGAAGATGGCTGGATGATGATGAAAATTAGTGGAGAAGTATTTTGGCGACACGGCACAGTGAAGCCACTGGACAAGATCTTGGCATAGCAATAACTGGCATTTCTGTGCAGATTCAGGGGTCGAGCTAATAGAGGAAAATGTTCAGGAGATCAAGACGAAGATGTTGGACAAGGTGGCATCGACGGCGATGGCCGGCGACAACCGGGCGGCACACTGGTGGCACGGCAGTGAAAGGAAAAACATTCAAACTGCAATCTGGTGCTGTGCTGCTGAAACTTGGCATTGCTGGAGCTAGCTAGGGCTAAATGGTACTGCTTGAAGCATTGGGCTCGACTGGAGATGGCACGGCAGTGAACGGCGACGAGCTGGGCCGGAGAAGAAGACAACTTCAACGGCAACAGAGCGATGCAGTGATTCAAACTCCAATTTGAGGGCACAGTTGAGTTCCTGGATAGCTTCATATAGTATAAATGAAGGGAATTGGCCTAAAGCGACGCCGGTGAGGAGAACAACGCCGTGGCCGGAGAAGAAGAAGGCTAAATTGGGCGAAACTGATACACGGCCTTAGAGTTCAATTGCTCACTATGAGAGCAGTAGGGAGGTGAGGTGAAGCTTCTGGTTACAGCAATTTGGCCGGAGGAATGGTGGTGCGGCCTGCCGACATGAACCGGTCACCGGTGAAGTTCCAATTTGGGAACAACTTTGATTCTTTCTCAATTTCACAATCTGAATTCACTGGTTTGCTTAAATTAGCTCACTGATCATTTCACTCTACTGGATCGAAGGCTAATTCGAATTAATTTGAGTTGCAAAGCTGGAACAGGGCATTTTGGCATTTCCGGCGATCACCGGTGATGAGATGCATGAGAGTTCAATTAAATGATACAGCACGATAAGGGTGATGAGAGAAACTCACTGATGCTGTCAATTTGGGTGAAGAGGCTGCGGTTGAGGCTGTCACCGTGAGCCTCCTTCTGTGTTGAGCTCGCCGGAGAAGACGACTGCAGCGAGGAGGATTTTGTTTAAATGCTGAGGAGTTCAAGAAAGCGGTGCTGGTGATAAGGAAAATGCTATTTATAGGCAAAGCAAACAAAACAAAGCTCTCTGCTTGAAGGTTAAGAAGCTTGCGCCGGTGGAGACTTTGAGTTGAAGCAACGGCGAGCAACAAGCAGGCGAAGCTTCTCTCTGCCGTGCAGCAGCTGGTGAGCTGGATGGGAACTGCCACGATGATGTCTGCGATG
This sequence comes from Pharus latifolius, assembly GCA_019359835.1. Taxonomy (NCBI): domain Eukaryota; kingdom Viridiplantae; phylum Streptophyta; class Magnoliopsida; order Poales; family Poaceae; genus Pharus; species Pharus latifolius. Next base: position 9,186,318 of record CM033325.1, read on the forward strand.
CTAACATGTGTGCATGCAAAGGCGGTTGCGAGAAAAACACGACTAAAGCGGCGCAAAGGCACTGTTCAACGCTTGCCGAGGTCGTGGTCGAAGGAATGTACTGCACCACTGGCCGAGGTCGAAGGTGAGCGCTGGTCGTGAACTGCAGATATGGTCGTGGAAGCTGAGAGTTCTGGTCGTGAACAGTGGCTGGTGGCTGTTGGTCGAAGACAGCCATTTGGACTGATTTGCAAATTCTGAAAATTGGCTGTGGACTGAATTGTAATTTTTGGTTTGGAGATGGTTGATTTGCAATCTGATTTCACAGCTGAGTATAAACTTATACCTTATACTCATCTAGTGAGAGATTTGGTAAAATCTAGCATGATTTGATAGTTTCTGATATAAACTGAAAATAGGGTACTTTAGGGTAAAGTAAGATCTGAGTTTTGTCGATTTCAAATTCTGGCCTTTAGGATGTGATTTTGTAATCTGGACAGAAGGGAAGATTATATCAAATAGCATTTAGAAGAGATTTGCTAAAGAAATTCTGAATTTGGAGTTAATCTGAAGATTTTAGCCTTTTGGATTTCCAGATATCAGATAAAGGACTGATTTGCAATATAATTTGGATTGATATGTGAAAAGACTTAGATGATATGATTTGGCTACCAACTTTCTGGATTAAGGTATTGACATACCCATGATCATAATCCAAGAATAATCTGATTTGGATTAGGTCAAGATTTAGCTAAATCTGAGTTCTGAGTATTTAGGGTAATTAGAATAGTAATTAGAATCCTGTTTTCGAAAATAGAATAGGATTGATAGATCTGAGAGTTAGAGATGGAATTGAATCTGGCTTCTGAAGACTTTTATGTTTAGAGTAACTGATAGATCATATCTGAGAAATCTGATCTTGATTTGGGTTCACAGGATAGATTTGAAGATTTTAGGGTTTGAGATAGATTAGGGTTGAACTGATCTTGTTACTGCTACAGATCCATGCATGCATGAGGTTCATGAAAAAGAGTTTTTACCCCTAAACTCAGGGTGTTACAACTATCACAACATGGGGCCTTTGCTTCGTCGGTGCCTGGGTTGGGTGTCTTTCGGCCTTGTCAATCGTAAACAGATGGGTGACTTCACCTCATCGTTGCCTATGATTAATGGTGTCCGACTTCGTCAATCACGGACAGGATGTCACCTTCGCTTCGTAATTGGGTGTCTTGCAATATGTTTTATGGATGGTAATTGGGTTTTGATAGTATCTTGACTTCGTCGGCTTTTAGAGATGCACTTGGCATGAAGAAAACACACATCTTTCGGGGCTCCGATCATTACTTTGGACATAGATGGCTTAATAATTGATAGCTTGTAAAAGGCTCGCCTCAATAATCTTTTAGGAAAGATTTGAAGTGACGCATCTTGCACCTCTTTTAGATCAAATCTTTTGGCACGACTAGAATGAATCTAGGGCGACACGTCTTGATGGGGACAATGAACTATGCTCTCCTTATGTGACTGAATGGGGGGAATTTTCGACTTCTGATCTGCATGAAATTTGGTGGATCTGTTTCTTCATGGTTCTTATACTTTCAATAAAAATTTGAGATCGATCGGGCCACTGGCTCAAAAGTTATCATTAATACATCACACGCATGTCAGGCTGAAATTCAGCAGGACATAGCCTATTTGCCACGATCTTTTGGAAACCTTTTGACCTTTGATTGAGGTGAAATTTGAGGGAGTTATTTTATCACAAGTATTATATCTATCATAAAAATTTGGTGCTAATTGAACTTTTATATCAGAAATTATCATCAGCACATTGCCAACATACTGGGTTGAAATTCAGCAGAACACTTGCTATTTACCGCAACATCAGACAACTTCTAGATGACATGACTTAATAATCTCAGGATGGATCTAAAGTAACATGTCTTGTGCCTCCTTCAGATTTAAGCATTAAATTAAATTATTTTTAATATTTAAATTTGAGCATAATTGTTGTGACTCAAATTTTGTGCAACCGGATCTAACCTGGGTCTAGTCTGACACATTATTCGGGTCCCAAAAAATATCAACTATAAAGATGGAAGTTTACATGGACAAATAATATACCATTGTGCTCGTATCAACGAGAAGAACATGATAAAAATTTACAACCGTTTTTACATTTCAACCCTTGGAAGACATTTGAGCAGGCTGTAAACCTTCAAACACACCATTTATGCCATAATGGTTCATTTTGCAAGTTAACCATCTTTAGAGGATTCCAAAATATCAAGGAACCACTCATTTTGTTAAAAGATCCAAAAGTTATAGTCAATTTACATTCGTGTCCCAGACCAAAATAGACTTCATCATTTCCTGACCTTCATGCTACAACATCGTAGCAAATTTAATTTGTTCATCAAATCATAAGGTTTCTCAAATGATATAGAACACCTTAGTTCGACAAGAGAAAAACAATTAAGGCGTATTTACAAATAAGTCTTCTACAGTAGGACCGTCAGTTCATTAGTTATGGCTAAAATTTATTTTCATGGGGCAAATTATATATTCCTATGTTCATATTGGAGAATTGAACAGACACATATATTTATGTGCTCCCTACATTACATTTTAGCCCTTTGATCAAATAGGCCCATAGGTCATAAATGCATAATTAATTTTATTACAAAATTTTGTCAAACAATCGGCTTAGTAATTTCAATATGGATTTGGAGTGATGCGTTGTGCTCGATCGTGCGATCTCCAGATTCGCTCCCTAGACACAATGGATCAGGCTCCCCTTTACGATTGGATGGGGCCTCTATACTGACATGAACTGCTAAGGGAGAGATGAAAGGAGGGGGTGAATCATGATTGCTCTGCCATATGTCGACATGGCTCCGCCTCATACTTCAGGATGGTGGATGTGATAACATACGGGATAATGGGATTGGTGCTCCTCTATTGAATGGTGGGATGGTAAGACCGATATCAACATGGATCTGGAGCGACGTATTGTACTCGTGTATTGCCCAAATCTGATCCCTAAGTACAATGAATCAGGCTCCCCTTTGCTCGGTTGGATGGGGCTTTCATACTTTGCATGAATCGCCAGGACATTTGTGGAATATCGCCATGCGAGAAGATTGGTCGTGATTTTGTTTGAATCAGTGGATGGGGGCCTTTTTTCATATAGATCAAATCGAGTTATTAATTTATCTGCTCATAGAATGGATGGAAGCTGACTTTGTATGCATGGTAAAATCACCTAAGATTACATGTGCAATTGAGAAAAGATTGGTCATGGTTAGGTGGTTTTGTTCAAATAAATGGATTTCTCTCAAAAAAAGTTGGATAGCCTGAGCTTGCATCCACCCGTTAGCATCAGCATCACCGAAGAGTCCTCCTGGTGCGGTATGTGCTGCAAGCCCATCGTGTACCACAGCACAATGTCTTTGTTCTTTATCACCCTATTTCTACATGTACCAACATATATGAAGTAAATTAGTAATTGCTAAACAACAACATACAGCTAGATAAAAAAAATAGGGATGACAGTTGCTAGATAGTGCCAGTGGCAAAGGCAGGAATGGAGTGGACACCAAACTCAGTGGTGCACCTAGTCATAGGTGGTGTGCTAAATGGTGGTAAGGATGGAGCATGGAGTTGGAGCATGAGGTGGCGAAGAAGAGTGGTGGGGGTGGATCGAGGTACCAACAGTGATGCAAGGAAGGAATGGGTACTAAATCATTATATGTTCACACATTCCCCTCAACTATAGATCATGACGTGAGGGTGCGGTAGCGTCGTTGGTCGTGGGTGGCAAAAGTAGTGGTGAGGGTGGAGAAATGTGAAGAGTAGCAGGAGGTGGAGAAGGAGGGTGGTAGGGAGAGGGGTTGAGGCATCAATAGCAATGTTGGATACACAAGTGGCGACGAGCATTAGTGTCTAGAGCTATGATGTCGAGGGCAAACTGGTTGTGGGAAGATAGTGGGGTGGCTATAGTCGGGTGGTTTCTTGGATGGGTGAGATAAAGTAGGCAAGAAGGTACTCTAGTTAGGCTCAATCAATAGCTATGAGCAATCACGTTGAAGTAGTGATGGTAACATTTTGAAATCCAATCCAAATCCAACCTAACTCTTTTTAATAAGAATTAAAACACAATTCTCATTCAACCGATACATATTTTATAAAATCTAATCTAACCCAACCTACTCAATCCAACCCAACCACAACCCTTTTCCTCAACATAGTTCAACTTATTTCCAATCCAAACCTAGTCCATCATTCAAAAGTTGTGTACAAGGGGTGGAGAGAAAAAATGAATCAAATTGTTTTGTGGACTCCAATCCAACATCAACCCAAATTTTTGTGCCTCAACTCAATCCTTTTTTGAAGCCAACACAATCCAATCCAGCCTAATTTTATTTTTCAACTCATCCAAAACAGTCTATTCTAAATCTAATCTATTTAACCTATTTCAATCTAACCGATTACCACTAATAGGTGGAAGAGTTGGGATCGTGATGTTGTTTTGCAGACGCCCCCAATAAATCAACACAAAGCAAGTAGTAGAAGTTAGTATATGAACATTATCGTATGACACGTATCTTTTAGCCCATGCTGCCAAGTTGTCATCACCGGTGCTCTTGTCCGCGTATAGTCCAGCCGCCCACTTCTCTGACGTTGTAAGGCGTCACCCACACCAGCTTCTTGCAGTAGCTCGCCCTTCTTTGCTGGTAATCGTTGTCGGCCATCACCGACACCGCCGTCACCCCCTCTGCGATGATCCTGTACCCCACCTCCACTACTACAATAATGCTGAGCACTTAAGGTTTCAAAACATCTGTACTAAAGGTTCTCCAACCGCTAGTGATCGACACGATAGAAAAAGTCTAGCACTACTCTAACGATTCGAAACCATTAATAAAATAACTTATTCTAACAGTTCTTATTAATGAACCATTAGAATATAGTAAACTATTCTAACCGTTCATTCTTAATAACCGTTAGAATATCATACTATATTCTAACATTTCTTATTAATGAACCGTTAGAATAGCTTACTATATTCTAACGGTTCATTAATAAGAACCGTTAGAATATGTCAATTTATTCTAAAGTCAAGAACAAAATGAAGATTATGATGACTCTCCTAGACAAAGTTGATTAGTGTATCTATAAGACAAGAAGATCAGATAGATGAAAATCCACAAAATAACCCAGACAAATAAAAGAATGATTGCATTGAGCACACAGATTGATTTACGAATACAACATCAGCATTAAAAGCTGATGATAATGCTAACCTCCCTTTGCCATTTCGACTGTACAGGGAGGGAGATATGGGGCCTATATATAGCTGATAGCTCACAAATATCTAATCAGGGATCAGCGTACCAAAGGACTTTGAAATTGATTTAGTGACGTCAGAAATGAGCGGGTATTTCAGATCACCAAGCCCACTAGACTTCCTGTCTGTCAACACCCATGCAAGAAGGGAAAACTACATGCAAAAATATCATGAATGTCAGGTCATTAGGAGGAGACAGACAAATCACCATACAAGGGTGTTTATTATATAATAACAATAGCAAGATCATTTAGAAGAAAGAAGAAATTTTAGTCCTCACTTTTTTATCAATAAATGAAATTTTCAATCATGTTAAGTGTGTGGGATGACAATTTTTTATTAAAAAAACTTATCAGAGCATCAATTTACTATTTCATTTCTACAAAGTACATATCATATATTAGCATTTAGAAAAAAAAACATGGAACTAGTAGGCTCTTAAAGTGTGCCCCTGCAATATTAGCACTTATGCTCCATAGATCCCATAAGGTTGAAAGTTTTCTCACTTGAAGAATAGACAGTCTTTCTAGGATATGAGCAAGAACATGTCAGAGTGCTGCAACAACTAACAATATAACACTACCAAAAGAGCAACTACAGGTACATATGGTAAATAGATATGATATCTTAGTACAACAGAACAGCTCAGGTGACAAACAAGATACATTGTTATTTTCAAGTCAGTTCATTTTAGGTGGGCAACCAAAACCATAACAATATAAGACGCCAATCTGATGAAAGTTACCACACTATCGATCGAAACACCAAGAACCTCTGTATTTAACTTCTCAAATTCCTCATAACCATCACGCAAAAGCATCATGTCAGAGAGCTAGCACGGAGTTAACCCACACATCTGGCAAACGAACGTAAAGTCCAGGGGATAGAAAAATAGAATCACATACTTCTTCCCAATGTAGTCAGACAGTTTGACCTACAAACACCAAAAACACAGCCAACAACAAGAATTACAACAACATTATCATTTACAAGCATACAGAAGCTACATTAACCTTCATTTTATAATATGAGCAGATAAAACACTCAAGCTAAACTACAAATCGCATAAAGCATAGTTTTTTTATAGACAATTACCAGAAATACATCGATGGTGAAGCACAAGAAAATTATATTACCTTGATGAACTCTTGGTCAAACACGGCCTCTGCCTTGAAGTCCGGGGCCTTGTTCCTGACCAACAGCAAATCGCCCTACACACAAGCATGCATCCACACGTGAAGAACCATCAACCAAACCCAATCTATTCCGAGAGAAACTGGTATATGACGAACTGGACCTCGCCGCCAGTGCGGGGGACAAAGCTGCTGGAATGTGCGAATCTGAAGGAGGAGAGGACGAGGGGCCTTGCGGCAGAGCCGACGAAGGATATGGCGGTGGTTCACCAGCCATTGTCATGTCGGCAGTGAGATGCGCTGAGAGAGGGAGAGGAGAGGAACAAGCGGCGGTGCGAGCTGTGGCGGTGGAAAACGGAGGCAAGAAGCGCGGTGGGGGAGACAGATCTAAGCAGATCTGATGGCGGTGGTACAGGTGCGATGTAGGAGGTGATCGACGGCGAGGATTTAGAGAAGCGATGGCTACTAGTGGATTTAGTCGGTGAAGAGCGGCAGCAGCTTGAGAAGGTGAGAGACGGCTCGACCAAGAAGAAGGAAGAGAGAGACAGAAGACATGGGCAAGAGTATTTCTTAAATCATGTGGTTTCTTCTAACAGTTCCAAAATATAATCGTTAGAATAAAATCAAATCTATTCTAACAGTTCCAAAAATATAACCACTAGTATAAGTATATTTCTTCTAACGGTTAATATATTAAGAACTGTTAGAATAAAATCAAATCTATTCTAATGGTTCCAAAAATATAACCGTTAGTATAAGTATATTTCTTCTAACGGTTAATATATTAAGAATTGTTAGAATAAATCATGTGGTTTTTACTAACGGATTTCACAACCCAACTATTAGTACAAATGTTCTTCTCCACTGCGCACCATGTACACTAATGGTTTTCTTCCAGATTACGTAAAACCGTTAGAAAATAAGGGTTAATAGACTGCAATTCTGTAGTAGTGCTCGTTGTCTATCCTGGTTTTCTTGATTGGGTTGACAATGAGTAGGTCGGTCGACTAGTTGTCGACCTCTACTCGGCCGTTCACCTCTGTCTCCAACACCTTGCGATTAATTGTCCAGTAGCTCTTCCTCGACGTGTCGACGCCGCCACTGGCGGTGGTTCCGGTGTTGTACTTGGTGATGAGGACATCAGAGCTCAAGGTTGATACGACTCGAGGACGAGTCCTTTTCGAGAAGAGGAGCTGCTATACACTTGTTTGCGTGCGGTTAAACTAGCCCAAGATGGATTCGACCAAAAGAATTTTGCTCAGCATGCAACCTGCTGACCAAGCGATAGTCCAACTGATATGCACCAAATTTGTGAGAAATCGGTACACGAGATTTCTGATCTTCATGGCGTAGGATTTTTGGATAACTTGGTGGAATTGTGACCCGACGACGAGGAAGCCAATCGGAGCCTAGTATCCGAACAATCGCTAGTCCACAAATCGAAAAACTAATCCACACAAACGACACTTGAAGGTGGAGTAGCACAAATTAGGTGCAATTCACGGAGAATCACAAAACATGGCAGCAAGAACTCTCTCTTGGTTTTTATAAAAATCATATGGTGTCTAACCAAAATAATCTTCAATATTCATGATCTGCATAAAACTATGATCATGCCTCTCTTTTATAGAGGATGGTGTTTACAAAAGATAGAAGATTTAAACGACTTGCGTGTAGGACATGCCCTTCACTTCAAGTGATAAATGCATAATTGCATGCCACTTTACTTAATTATACAGTAAATCACGTTGAAGCTTATGGAACTTATGTTATGTGTTTGGTTGTTTGTATCAATCTTTCTAGAATGAGAGGTGTGTCATAGAATGGTGTAGGAGATATGTTTGATTGGTGTAAAATGGGATGATTCTCGATTTTGTTTTATTGGTGGGATGAATTGATATATAATAAGATATGTGGTAACAAATTAAGACTAGTTACCACTAATTAACACTAATTAGTATTGATATAGCACTAATTAATACTAATCACAACATAAATAACACTAATCACCACTAATTAGTAGTACTAACATACACTAATTACCACAAACATAACATTAATTACCACTAACTAAACACTAATCACCGCTAACTACAACTACTTACTACTAATTTAACATAAAGTACCACTAGTAACATTAACATAACACTAATTAATACAACATGACACCAATCCGCTAATCACTATAAATATAACACTAATTATCATTAACTTGACACTAATTACCACTAACTAACACTAATTAACATTAGTCAATACGAATATAACACTAATCACCCTACATAACAAGTGCGGAACAAGTTGGTCCCATATGAATAAGGGAGATGGGCTAGTTTGGCATATAGAGAAAATATTCTCTTTTTTTTTTGACTCTTTATTTAGGATGGAAACAACCAAAGACTCGTATCATTCCCATACTGCATGAGATGGTCTAGTATGAACAACAAAATACATTAATCATATTGCCACTTAGATCTTAAACTTCAATTGTAGCCTGACAAATCCTTGAAGTTGCTTAATTAATGTGGCAATTTAAGTCCATATGTCAAGTAACTGATGGAAAAGTGAAGTGGCATCAATTATTTGTTACACTTTAGCAAGTTCAAGGTAATAACTAGCAAGCAAATTCAAGAACCTGAATATGACTTGCCACATATTTGTTGGTTATTGAAGTAATGAATTGGTTTAAATGATATAATTATATAAGTTTGAGATCTAAATTAAATTTCAAGTTTAAGAAGTATTGTGGCACAAACAAACAAGTTGAAAAACCTCAAATACACAATTTACTTCATATTGGAAAATCTAGATTTTTTTTCTTTAATTTGTTTTTAGAAAAGACGAGAAATGATACCGCGAATTTGATGGAGCTGTTGGCCTTAAACTCTCAGTTGATTACGTAGTCCTAGTTCCCGGCCGATACCACCATCCTCACGACTATGGTCACGTCTGGTCGGACCTCTCTTATCTGCATCACCCGTCAGATCAAAATGCATATTAGCTTACAACCAAATCTTTAATGGAGAAATATTTAGTTCGTATTCTATATCTTGGTGCAAAATTATCCTACGTGAATATTGAAATATTTTCAATAACTTTATTTGTTTTGTATTATCATATTTTACTTTGCCTAATTTTTAACACCCAAAATCAAACGCCTCACACTCCTAAAGTGGGCCTAGAGGTATGGGTTTTTTTTTAGGTGAGTGATGTCACACTCACCAATTGATGCTAACATGAGGCATACCTCACTGGTAAAATGTGAGACCCCCATCTGAGGATCACCTTGGTAACCGCCCAGGTAGGTTACACACAGCATGATGCCACATGAGCTCAAACCACACAAGCATAGTAATATCATTAAACAAGTATCAGGCCAACATGGCCAATATTACATAGCCAAAGCACCGAAAATGGCGCTAAGTAGAGTTGCTAGGAAAATAACCAGTTTATCAGAACCAGAATCGGTATCCAAGTACCGAACACACAACATAAAGCACAAAGCAACGACAAACAGCTTGACTTCAATCAGCAGCAGAGTTGGAGAGGCTTCTCCCACATCTGACTTGACTTGGTGCATAAACCTTCTAGAACGTGGGCTCGTCCGGGGCACTTCCATCTTCTGTTGAGTACTCGTAACTGAAGAAATCGGGATCCTCGAATCCCTCTTCTACAGTTGGATATAAATGCAAGGGTGAGCACTTGGTGCTCAGCAACACTCATTCCGGGGATTAATGTAATTGTACTTACATGAGGGTGAAACATATGATTCCGGGGTTTTAGTTTCACATGGATAGAGATATATAGATTTCCAAGTCATTTGTTCAGTAAAACAGTACTTTGTCATGAAAATGATACTTTAAACATTAAACAGGTTTTCAATAAAACATTAGATGTAGTGGTTTCCCATGAGTCACTACTTTGTTAACCGCATTATGAAAACATTCCAAAACATTACTTGTGCTATAACCCATGGATAACATCCACTACGAAAAGACTCCTGAACCTGGGAGTACAGAGTATCCGATACTTCTTTTACGCTTTGCAAAGGTGTACCTCTTTTTAAATCCACTGGTTCACTCGGCTTTCAAGTCGGATCAGCTCCATGTGACTTATACACATGTGACAGGGCCGAGATCACACAACGTTTTTACAGTTCAGTATTAACAGTATCCCCGCCCGGTAAATAGACAGTTAAGTCTCAAGTACCGTTGTGGGTCTTCCCCACTGCCTTACTTCCTAGCCTCTCTGGTCTATGTTCCCGCAGGACACATAGCCTTGGTCTATGTCCACGCGAGACATACGACCATTTAAGATTACAACCGCTCACGGCTTAATCAGGTCTAGGGCGCCTTCCTTCTTTTACGCCTTTTCCTCTCATTATTTTTCTGAACTCACATCACTCATGGCCGAACCTTGGCCCACCAGTTTCCACGCGAGAAACCAGATCGACAAACCATGCAGGGAACTGCTAATACCAAAAAGCTACTAAGTTGTGCCTGTCCCATACCAGGCAAGTGGTTGGTACGTTTACAATTCGCATAGAGACACAGCACAAGGTTCTCGTCCTTATGAACCAATAGTGAGGAACATTCACATTCCCTGGTGCGCACCGCACCCTCTCCATACAATCCAATCCTCGCTACTGATCCCTTTTATCAGTTTTCTTGACAAAACGGTTTTGATCATAACTTCTCATGTATTTGACCATTTCAAGTTTAATGTGAATATTCAGTATATGAGTCCTAGGGTGACAAAAGCATATATATGAAGGTTCAATAACAAAAAGGGGTTTCATGATCCATTAGGTAATATCTACTCATGTCATTCAAACATAACTTGTATTTCAAATAAGCATGCATAGTAAGAAACAGTGAATATACTTCATATGAAAATATTGGGTGAGACATGATCAAAGGAATGAGGCTTGCCTTGCGATGTTGGGTCTAAATACTCAGACGGATCTTCAAAGACTTCTTCCGCTCCTTCAACTTCTGACTCTGCGGTAATCAACCAACACACAAACACATACCATAAGCATACAGAAAATAGTTTCCATAGAAATTATTAAGTAAATAAGTCATGCATGTAGGGGAAAAGGTTAGGGCAAGGTCACAAGGGTTCTGGTCGAAGAAACGGCTAAAAAGGATTGAACGTCGAAGGGTCGACATTCAGTTCATGGCTTTGGCATGGCTTCAAACTAGTCTTAGGATGGTTTTCTGGAGAAGTGATAGAAGGGAAAGATGTAGATCTCAACTCCAGGAATCTAAAGGACAAGGTGGCCTTTCAATTGCTCAACCAGAAGGGGCTGAACAAAGTCAATGCCAGTGGCTGACATGCACTGACATAGTGCTGGACATGGCCAGAAACTAGGGCATGGCTTAACTTTTGATCCAGGGCTCCAATTGATGCAACACTTTGTCTGGGAGGTAGGCATTACTAACAGAAACAAAATACTCAACAGGAATAAGGGCTAAAAGTGGCCGGAGGGTGGCTAAATCCGGCGATGAACTGCGGTGGCGACACGGCACAGACATTGATCTGGACAAGAGCTTGACAAAGGCATAACTCACAATCTAGGCAGATCCAGGTGTCGAGCTAGTGGAAGAAACTGCTCAGGGAGGTGAGGCGAAGCTAAGGGACAAAGTGGTGTCGGCTGAATCGGCCGGGAACGAATTCCGGCGACTGGCGCTGGAGAAGATGACACTGGAGCCTAGGGGATTTCGCTACAAGGCGAAAGAGCTTAATTCCAGGCTTGGGAATGATCTCTAGGGCACAACAAGGCTACTGGAGGGGTCAATTTTGCTGGGAGATGGCCGGAGAAGCTTGGCGCCGAAGTCCGGCGAACGGCTGAGGTTCCAGTTTGGGATTTCTTCGATTTGAGCTCAAATGGGGATTTTGGTTCTACAGGCTTGCTCTACTAAGCTTACTGATCGACTTCTTCTACAGAATCGAGAGCTAATTTGGAGTGAATCGGTTAGCATTGGGGGAACAGGGCAAATCGGGAATTCGGCGATCACCGGCGATGGGGATCGATCTGGTGCAATTGGCTGCTATGACACAGAGAGGGTGAAGAGGGGAACTCACTGGTGAACTTGGATTGGAGAATGGTGCAGCGAGATGGGCTGGCACCGTGAGCTCACTCACTGGCTCGCCGGAGAAGAAGGTGAAAACGGTGGAGTTTGGGACTTAGCCGATTTTCTGGAGGCTTGAGGCTCTCAAAGCACAGGAAGGGTTTAAATAGGCACGGGGACGGAGCTTGCGAGGGAAAACACGACAGCGGTTGCTTGCGCCGGGGAGAAACTTGTCGGGCGCAGGCGCAACGACGGCGACGGCGACGTGATTTGCTTCAGGCGGTGCTGCAGCTTTGCCAGTAATGCCAGGGTGCCTTGGAACTTCGTCCGGGACGGCGCAGATGCGGAGGCGACAACTTAGCTCCGGCAACGACACGTACACGCATGCAAATGCCACGGCAACGGGAGCGCGCGCGCGAAACGCTACTGGAGCGCGGTCGTTTAACCGCTCGGCAAGGCGACGCAACTGTGCTGGCACGTGCGCGCGGGGTGGCTCGGTTGTTCACAACACAGGCGACAAGAAGCGGTGGCCGGCGGCGAGCAAACGCGGCGAAAACACGGCGCGGCTCCGGCGAAGACGCGCTGGTCGTAGCCAACGACCAGCCGCTGGTCGAAAACAGCCGAAAAGATTAGAGGGGCTGATTTGCAATTTTCAGAAATTTGCTTCCAGGGACTGATCTGCAAATCTGGAGATCTGGAGGGCTGATCTGAAATCTGATTTCGCAGATAAGTTGCAAAAGATTATTAGAACTTATCCGGCCAGAGTTTGGTATGATCGGGTAAGATCTGAAGGGTTTCGACCAAATTGGGGAAAAGCAGTTTAGGGTAAAATTAGGGTAATTAGGGTTCTGAGACGGCAAGGGTCGAAACTCAGTTTTAGGATGGGATTTTGGAGGTGATCCCGAAGGGAAAAATGTTCTGAACAACACTTAGAAGGGAATGGCTGAAGCAGATTAGGGTTTGGGGTCAAGATGTGGATTTTGGCTATTTTAGGGTTTGGCAAAACAGGGTGTTACATAAAACTTCTCAAAACTTGCAACTTAACTTCAAGTAAATATGTGTAAATTCAGTCCACTTAAGACAATCTTAAAGTCAGATTGGAGTTTGAGTTTACACTCAATGACAAAACTGAGACACCTAGTTGTGTTTTAAACTTTTATAATGTAATGTACTAGCATTATCCGGCTTGAAATTAGCATGCCCAATTGCATTGAGCCAAGCTTGGGCATACTTCGGCACGGATTTTGCACTTGTCTAATTACTCCAAACTCGCAAGTATTCTTAATAGACAGCCTATAGGCTCTATACCATTCGTATAGGAAGGATTACCGTCTCTCTCGGAATTTTGGCTTCGCTGTGACGCCATGCGATGTCCCCGGAGTACCGCTCGAAGACCTCGATCATTTCTTGGCCTCGACGGGCTTCCCATCTTGGCCCGCGTAGTACCCGTGCATGTACTCGGCGCTGGCCGGGCAATCGGCGCCGGGCTGGAGCGGGAAGGCCCAGAGCAAGAGGCCGTACTCGCCGGTGTCAAAGAACGTACGGCAGTACCACTCCTCCACCGGGTTCATGTATGGCATGAAGACCTCCGACACGAAGCCCCCGTACTAGACGAAGGCCAGCGAGATGACCATGCCAGAGCGCGTGTCGTAGCCGAGGTGGAATTCCCAGTTTGCCTAAATTTTTTTTACAAATAACCCAATAAAAAAAATTTCAAAACTAACCCAAAACTTTTAAAAATTACAAAACTAACTTTTAGTCGCTAGACGGGCCGCGCGACTAAGCTTCTAGCAACTGAAGACATAGCACGGCCCAATGCACCGCTGGCCCAGCTCACCCGCCACATCAGGTTTCAGTCACTAGCCCGCAGCGCTTCAGTTGCTAGCCAGACTAGCGACTGAAACCTGTATATATTGAACTGCCAACAGTAAATAGTCGCTTTCACAATTATTTTTTTTTTAAAAAAAACTCTTGGCAGAGAGAGAAGAGAAGAGAAGAAAAGAAGATGAAGGAAAAGGGGAGGCAGTTTTCGGCGATTAACCAACTTTTGATTTTCGACAATTTGTTGAATTGAGGTACATTTTTGTGAACTCGTAGATATTATGTACATTTAAATATTTATTTTATATTATTCTAGGGTTTAGAAATTTAATTATTGTAGGGTTTCAGGGTTTCTGGATTTTAGGGTTTAGAAATTTAATTATTCTAGGGTTTTAGGGTTTCTCAGTTTTAGGGTTTAGAAATTTAATTGTTCGCTTCACCCTAGGCTTTAAGATAGGTAAAAATTTAAATTTCTGCTTCACCCTAGGACAGGTATTCTAGGGTTTTAGGGATTCTGGGTTTTAGGGTTTAGAAATTTAATTATTCTAGGGTTTTAGGGTTTAGAATTTTAATTATTCTAGAGTTTTAGGGTTTTGGGGTTTTAGGGTTTAGAAATTTAATTGTTCGCTTCATCCTAGGCTTTAGGACATGTAAAAATTTAAATTTCTGCTTCACCCTAGAATGCATATTAAAGGATCAAATATCATTTTTTTCATTGAGTAGTGATTGATCAAATAACGACAATACGTAAAAAATATCGGTGCACGTTTTTATATTATTTTATATTACTCTCAATTATTGTGCATCGTCATATGAAAATATTGTTTTGTTTAAGATAGAGGAAACGCACTGTCTTGTGTTAACCTAACACAGAATTAAAAATTGTTTAGGCTATGGAGCAACTCAGTATGGTTTGTATAACCTAACACAGAATGACAAATTGTTTAGGCTATGGAGTAACTCAGTATGGTTTGCGTTTATTACGGAGCTGGTATAATCCGTAATGGAGCAAACGGTGATGATCTGGGTGCGTGTATGCATGTTTATGGTCAAATAGCACAACCAAAGTCAATGTCTTCCAATGATTTGGATATGTAGTTAGTTGATTTGTTACAACTCAATCCTGCGACAGATACTCTCAGGGTTGAAGGCATGCTGCCAGAGGAAAATAAATGGGTGCTTAAGAGACTGAAAGGTGACAAATCGTGAGGTTCGTTTGGACGATTTGTGACAAATCCAGGTTATGGTGGCAGAGTCCTCATACTTTATGCTGAGATCTTAAGTGTACATAGTTCGATAGGAAGTCATTCTGTAGGAAGCGGATGTGGCATCGCTAATCTTAGTACTGAAGGTGGCAGTGGTAGTGCCGTTGCCAGTACCAATGCCAGTGTACCTATGCAAACAGCAAGAGTCGCTCCTACAACTCGGTTTGGTGACCATCAAGTAGATATAGCTGATGAACTGCCCGAATTTGAGGAGAATTTAAATGAGGAGGAGTACACTGATATGTCAAATATGTATGAATCTTCCGAGGAACCCATAGAACAACAAAATCCTATAAATGAATGGACTGATCCATCATCTTTGATGTCCGTTGTGGTTCTTGATAAGCTGAATTTGCGATGGTCCTATAATGAAGCAACCGTCTAGCTTGGGTAGTTGTTTCGGAGTAAGAAAGATACGAAAAAACCGTCAGTGCGTGGGCCGTTTCACTGAATACGTCATTCTAGGTGGATAAATCAACTCCGAGCTTATGGACTGTGAGGTGCTTAGTCGAGAATTATCCGTGGTACGTACGCGTCATACGACCACAAGATGAGCCTTTCTTTCAGGTGACCAGAGTCGCAGACCACACATGTCTGGTAGAGGGCATGGTGCAGCAGCATAGAAATATTATCGCCAGTTTTGTTGCCAGTTTGATACTATCAGTAGTAAAGGAAAATACGGCAATGGCACCGAAAGTGATTATTGCACATGTCGTAGAGAAGTATGGGTACAAGATTAAGTATGGGAAAGCATGAAGAGCTAAACAAAGGGTGTTGGAGGAGCTTTTTGGGACATATGTTGAGGCATTATACTTCGTACTGATGAGGACATCACTAGCACAAGTAGCATTTGAGCTCAACCCGAGGAATATAAAGGACCAATTACTAGAGTGAAGGCCAAACAACTACATCAACAGGTGACTTTGTTCCTTAAAGAATTAAAGTATGATGAGAATATGCTGCTACATAATAGTTCTTGTTTAACATTGATCAGAAATAGAAAGGGAGAGCATAACAGAAAGAATATAGACAGATATGGGTCAAATAACTTCATCAAATCTGGTCGCATACCTATTGAGTGGAAAGATGATTTCCTAAGTTTTCCAACGAGTCCAAGATCACTTGATTCCTTCAAGGATTACAACCGCTACAACCAAAAGAATTTTGCTCGGCATGCAGTCTAGCGACCAAACGATAGTCCAATTTCAACTAAGCAGCATTCTCAGCACGGATATCCAATTTGGTTGTGTGAGTACTTGTTGGAAAGGTATTCGAAAGACCTTTCCAACGCATTAAGAATCATTAAATTCCAACATCATATGCAACCAAGAGACAGAAAATAGCAACAACTGCACAGAAGGAAAAAGTCTCGTCTTAATCCGAATCCAACTCGGAGAAGATTTATTCCGAACTTCTTTTATCTTTTATAGTTTGTTAGGATTTTTATTCCATTTTGAATTAGATTCAGATTAGAATTCTAGTTTAATTCTTCTATCTTTTGTACATACCACCCTCTATAAAAGAGAGGCATGGTCATAGTTTTTAATATACAAGATATAAGACATTGATATTGAAATTTCAGATTGAAGTCTTAGTTTTAGTTAAGAGTTGAATCTCTTCATCCTTTGTTCTTGTGATTTCCTTCGGAATTGCTTGAACGATCTTTGTGATCACCCTATCTGTGCGCCAACTCCATGCGTGGCCATGTGGATAGGTAATTCAGAGTGTGGTTGGGCGAATTCATTGATACACAGGTCCTTGCTCTGCAAGTGGTTGGCTATCTCGTTTCGTCAGGTCATACTAGTTATCCAGGTATCTTCAGATACTAGTTATCCAGGTTCTACGTCGTGAAGATCGGGCCACCCTTTGTGAACGTGTCCTTCATCAGCGTGTTCATATCATGTACCGAGGCTCTTGCGGCGCATATGCGAAGAAAATCTATGCACAGTCACCGAAATTGTTGATACGCCAGCAATCGGCTCAGAGGGTGTTGTGATTCCTGGATGCATGGTACTACGGAGATTATTCTGGGCATTCCAGTAGTGCGTTGCATTGTTTAGGTACATGAGACCTGTGCTTTGCATTGACGGAACATTTTTGACCGGAAAATTCCAGGGTACTCTACTGACTACCGTGGCAGCTGATGCCAACGACCAGATTCTCCCCATAGCATATGCAGTGGTCGAGGGTGAGAACTATAGTAGTTGGCTGTGGTTCTTGGGCAAACTGAAGAATGAGGTCATCAAAGATCGGGAGCACGTGTGCTTAATTCATGATCGAAACACAGGAATGCTGAGTGCGATCGAGTACATGCAATCAGGAGTGGATCCATCGCTGAGTTGGGATGATTTGTAGAGTCGTTGGTGCTCTCTATATCTTGGAGTGAATTTTCACACTCATTTCAAGAGTAAGCGCCTGATGCAGGTGTTCAAAAGTTTTCCAAGTAGAACCAAGAGTCGAAGTTCTTAGATATATGGAAGTTGTTGGACGAGAGTACGTTGAAGGAAATGCAAGAGCCAGGTGAACT
The DNA here is from genome assembly GCA_019359835.1 of Pharus latifolius. NCBI lineage: Eukaryota > Viridiplantae > Streptophyta > Magnoliopsida > Poales > Poaceae > Pharus > Pharus latifolius. The sequence goes on from CM033325.1 coordinate 9,204,467, forward strand.
AGAAGATGGCGGCGTTACCGGTGAGGGAAGCCACAGGAGGCATCTCAGTTTCAGTCAAGGGATTCGGCCCAAACCAAAGGAGAATTGGTCGTTGCTACACAACATAGGCGGAGCAAAATATGGAATCATGATGACAAATCTGGCCGAGGTGTACAATTTCATCTTGAAAGGTGTGTGATACTTACCACTCACTGCCATAGTTGAGATGGCATTCTATCGCACAGTAGCAAACTATGATAGCAGGAGTTTGGCGTCATCAGCACTTGTGCACGACCCTTTAGTACACTTGCCCAAAAAAATTAATGATTACCTCAAATTTCAGACGAGAAAGTCGTTGACACATGATGTCTCAGTGCTGAGTCATTTGACCGGAAACTATGAGGTTTGGCTAAGACACAAACATGTCCACGACACATTGAGAGCAGGTCAGGTCCACGACTGCCGAATCACAAATGCAAATGTCGAATGTACATACAACAAGCCTCAGCTGCTACACATTCTTTGCCTGCTCCGTTCCTAGAATCGATCTGGCACAGTATATCTCAACTTATTATACTCTGTAATACTTGTGGAAAACTTGGGAGGGTGTCTTCTACAGGTTTGCGGCAAGGGGAAAATATCGAGAGATATCGCCGAAAGATGCCATCACGTGGATCCGAAACAAGAGGCTCCTTGTGAGCCATGCCGGTTGACGTCGAGCCAAGAGAATACACAACGATATGGATGCAGCGAAGCGTGAAGATGACCTACGTAGATACAACGATTGCAGGCAGCCTGGTTACACGAAACCGGTGCCCGTGTCAGTTTCTTCGAGAAACTGAAGTAATTCACCTTTTTCTGTATGAGTTGTTGTGAATTTCCTTAAATAAAATTGTAATGTTGCAAGGCATTGTTGTGAATTCTCCTAGGTAGTACTGAATGTATATTAATTAATATAATGTTTCAATTTATTGACCAATATGTGATAACTATAGGTATAACAGACGATCATCAGCTTCCCGAACTAATTGTATATTACCATCAGGAGCGTCACCGTGCTTGACACCTTCTATAAGGCACCATTCTTCCAGTTCTACGCATGAAGACACCACGGGAGTTGTGGCCCCTGAATGAGCGGTTCGCGCCTCATTTGCTCGAGACCGGACTACTGCCGTTCGCCCGCATGGTAGATCGGGCTCGGCGATTCCCCTTTGATCGAGATCTGGTTAGTGCGCTTGTGGACCGATAGAGGCCCGAGATGCACACCTTCCATTTCAGTTTCGGCGAGCTCACCATCACACTGCAAGACGTCAGCATGCTGCTCGGCCTGCCTATTCGCGGGGACATATATGTCCCCGCAGTAACTGACAGACTTGCATGGCGCCTGGATTTCCTACAGCGCTTCGAGGGTGTAGGGCCAGCGGGGGGATTTGCACAGATTGCGGGAGTTCCCCAAAGTTACCTACGTGCTCTCGGCGATGCTGCACTCCCCTTGGCCGCTCTAGAGGAGGTATTTAGGCGCCACCTTGAGGCGTACTTACTATACCTGTTTGGGTGGTTGCTCTTCCCTGACACCCATGGAGACATTTTGCGAGCGGCAGTACGTTTAGCTTGTTAGGAGTATTACCGACTCCGAGCTGGGGCACGTGTCGTAGTTCAGTTTCGGATCCATCATACTCTGCCACACCTACAGGGGATTGCGCGACGCCACGAGCAAAGACCATGTGAGCTTTTCACTGGGTGTGCCATACCCTTGCAGATGTGGTCGTATGAGCATTTCCCTGTCGGCGGACCACTGCTGCCGCGGGATCAGTTCGCGTTGGCCAGTGATATGAGGGACGGCCCAGTGATGGGATGGAGGCGGGCTAGGCTGAGTTTGAGGTGGTCCATGAATCAGGCGCACATCTGCTATCCTTCGTAGGCCACGAGCTTCGATTTGCTCCTTGATGACAGCATCATCTAGGATCCGTGGACCACCTCAAACTTGCAGTCCGTCGCACCAGTTGGCCTTTCTTCTCTCTGTACGCAAGAAGTTGTTCATTGGCGTACCTAGGTTCTTCTGGTCTTCTCACACATGGTTCAGGGGTACTTTCCTGAGCGAGTTATGCGCCAGTTCGGCCTACGTCAGCATGTTGCAGTGCCGCCTCCTTGACAGATCCCGCATCATATTCACGAGTACGTGCATGTCAAATATGCATTACATTCGCACGTGACTTTATAAATGATTTATGCCACTAACTAATTTGTTTTGTCCACAGGCAATCGAGGAAGGGTCGAGTAAGGGACGATTTCGTTCTTTGGCAGCAACCCTATGTGGAGGAGTGGATGGATTGGGCCCACACATGAACTGTTGAGTAGCACAGACCTTATAGCCAAGACATTCATTTTTCATACCTGTCATGGTACCAACCTCACACGATCTACCGATTAGCGGGCAATCCACCAGTCGCGCCTGATGAGCCCGTCCCTCCTACCACCATCGACAAGCGCTTTGACCTACGCCTTCCAGGATGAATCCACTCTTATGTGTGTGCTTTAACTATCTGCAACCTTACTTTCACATGGATTGTCATTCCATAATTGCATTAATTCATGTACGCAGCTTGACACCCTCAGCACCGTCTCTGCCGGTGCACGTGACATGATGCTCAGGATCCGCGACAGTGGGCCCGTGCCCAGCGACGATGTGTATGCATATTGTGCAGAGGTCAAGCGGCAAGTCGATCAGATTCTGGTCGATTTCAGAATGTTGCTGCCACCTCACTTGACCGTGATTTCCCCCACCATCACCGTCGGTGCCCAATCCTTCGTCGCATGTGCCACCAATGGACCGTCCATCGTCATCGCACCCTCCACCTCCACAGCCGCTTTTCGTGCCTGCCGACAGCACTTTGGATGAAGAGCTTGATACTCCTACGTGGCACCAGCCTCTCGGCCAAACATAGCAGCATCCTACGCAACTTGACTTTCTTGCTGATGCTCCACCACCTACGCAACCGACACAGCCTTCCCAGGCTCCGCCATCTGCGCAGACACCACTGGCGAGGAGATGGCGCATCAAGGATTGTCAGCCCCCCCGGCCTCTCGCTACACACTGTTGGAGTATCAAGGCCGGCCACAGAGGGGGAAGGGGCAGTAGTTTGATGTAGAGTTTTATCATACTTTCCAATTTTCTGTAGGCTTTTGTCAGATTTCTAAATTTTATACGATACATCTTTCATACTTTTATACTTTTCTACTTATTATTTAGGATATTTCTATTAACTAGCATATTTCTATTATTGAAAATCAAAACTCTAGCCTTTGTACTCTTCTATGGAAACCGAAACCCTAAGTTTCAGTCGCGAGAGAGGTTCGCAACTAAAACCTAGCTCATCAGCACTTCGCAAGATTGACGCTTCCAAAAAGAAAAACACACCCATACTCTTCACTGGAAGTTAATAAATATCTTTGTGAAGGTTTCTCTATGTTTTTAACTTTTTACAGTAATCAATATACAATTCTAATTCTTACATTTTATAATTATATATTAACTAAAATTATATAAAAATAATATAATATTATGGAGTTAATTGTCTCCGAGGTACAACTTTTTTATTAAAAATATATCTTTTTACAATCATAAGACAATTAATACCCGAATATACAATAATGTGATATGTGTTGTTTGCATTTAAGCAATTAAGTGAAGTATTAATTAATATGTGTAACTAGCATAATTTTCAGAAATGTGTCATAACCTAGTTAGTTTGGAAGCACCAACTTCACGCATTGGTCCGGGTTCGAATCTCACTCACATCATTCCCAAATATTTAGCTGATTTTATACAGGTTTTAGTCGCTAGACTGGCTAGCGATTGAAGATTAGTTTTGTAATTTTTTAAAGTTTTGAGTTAGTTTTGAAATTTTTTTATTAGGTTATTTGTAAAAAAAAAAATTCAGTTTGCCCATCTGGCAGTGGTAGTATAAATTTAGTATTAATAATGAAATGCATCATCAGCTGGGTTGATCATATGTCAATTAATTTGCTTCATTCTCAACCGTTGATTGCTCAGTCAATACTTAAAAAAAAAAACATTGTTTTGTTTTTACAATGAAACATACCAAACAAATGACAGATATTCTCTATTGAACTTTCTAAGATAGGAAGATTGGGTTAAACAATTCATCCAAATAGATTGTGATATATCTTATTTGGATCAGTTCTAACACTATCTTCTATCATGTAGACGTTGGAATATGAAATTATAGGTGTATTTGACACACAACTCCAACTTTTATGTTGACTCATGACTTATGGTTGATATATCCAACCTTAAATATAATATAGAATTATTTGTTATAACAATCACATAACATGTAATTTATAGTAATTGTATAAACAAAATTCTACATCTAGTTTCTAAGTTGGTGGAGCAACTTAAAAAGTTCTCTAAATTTTGTATTAAAACCTGCTCCGATTCTACTCGGATTCTAAAGAAGTCCAAACTTAAAACCAGAATATTTGGTTGAATAGCTTCGATTTTCACCGAGAAGTCAAGAGTCAGAGATCAACTAAAAACTATATATTATTTTTTTATGTGGGCTTACTGGTCTTATTGTTTGTTTATTTTCTATCATCAGACTAACTAGGACAGTTTTCCTGTTCATCTCTAGGATGGGAAGTTTCTTGCTTGATTTTTACCGAACAATAAGGATTGAGAGCCCTCCGAAGTCCGAACTGTGGAATATCACAACACATCGCTCAAGTTTTCAATCTAGTGTTGGTACTTGCCTACTTGGTCGATGTAGTTTTCTTTCGTTCGGATATGAGATCATCAGCCGAGTCCTTGTCATCACAGCGATAGATTAAGAAATAGAATCGCATGGACAACTTGCAATGCAAAAATATTTAACAAATTAAAGAGTAGCTTTGACGAGTGGCTCCCAATGGGACACGAATATTTTATAAATAAAAAATTATAAATTTGATTTAGTGTTTAAAAAATTTGTAAAAATAATTATTTTTCGAAGTGCAGTTGAATTTGATGTGACACGTATACGATAGAGACAAATCGACACAACTAAGAGTCTTCCACACTCCCAGAGTCCGGCAGGAACAATTTTTAATTTTTTTTTATAATTCAAATTCAAAATTTTGTAAGGAAAACTTTAATTCTTCTGATATCGATATCTTTTAATCTATAGTTTAGATTGACAAGCTGTTTAAATCAATAGAATTGTGAAGTCAAAATAATCAAATCGACATAAATGGATTATCAACCGGAACTAGATATATATCACAAGATATTATATATTGTTATATCTTGATACATATAAGTCCAATTGATGATCGATTTATATCGATCTAATTGTTTTGGCTTCACCATTACACCATTACACTTATTCAAATATATTGTCAATCTGAATTATAGATCAAAAAATATTAGTCTTGGAAGAATTAAAAAAATCAATATAATTTAATCTGAAAGTTCAAGTTAAATTTATGTAATGTACATATACCTTTGTAGTAGTGCATCAACACTATATATTTAATGCTATAACAAGATAAAATTACTGCCACAACAATATAATTACTATCCTAACAATGAAAAATTATTACACTAATAATATAACATTACTATCCTAACAATACAAAATTACTATCCTAACAATGTAAATATCTTTTTTTGTTACATCTCTTCACTAATAAATTAAATTGTCCTGACAATGTACATACAAATCCAGGTCACATTAAACTAAAAGATTTACATGAAGTACATGAAGTTATCATAATTTTGTTCATACATTTTGAAACCCCATGCATGTTCTTGAATTGTGACATATTATCCACGTATCCCGCATCTTCTTATTTTTTTGTTGGTATAGCTTCCATTGGGGTTTGAAATCTTTGCTGTCTTTTCCTCTCTTTGTTTGAAGATAATGGTGGCTCTTTATATCTAACATCATCGTCATATCCATCATCAATATCAAGTACTTCTTCATCTTCTGTTTTGTCTTGTATCTCTTGTTACTGCGATCCCAAGTTTTTTAGTGTTTCTACCACAATGTCGAATGATTCAAAACTTTTTGATGATAAGCCTTGCATGTTCCTTGTTGTTCTTGATGGGGGCGATGATGTTTCCATACTGAGTAGTAATTTATCCTGTCATGAATTAAACGATTATATTAGGGAGAATGATGAAAAAGTATGAAATTGGTTGCAGTACATCAGATAGTAATTCTTAGTACATTGAATAACTTTTGATCTAGAGGTCTAATCGATCTCAAATTTTTATAGTGAATAGTAGATTCATGCAAAAACATCTTCACCAAGTTTTACCTCGATCAGAGATCAAAAAACGGTCAAAAAATTATGGATGTTAGCTAGCGTTCTACCGAATTTCAGCCTGATATATTCCTGAAGAATAATTGATAATTTTTTATCTAGAGGTCTGATCGACCTCAAATTTTTATGAGCAGCAGTAAGTTCTCCAGAAAGATCTCCATAAAGTTTTACCTTGATCAGAAGTTAGAATCATACTCAAGAAATTGTGATCAAATTAGAGAGAGGCACAAGATGCATCGCTTCAGACCTATCCTAAATTATTGAGGCAAGCCATATGGAAGCTTTCCAATACTGAGTTGTCTCCGATGTCGAGTCGTCCACACCCCATCCCGAGAGCATCATCCAGAGCCATCAATGGATATTCCGATGTACCTCCATACATGCAATATGCATCTCCAAATGCCTATACAGCTAAGGTGCTATCACCAACCTACCATACTTACATCCCATTGCCGGGCACCAACAAAATAAAGGTGATCATTCTATATATCCATGACTGATGAAGCTAGATACCATTAATGCTGAGCATCGATGAGGCAAAGGGTGAAGTATGTGATAGCACTATAGACCGACGATACTATAGATTTGCATAGTTGCATGCATGAATATATGCATTGCATTCTGAAGATCGAAGATGACAACCATTGGGGCAGCTTAATCGGAGCTCTTCTGCAAATTCGATCTACAAATATAATTAACCAGGAGCTTTATGACGCCCTGGAAACCAAGAATCGTGCAATCTCTTGTATGTCATATGTACTCGAAATATGCATGAGAATATGTAAAATCCCAAAGGAGGCTTGTAATTTGTAATTCATTGTGAATTAATAAAGTACATATTTCTCTAATTTTTTTATGTGTTCTCTCATTCATATGTATACTTATGTATATTGACACGCCCGCAACACTTAAATTTTATGCGGAGAGTGAAATTTCTCAGTGAAACAACCACATATTTTATATGAGTCAATAGATCCTGCCATATACATGAAAGTCCCTGTGAATGACTTTAGATTCCTAGTATAAATGAGCGAGAAAATCATAACATATACAATATAAAATTGCAAAGGTCGTTATACAGCTTGAAATAGTCAAATAAAATATAGTACAACCAACTAAGTGAATTTCTCCTTAGAAGAAATACATTAATAATAACATTTGTCCTTATGTTTTCAAAAAGAAATCACAATGACTTTTGTATAATTTCAATATATGTTGGTAACTAAAATATTGTTGGAACATAAAGGAAATTGAGAAAGCAAGCTCATGCTTAAAGACAAAGTTCGAAATAAAAAATTTGGGGAAAACTAAGTATTATCTCGACTTGCAGATTGAGTATTTCCCTAAAATAATACTTATTCACTAGTCAACCAATCTAAAGAAAGTTCTAGAGAAATTCTATATGAATAAATCTCATCCACTTAACTTACCAATAGTTGTACAATCCGTAAAATTGGATAAAGACCCTTTTAGACTAAAAGGTGACAACAAGAATATTTTAAGATCAGAAATTTTTTATTTCAGCACCATATAAGCACTATTATATCTTGCAAATTGTACCACGCCTAATAGTGCATTCGCGATAGATTTGCTAGTAAGATATAGTGCTACAACCATTAGACATTGGAATAGAATTAAACATATTCTCAAGTATATTCAAGTTACAAAAAAAAAAATTTAGTTTATATCATCAGAGAAATTAAGATAAGACATTGGTAGGCTATACAAATACTGGTTATTTATCTTATTCCCATAATGCTAGGTTCTAAACTAGTTATGTTTTTCTTTGTGGTAGCACAACTATTTCTTAAAAGTTTGTTAAACAAACATTAATCACAACTCTACAAACCATTCAAAGGTAGTTGCATAATATAAGATCTCACATGAATATGTATGGTTAATATTTTTGATACAACACATTCAACAATTTTGTGGTACTAGTGCGACAAATAATATTACCCCCACTGTCCTATACGAGAACAATGGTACTTATGTTGCACAGATGAATAGTGGATATATCAAAAGTAACTTGACAAAATATATTGCTCCAAAGTTTTTTAATCCCGAACCCAGATGAGTAGTGATATAATTATACAGAAAACTCGCTCTAGTGACAATCTAGCGGATTTGTTCATAAAGTCTCTACTTACATCCATATTTGAGAAACATATTTATGGTATTTGAATGCGTAGACTGGAAAAAGTATTATCTTCAGGGGAGAAAATGTTAACAAACCAATATGAGTATTTAAACGTTGAAGGTCTTGGGTAACTTGGGTACATCTTAGATGTCGAAAATCAGATCCTAAAAATCAATGATGTACTATTTTTCCTTATTTAAGTTTTTTTTTCCCAAATGAGTATTTATTAGTCAGAGGTTTTTTAATGATGCAGCATATGCCACATACAAGAATATGCATATTACGTACTTTTTTCTTTGACCATTTTTTCCACTGGATTTTTCCGTTGAGTTTTTAACAAGACATATACATATGTGGTAATTTCCAAGGAGTGTTACAAATATCTTTATGTGAATATTACCAAAATACCCTTAGGGTTGTGCTATCTATATACATCTAAAATTGTCCTATCTGTATGCCCATAGGATCGTCTTATGTATTCCTTATATATATGGATATACTGCATAAAGAGAAAACTAATGTAATAAAAAAAACTCATATTTTTCTATATTTTTCTCTCTATCTTCTCATGTGTGTTTATCTATTATTATCTATATAAAACTAAATAGGTCTTATTTTTCTTATGTAGAACTCAATCTCATAAAATTTATTTTCATAAGAGAGTATTCTCCTTTTTCTTGAAAGATTGGTACCTTCTATCTTTTGAAGGTACTTTTCCCTCCATTTTAACAGTTTAGATCAAAAAATAATATTTCAGATCAAAATTAGAGAAAAGTTTAAAATTTTTCACAAGATGGTTAACTATCTCAATATTATTCAAATTTTAATTGGATAGTTGATATATAGGTAAGGCTAAAAATCTATCTTTTGCTCTTGAAGGGAGATTATGTAAATCTGAATTAAAGTTTATAATTTTGTAATATTTGTAAATGAGTCATAATTTTTTTAAAAGAAAATATTTAGTGGATTATATGCATGCGGTTACACTTACATGGATGTAAGGTTAAAAAGATTTAACAGAGCTCTGTTGCAGTGTTGCTGCCCTTATAGGATTAGGATTATGAATAGGCTATTCCAATTAGCCGAATAGGACTATGATCAGCCGCATGCATATAAATAAAACAACACCCGCGCAACCAAAACATCGTTAAAACGTTCAACCGAAAATTGCTGGCCCAGCCAAACATGGCATCCAATAATAGCCCAGCTAACCAAAAAGTGCTAAAAAGATATCACCGGCGCTACCCCACTTGGAGCGCGAAGCGAGCAAAGGGCCTCGGGACAGACTGGGCCAACCTGCCGTCGGAGCTGGTGGAGCTGATCGCCGAGCGCGTCCTTGCCAATGACGTGGACGACTACATACGCTTCCGCACCGTGTGCAGCACGTGGCGGCGGTGCACGGAGGACCCGAGCGCGCACGGCCCCTGGGACCACCGCTTCTACCCCCGGCGATGGATCATGCTCCCGGAACCCACCGCCACCCCCCTCCGCCGCTTCCTGAACGTCTCCACCGGCGAGTGCATCCATGTGCATCTACCGGAGCTCGACGACCACGACGTGTTCGGACACACCACCGATGGCCTTCTAGTCTTGCAACACTATGAGCACATTCGCCTCTTCAACCCCCTCACCCGGCTTCTCACCGAGCTGCCGCCGTTGTCCACGCTGCTGTCTACGTGCGGTTGCACGGACGACGAGGAAGATGTGCTCCTTAGGATTAAATACTCCAATCCAATAGGCGCCAGTCTCGCCAACGACAAGACGGTCGCGCTCAATTTCCGCGCGTCCAGGAAGCTGGCCGTCGCCAAGCCCGGGGATCAGTGTTGGACGTTGGTCAACGGCGGTGAGTGGCTCCAGCCAACCCTGTCGTTCTCAGGCCGCTTGTATTGCTTGACAAGCACGGATGTCATGGTAGTGGAGACCAAGTCAGACCAGCCGCCACGGTTGGTGGTGGCCGCCGAACTGGCTAGGAGGGTTCACTGGTTAAAAGAGAGAGTGCACCTGGTGGACAATGGCGGGGAGATGCTGGTGGTGTATCGTACAAGCGACGACCAACACTGGAAGTTCTCTGTATACCGGGTGGACTTGGACGCTAGGATGGTGGTCCCTGTCAGCAGCCTCGGCGGTCGCGCCTTGCTCATCGGCTGTCATCGCACACTCTCCTTTTGCACCAAGGTATTCCCCTCCCTCAGCGCGGATACCATCTACTTTGGCTTCGACTGAAGGGCGTCGAAGATTAGGGCACACCGTCTAAGGGATGGAAGCATGGAAACCCAGGAAAGGTGCGGCGATATGGGTGTAGGTCTGTAAACAAGATACGGATATCTGTATTTATCAAATTCGATAAAATAATTATTTGGTAAGAAAGTTAGCATAAGGCAGATAATGCAAACTCGAATTCGGGTTTTTCAATATTTGTTATCTGGATTCAGATGCAGATTCAGTAAGAGTATATATACAAAACAGATGCGGATATCCAGATAATTCTATAATCCAAATAAGAATACATATGTTTAGAGTTACAATTTATTGTGTACTTATGATGACAAATTATTTGATATCGTCATTATGATGTTGACAACTGTAACATGGTGTTTAATTGTTTATATTGTGTATTGTTGTGTTGCATTGAGGTAGAAAATGAGTTGAAAGTAGTATTTTTGTTAATCAACAAATATTTATTGTAAAATCATTATTTTATTCATATAGTGTTCGAATTTGTACTAAATTAAAGAAAATACGATTTGAATTCATATCTAACTAACATCTGTACCATATTTGAATCCGAGAAAATCTTACTCTGTATTCGTATCCTACTAAAAAATATGATATAGGATATGATTTGAGTAATATTTAATTCAAAATCCGACCGTTTTACACTTCCCTATGGATGATATTGAGTTGGATTAGAATGAGTTGAATGGATTGATTTTGGATGGATTAAAATGAGTTGAGAAACAAAATTAGGTTAAATTAGATTGAGTTGGATTGGTTAAAAAAGAGTTGGATTTGATTGAGATGAAAAATTTTGAAATGATATTGAATTAAAATCTATAATATAATTTTGATTCATATTATTTTCTTTTCTACTCCTTATATATTTAATATTTTTGAATGAGTATACTAGATTTGGATTCAAAATGAGTTAAAAAATATTAAAAGAAAAGGTTAGATTGGATTGAGTCGAAATAATAAGTTATATTGAATTACATTTTATAAGATGTGTTATAGTTTTAATGAGGATTTTATTTTAATTTATATTAAAACAGGTTGAATTTGATTTAAATTGAATTTCAACCAGGGCCGACTGCTATTACTGCCTTATCAACCTTCAAGAGCGTGCAAGTGTATCAATCAGATTCAGTTCACTACTAATAACTAGCATGGGCAACTATTGGGCAGCGTCCGCATCACAGTATCCGGTTGGAAAAACATACAACAATAAAAACATGCATACACGGATACACCAGTTATCTTTAGGAGACAACACATTTCTCCTTGAAATGTCAGATGCTGTCATGACAACTCCATCACATGCATTTCTCCAGAACATTTTCTCTGCAAGTTCATTAGCTATCTTGAACCCAAATTCTCACGGTCCTATCGTTATCGAGGCTGCCAGAAGCAATCTTGTTCTCCGTCGGATGGCAAGATACTGAGATGACAGTGTCAGTATGACCTTCCAATTTCTGAAGAATGTTTTTCCCTTGGAGGTCCCAGATGTACACACAGTTGTCTTCTGATCCACTAACAATATACTTCCCGTTCGTGACGGAAAAGGCGGACTGGATGCAGTATACATTGTTCACATGTCCGGTGTATACCTTCAAGAACTTGCCAGCGGCATAATTGCATAGTTTCTGCAAGGTGATAGAATAATACACTCAGTACTAGAGCATTACCAATGACCAAGGAATTTCAAAGCAAAATTAGTATCTGTGATAGTATTGAAAGACAGTTATGGGCACCCATTGTACCTTCCAACATTGTTGTACCAAGATATTTCCATTTTCATTCATGTTGCAAGAGCTTCATGTAATGTATTGTAACACTCTGTTATGTATGATGCAAAATGTAACAATTAAAAGGAAAAAACATATAACTTCTAATTTATCTTGGGGTGGTCTTAAGAGAAGATATGTAAAGCGATAGTTTTGAGAAAATGGGTGAAACAAATTTTGAGTGGTAAGTTGTAATAGTACATCATGACATGCAATAGTCATAGACAACTGGATGCAGCAGTTCATAATGGCAAAATTTAATACCTGTAGTCATGGCACACAATAGTTTTAGAACGTTATGCAACATTCTGGCATATAAGACATATTAGTGGGAGTTCTGATATGCAGTAGTTTTAAGAAATGAGTAATGACCTATTTGTACGATGTAATACTTGGAATTGTACAGCAGGTGGAATCCTACTGTAACAAGCAGTCACATCGCAACAATACAAAGAAATTGGGCACACAACATCATAAATTAGGGAAATCTGTGAAACAGACATTAGTGGTACAGTTGCTGACATAAAATAGGTTGTTTACATTCACCAATATATAAAGAGCATGAACAGAACACGAAGAAAAGCCCTGGCCTGACACTTGCAGAAAAGTGTAATTACACTTAATTAGACATATTTTATAAGAATTCACATCTTATAGTAGACTCATTAACATCCCCAAATAAACGCAGTAATCCTAATCTTAAGGCTGCAATAAAGCATAATTAAGCTAGTAGTACGCCATCCTCCTCACCAAAACAAAGCTAATATCAATGAAAAACTGTGATGAACAAAAAAGATCTTGTGATTTGAGCTACGGCACATGTCTAGCGTGAAAAATGGCAACAATGTGAATGTGAAAGTTGCGCCATTTTGAAATTTGAAATCTATAAGAGGAAACAAGACGTTCTACCATAGGTAAATGTTCATCACCTCAAACAAATTTTAAGATCAGTACCACTTAGAAGTAGCATTCCACTTATCCACAAAACACTATTGTATCATATTTTTGAAATTCAGAATTGAGAGCTTATCAATAAATTCACTGTCAAGTGAACTTCAAGATCCAGCTAGAGTCTGCAATCTTTGCACCTTGTTAAAAACTAACATCTAAGTGGTTGCATAAATAGCATCCTAGGAGAGTTTAACTGAACAAATTTAAGTGACTGGATAAAGAGTTCAGCTTTCCTTCATGCTGAATGGTGCATCATCAGACATCTTCAATGTGCAAGCATTGGAAGACTATTTGCTACATGCCTGCACTTATACTAAGGTCCCGTTTGGGATGGTTGAGTTTCTTTGAGAAACAGTTGCCAACTGGCTGTTATGAGAAGCAGCCATCAGCGGTTTAAAGTTCTCTATATATGGGCTGCCTGGGTTTAATCCATAAATTGTTGTGGAAGCTGTGTGTTTCAGGGAGGTTAAGCTTCAAGCTGGGATGAGCCCAAGTGAAGGCCCCCCAAACAAGGCCTAACTGGACTCGATTTTAAACTAACTTTTTCTTCTAGCAATTTAATACATCAGTTGCACACATCTCCTATCTATGAACATGATTAGCACCTCAATCTACTATAATGAAAACCTAATTAATTGCACAGTTTAGCACAAGACCAGAGCAAGTCTAATTCAAACAATGGAACATCAGCTGGTCATACCAGGGTATCGTCGAGCGTGGAGACAAGGATGAACTTGCCATTGGGCGAGAACATGGAGAAGGACACAGCGGGCTTCTTATCGTCTATGATCGTCTTGAGGCAGGAACCCGTGCCGGCGTCCCAAATCTTGCAGCTCCCATCGTGGCTCCCTGACACTATGATGGAGCCATCCCGGATGAAGTGCACGGAGGTGACAGGCTCGGAGTGTGCCTCGATGTCGCGGACGCTGCGGCCGCTCTTGACGTCCCAGACGCGGACGGTGCAGTCGAAGCCGCCGGAGGCGACGAGGCTGGTCTGGGGGTTGAAGTTGGCGCAGAAGACGAAGTTGGTGTGGCCGCGCAGCACGCGGACGCAGCGGTCGGCGTTGGGATCGGGCGGATGGCTGTTGGGGTTGGGGTTGGGGTTGGAGAGGAGGGACCGGAGCTCCCAGATGCGGAGGCAGCGGTCGTCGGAGGCGGAGCAGAGGTAGAAGGAATCAGTGGACCAGGAGAGATCGGAAATGCCGTCAGAGTGGCCGCGGAGGGTGGCGAGGAGGGCGAGCGAGGAGGAGGAGAGCACGGCGGCCGTGCCGTCCAGGGAGGCGGTCGCGAGGAGGCGGCCGCAGGGGGAGAAGCGGACGCAGGAGACGGCGCGGGAGTGAGGTGTGACCGCGCGGAGTTGGCGGTAAGGACGGTATGGCGGGGACGGCGGCGGTGCGGGGCCGCCGGACGACATGGGGGAAGGGCTTTTCCGGGGAGGACTTGTCAGACACAGGACGGGGAAAGGGAGAGCTGCGGCTGTAATGGCGTGTCCTACCGCCTTTGTTTGCGACAAACCGTAGCGTGTTAGGGCAAACTCTCCTTTTTTACCTCTTTTTGTTTGATCGACTTTGGAATTAACCTTGAGGAATGGACTTGTGGACGGTAACTCCAATTTTATGATTTCTGAATTAAAATTCAGTGTTATGTTTGGAATTAACTGAGTTTTTTTAATTTTACAACACATTATTCATGATTAGATTTAGCCTATTCTAATGTCCAAATAAGATATAAACGAGACAATGAGATAACAGTAACATCATCAGTATTATCATTAATATGGATAAGATATAGTAATGAGAAAGTGATGTAATAGACATGATAACAGTTAGTGAGATAAAAGAGGAGTTAGTGAGGTAAAAGATGAATACAATGGAGGTGAGTGATCTTGACTCCACTTTCAATGCCATTAGATGCAAAAGGAAGTGGATGGATGATGAGGGAGAGCTCAAGAAGATGAAGATGGGAATAAATTAGAATTTTAAATCTAAAAGGGGAGAATATCCCTTTGAAAATGCAAACCAAAAATATTCCTATATTTCATCCCCTTAGTTAATTCCCTTAGTTAATTCAAAGAAAAAATTCGATATAATATTTTGTTTATTGATTTAAAATAACTTATTTTTAAATTTTATACTAAGAAAATGCAAAACTAAAATAATAGTAATATCCGGCAAATACCAAAATTCAATCTAAATCCATATATGATATTTATTTGATTTGAACCAATATCCAATACTTATTAGATCCAAGTCTAAGTGTCAACAATCAATTGAGAACCATCGATCTCACAAAAATGGTGATTTAAATAGAACGAAAGTATAGTGGTTGAAAAGGTGATGAATCAGATAGGAGACGAAGTTTTATATAGGCCCAACCCTCAAAAATGAGTAATAGTCCTATGTTCTGTGTGTAATCACTCATGAGATTAGATGTTTATAATGGAATGAGTTTACAAATTCTTCTTAGTCAAGAAATATTCGTGTCTAATTCGATGCCCCATCTATATGATATGTTCTTTTTTCGATAAGTAGTTATTACACGCTTGTTAGAGGAATAACTACTTAATGGTTGCTTGCGGTTTCCACGCATAAACTGTCTTGGAGTGGTTTGCATATAGCAGTTGGGGAAATTACATCCAAAAATTCAATGAGGGTTTCATTTTTTTTTATCTTTTGACTGAGTCTGGTCACGTATTCGACCAAGTCTTGACTTGGTCGAATTATCAACTTAGAACCGGTCTAGGTTGCCTGGTTGAGTCAATAGACTAGAACTGGTTGAAGCCATTGATTAGTACTTAATACAATGTTGAAAAGCTTACATCGTCTAAGTATGAGAATTAAATAAGTATAATAATCCTCGTCACTACGAAAATCTAAATTCGAATATGAATCCATCTTAAGGGCATGTTTGGTTGAGTTTCAGTTTCAACTTATTGCTTTAATAGGCTCAAACTCCAGCCGAATATGTGATTTCTCTGTATAGCTTCTTGCACGTCTTCAACTTTTTTAACTCCTTAGATCGCATCCGCTAGAGGATAGCTTATCCAACTTATCCATTTTCAATTCCACTTTTCTCCCTCACACTCGTGAAATAAAAGTTTGGAGTTGCCAAAAATCTTCTAGATTTTTGAGCTTATAAGATAATAAGCAAACCTTTTAAGCTTATAAGGCAATAAGTTTATAAGCTGACTTATCTGAGAAGCTCCAATTTAGTCAAACACACCTTACTTTTATTTGTAATATTCAGTTAAAAAGAGCTTCAGCTTCAAATATAAATATGAAGTTTAAATGTCAACTTTTGCCGATTTCAACTTGTTGGGGGAGATGTCCAATCCTTTAAAAGTCCAAGTGTTTTCCCGGGAGAAGACCCATCTTTCCCCAGGTGTTTCCACGAATAAGGGCCGGGACCTCCTCGAATGTTTCTCTAGGGGAGGACCCACACCTTCCTGGATGTTTCTTCGAAGGAGGGCCCATGCCTCCCAAGGTGTTTACTTGGGTAGAAGCCCATTCCTTCCCAAGTGTTTCTCCGAGTGAGGGCTCAAACCTCTCGGAGTGTTTCTCTGGGGGAGGGCCCATGCCTCTCCGGATGTCCCCCCGGTTAAGGGCCGAGACCTCCTTGAATGTTTCTTTGTGGGGAGGACCCACGCCTACCCTAGTGTTTCTCTGAGGGAGGGCTCATGCCTCCCCGGATGTCTCTCCAAGTGAGAGCCCGGGCCTCCCTGGGTGTTTTCCTGCGTAGGAACCCATTCCTCCCCAGGTGTTTCTCCGGGTGAGGGTCCAGGCCTCCCCGGGTGTTTCTCCGGTGGAGGGCCCAGGCCTCCCCAGATGTCCCCTCGGGTGGGGGCCTAAGCCTCTGTTGGATCTAGGTCGATCTATGTTTTGATGATTAATGCCGATTTGGATAAACCCCTGATGATTAATGTTAATTTGGATAATGACAACATTGATGATTAAATGAAAACTTGTATAAATCTTGGTTTAGCACAAGTACATTGAATTGTTAATTGTTAAACCCTATAAGTCGATGACTCTCTGTTGTGGTTTAATATTGATGCATATGTTGAGGGGGAGCTCTGTGGTTGCATCAAGCTTGTGCTGATTGATTAATCGAAATGTCATGAGATAAATCCTGAAGGTTGATGATTCCATTTGTGGTTTGATATCGATGTATATGTTGAGGGGGAGTTCATCATGTATGTTATCTGAATTTACATTGAACTTATGCTTATCTTTATCATGACATGAGTAGTATGGATCGTGTGCGCATTTCTTGTATCATATATGGATCTATATGATTATACGATTCATCTCTTACTCATTTGTTGTTTATCGAAATTGGTTTTGTCATTTCACTGAAAAGAGAAATTGTTGAGTTATCTCATGTGTGGAGTAATTTCTCTGGTGATTAATGACAACCTAAATATGAGACTAATGTTGTGTATTGAGTGTATGTGTTGTAGTCTCATAATGCTCGCGAGATGAAAGCAAGCAAAGGCATGAAGAGGATGATGTTGATATGAGCCATCTTGAGCGAGGTCAAGCTTTGCGAGGACAAGCTTCAAGTGGTTGAGTTTCATGAGGTCGAGGTTCATCGAAAGGTAAAATCCAAGATTAAGAATTGTTTTCTTAAGATTTTACCGGTCTCGATGTTTGGAGATAGACTGGATTGATAGGACTTCTTTTTACTAGGTTGATCGCACTATTAAAAGGGGTCGAAAACTATTAGCTTGAGTCTATCTAGTGTGAAAGTTCAAATACATTCATATCATCTTGCACTAGTGATTTAATCACCTCTTGCATTGCTAAGATAATCTAAGTATAGTTTGTGTTGCAATAAAGAAAATATTTTGAAAACTGCACTTAGTCGTGATTGCCAGCTAGTGCTATCTGTTTTATTCCTAGAGCTGGTCGTAGTCATATTTGCACATTCTGATTGTATCCTTGTTTGGTATGTGGTTGTGGTCGTGTTGCCGGATTGGCAATATCCTTGTTTGGGGTTTGGTCGTGGTCGTAGGAGTTCAAGTTGGTCGTATCAATTTTCAGCTCACTTGCGTACGCTCGACCAAATCCACTCGACCACCTATTTTCGACCGGATATTCAACCTGTGGTTTAAGTTCCTAAATCTAAGTGGTTGTGGTCGTTGTTGAGTGTTAGTAGGCTTATCCGTGAGAAAACAGCAAATTCATATGTACAAATACCCTAAAATTGAGTTTAGAGTAAACTTGGTAAAATCTTGTTTTCGGTTTGCACAGGCTGGACATTGTCTGAGATGTCCGGCCTGTACAAAACTCTTGTGGCATTTGCAAATCGAAACCAGAGACATATACTTTTGTCCGAAGCTTTTGTCTGGGGAAGGCCGGACATTGTCCGTGATGGCCAGACATTGTCCGGCCTGTATAAAAGTTATGAGGGTTGATTTAAAATGAACCACAGATATTTAAACCGTCTGAAGGGCTTTTGTTCGGGACGAACCGGACATTGTCTGGACTGTATAAATTGTGTGAGCCTTGTTTGAAACATGTAAATAAAGACAAATGCATCTGTCTGGGGCTTTTGTCCGGACATATGATTATTTGTCCGGCCTTCACAAAATAGCCCAACAGTAACTGACATGTTTGCAATGGTCGAAATTTGTTGTACTGGCCAGACAGTGTCCAGCATGGCTCGCCCAGTCTCTCCTACTCCTCATTGAAGCGCTCACGTGTGAGTCTCGCTTCTATATCCACGAAGAATATCTCAACTCGGGTTGCTCCTTCTGCACACTGGATAGACGAGCACCAAACTTTTCACACTTGTTTGTCGGCCTCTCGAACAAACTTCAATTGGAAAGATCACGACTCTCCTCCGATACCATCTAGGAGAAGGCAATCGCTAAGAGTAACAAGTTGGACCCTTTCACTTGAACAAATCAAGTGCTACAAGCTGAAATGATGCAAATGTATGCACACACACTAACACTAGCTTGCAAATGGTGGATTAAGTGCACTAAGCACTCTTAGCCTCACACAAAGGCTTTCTCTCAAATCCACTCAAGATTTTGGCTCAAATCTAGTCTCTAGATGCAATTGATTAAATGCAAGGATTTGACTAACTTATACACTGAGTTTTTCACTTGTTGAGCAGCCTCAAATGAAACACAACACGAGATATATATAGTCCCTCAAGAAAACTAGCCGTTTGCAACCAGTTGCGCTAGTTTTGTACAGGCCGGACATTGCCCTGCCATGCCAGACACTGTCTGGCTTGTACAACAAATTTCGACCGTTGTAAATTGTCAGTTACCATTGGGAGGCTTTTTGTAAAGGCCAGATAATGTCTGGTTCGTCTCGGACAAAAGCCCCCGGACATATATATCTGTCTCTATTTCACTTTCAAAGGCGAGGCACAAACAATTTGTACAGGCCGGACAAATGTCCGGTCATATCGAACAAAGTCCAGCACATCCCGGACAAAAGCTCCTGGACGGATGCAAACGTCTCTGCTTCACATTTTGCAATACGCTTAAAGATTTTGTACAGGCCGGACATTGTCTGGCAAAGCCGAACATTGCCTGGCCAATGTAAGTTGATAGAAAAATAAGCATAACTTTTGATCTATAGATCCGATTGAGGTGATTTTTGGTTTGTTGGAAAGGTAACTCAAGGGGCTACCATTTTTTTCAACAAAAGCAAGACCTAGATAGGCCTATATATTTTTAGAAAATTCAAAAACCTTCGTACTACCAAAATGTCCAACACAAATGCCATTTCTAATGCAATTTGTCTGTTTTCTCGCGGATATGTCTGCTGACACTCAGCATAGACCACGACCAAATTTATGGAAGAACTTTACGCTATTAGTTGAATATCCGGTCAAAAACAGGTGGTCGAGTGGATTTGGTCGAGCGTACGCAATCAAGCTGAAAACTGGTACGACCAGTTTGAACTCCTATGACCATGACCAAACTCCAAAAAGATACAGCCAATCCGACGAACATGACCATGACCAGCTCTAGAAATAAAACAGATAGCTCTAGCTGGCGATCATCACTAAGTGCAGTTTTCAAAACATTTTATTTAATACAACACAAACTACACTTAGACTTTCTAGCAATACAAGAGGTGATTAAACACTAGTGCAAGATGATATGAATGCATTTGAGGTTTCACACTAGATAGACTCAAGCTACTAGTTTCCGATCCCTCTTAATAGTACGGTCAAACTAGTAAAAAGAAGTCCTATCAAACTGGTCTATATCCAAACACCGAGACCGGTAAAATCCTAAGAAAATAATCTTAATCTTGGATTTTACCATCGGTGAAGCTCGACCTCATGAACCTCGACCCCTAGGGGTGGAAACGGAGGCGGGTCGGGTCGGGTTCAACCCAGCTCCGGATCCAGATGGAGCCAGATACAGGTATGAAAACTCAGATCCAACCCGAGTTCGAATGCGGATGCACATGTCGTTTTTTTGAAAATTTCAGATGCGGATATGAAGTCGGGTTTCACTAAAATGTACAGGATACGGATGCGGATACGGGTTCAACTCGGATCCGTACAACATATATAATATTATATCAGT
Source organism: Pharus latifolius (assembly GCA_019359835.1). Classification (NCBI taxonomy): domain Eukaryota; kingdom Viridiplantae; phylum Streptophyta; class Magnoliopsida; order Poales; family Poaceae; genus Pharus; species Pharus latifolius. Next base: position 9,225,426 of record CM033325.1, read on the forward strand.
GAATCAGCATCCAGCCGCCTCCGCCTCCGCCTCGGCCGCCGCCGCCGCCGCCCCCGCGTCCAGCGGCGGCCATCTCCGCCTCGGCCGCTGCCGCCGCCCCCGCCCCCACGTCTAGCCGCGGCCGCCTCCGCCTCGGCCACCGCTGCCCCTGCCCCCGCCCTCGCGTCCAGCCGTGGCCACGGCTGCCTTGGCTCGGCCTCCGCCGCGGCCGCCCCCGCCCCCGCCCCCGCATCTAGCCGCCGCCGCCGCCGCCTTCGCCTCGGCCTCTACCTAGGATGTGGTTCCTGGCACTTGAATTTAATCACATCCTAGGATGTGGTTCATGGCACTTAAAAAAAACCTAGGATGTGGTTGTTGGCCGTTGAATTAAGATCACTGCATGGTTAGCCATGGTACCACTAAAAGTTTGATTCGCATCATCACATGGATCTGTAGCTTCCTTTTTGTTTCACTGATAAACTTCAACAAAATTAGAAGTCTCTTTGAGCATTCACTGCTGCTCTGCATGATTTTCTAAAAAAATAAATATTTCCTAGCTTTGAATTTTGCATAATTTAGATTGATAAAGCTCCTGTGCTGCCTACTTGATAAGGCACGGTATGAATCACACCGAATTAACCACATCCTAGGTTTTTTTGGACATGCTTTCTATCCTAGGATGTGCATAATTTCGACTGATAAGACACGGTATGAATCACACCGAATTTGTACTGGGTTTAGTGTTTAGGAACTGGATGTGATTAAATTCACTATCTTTGAACTCTATTCGTATCAAATTGCCAAACAAAGCCTAGTGTTTAGGAACTGGATACAATAACTCCTATTCTGCATGTGATTGCCAATCGGTGGTGGATGTTTATGGTGTTCTAAGAGTTATTCTTCTGTCTGTGGTGAACTGATGATACTATCATAAGGTCTATCTGTGTCCATATCCACTCCGAATCCATTTAATATCCGTGTCCGTATCCGCTCCGAATCCGTTTATTACCTGTGTCTGTATCCGCAAAATACCCGCTCCGTATTTGTATCCATTTCTTTCATATCCGTATCCGCATCCACGTACCATCCACATCCGCATCTGTATCTGGAAGAAAGATGCGGATGCGGAAATGGGTTTAGTACTATCCGACCCGAATCCGCTCCGTTTCCACCCCTATCGACCCCTCGCAGCTTGTCCTCGCAAAACTCGACCTCGCTAATGCTTGACCTCGCTCGAGATGACTCATATCGGCATCATCCTCTTCACGCCTTTGCTTGCTTTCATCCTGCAACCCTTCTGAGACTAGAACACATACACTCAACGCACATCATTAGTCTCATAGTTAGGTTTTCATTAATCACCAGAGAAATTACTCCACACAGGAGTTAGCTCAACAACTCCTCTTTCTGGTGAGACGACAAAACCATATTCAATATATAGTAAGAGATGAAATACACAATCATATAGAATCGTATATGATAAGAAATGCGTACACGATCTATATTACTCAAGTCATGATAAAGATAAGCATAGATGACTAATATGATGAGCTCCCCCTCAACATATGCATCGGTATCAAATCCACAACAAGTAGTCATCAAACTTCCAGATTTATCACATGACATTCCAATTTACACTTAGCATAAGATTGATGCAACCACCGAGCTCCCCCTCTACATATGCATCAATATTAAACCCACAACTAAGAAAACATCCATTTCAGGGTTTATCAATTATCAATTCAATTTACTTGTACTAAATCAGAATTTATACAAGTTGTCATTTAATCATTAAAACTGTCATTATCCAGATTAACATTAATCATCAAGGGTTTATTTAAATAGTCATTAATCATCAAAATCTAGATACCTAGATCGACCTAGATCCAACAGGCTGCGCCCTTAGCATGCCTCGTTCGTCCAAAAAGGGACATAGCCTCTCCGGGGGCCGACGCCCCCAAAGACATCACGGGGACTAGAGTGGACACGTACCTGAGATCCACTTGTCATGCCCTATGAAAGGACCATCGCACCCTCGATCCGACGGTCTGGGCTAGGGTAGTTTAGTAATTTGCATCTTTTAGAGTCTATATATACCTTGTACCCTCTCTCTTGTAACACAACTCTCATTTGCATTCAATACACTCCAAGTAATAGACGTGTCAAGGAACTCTCTCCCGGCGAGAAAACCTCCCCAGCTATCTTACACCGGGGGCACGTCGACAGGACTAGGGTTTTCATTGGAATTCGAACCTGTATAAATCTTTCGTGTCACATCTCTATGATTTTCCAACGCGGGGTGACCTGTTGCACGATCAGCTCGCGTTGTCGTACACATGTTTGATCCGGGATGATCTTGGCCCAACAAAAACATGGTCACTTGTCGGGCCAAGGTTGCTAGTCGACCAGGCTATGCCATGATTCGAGACGATCTCAGGTTAATAATACTAGATAGTTCAGACTTGGTCGGTTGTCTGTATATGAGTATGATACGATTTGGTCGGTTGTCGATTGCCAAGTCCAATACAAATATGTAATTGATTTTGTTATGATATCGACTAGACTTGGTTATCAAGATGTAGTTGAGTCCGATACGCTTTTGAGCGGTTGTGCTATAAATACCTTATAATAGGATATACAAATCATCAAAATTAATTGTAGAACTCATAGACAGAGATCAAGATCGATCAACTATCGGGTTGACTCGGCTTGTACAAGTTCTTCTTTTTATTAGAGTTTTTTCCTTTAATTCTGTGTTCGACCACCTGGGTTTCGACTTTTCGAGTAAAAGCCAGTTTTCACATCCAATTGAGTCCAGTACTCAATCGGATCAGTGTTCCATTCCATATCAGGAAATCGATCTGTTGTAGGGTTCCTAATACCACGACACAACTTATTTGAGGAATTGAAGTCTTAAGACTGTCTACAACGCGGTGTTTCTTGCTATGCTTACATGACAGATAAGAGAGAGGAGAGAAGAGAAGAGAGAGACGAGCAGCTAATCGCAATATTGCTGCCTCACGGTAGTGGCGGGACCCACCACGTAGAAAGGCCCAGGATTGATAGGTGAACAATATTTTTTTTGAAATTTATATGGCAGCTTATCCCCTTTCTAAAATTTATGAATAGATCCTTAAATGTTCCACAATTCATTTTAGATCACCAGAGTCTCCAATTTTAACACAATCAGTTCTTACACAACCATGTCATCACGTAGTTCAAGCCTAAATACTCCTTGAATCATGAAAAATCATAAATTGCATCCAATCATCCAAAACTTAGAAAAATTCAGAAAAATAATAATAACCTCAAAAATTTACATTCTAATTTATTCATTTTTGAAATTTATGAATAAATTCTTAAATGTTTGGCAACTCATTTTGGATAAATGGGGTCACTGATTTTAGTACAATCAGTTCCTATATGATCATGTCGTCGCATACTTAAAGTCTAGATACTTCTTGAGTTGAGATAAGTCATGAATTGCATCTAATCATCCAAAACCTAGAAAAATCGAGAAAAATTGTTTAAATAATTCATAAAAATATTGAAAAAGCAATTATTTGTAATAAATTATTTTAAAATAGTTTAAAACTAAGAAACATACTAGAGAATTTAGAAAAATTGTAGAAAAGTCACAAAAATAAGATTTCTTTGTTAAAACCCAAAAAAAATTATATTTGAAAGAAGAAATTTTTTTAAGTACTATTTTTGGGGAAAAAATAGTTGATCCGGGAGGATCTTCAATTCCTGATCGCATACAGATTCGCGACCAAGTCCTGATCGCATACGGATTCGCGACCATGCCCTGATCGCATACGGATTCGCGACCAAGTCCTGATCGCATACGGCTTCATGACCTTAACCGTGTTCGGAAAGGTTTCGCGACTATGGATTTGTTCGCGACCATGAAAAGGAATTTGTTCTCTGTTCGGAATTGTAATCCGATCCGAATATATATAACTAAGCTTATCTGTTTAGGATTAGTTAGTTAGTTATATGAGTCTAATACGTTTAGGTTATTAAGTCTGATACGTACTCATACGATTGGACTGTAAATACCTTGTAATAGGTTTAGTTTAGATCATCGAAGAGTCATAGAACTTATTTGAGTTTTAGACACTTATAGTTCCTTCGACGTGGGCAAGTGTGTCTAACGTTCGACGTGTAAAGCCCTCTTTGAAATAAAGAGTTGTGCAATTACTTTGGGTTTTGTTTTCGATCAACCTTTGGGTTTCGGTATTTCCGAGTAAGATCCCGTTATTCCGCATATTAGAATCTGGGCGAGCCTAGTGCGAAAACCAAGGCTAGGTCTCAAACGGATCAAGTTGGTATCAGAGTAACTTTCCTATCCTGTGGATGGTGAAGACTCGCCAGGGTTACAAAACTTTCGGCGAAACTCCAGGAGATCAATTGACGGTTCCTACAGCCGCGTCTCTGACAATGTCTAACGATACCTCCATTCAAGCTAACCTAGTCGAACAAATGGCTAAACTCTCCACCGACATGGAAACCGTGCTTGCTTAGATTAAGCAGCAGGCCATGATTGTACCTCCTGGAGTAGGGAAGGATATGGGTGAGAAGACTGGTGATGACTTGCGCAGGGCAGACGAAGATGAAGACGAAGGCGACCACTGTTGAATCTGGAGCCCTAATTAGGGTTTTGGTGATTAATGACATCCGTAAGATTTACGACTAACCTTTGTGTGTGAGACTCAGGTTAATCAAAGGAGAAAGCTTCAAGAAAGAGCAAAGCAAGGTTATCAAGACTCCATGAAGCAAAAACGACGAAAACCTCGACAAGAGTACAAATATCTAAACATAGCGCTTTCTTGTTTTGAAAATTTCTAGGTTAGATGGTCGTACTATTAAGAGGGGTCTTAGCACAAGTATCTTGATCAACCTTGAAGTCTTTAGAAGCACATTTGCATATGCATTTATCCTCAAATCGAAATTGAGTAAAAATTCAGCATTTCTGTTTTCGTTTTGTACTAGCCGGACAGTGTCTGAAGTGACCGGACAATGTCTGGCCAATACAAATAACTTCTGAACATTGGAAAACTTTAAACAAAGACATATACATTTGTCTGGTGCATCTGTCCAATGTAGGCCGGACAGTGTCCGAAGTGACCGGACAATGTCCGGCCAATACATTTTCTGAGCAATTGAAAATGCATGTGTTAACAGAGACATATATATTTGTCCGGACAAATCCCATATGTCCGGCCTATACAATTGATGAACTGTTTTAATTCAAGTGTCAACAGAGACAAATACATTTGTCCGGACAAATCGATTTGTCCGGTGTGTACATGTAATGTTGAGCAGGGGTGTTAACAGAGACAAATGCATCTGTTCGGACGTTTTGTCCAGACAAATCCATTTGTCCGGCCTTCACAAACTTGTTTAAACGGCTACTGACACTCGAATTACACGTGAGTAACGGTCAAGTTTTTTGTACTGACCGGACAATGTCCGAAGTGACCGGACAATGTCCGGCCAGTACAACTTTCGCCCAATTTTCTTGAAAACAACCGTTTTGCTGAGAGTATAAATACCCCACTGTTTGTAGATGTTGGATACACACGAATTTCAGCTCTCAACACCTGTGTAGCAATTTGCAAAGTCTCTCACACTCATTCTCTTGCATTTCAAGTCAAAACCCTAGCTAACTTTTGAGTGCTAGTTGAGAGGAGTTGAATTCAAGACAATTGCATTTGCATATTTGTTCTTCAAGCTTTGAGGTTGATCAAGCAAGTGTTAGGCTTGTTACTCTTGGTGATTGCCGTCACCTAGACGACCCGGGAGGTCCGGCGATCTCTCCATCGACGGTGTGTGTCGGAGAGGCCCGGTGATTGATTGTAAAGGCTCGGAGCTCGCCTATCCGGAGAGGAAAAGGGTTACTCATAGTGAAATCAAAGCATAAGCTCTAGCGAAGAGCGCTTCAACGAGGATTAGTGGAAATCGGCAAATTTTCGATACCTCGGGAAAAATTCGATCTCTTCGGTTATTTCTATTACTTACTTTATTTTCTTAGAGATTGAACTGTTGCTCTTAATCCTTTAGAAATTGCAAAACTTGTCTTGAATTGTCATTCATATCTTTAGAGATTGGTTATTGCAATTTAGGTTGTTAATCACTAGTTTAAAAGTAAAATTTTAAAACCGCCTATTCACCCCCCTCTAGTCGGCATCCTTCGATCAACAACCACAAGACCGACGACCTCGCCAACACCTCCTTAGCTGTCGGATCTTTTAAGGTCGACGCTAAGATTGATATACCCATATATGATGGGGTGATCGATGCCGAGAAGCTGGATTCTTGGATCTACTAGCTTGAGACCTACTTTCACCTGAAAGGGTTCAGTAGCGCTCAAAAGGTCAAATTTGCACCTTTGAAGATGAAGGACCACGCCAAGATATGGTGGAAGGCCCTTGTCGCCAGTGGTGAAGCTGACGACCTTGCATGGGGTCAATTCAAATGACTTTTGCGACAAGAATTCTATCCGATGGGTTACCTTGAGGAGAGATGGGAGCGTTGGCACAGATTGTACCAACGGCGCGACCAGACCGTTCAAGACTATACGACAGAGTTTCAGCGACAAGCAATGGTCATCGGCATCTCACTGTCCGATCCTCAGGTATTTCGGAAGTACACATCTGGACTTCAAAAATCGATCAGTACTGAGCTAAGTCTGTTCAGAGTTCAAGACATCTCGACCGCGTGCACGACTGTTTTGGCGATTGAGAAGAAGAATAAGACCCGCAACAACAAGAACTTGAGGGAGATTTCAACCACGACGAGCTCCGGAGAGGGTACCCACGATACGGGTAACACTTGTGAGCATTGTCATGTTGCTGAGCACACAAAAGAGAAGTGTTATAAACTTCATCCTGAACTGCGACCAGAAAGAAAAAGGAGGGATGAACCAAGCACACGAACAACTATGATTACTTCTATTCCGCTCGCAGAGGAAATTATCCAGTTGGATTCGGTTGAAAAGGCGGACACGACCTTGTCTCTAATGGCAATGCCGAAGGAGAAAGGTTCGGGTTCATCAACTGACCACAACCCGACAGAAGAATTGTTCACTGTTAACATACAGGTGAAGCACGAGGTGGTCGCAGCCATCTTCGACCCCGGAAGCCAAAAGAATTTGGTCTCCTCTGGGCTGGTTCGACGACTTGGTTTGCAGACGACTCATTATCCTCGACCATATCCTCTGGGATGGTTCACTTCCGACATGAATCAACAAATCAAGAGTCAGTGTACTCTAAAATTTGCAATATCTGCTCGTTACATCGACGAGGTTCAATGCGATGTCATCCTCATCGATATTTGCTAAGTGATTTTTGGAAGTCCGTTCTTGTACGATTGTGACGCCCATTACCACCGAAGAGCTCAAGAATACAATCTCACAAAGGATGGGACAAAATTTATCATTAGCAAAAATGACCACGTCGACACCAAGAACTTGATGATAGCAAATCAAGCGAAACGGATTGTCAATGCATGCTCAAAGTGTGTGCTGAGCGTGATGGGTCCAATTAGCCAAGAGGATTGTGTTGCATCGAGTATGGAAAGTGGTGGTTGTTTAGCAAGCTTGCCAGAAGAAAACAACGGGCTATTCGTAGAGGTATATAGTCGATCACCACAACGACTAGTCGAAAACGACATGCAACTTGTCTCTACGGCGCCACTATTCAAACTTTGCAATCCTAGCTTTGGGATCGGTGATGGTATCAACCTCGACAAGGGGAAGGCTATCCGCGAGTGGCCAAGGCCACAATCCATGACGGAGGTGCCAAGCTCCATGAGCGCCTATCCATACATTCGATCCGACGATTGTAGCATTGCTCATCGTGTGTTCGTTCCAAAACTCCCAGTCGTTCTCTACATCTTCACAGTTGGTCACCAACGGGTGTTGCCTCCTTCTCAACAGGGGAGTCATGATCCGGGAGGATCTTAGGTTGAGTTCGCAACGGATTTGCGACCACGAAAAGGTTTGCGACATTGGAAAGGTTTGCGATCTTGGGAAGGATTCAAATTCTTCGAGCCTTCAATGTTGGATGATGAGCCAGATACTATAGTACCATCTGTTGAAGACTTGGTCTATCAACGAGATGAACCTCTACGTGAAGATGTGATTCTGAAGAAGAAGGTGACTATCACCTGCAGTGGCACCAAGGAGGCTTTTTCAGTCGGAAAGATCAACGAGCACGTGCGACAAAGTGGTACACCAAAGAACATAGACAAGCCCAATTTCCACATCTCCAGTTTGATCGAGAGGTTGCGACAAGGGTTGGTTCCTTCTCAACAAGGGAGTCATGATCCGGGAGGATCTTCAAGTCCTAATCGCATACGGATTGACGACCAAGTCCTGATCGCATACGGATTCGCGACCATGTCCTGATCACATACGGATTCGTGACCAAGTCCTGATCGCATACGGCTTCGTGACCTTAACCGTGTTCGGAAAGGTTTCGCGACCATGGATTGGTTCGCGACCATGAAAAGGAATTTGTTCTCTGTTCGGAATTGTAATCCGATCCGAATATATATACCTAAGCTTATATGTTTAGGATTAGTTAGTTAGTTATATGAGTCTAATACGTTTAGGTTACTAAGTCTGATACGTACTCATACGATTGGACTATAAATATCTTGTAATAGGTTTAGTTTAAATCATCGAAGAGTCATAGAACTTATTTGAGTTTTAGACACTTATAGTTCCTTCGACATAGGCAAGTGTGTCTAACGTTTGACGTGTAAAGCCCTCTTTGAAAAAAAGAGTTATGCAATTACTTTGGGTTTTGTTTTCGATCAACCTTTGGGTTTTAGTATTTCCGAGTAAGATCCCGTTATTCCGCATATTAGAATCTGGGCGAGCCTAGTGCGAAAACCAAGGCTAGGTCTCAAACGGATCAATATTTCAATTGATTTTTTTGATCAAAAAATTTAATTTAAGTTTTTCATTGGAAGAAAATTAGCCATAGAAGAATATAGTCATTTAATAATATGATCGTTATAAAATATAGTGTTAAAAAATATAGCCGTCGGAGAATATGACCGCTAGAGAATATAGCCACTTCATAATATGACAATTAGAGTATATTCATTAGACATGAATTCTATAAATGCGCATCTCCATTCTTCAACTTCGTTCACTAAACTCGTCATTCTTATCACAACTATCCGAAATTGATCCCAATCAAAATCAACATGGTAGTTTCACGAATTAGTCCCAATCCGACATTACAAGTACTCAACGTTCCCTTGAGAAATTCTCCCTGGCACCCAATACTCTCAAAATTTCGGCTATTGTCCACCACTTTAGTATCCACCAAATATATATCCACCCAACCATCCCTGTATTTTTCCCGTCACAAAATTTATCGAGTCTACAACAAGTCCACACATTTTGGTCTTCCTCTGTGTTAGATTCAAGTACTCCTCTGTTTGGGAGGGTCCCGACACCGCCCACAGTTGTCGATATCACCACAGGCAGCAGTAGTAGCAAGGAGGAAGGAAGGCTCTCGAAGCGCAAGGCCTGGTTAGATGTCGACAACATGCACTTAGTAAGTGCATGGCTAGAAAATTCTACCAATGGGATGGGAACTCCAAGAAGGGTAAGGAGTATTGGAGCAAGGTCACAGGTATTATCTGGCAGATGGGATCTACCCAGAGTAGGCTTTCCGATATCATGTATACTTGCATTATACAGCACAACATGATAGTTAAGGATGAACGTGACTCATACTAAGGCTATATTGACATCGACTATGCTGAGGGGCCATCGACCACACCAATAATTGGATTAGCTGACGGTCTAGTACTAAAATTCGTTAAGATAATACAAAGAAATAATGCTATCTGTGATCGACATATGCATCACCATCTTAGAGCCGATCTTATTGAGCATATTTGGTAGATTTTCAACATTGACAAAAATTAATTGTAATAGAATTATTTATATTTTCCACCTATTCACATGCTATGTTCGATTAACTAACTTGTATGGTTATTTTGATTAATTCACTTCTATGGTTATTCAATTAATTAAGCTGTATGTTTATTAATGATTGTATTAATTACTTCGCTAAATTTTGTTAATATCACTTGATTGGATTAAAATATTATTATATTAATTAATCCAATTGATAATAATTCTACATTAATTAATATGATAAAATAATTCATTAAATACTAGTTAACAAGTTAATTTTATTCATCCAAATTAATAAATTTAATGTGTTAATTCAAAATAGATGAAGAATTAAATATTTGAATTTCACGGACCCATTTAAGAGATGGTGGTTGGTACTTGTGTATTGTAAGATATGGATGTTTGATGATTGGTACTTGAATTGCAGGAAGAGATGTCTGTGCTTGATGACGTGGAGTAGATGTGAAGTTTCTAAGCATCTCCCAACGGTCTAAAGCTGTCTCCAACACACGTTTTCCGAGCGGCGTGTGGCAGTCGAAGCTGTTGGTCGACGGGCGCATGCGACGCACGACCATGGGTTGAGGCGCTCGACCAAGCCATCGTGGGGCGAGGTTGAAATGGCAGCCCCACAGAGCGTGCTGCGGTTGAAGCGGCTGCATTGGAGCTGGTCCAAGGCGCGTGTACGCGTTTTGTGGGGCTCGCAAAATTCTGACCAAATTGACTCTTCACAACCAAAAACAATAACTGACAGGTGGACCTATTTTATCACCGGACCCGCATGTCATTGATTAAAACTAGTTGTCATGCATGGTCTTGTGGCACGTACCGTAGGCCCCACCACTACTACAACGCACCAGTTTTTCAAATTTAACTCATACTCACACACTAGAATATATGTCAATAACTGGTGGGTCAGAAAGCAATCGATCCCGCAAGTCAGCGATGGTGCATGAAAACTAAACTGAGAACGAGGCAACAGCGATGGGTTCCACCACTGCTACGCATAATTCAATGCAACTCACGCGTTTAATTCAATTTGCTTAGCCACCGTCACTAACTGGTGGGGCATTTGATCATCGGGCCCATATGTCATTGAGAAATGTTACTTTTTTTAATCCGACAATACAATTCAATTTTTATTTTTAAGAGTAAAACACATCAAAAAATTTTGTATTGGAGAGAGATTCTTAGAGAAACTTCACACGTGTGCTTAAGAAGTGATTCTCTAACTCTAAGAGAATTTACATCGAAGAGAAAGAGCATCTCAAGTAGTATCGGAGACAACCTAATAAGTTAAAGCACCGTCTATAAGGGCCTCACATGCAGTGACTTAACCGGGTCGAAAAATCCCTGTGATTAGCTTAGGCCGAAATCGAAACGCGAAGAATATCGCATACCGCACGATGGATCTCCTGAAGCGCGAGCTAGAGAGGAAGAGGAAGGCGGCGGCCGCCGAGTTCGGCGGCAAGAGCTTCGTCCGGCGGTCGGATCTGGAGCAGAAGCAGCTCCAGAGGCGCCTCCACGACGAGCACCGCCACCTCCTCTCCAAGTCCCCGCCCGCGCCGCCCGCCACCTCCTCCTCCCCCTCCAACCCTAACGACCCCAACCCCGATGTGGCCTCCCAATCCGCCACCGCGAACTCCAGCCCCAACTCCTCCGCCTCCCTGCCCCCCGCCCTCGCGGTGGCCAAGAAGCCTGCAGCGGGCGCGGCGGAGGAGATGCTCCTCTCGGAGGAGCGCCGCATCGATGAGCTCGACCTCCCGCGGCACGAGGTGGTGCGGCGCCTCCGCGTGCTGCGCGAGCCCGTCACGCTGTTTGGTGAGGATGACGCAGCCCGCCTCGCGCGCCTCAAGCTCGTCCTCAAGTCCGGGGTGCTCGACGACATCGACGACCTCGACATGACCGAGGGCCAGACTAACGACTTCCTCCGCGATATGGTCGAGCTCCGCAAGCGGCAGAGGGCCGGCCGGGACACCTATGTCAAGGGCAAGAGTAAGCGTGGCGGCGGAGACGGTGGAGACGGCGGCTCCGCCGGCGACAGCGTCGATGATGGCGACGGGGATGGGCGCAGGAGCGGCGATGACGCTGATGCGGATAAGGACTCGAAGCGGATGAAGACCAAGTTTGAGGAGCTGTGTGATGAGGACAAGATCTTGGTGTTCTTTAAGAAGCTTCTGAACGAGTGGAAACAGGAGCTGGATGAGATGACAGAGGTGGAGAAACGGACGGCGAAGGGGAAGTCCATGGTCGCGACATTTAAGCAGTGCGCGCGGTATCTCAGCCCCCTGTTCGAATTCTGCAGGAAGAAGGTGAGAATTTGGGATTTTATTTTGATGGTTTGTTGCCTCAGTATGTTGCTTGCTTAATGCTTATGTCCTGAATTTGAAGTTTGATCTAATTCCAAATTAAAGTAATCAGTGGGGGAGAGTAACTAGTTAGAAGAGAATCACAATAATTTCAAGATCATTATTAATTGTTTAGCATGTAGTTTTAGGATGGTTTGAACAGAAAGAAGGGATGACAATGTTGGAATTCTGGTGTGGTTCATCATTATATAGGAGGACTGGCTTCCTCAATTTCATATTGTTTAACTCAATCTGGGATGGACCGGATGGTGCTTGATAACTTAAAGGTTGACTAGTAGCAAGAAGCAGCAAAGTCAAGAAAGATAGAGGATAGTTTTTGGTGTACCCAAATGAGCTATCCTTGGTTGCTTATTGGATGTAATGAGTCAACTTTAACAACAGAAAGAGATTAAGTTATCAAGTAATTTAGGGTTTCTGTATTTCCTATTGAATTAGCTGCCATCCCTGGTAAGATAGCTGATTCGAAAAAACTATAGAGTAGCAAAAGTCCAGTGCTTTGATAGACTTCAGAGAAGCAAAAGTCCAGAAACAATGTCACATACTAGTGAAATGCTAAGGATTAACAAAATGTTACACATGTCCTCAACTTCATGATGTGTATCTGCTGCTTTTGATGAGGTGATTTCAATTGTACCCTGTTTGTTTGTGCTTACATAATTTTCGATGGGCTATCCTAGGTGAATTCGTTCCACTTAGGATATTGTAATTGTGTAAACGGTATTGCATGGCGTCTAACGGAGGACATGATAGATAGCGTCAAATTCAATGATGTCTTGAAGATTATATAATGCATGTTACTATGTTAGCATTTTGGCGTCTAATGTGTTGTAAGCGACAAACAATTGTGAAGAATCTTTTATTCATGCAACATGGAAAAGATATGTGATACATATGCCTTGTCGGCTGTCATGCAATCAATGTAATGCAGTTCAAATACATATTTCTTGCTTTGTTTTGTTTGATTTGCACGCATGTGTGAATGTTCTGCAATTTTGCACTTTATTGTGGTTTGCACACGTGTTCCAAAAAATCATGTTACTTGGTCATGTTCATAATTGATTATTTTTTATTCTTGCATCTTTAAATTAAGCTCTCTTGAAGAGTTATTTTTTTCAATTTTATTAGTGCCCTTTGATACAAAGTTATTTATACATAATATCTGAGAAATAAGTGCCATTCTAGGAGTAGTTACTCTGAGTTGAATATATGTCTTACATACGTTGTTTATACTTCTTTCGACTTTAGTATGCTTATTACGTGCAGCATATCATGCTTAAGGGGTCGCTACACACAAAATGACAGAGATCTTTTGGTTCACTCTGCAAACTGCTTTGCAATCCTAACACCACTTGTTCTGATCTGTGTTTTAGGTTCTTCCTGATGACATCCGTCAAGCACTGCTTGTCATTGTTGAATGCTGCATGAAACGGGATTATTTAGCAGCAATGGACCTATACATCAAGCTGGCCATTGGCAATGCGCCATGGCCTATTGGTGTCACTATGGTTGGAATCCATGAGCGTTCTGCTCGAGAAAAGATCTACACGAATAGTGTGGCCCACATCATGAATGATGAGACCACTCGCAAGTACCTGCAGTCAATCAAGAGGCTTATGACCCTTTGCCAGCGGCGATATCCTGCCCTCCCATCCAAATCAGTGGAGTTCAACAGCCTGGCAAATGGGAGTGACCTGCACTCACTCTTATCGGAGGAGAAGGGTTCGGGCAAAGCTCTATCCGAAGAAAGGCTCCGCCTGATGCCAGCATCGAAAGAGTGATATCTTAATAACCAGCTTGGAGTAAAAGTGAAAAGTTTGAGATTTGTTTGTAATTTCAATCCAAAGTCTTTCATTATGTGCTGATGCAAAGGAATTGTAGTCTCCTAGCCAAATTGCTAAAGAAGCTATATATTACCTGTTCTGCTATTGAGTTCATTGGAGAGTGGTTTGATGATCAGCTGAAGTTTCATGAAATCAACTTTATCATTGAAGACCAATCTAACCATTGTTCACCAAGCAACCTACTGTGTCTTAGCAAGAATTCTGTTCATTGTTTTAGTAATTCCCTTTCTTTTCTCTCTTTTTGCCAAAGACATATCATATGATCTTACCACTGTAAGCAATTTGGATGCAGCTTCTTGTAGCAAATTCTGTTTATTGTTTTAGTAATGTAGCCTGTAAATGCTCGTTTGGCAACTTGTAGTTCTCTCAAAACAATACAGAAACAAGTGATCTCATAGTTGAGCTATTCATGGAACAAAGCCAAACCATTCTGCAGTTATAACACGAATGCTAGTTCAGGTACCACATGCCTGAGATATGAAACATTAAAATCTATGGATACAACTCTTCTCTGAAGGTACAGCATGGACACTACCTGAACCTGACCACCTCATTGCCTCATCTACAGAGACATTAATTTTGTTTTTCCTCTTTTTGTTACTTTGCCTGTGTACTAATTGTTTCTGAGCAGCAGATTCCTCAGTTTCTCTTCTGCTGGATTTTAGGGAAATGAGCCCACTGCATTGAAGCAACCATGCCTCATGCCTCACATATACTACATCTCATAATTTGATAATGATATGAAGAAAGTATTGAACAAGTAATATTGTTGCTCAGAACTGGATACTAGTAAAGACAAAATGGATGCTTACATTTTTAGCAGCAGTGCTGAATGCTTCTTTGTGTGTGATGTTAGGATCTTTGGCTTTGATCCTCCTTATCTCTTCCCTGAGAACAAAAAAAGAATGTCAAATTCCTCTTGTTTTCCACCATAGTAGTAGAATGGTACTATAGAAGGGCTGAACATGCGAAAATTTCAACTTCAATTGTCTGATTCCTGATTTTAAAACCCTGATCAAGCGATGTGTTGGAGCCAATAACTCTGAAAATACACAGAAGGTCAAATACATTCTATTTTGTATAGTAGTATATCACAACATTAGAATGGAGGCTCAATCAAGTCCAAGACATGGATGGTGCAGTGTTGTTAAGGTACAAGCATGACCAATTTAAATTTTCTTAATAATAAATGAGTCCTGTAACCTTTATAGGATCTCCTACTCTAATATCGTATTAAACTTCATACACTCGTTAACTTATCTAAAAATTTAAGCTATTAGTGAATAACGGGAAATATAATATATTCAACACTATTATCACAGTGAAGAACACGTAATGGAGAAGCATGTTCTTGGTCATTACTTGATGAAACAGTTGTAGGCTGACGGCGTCCGCTGCCTCTTCTCCGGAGCTGCAAAATGTTGCAAAGTATATTAATTTAGAGTACATAATCTATACATGCCTATGACAACAAAAGGATAGCAATAACCATCTAACGTTTGTTCACAGCAGGGATGCTATTCTCAGCAACTTCTTTCTCCTTGTCGTCTTCACTGCTCTCATCTGAGTCTATTGGTGGTGGATCGACACCACTCAGCTCCTGTTTCATCAGCTTGGCACAATGTGCATTTCAGAATTTAGATCACATACATTCAACTGAAAGAATCATACTGGAGATGACGACCTTAAGAGGAAGCTCGACGGATGTCTTCGTCGCCGTCGACTGCGGCAAGCTGACGGAGAGAAGGCCGGCACAGTGGCCGCACCTCACCGTGACCATCTTCAGCAGGGTACTACACGGCACGCTCACCTGCATATATGTTGAATACATGCTCATATACATATGCATGCAGGCTATAGTTGTTGATAAGAGAAGTTATTTTTCTCCTTGACGTATGTGTCATACTTACAAGTAAGATGGTGGTGCAGAAGTTGCAGTGGACGTAGCCGAGCCGCTCTGGGAGGCCAAAGAATTGGTCACAAATTGACATGGTTAATTGCCACGATGAAAAGAGCATGCAGTTTGGGTACGAGATGGAGGGCTCAATTTATAGGCACGAACAGGGATCCACTTGACACTGAATAGTCTGACATTGTCCTTCCAAAACATGGAAAAATGTTGATCAGGTTTGCTATTTGTTAAGTTGTATGAACCAAACAATTCACTCAAAAGATTAAAAATTGTTAAAAAAGACAGATAATCTATTTGTAACACCCAATGATCTAATATGCTTTCGTACACCTCATACAAGACACACGACACTAACTCACTTGTATTTTTGTTTTCACTTCTTACAAAATGGTTAACTTGGAATTATGCATATATCTACCCCACCTCAAACTAGCAACAATACGAGACTAAATTTTAGACTAAAATCTCACACTCCCCTTCAAGGATCTCAAAGACATATCTTCCCTATTAATATATGTCCGTATCTCCAATGAACTAAGATCTCACATTCCCCCCTTCAAGGATCTCACGGACATATCTCTGCTGTTAGCACATGTCTATATGTCTAATACCCAACTATGATACTACTTGTAACATTTAGGGTCCAACCAACTTTCATGCACCCTCAAGCGGAACACGCGGTGCACACATACTAACTTAACTATGTTTTCATCCTCGCTTTAAACAAAAGGATTACTTAAGAGACAGTGCAATCGATTATTTTGAGTTTATGTACATATTTCACACACTTTAAATTAATAAAATAAGACTAAATTTTAGACTAGAGATCTCACACTACTGACTCGCATGCAAAACGAGCAATGCGTGTTTGTAGTACTGAACTGTTTCCTTGCAGAACATCTCGTGCAAAAACCTATATATATGCATTGCAAAGTCTAAACCGGAAGTGACTGTGACGAGTGCATGTGCATGGCAGTGTGTTGCAATGAATGAAGTGAAAATGAGTGCTTCTTGCAGAACATACACTTCAAGAAGGTAGGTTTGTGTTGGTAAATTTTTTTTAGAAATCCATATATATGGTCCTAATGGTGATGGTCATCGGGCATGCATGTTTTTTACTGTTACACGCTAGACAGTAGACAGATGAATTTTTTTTTTCAAATAACTCAAAAAAAAACAAATTCAAAAAATAGTCCAAACCTTTTAAATTTTATAAAAATGGCTCTCAGTCGCGAAGTGGGCCGTACGATTGATCTTCAATCGAGCTAGCAACTAAAAATTGAATAAATATTTGTGGGGATAAGATTTGAACCGTGGTCTCTCTGGAGAGAGACACTCTTAACCAACTAGATTACAACTGGTTTTTGTAATTCATTGCTATGGTATAGTTTTATATCTTTTCAGTCGTTAGCTTGACTAGCGACTGAAAGCATACGTGGCACGCGAACTGGGCCAGCGGGGTGTTGGGCCGTGCCACGTCTTCAGTCGCTAGCTGGGCTAGCGACTGAAGATCAGTCGTGCGGCCCGGTTCGTGACAGAGGGTCATTTTTGTAAAATTTAAAAGGTTGGTTATTTTTTGAATTTATTTTTTTTTTGTGGGTTATTAGGAAAAAAAATTCGTAGACAGATTGGCAAAATTTAATCTCCTGTTTGCATGTTTTGGCCAACAGTTTTACTGCATCCTTCAAATTCAGGTCGCCAAATAAACACGTCTTTCTCGCTCTCGCAGTTTCAGCGTCTTTTAACTCTAAAGATTTCTCCATTTTGGGTGGCAAAACAACGAAGGTATTTTGTTAGTAGATTTTGTTATGTATTTTTATTACTCACGAAAGGAATATATTATTATTGAAATATAAATAAATTGATTGTTTTTTATCAAAAATTTAAGTTTTGGACAGGTTAGTGGTGTATGAAATTCAATATGATATCAGAAACAAAGGTTCTAAGTTTGAAATCTAATTGACACAGGTAATTAGAGCGTTCAATAATGATACAAGATATCCTAGATTCTTGTATTTTCTTTCATCTCCACCATTCAACAATAATTCAAATAGCTTAAAGTCTGTTTACCCGAACTTAGTTTATTAAACAAACAGATTTTTGACTTATCTGATAGGCTCTAAAAGCTATTGGGTAAGTTTTTGGGTTTATAAGTTGTATAGTTTGAAAAATACGTTTCTGATTTTTCTTTTGTAAAATGTAAAATTAAAATAAACTTTAACGAATAAAAAGTAACTCTTGAAAAAATTCTAGATTCTTTTTCAATTCCCCTTTCTTCTCACAGATCCAGCTTGCTATTTTATTTGATTCACATCCTGAGTTCATTAGATCCATCCTTCCCATTAGATGGATATCGCTGCTTCGTCAAATGACTGGATGCCATGGCCTAGAGATGGGTGGCGGCTTTGCAGTGGCATCGTGGATGGGTGGCGGCGGTGGTGGCGGCGTAGAGGCGTGGTCGGATGAGCGACGGCAGCCTTGCGACGGCAGGCCAAATTAGTTGCACGCCAAATATGTTACAGCGGCTAATCCACTAGCTGAGAAGCTAGTGTGTTTAGCCTCGTTTTTTTGGGTTTATAAGTCTATTGAATTGCAGTTAATCAAGTCAAATAGTTTCAAATTAATTTTTAAGAGAAATTGAGATAATTAATTATCTCACAAAAAATTCAAAACTTCTTGTCTGCTTTACTAGATGATTAGTTTCTAATGTAACCCCTGAAATTGAGGTAAAGACACATGTTTTTCTTATTTAAAGGCAGCTGATACAAATCCGACAATCCAAAGAGCGGGTTAGATCTCGACCCATCATAAGCCTCGTAGTGCCTAAGAGTGTTGAAGTATGTGTAGAGATTATTTGTGGGTTATTCAGTAATATTAAATTCTTGTCATCACGATGCCGATTTTGCACATGCCAATAGAAATCCTTTATTTATTCATTATCTCTTTACAGGGTACAAATATATATAAAAGCAAAAGCTAGAGTTGTTCTAGGAGTATATTTAGTAATGTCTGCACAATATTCTATTTACAACACTCCCACTTGAATTTACTACAATATGTGTGTATCGTTAAAAACTCCGTCGAAAAACTCTTAGAGAAAAGAGTACATAGCACATGTTTATTGTTGTGTTGCACATGTTGCCTCATTAAAAACCTTTAATAAAAAAAAATCTAGTGGGAAAATTTTAATTAAGAGAAAAAGAGTATAGCATTAGTTACGTACTCTTCTAGATTTTAAATATATTGAGTAATAAGATTAATGTGTAACTTATTTTGCTCCTCTTGAAGACAACATTCTTTCAAGCCTCTGCATTCCAATGTTGTATACAAGTTTCCCAAAAATAGACATAAATAGGGATTTAGTGAACAAATCTGCTAAATTATCACAAGATCTAACTTTTTGTACTATAAACTCACCATTCTTTTGGAGATCGTGAGGATAAAAGAATTTTAGAGCAATGTGTTTAGTCATATTTCCTTTAACATAGTCACTACTTATTTGTGCAACACAAACAGTGTTGTCCTTGTATAAGACAACGGGGGTATTCTCAGTTGTAACACCACATGACTATTGGATATGATGTATTAAGGGTCCGTTTGGTTGCTCGTCCTAACCATCCATCATGGGATGAAAATATATGGGATGAGTGGTGTGTCACGAGTTGGTCCAAGATGGGTGTTTGGTTGGTGTGGAATGAAATGGTCTAGAATTTTGTTTGGTTGGAGGGATGAGTTGGTCCAGGATTGGATGGAATAGTGTTTGGTTGTGTAGCTAAAGTGTTATGATGACCTCCTCCCATTGGAATGGTGAGATTACCTCTTATATGCTTGAATTAGACTAGTCATTGTGTATGTATGAAAATTTTGTTTATTAAAATTGTAATTTAAATTTTAAAAAATATTCTTTATATAATGACAATTGAGAATTATAATACTAGTAATTTACTTAAACATAATCATGTCCACAAAAGAGAGTTCTCTACCATACTATTTTTTAAAATTCCTAACGAGATATATATCATGCGGGTTACATAATTGCCTTTGCAAATCCTAATGCCACTAGGGCAACAAAAAAAACCAACACATAACATATGAAAGATTCTTTCTTTCGAAGCTGCACATGCGAAGTATTTTAGTGTAGCTTCAACCATTCATTAACTGCGATCTCGACTTCTTTATTAGAGTATTTCTTGTAACATGCTCCTAAGAATCCATGCACTTGAGCATAGCAATCAGACCAAGATGTATAGATCCCACGTTCCCTCCCAACAAAAACCACGTACCAAACCATTATTAATGAACAATTACAAAAATTGTCAACAAAATTTAATATCACAATGGCTAACCATAGTACAGTTTAATGTCATAACAATTATGAAAATTGGTCTCAGTTTATGAGTGGAAAAGGAATTTGCCCCTTAGTGGTCTCAGAATATCACAGTACAGCAGCAATAATTCAAACAGTAGCAACAGTTCAAACAGCAGCAGCAGCAACAGCTGGGAGCGGCAACAACAACAATAAAAAAAAGTATAAAACCGGAAAACAGTTCTTAGCAACAACTGGGAGCAACAGTAGGTAGAATATCACATGAAAGCAACAACAGGAGTAGCAGCAGTTGATAGCAGCAGCAACAGCTGGGAGAAGCAACAACAAGAACCAAAAAAATATAAAACCTAAAAACAATTCTTAGCAGCAGCTGGGAGCAACAGTAGGTAAAATATCACATGAAAACAGTTGAAACCAGCAACTGGGAGCAGCAACTAGAAGCAGCAGTTGATACAGAGGTTGGTAGCAGCAGCAACAACAACTAAAATAAAACAGTTGATACCAACAGCTGGGAGCAGCAGTAGCAACAACAACAAAAAAGAAAACAGTTGATACCAGCAACTGGGAGCAGCAGCACCAACAACCAAAATAGAAGCATCAGTTACAATAACATCAGCAGCAACAACCAAAATAGAAACATCAGTTACAAAACAGAAGCACCGGATAGGAGCAACAACAATAACATCAGAATCATCAGTTACATCATTGACCACACTAGGGGCATTCTTTCCAAAAAAAATATTAGTATAAACATCATTGACCACAACAGAAGCAACACCAATAACAACCACAACAAGACCAATAACATTAACAAAAATATTAACATTAAAACATAAATGAACCATATAAAAAGAGGAGTCACCATCATCAAGTCCCAACAAAATGAAACATAAACATATGATTCATAAACTGCACAGGGCTGCATCAAGCCTGAACCAAAATAGACATCCTTACATGCTTTAGGGATTGTCCTTGAGGAACCTAGCAAGTATAATCATCTGGTTGGACAAGGGGACTTTGAGGAAAGCCTTGGCTTTGCTAGGATTATCACATAGATAAGTGAAGTAGTAGGTTAAGTCTCCATCATCAAAACCGGGTATGGCAGAAACACGATCTCACAAGTCCTCGAACACCTCTTCTGCCTTGCCAGATTTCTCAATGGCTACAGCAAGCCTCTCGAGGGTGTGGGTGATGGTATCAATCAAGGGGTTGTACTCATTATGTGTCCTCTTCTTGGACTTTGTGGGATTATTGGCTGAGAAGTTGTTGTTTGTGGCAGTTGGTTCAGTCATGGTAGGCTCTTCTTCACTCTTCTCCTCAGGTTCAGGTGTAGGGTCCGGTAATTCCGTTTCCAATTGGTCATTGGATTCCTTTGCAAAGACACCTGTGGCCATCCCATTACTAAAAATAGTAGCCATTTCATCATAGAATTCTATTGGCGTGTTCAGGAAATTTGCATCTTGGCATTGGCCTGAGAAAAATACTAATTAGTTCATTTAGACACAAGGAGTTCACAGCCAACACTTCCAACTACCTAACCAAATTACCTTCGCATGTCTCATGAAATGGCCAATATCAACAGAAATGACTCTGTTCTCCTCATCCCATATGGCACCACTCAATTTTTTGAGTTTGCACATCTTTGCCCACCTATTTCTCCATTTTTTTATGTGGTTTGCAACTTGGATACCATTAATCGTGATGTGGAAGTGATCAACCAAAGCCCTCGCAGCAGCATTGAGTTGTGCACTCTTGAACCCCTCGTCATTTCTAGCCCCACTTGCAATCAGTTCTGACATGAACTTTAGCAGAAATGTAGACATTGCATTTGACCACACAAAAGGGGTAGTTGGGTTAGCACCCCCTTGTCCTTCACCCTCCATTTGTTAAATCAGCGGTAGTAAATTCAAATAACAAACTTAACAAAATAGACCAAAAAAGATATGTAAACATAAAAGCAAAATGAGGCCAAGTAAAATCAATTACAAATAGAAGGTTAAATGAGAAAATGTGTAAAACATGACATCATTGTCTCTCCACTAATATGAGATGACAAATACAGTAGTACAATGAGAGAAGAAAAAATAGTAGTATTGTAAGATAAGGTGCATCATTGCCTCTCCACAAGGATCTCATTTATTGGTAAGTATTGAACATCACAGCACATACCAACTACCTTGACTACCAGATGTATTGAACAGTTATCAATTTTCTGTGCTAAGTAGTTCTAGTGAGCCACCCACATCCTGTTGGCTATGTCTTGTCTCATTACCACCACCTCACTACACTCATGGGCTTGATGGGGTTGTAAGTTTGTATGGTTTGTATGGTTTGGATTCCAGGACAACTCATTTGGAATAAATAAGTCCACTCCATGAACAATTATCCAATTATGAAGAATGCAACAAGCAAGAACAATGTCCACTTGTGTCTTAAAAGGAAAAATGGTGTTGCATCATCAAGAACTTTGAATCTCCTCTTGAGAGACCCAAATGCACGTTCTACAGTCACTCGCAAAGAAGAGTGTCTAAGATTGAACAATTCTTTCTCATCTTGAACTGGATTGGACCCCCATTCCTTCAAATGGTATCTGGTGGCACGATAAGGTGGCAAAAATCCTGGCTTAGCCGCATAGGCAACATCAACTAAATAGAATTTACCTAAGAAAATGACAATTAATGCTTGAAAGTTAGGTCATGTAATACTAATTTCGACTAAGATTTGTGTGACATATGTATTACCTTCAGGCACATTAAATCCATTGTCTCGCTCTAGTGCATCAGCTAGGATCACAGCATCGTGAGCCGACCCCTCCCAACCAGCTAAAACAAATGTGAACTGTAGATCAAAATCTACAGCTGCCATTATGTTTTGAATAGCATGGCTTTTTCTACCTCTAAAGGCTGCTTCCAATCTCTTAGGCAGACTGGCTCGCACATAGGTACTGTCAATTGCTCTAATACAGTTCTAAGGTGAGAATAATTGTTGAAGTTAGTAACAGAATAATTGAGGTGGCAAGCTATTCATGGGTAGACATGTGCATATATTACCTGAAACCATGGAAACTATCTGCGGCTGCCTCTAATTTTGGCTGGGATATCCAAAGATGGTGGCTTGATAAGATCATTGCGTAGCTCACCTATTGCGTGCAACACTAATTTGAAATAATGGATGATAGTTTCACCCGAGCGTTTGAAGTTTTGGCCAACAACACGGTTTCTTTCATTGTGCCCGATGGTGTGAATGAACATGGCAACTTGTTCTTCAACACAACAATGTAAGGTGTCACGAAGCAAACTTCTTTCCCTCAGAAGATCACACAAGAGAAAGAAATGTGCTTTCTTGAGCCTAATCATGTTTTGAAAGGACACATCATCTCTATGATAAATGTAATCTAGGTATGCATTTCTTTGTATATTTCTAATAGATATTGGTGCATAAGTCACTCATGGCTTTCTTCTCTTAAATCTAGAGTAAACAAAGAAAGCAACCAATACTCCAGCTAGATAGGCAGCAGCCATCGTAAGCAATATTCTTCTCCTATTCCTCATTGGATACATCTACAATGCATGGTTGACAATATAGGACACATGCTCAGATCAGATATACAAAGTTACAAATATAATCATAGATCCTAGTGGAGAGACTCAGATTAAACATGTCAAGCAATTATGTGTAGAGATTACATAAAAGGAGAAAAGATAATACAGAAGAGATCAGAAATCAGGCACATTTCAGATTGTTACCATGCACCTTTTAGACAAATGAAAACATAATTGAAAACATGCAGAAGAATGTCAAAAAATGGAATTGAAAACACAAGGAAAACACAGTTCAAAACAAAATTGAGATTATCATGCAGGATATACAAAAACAAACTTGAGATTACCATACAAAAACAAAATACTTCAGACTATTCTGTTCACAGATACTTCAAACTGTTTTGTGCAGACAAAATCATCACTTTGTATGGTAAAATCACTTAAAACAGATGAAAACAAGAATCATACAAACATAAAAGCAAGAAAAGAGGTCAAATCACTATAAATAATAAGGTAGATCTACAAGTTTGTTGATAAGTAATGGAGAAGGAGTAGATCTGTACCGATTGCTTGAAAAGAAGGGACGAAAAAGGGGAGTTGAGCAGATCTACAAGCCAGTCAATCCGTCCGTGTAGATTTGAGCCGGAGAAGAAGGCGACGATGCGAGCCGGAGAAGATGGCGATGAGCTATGCTGGAGCAGATCTGAGCCGGAGAGATCGATGGTGGTGACGATCTAAGCCGGAGCGACGATCTGTGCCGAAGTAGATCTGAGCCGGAGAGATGGAGGCTGTAGGATCAAGGATGCCGACTAGAAGGGGGTGAATAGGAGGCTTTTAAAATTTCTTTTCAATTAAGCAATTTTAAAAGATATTTCGGATAACCTAGATTTGCAAAGGGGTTTACAACTATCTAATCAATTAGTTGTCTTCAACTATATGAAATAAGTAATTCAACATGCAACAACAATCTAACATATAGATGCAATTGATCAATATGAAAATACAATACAACAAGCAATTAGATTGATTTAAACAATTGTGTCAAGACAAATATGAAATGAATACGAGATAAGCAATTGACACAATATTTTTACCAAGGTCTCGAAGACTCGCTGGTCTCCCCTACTCCTCGTTGAAGCTCTCACACGTGAGTTTCGCTTCTATATCCACAAAGGATATTTCATTAGGGTTGCTCCTTCTCCACACCGGATAGGGGAGCACCAAACCCTTTACAAGCTTTTGCCGGCCTCTTCGACAAACTTCAATGGAGAGATTACGACTCTCCTTCGACACCGTCTAGGCGAAGGCGATGCCAAGAGTAACAAGTCGGATGCGCTTTCGCTTAAACGAATCACGTGCTAGAAGCTCAATGATGCAAATGAGATGCTCAACACTCTAGCACTAGCTTGCAAATGGAGATGAAGTGCACTCAACACTCACAATCTCTCCCAAATGCTCTCTCTCAAATCCACTAAGGATTTTGGCTCAAATTCTAGCCTCTAGATGCAAAATCACATATGCAATGTCTTGGCTAGCTTTTCAACAGAAATATCAACTCCGTGAGCCACCCCAAATGAAGGCAAACACAAGATATATATAACCCTCAAAGAAAACTAGCCGTTTGCCACGAATAGGCGAAATCTTGTATAGGCCAGACATTGTCCGGCCATGCCGGACACTGTCTGGCCAATACAACAAATTTCGACCGTTGCAAAACGTCAGTTACCGTTGGGGAATTTTTTTGTAAAGGCCATGTTGGACAAAAGCCCCCGGACATATATATCTGTCTCTGTTAACTCTTGGCTCAAACAATTTGTACAGGCCGGACAATGTCCGGCCATACTGGACAAAGTCCGGCCCGTCTGGACAAAAGCCCTCGGACGGATGCAAACGTCTCTGGTTTCATTTTGCACAAGGCTGAAAAAATTTGTACAGGCTGGACAAAGTCTGGCCAATGCACATTGACAGTAAAACAAGCATAACTTTTGATCTACAAATCCAATTGAGGTGATTTTTGGTTTGTTGGAAAGATAACTCAAATGACTACAATTTTGTCAACAAGAGAAATACATAGCAAGGCCTAGATATTTCTAGGAAATTCAAAAATCTTCTTGCTGCCAAAATGACCGACACAAATGTCATTTCTAAATGCAGTTTGTTTGTTTTCTAGCGGATATGTTTGCTGACACTCAGCAACGATTACGACCACACAGGTCGAACATCTGATCGAAAACATGTGGTCAAGTGGATTTGGTCGAGAGTATGCAAGTGAGTCAAAGACTGATACGACCAGCTCGAACTCCTACAACCACGACCAAACCCTAAACAAAAAACCGCCAAACGGGCGACACGACCACGACCACGCTCCAAACAAGGATAGGATCAGAATGTGCAAATACGATCACGACAAGCTACTAGTTTCTAACCCTTCTTAATAGTACGGTCAAACTAGTAAAAAGAATTCTATCAACCCGGTCTACCTCCAAACACTGAGACCAATAAATCTTAAGAAAACAATCTTTAATCTTGGATTTTACCTTTCGATGAAGCTCGACCTGGTGAAGCTCGATCCCTCGAAGCTTGTCCTCGCAAAGCTCGACCTTTCTAAGATTGACCTCGCTCGAAATGACTCATGTCGACATCATCCTCTTCACGCTCTTCCTTGCTTTCATCTTGCAACCATTCTGAGACTACAACATATACACTCAACGCACAACGTTAGTCTTATATATAGGTCGTCATTAATCACCACCAGGAAAATTACTCCACACAGGAGTTAGCTCAACAATTTCTCTTTATGGTGAAATGACAAACCATATTCAACAGATAATAAGAGATGAAATACACAATCATATAGAATCGTATATGACAAAGACATACACACACGATCCATACTACTCAAATCATAATAAAGATAAGCATGATGCAACCACCGAGCTCCCTCTCAACACATGCATCAATCTCGATACCACAAATGAAAGAGTTATCAAACTTCCGAATTTATCACATGACATTCCAATTTACACTTAGCACAAGATTGATGCAACCATAAAGCTCCCCCTCAACATATGCATCAATTGTTAAACCATAACCGGGAGTCATCGACTTCTAGGGTTTAACATTAACAATTCAATGTACTTGTGCCAAACTAGGATTTATACAAGTTGTCATTTAATCCTCAAAACTGTCATTATCCAGATTAATATTAATCATTATGGATTTATCCAAATCGTCATTAATCATCAAAACATAGATACTTAGATCGACATAGATCCAACAGAGGCGACGATCTAAGCCAGAGAAGATGGCGACGATCCGTGTCAGAGCATATCTGAGCCGGAGAGATGGAGGCGGAGAAGGTGGTGAGGCAGAGTGAAATAGGGAGACGGAGGCCAGGAGCAATGGGGGAGGAGAGAGGGGAGGCGGAGAGAAAGAGGGAGGTGAAGCGGCCGAGAGAAAGAGGAGGTGACCATATTAATGGCGCATTTTTTTTGGCAGGTGGTGCGCATCAAAACTGGTGACGGACGAAACCATTCCTACTTTTTTGTGGCATGGACTCATCCAGCATATTGAGGGAATATTCTCTGTTTAGGGATGAGGGATGATGCATGAGATGGTGCAGGACGGAGACAACCAAATACCAAACCCCCCTCATGATGCATGAGATGGTTCAAGACGTGCAACCAAATGGACCCTAACCGTCTAAACCATACACATTCACATGATTCTTATATAACACGATTATCTCTGAGTGTTTTGTTAAATTGCCACTAAATTTTGTTTAGTAGACCTCCAAAAGATAGTTGTATCATCATAAAGATAAATATAACCAGTAAGAGATCTAGCATTATGCGAGTCAGATAAATAGCCAGCATTTGTATAGCCCACAAAGTCATTTCATAATTTTTCTAATAAAACAAACTATGATTATTTGTACCTTGAAGATATATAAGGATATACTTGATGTCATTCCAATATCTTCTAGTTGAAGATGTATTATACCTTACCAACAAGTTTAAATGCAATATCAAGTTTAGTGCAATTCGCGGGGTATAATACTATTCCTATGGCACTCAAATAATGAACTTCTAGTCCCAATATTTTCTCATTATTTTCTCTTGGTCTGAATGGGTCCTTTCCACTTCAAGAGATCGCACAATCTTTAATGTGCTGAGATGATGAGACTTATCCATATTATGTTTCTCTAGAACCTTCTTCAAGTGATTGAGTAGTGAATAAATATTCCTCCAATGAGGTACTTGATATACAGATCGAGATAATATTTGGTTTTACCCAAATCTTTCAAATTGAACTCCATCATGAGATATGAACTTGCTTTCTCTATTTTCTTTGTGGTTTTAATAAATATTTAAGTTATCAACATAAATTGAGATAGTAAAGATCGAAGTCATTCAGTGACTTCTTTATGAACACACAACAACATATATCGCTATTTACATATATCAACTTTAGGAGAAATCCACTTAGTCGGTTGTACTATATTTTACCCAGTTGTTTCAGGTCATATAATGACATTTGCAATTTAATACAATACATGTTGCGGTTATCATTCCCTACCATACTAGGGATCTTGAGTCCTTCAGAGACATTCATATAAATATCAAAAATCTAGTGACCCAAATAAATATGTGATCATAATATCCATTCTGCATATTTAAATTCACTCCTACTATCAGACATATCAAGTAGCAGAACATATTTCCATCCATAGTAGGAGAATAATTTTCCTCAAAATCAATACAGAATGTTTCCTTGAGCTACTAATCTTGCTTTATATCCCACCACCTCATTCTTTTCATTTCTCTTTCTTACAGAAACCCATCTATATCCTATAAGGATAACTTTTTGTGGTGTTCGAACTACTGTTCTGAAAACATTTTTGTATTTAGTTAGTGTAGTTTAGCCTAAATTGTTTCCTTCTATTTGACCCAATCCGAGCGCTTCTGGCACTCAACTATAGATTTTGGTTTTGAATCCAGATTCTCATCTGCGATAGTTTGAACAATTATGGAGGCAAAATATTTGTCAACAATTGTTGTCTTTTTATTATAGTTCTCTCATGTCCACATAATTCGTGGATATCTTATTATTAATATCGATCATCTTTTCATGATTTCCCAAAATGATAGAATCTGGTTGTTCTGCAATCATAGCATTATGTTGTGCACATGCTAAGTTGTTGGAATTCTCATCTTTAGGATAAACCTCTTCAAAAGGCTTCTCACCTTCAGGATGGGTCTCTTCAGGAGATTTATGGAATAATTAACTATCTTAATTAGACCTTTGTCTCTACGGACATCTCTGCAGATTAAGATATTTTGCACCAATAGGTCTCACTCGCTTTCAATGTAAGGGAGTATCAGTGGATTTACTATTTTCTTGGAGCATTTCCACTCTTTCAGGTGTATTTACTATAGATATGCGAGATTTAGTCACTCCTTTATAATTAGTGAAAAGATCTGGCAGGTTATTTCCTAAATTTTGCAAATTGATTATCTTTTGAATTTCTAGTTTAGCTTAACTAGTGCATGGATTTAAATATTGAAGATCTTTTTGCATTCCATAAAATTTCGCAGCATTTCAAATTTGGGCTCTTATGTCCCCTTAATGTCAACAATAGATCTTCATCAAATACACAATCAGCGTACTGAGGTGTAAAAAAATCTCTTGTCATGAGTTCAAAATATTTAATAATTAACAGAATGTCATATCCAACATATATTCCTAACTTCCGGTGGGGGCCATAGAGGTACATTGGATGGTGATTTCGGCATATATACAGTACAACTAAAAACTCGCAAATGGAAAATATTTCTTTCTTTCTCTCGCTAATTGTAAGGGGGAATAATTATAATATGCAGTAGGATGGATTTATATTAAAGGCATAGTAATAAATTTTATTCTTTTATTACTGATTCAATAAGACTATTTTGAGTGTAAATATAAGGGACTGAATACTCCACTTTTATGTTAGAGCCATACAATAATCATCGAAGGCTTTTGAAAATTCATCGGCATTGTCTATTTGAATAGATTGGATCTAATAATTCGGAAACTAGGTTTTTAATTTAATAATTTTTGCAATAAGATTTGCAAAAGTATGATTTTGGGTGGACAACAAGTATATATGAGTTAAACTAATAGAGGCATCTATCAATATCATAAATATTTGATAGGTTTGGATACCGGTTCAATTAGTCCACGCATATCATGCTGAATTTTTTGAAGAAAAGTGGGTGATTCTTCACTTATTTTTGTACGGGAAAGTCTCATAATCGATTTAGTTTTTTCACAACAATCACAAATAAACTTTTTAGGTATAGGAAAATTTTTAAATTGCATATTAGAGACAACATAATTATTCATAATCTGGTACATCATATTTTGTCTTGAATAACCCAAAAGCTCATGCCATAATTTAAAAGAATTTAAGTCTTTAAACTTTATACTCATTGCAACATATTTTTCATTTGGTTTAATGAAAGGATAGTATAACCAAAAAGGAGAAGATGGGAGATTTTTAACTACTTGTTTTCAACATCCAATGGATTTTTTTATAAGAAGATATTCAGTATCATTCTCTTCATCGGTCTCAATATCAAAAATATTTGCGCGGATATCATTAAAACTTAAGAGAGTACATTTTAATTCATGGTACAATAAAGTGGTATCTATGATAATTTATATACCCATAGGGAGGATCAATGAAACTCTCATGGAGCCCATGATTGACATTGCATCATTTGGAATTGTCATTACACTCTTTTTTCTCTTTACTAGAGTTTGAAAATATATTATATCCTTCAGGATAGTATGCGTGGTAAAACTGTCTACCAAACATAACTCCCTTTTATTCGCCACGGGTTGTGCAAACAAAGATTCTAAGTAACATAATATATGAATTAATGATTGAAATTAAACAATCAGCAGGACAAGAATATATCATGCTACCATAAAACGAGATTATTAAAGTGTAATATGACAGTTTCATAGGAAAAATATAATAAGTTCACAAAAAAACAATCATAAAAAGGACATGTCTAACATGATGACGTGAAGATGATCGGGAAAACAAATGTCCCATAGATTCTATGCTCCAGCAGATCATCATCATCCTCAAGCTGTAGACCCTATTGGGCAACCATGTTTGTTTCAGGCAAAATGGCATGATGTGCTTTACACTTGATCTCTTGGCCGTTCTTATCTTTCATCATCCTCTGGTAGACCTCAACCAAGTGTTTTGGTGTGCGGCAAGTGGGTGAAAAATGATCGATTCTCGCACCCGCATTTATAGAAAATCAGCTTCTAGCTTTTGTTTTTGTCGTTTGGTCCACTGATATAGGATTTGCCTTTGTCATTGTGCTTACTCTGGTTCTTGTTCTCATTATTTCTTCAGTGTCCTCTCCCTTCGATATATCCACCCCATCCTCAACCTCTTCCACATCCATGCAAATTGCTAATTTTCTGAGCAATGGCATGTGCTTCAGGCGCATGTTGAGAATCCGTTCGACGGATGTTATGGTTCTTCATAAGTAGTTGGTTATGCTTTTCTGCTACCAACAATGTAGAAATCAGTTTGGAGTGTTTGGCACAATTTTTGGCACTATACTGCTGCTGGAGTATTTCATTGACAAATTTCATTCTCTTTCCAGGTAAAATTCTAAGTATGCAGGCATACCTGTATACATAAGTATGTATATCGATAATGTAGAGAACACATGAATATAGGAGAAATAATGTACTTTATTAATTCATAAAAAATTACAAGATACAAGTCTCCTTGGAGTTTATATATATATTCTCATTGCGCTTATGGAGTACATCTGACCTACAAAAGATTACAAAGTTCCTAGTTCCAGGACATCATAAAGCTCCTAATTAATTACATCTACAAATCTTGGATTTGTAGAACACCTCCACTTAAATCATTGATGATTATTGTCTTTGAGTCTCTAATCTATCCTTTGGATATGCAATGCATATGCTCATGCATATATGCAAATGTGCAACTCCACAGCATCATTGGTCTATGGTCCGATCACATAAAATGTGGTCTTCACCTCGTCGATATTCAATCTTGGTGTTGTTCGGCCTCGTTGGTCACGAATAGGATTGATGAATGCCTTTGTATCGTCGGTGCCCACCATCAACAATGTTCATCTTCGTCAGTCACAGACAAGATGGTCGCCTTCACTTCGTCAATGTCCAGCAACGGGATGTATGCATGGTGTGTGCTCAATTGGTAGCGCTTTTACCTTAGGTTTGCTAGTGAAAACGTGCTAAAAACTCTTTCAACACGACATTTTATGTAACTCTTTGTATCATTTTTATAATCCACTTTCACGGTTGTGTTTGTAATGTTCCAGGGATCATGCCTACAAAATTTGAGAGTGTTTTGAGTTCGTTAGGATCAGTTTCGACAAAAAACACGAAAACCGGACGAAAAAGTGGGCCAGGGAGGCTGGCCGAGTTGGGCACAATCCTTGGCATGGCCCGTGCTCAGCCCAAGGCAAGGCCCGTGCCAGGGCACGTGCCTAGGTCTGGTCCCAGGTGGTTTTGAGTCATTTTAACTCCGGTTTATTTGTTTCGTGCACCGTTTGAAGTCGGATTCCGTCGCCTACACGCCGAGAGTTGTTTTTGGACACGCTAACTTATTGTATTATAAATAGAGAAACTTTTGGCTCAATTAGGCATGCTATCTTTAGGGTTATTTTTAGTTTAGTTTCAGATTTTAGAAGTTAGGTTAGAAGTGCCCCTTCTCTATTTTTATTTTAGTTTTTGCCGGCAAGGACGGCAGACCTAATTCTTTGATGTAATCAAATAAGTTTTCATTTATTTCTTATTATTTCTGTATTTTTATGGTTTTTTGCGAATAATTCACTTCTAGGGTTAGGGATGACCTAATCCAAAAGGCATAATCCCTCCTCAGTCTCGATCTCAAGTTTTGTGGTTCGTTTCTTACGTTTTCTTTCTCTAAACTCTAAATTCTCGTTCTGGCAACAGACATAACAGTTGAGCCTTAACAAGAATTTAGAGGAGTTCTAGAGTCCTTTTGCGCCTTGACGCGGGACCCTAAATAGGAGAGAGGTTCTCACCAAACTTAACCATAGAAACGATCCTCTAACCGTTGTACCTGCAACTGTACCGGCAACTTAATCTGTCTTGGAAAACATTTGAAACTGATTTGCATTTCTTGGACCTTGAATAGAATCATGCCTAATGGTTATGGAATTCCTGAAACCTTAGGTTTTTCTTTCCGTTTCTAAAACCCTAGTTTTCATACTTACTCTTTTACTACTTTAAACCCTAGATTGATAGCTTTAGTAGTAGATTTAGTTGTAGAAAAATAACCCCCTCAAATCATTTAGACTTAATCAGTAATCTGTTAACCTGAAAGACGAATACGCTTGTTCCTCGTGAAATTTGACTCTTAAGTGCTCAACATTCAACCGTTCGCTTGCGATATTACTCAGCAAAGCCCCTGTTTGGGCCGATCAGTGTGTGTTGGTAAAATTATGATAACACCGTGACTTCCTTGGCCTTGGAGATGCATGTAGTGGTGGCATGGATGAGTGCAAATCAGAATGTCCGTAGGTGCTTTGAATGTCACTCTCAGGATGGGGTGTAAATATCTCGGCATTGAGGGACTTCTGGATGGCTCACCTCAATGATTTCCTGAATATTATTTTGACTTCAGATGAAAGTGAAACATTGTGGAGATGTTTCTGGAGAAATTTATTGTTGCTCATAAAAATTTGAAATCGATCGGCTCTCTGTAACAAAAGTTATAATTCATCTTCTTTAAACATGTTAGGATGAAATCCAGCAGAACACTCACTAAATTCCATAATTTTTTTCACTATGTTTTTGACCTCTAATTGAGATGAAACTTGGTGGAGATGCTTCTCCATGAGTCTACTATTCATCATAAAAATTTAAGGTTGATCGGACTTCGGTATCAAAATTTATCATCGATGTATCGCCAACATGTCAGGCTAAAATTTAGCAAAACGCCTAGCTATTTTAACATGGATCTAGAGCGACGTGTTGTGCTCGTGCATTCCCTTGGTACGATCAGGTATGATCCCTGTACACAATGGATTGGCTCCCCATTATGGTTGGCTAGGGGCAGCAAGATAGAGAATAACAAGGGTGATTTGAGATCGCGCCACTATATGCCGATCTTGATCGAGTCGAAGTGGCGAGGGCATACTTCATGTTGAATCTTCTGCTCATCGTTGAAATCTGAGGCCGATCAGACTTCTGGATCATCACCATCTTCAATCTATTGTCGGCATGTCATGCTGATTAGTAGTTTGGGACCTTCTCATATCATTAATATTGCTTCATGCTTCTCTTAATCTTCATGAAAAGACTAGCACGGGCACCAACGAACAAACATCCACTCTCCATGCAATGCATGATGCATGCTATGCAAACGAACAACACTCACCCATGGTAATCTTCATGGCTTCGATAACTTGCTCGACTTGCTTGTGAAACGAATGGCTCAGAGGGAAAGAAGAGAAGGTCCTCCTTGGTCAATGGAGAAGAGAAGATCAGGTTCTCTTTTGCCTTGGTCGAAAAAAGAAGAGGTGCCCCTTTTAAAGATGGATATCTCCCTCTATTTATAGAAACTCTGGGACGGTTCAAACCGTCTAACAACTAGAGATATTTGGGGTAGTTTGAATTTTGAAATGAGGATAGATATGATTATTTAAAATAGGTGAAGAGATATGATGAAGATAATCCTCTTTTATTTTTTTTATTTCAAAATTATGCAATAGAGTATTTTATATTTCGAGCTGTTAAGGTGGCTCAGGTCGTGCGACCTGATCCTAACTTAGGTCTAGTTAACTCGACCAGTGATCAAGTCCTGACAACCTAGCTCGACCAGTGAAGCTCGATCAAGTATTGATTATTTGCAACAGTCCACACATATGTATGTTTTTTATTTTAATCTTTTGATCAACTGGGACTTCACATGTTATATGACGAATTTTGTTGAACATCCGTTTTTCGGATAGCTTTGTTTAGTCTGGTCGAACCTCGCTGGTCGAAACCGCTGTTGGGGTGCATTTGGTCTCCATTGCTAAACCTGCTCCTTTTGCGCTATGCCTCGCTGGTCGAATTGCCTTTTTTTTTTTTTGCACCTGTTCGATCACATGCGTGCGACTCGTTGGTCGTGCCAACCCAACAATAAGCTGGATAATGGGTTTCATCGAAGCAGCTCCAAACCGCCCAGATGATGTGCTCGTTCGCTCACACGTGTCCGACTCGTTGGTCGTGCCAACCCAACAGTTAGCTGGATAGTGTGGATTCCAACAAAACAATTCCAACCATCCTGATGAAACAAACGCGTCAACCTAACAACCACGAACAAAGAGATGACGTGACTTAGTATGAAGATAATGTTCAAACAATCGGCCGAATAGTGAGTTTCAACTTTTATATCTATTAATATGATATTAATATGATGTCATGGTCTAGCAAATCTCCATGCTATCTATATTTTTATTAAACGAAAACGACGAGCCCGAGGAGGACGCCAAGAAGTCAAGAACTGGATATGATATTTTAAACCGGCGAAGCAAGTGAGCAACATAAAAAAAAAAAAACACGCAACAGATCGTAAGGAGCGAGGCGAAATCACTAGTTCGTCGCCGTTTCTTGGTCGGCGACATTTTTCCCCTCCGCTTCCCATCTTGCTCTGATCACCTGCATCCACCAAGCTTCCAACTTTGGGAATTGCGCTACGAATTAACCACGGGAAGTCCAACCTGAAGCCCTCCGTTGCTCCGGTCAAGAACAAGTAAGGTTAAGAATGTGCCGTCCTTCCCAAGATAGTGTACATGCCAAGAAATGTTAGAGACTGCATCATTTTGATGATGCTGTGAAGCTTTTGTAGTTACCAATTAGATTGTGGGATTATAAACATGACATCATTTGGTAACTCAGGAAATTCATTAAAAAGAAAGAAAGAATTGCTCTTACAAATCTATGCTTGTTTGCTTTGATCCATCAATGCTAGTTTTGAATATTGCATTTTTGCCTCTGGTATGAGACATGAACTCAAAATTTTCAGCTGAATTTTAGTGTGTTGTGCAGATGGGGGATGAAATTGGAACTTATACAACAGATGATGCGCTTTCGCATATCGGATTCGGGAAATTCCAGGTCTTTGTGCTCGCTTACTCCGGCATGGGATGGATCGCAGAAGCTATGGAGATCATGCTGTTGTCGTTTGTAGGGCCGGCTGTGCAGGAGGAGTGGAAGATTTCTGGTCAGGAAGAGGGTCTAATCACAAGTGTGGTTTTTGCTGGAATGATTATAGGAGCTTGTCTAGGAGGCCTCATTTCAGACAAGTATGGCAGAAGGTTGGGGCTGTTTGCTGCTCTTTCCTTTGGCACAATTCAGTCGTTCAGTTCCTAATACTTCTTCTCTTATATTGAAGTGATCCAAGAAATTTAATGCCAATCTTTCCAGTAGTTGGAAAATTTACCATGTCATCCATTTATCTCGATCACCTTTTATGATGAGCAGTGTGCAAATCTCGCGATTGTTTTTGTATCACAATTGGCAAGTCAATTTGGTTGGAAAAAGTATTTATTTTGGTATTTGATTTTCTTTTCATTTTTGGTTCAATGAGAGTGAGCCAGTTATATTATGTTATTCATAACACTGTTTATTAGGTTAATTGCCAAATACCAGTTGATTTTCATCTTGCAAAGCTAAACATGGAAAAAAAGGAATTAACTGAACCAAACAAATCTAACTTCCTGAATGCAAACCACCTATTTGTGATAACAGAAACACAGCATAGCTATAATTCAATTTCTTTTTCAAGCATTTTCTGGGAGATCTACAATGAACTTGATGTTAAAATCTTAGCAAATATTATTTTCTGAAGGAATGCTGCTTAGTGCTAACTATACATGATAACGAGGTTTATTTTTCAAAAAGAAAAAAAGGAGAAGTGCGACTTATACCTTTTTGTTGTTTCATTTTCATAACGTTTGCATTTGCTTTTCCAAAAGGATGTCTTATATATACTTATGTTCCCTTTTGTCAGGACAGGTTTTCTTTTCATGGCAGTTGTCACTGGCATATTCGGTTTTCTAAGTGCTTTCTCGCCTAATTATGTATCCTTACTAACCTTCCGCACTGTTGTTGGCATGGGATTGGGCGCTGGTCATGTTCTTTCGACTTGGTTCCTAGAGTTTGTTCCTGCTGCAAATAGGGGTACCTGGATGGTTATTTTTCATTGTACTTGGACTGTTGGAACAATGGTGCAGGCTCTGCTTGCATGGGTATTTTCTTTTCTTCCATTCTTCGAGTCCAATTATCAAATTGTACTTTGTACTTCACGTGTTTATCATTCTGCATCCTACTGCAATGTTATTGTGATGTCAGAAATAATAATCTAAATTTGTCACTTGAAAGACCACAGTCCAAAACATTAAATTTTGATTTTCTTGTGTCATAGAATACACTCAACAATGCTTTGCATGCCTTAGTTCCACTAAATGAACAGATCTTATCAATCATTAAGAACTGCAGGGCAACTTTCTTTATTTTAATATGTAGCAGATATCTCACTGGGATAAATATAGGTATGAACCAACGGGAACACAATTATAGTAGGAATTGAATGCTGGTGTGCTTATGGACTTTATACTAGTTTTTGTGGATCATTTACCATCTTGTGCATCATCTATGTTTGGTGCAGGCTATCATGCCAATACTTGGGTGGAGGTGGTTGGTAGCATTGTCTTCATCACCATGTTTTGTCCTGGTTATTTTCTTCAGTCTAACACCTGAATCTCCAAGGTACCTCTGCTCAATAGGTAGAACAACTGATGCTGCACTCATCTTGGAGAAAATAGCAAGAATGAATAACATGGTTCTACCTCCTGGTATTCTAACTTCTGCCCCCAAAAAGAGAGTTGATAGAATTGATACATCTGAGACAACACCTTTAGTTATATCAGAAGATAACTCTGCAATTGATGAGGAGATGAACTCCAAGCCCAGTGGCGTTAATGCACTTCGCACACTTTTTTCAAGTGAGCTGATCAGATCGACTCTTCTTCTATGGTATATCTATATTGCAAATTCTTTTGCTTATTATGGGATAGTGTTGCTAACCTCTGAAATGAGCAATGAACAAAGGAGGTGTGCATCAGTAGGAACACATTTGAGGCAACAAAAGAATGCCAAACTTTACAGAGATGTGCTGGTGACCAGTTTTGCAGGTAATATTATGCTAAGAGAAAATTTCATCTTCAATCTTCTGGTTTTCTTGAATTTTTCAATTTCTGCTGTTGATTCACCAAGTTTTGAGTGAGCTATGTGATCACTAGTCTCAATGAAATTGCTGGTTTTCATGGCACAAACAAATATTTCCTATTTTCTTGAAAACAAATTAATTATAAAAGTGTTGAAGGGATATGCCAGCGTGGGATAGAAAAGAAAATGGTAAGAGATTCAAAAATTGTCTTATCTTACATTATTCCCTGCTGCTGTACTGACTTTGGTGCTTCAGAGTTAGAATTTAGCATTTAACAAACCTGATTATTAGCAAATTAGGAATTCACATGCAGCATATAGATTTTTGCATCATTTAGTTAAAATGACACATGATGAATTGAGATGATGACATATAGTATTGCACTTCTCAAAGTGTACATGACTCGGACATTCTTTATTGATATAAGTTTTCCCTTTTTTGGGGAGAGGGGATGCTTTTTCTGATATAAGTTCTCAAATGAGAAATATAGGATTATTGATTGTATGAAAAAGCATTCTTCTGTTCAAAACAACTCATATGCTTCAATAGCTAAAACTTAGCTTTAATTTGATGGCAGAGTTCCCCGGTTTGCTTTTAGCCGCTTTCCTGGTTGACAGGATTGGTCGGAAAGTGTCAATGGGGGCAATGCTTTTGCTGTGCTGTGCTTTCCTTGCACCACTTGCTGTACATTTGGGAGAAGCCTTTGCAACTACCCTTCTATTCTGTTCCCGGACTTGTATCATGGGGAGTTTCACTGTTCTAAAAATTTATGCTCCCGAGGTCAGTGCTAGACACACATTATTGTATGCGCCGCTATATTAACTTCTGCAGTCACCTAAGAATAATCCATTTCCATGCTTGAAGTTATGAATACTGTCATCTGGCAGGAAACACATTAGATAATGGAGGTGGTGATCTTATATGATGCACTTTGTTAAATTTGAGAATAGTAAGCTAATCATGAATGGGAGAAAAAAAAATCAAGTTTAAGAAATTCCGTCAAACTCAATCCTATATGTCTTGATAGGATCTAAGACATTCTCCAATAACAATATTTAAAATCGGATCTCTATATCCCTATATACATAACTCTCTAAAAAGATTCCATACCTATATTTCAACCCTCTCCAATAGAATCTCCAAACTCCAAAACTATATAGGTAGAGGAGAGAAAATAACTAAATTTACCAATTCTCTGCAATAATATTT
Organism: Pharus latifolius; assembly: GCA_019359835.1. Taxonomy (NCBI): domain Eukaryota; kingdom Viridiplantae; phylum Streptophyta; class Magnoliopsida; order Poales; family Poaceae; genus Pharus; species Pharus latifolius. The sequence goes on from CM033325.1 coordinate 9,264,859, forward strand.
AAAATAGGAATCGAGATAGGTATTCTGTTGGAGTAAGAAGGAGATTACTGATATCTAAATTTTAGACTATGAATCCTTTTAGATTTTCTGTTGGACATGGTCTAAGATTCTAAGTCATATGAAACAGATGCAACCAAAGTTCACATGTTGCATCTTTCTTCCCCCGAGTAATCACACTTAAACCGTGTAATATTGCATGTTAAATCATGTCATAACGAGAACACTCACATTCTGCATCTGCTTCAAGATATGCATGGTTAGCTGCAATTCATTATCTGAGCTTCATACAGTTGACAATAGTTCAGCAAAGTAGTAAACTCTCTGAGACTCCAAAAATACTTACATGGGTGTTGTTTCTGTGGCACGCGTGGCACAGAACTCACAAAATTATGAGCATTAAGATGTTAAGTCAACAGTATAATTATAAGCATTCAGCTGTTAAGTTGACATTATAAAGTATTCAACAGAACAATTACTCATTCCTTTTATATTACTCCTGCAGATATACCCTACCTCAGCTCGAAACACTGGGGTGGGAATTGGAACTTCCGTTGGACGGATTGGTGGCATCGTTTCGCCTCTTGTGGCTGTCAGCTTGTTAGAAAATTGTCGTCAGAAAGAAGCGATCATTGCCTTTGACCTGGTACTTTTTCTTGCAGGAATGACATGTGCCCTCTTCCCTATAGAGACCATGGGTTGCCAAATCCAGTGACATTTTAGTCTCAGCAGCTATGTATACCATTACATTTGTCAGGGGGATTATTTAGGGTACCCCTTATTTCATCCATAAAATATAAGGGTGATTGTTGTATTACATTGTGTCATTTAGTTCTACCTTATGTTTTCTACTTGCTATTGAAATACTCTCAGATCAAACTTTATGTGTTGTATTTTCTATTATAGGTATTTTTATGGGATAGGTTAGTGTATTTATGCGGCATCCTAGCTTGTTGTTGTATTTTTTTTTTCTTGTAAAACTGAGGTGCATTTTCATTTTAAGATATTCCATGATGGTGTGAGAGTTGATAAATCATGGTGTTGAATGTTGTACTTTTGGATGAAGTTGACAATATATTTGAAATTCCAGTCATTGCATTTCTGTGTGATATTATGATTAATTTTCATGTTCTGAGTTTCAGAATTTTTTTTTTGAAAAGACAAATTAGAATATTTGCATTACATATTTACATACTGTTTTGGATCAATGCACTTTTGAGCTCTGTATGGTTGTAGTTTGGGGATAAATGCAATAATATCTTCCCATTCTCTCTTTTCTATTTATATTTGAATAAAGTTGCAATGGTCCATTGGTGCTAGTGTGCTACCCAAGAGTAGTCCAGATTGGATTATTTACTATAGAGATAAATAAAATGGTATTTTCTAATGAATATGTACTTATTTTTTTTTATTTTACACATATCTTTCTTCAATTTTAGATCATACTATTCTTTTTAGATCTAATTTTCTAGAGATTACATAATCCCCTCTTTAACTTCTCTGACAATGACATCTCGCTAGTGGGTGGAGGTGGGGCGCGGGGTAGTAGGAGGTATTGGCTACAGGAAAGACAGGTGACAAAAATGTTGTGGTTGTGATGCTGATGTGGCAAGGTGGTGGCGGTGGTTTCCAATGGTGGAGAATTAGAGGATGGGGTGTCAGTGGATCAAGAGGAGGAGAAAGAAGATAGAGTGAAAATTAAATCGAGATATAGATGTATAGTGTATATAATATAATTTATTTAAAAAAAATTGACATCTACACTCTAAACAACCTCAAATAAATTTATACACTTTACATTAAAGACTTTATGTGTCACATCTATTCCATATTTTTCTCTCCTATTTGGAGTTAACTAATCTAACTATACTCTTAGAAAAACTTATATAATGACTTTCTTTTCCTACATTAATCTCTTCAAGAAAATGAAAAAAAATAATATTTATGCATGTGCGTGCAAGATTTCATCTGTCCAGTCCGGACTCAACGGCCCACTTGAGTCCGATCTTACGGTCAAATCAGACTAGGATCCAATCTTCCATATATTTAGACTAATTCTGATTTGACATAAATTTTGAGCACAGTTTGTCCAAACCTGCTTGACTCAGTCCAAAGCCCAGCTGACATAGATTGATCAAGATTTAATTGGTTCAATACAATTAGCTTTTTCCTTATCGGGCCCAGCTCAGGCGCCCACTCGCGTCCGACCGAACCAAGCTTAGACCAAGTACGAAACTACCGTATGTCCGAACTGAGCCCGGTCTGATCTGAATTTTAAACCTAGCCTGTCGAAACCCGTCAGCTTTACTTGAGTCCTTCTAGCTTAAGGATAGACATAACTCTAACCAGCCCAAATTCAATCCGGTTTTTTATCGGCCCGAGGCCTAAGATATGTCTCCAGCTAGCACGGCCGGCCGCCAAGCGACTCGCGCCAATCGCCTCTCTCCCACTCCCACATAGTGTCCTCCGACCACCACCCCACACCACCTTCCCACTTCCCGCCCTCCTCGCCATGGTCTCCCTCCGCTTCCCCTCCGCCTCCTTCCCCCACTTCCCCCCTCCTCCTCCACCCCACCGCGCGGCCATCGCCGCCGCAATCGCTGCGGCGGCGGCCGCCGCCGCCGGTTTCGCCCTCTCCGCCAAACCCCACGGCCCGCTACTTCATTCCCTTCCCCCCGCCGCCCCACTCTGGGCCTCCCTCTCCCTGGCCGACGTGACCACCGCCGGCTCCATCGAGCCCAGGACCGGCACCGCGTTCCCCGCCGAGGCCGCCGGCGGTCGCCGCCTCCTCGGCGTCGGCCTCCGCAAGACCAGCATCCTCGGCCTCAAGACCATCGACGTCTACGCGTTTGGTAATTTTCCATAAAGATCATATCTTTTTAAGAAACTGCATTTTGGAAGAGTTCATGTAAAACTCATTGGAAGTTGTCTGTATTGTGTAGGTGTGTATGCGGATGATAAAGATTTGAACCAGCTGAGGGCGAAGTACCAAAAGCTCTCTGTTTCTGAGCTGAAAGAAAGCAATGAGATGATAACTGATGTGCTAGAGCACGATATTGGGATGACAGTTAGGCTTCAGATAGTGTATGGGAGGTTGAGCATTCGCTCTGTCCGTGGTGCCTTCGAGAAGAGTGTGGGAAGCAGGCTTCAGAAGTTTGGCGGGCTGGACACTAAGGAGTTGCTACAGAGGTATCTAAAATTCTTGTTATTCTGATAATAGTATTCATAGGACAAACAAGAAAACATAAACCTCTTCAATGCTTAGTTTATTGTTGCAGGTGAGCTACTAGAATGTTTCCTTTATTCCAGTTAGATGTTCATTTCCAACCTAGTACCTTTAGTGTTATAGTTATCAAGTTTCAATTTGACCTAAATGAGGAAATGATCATAAAAAATGCAGTTAGTTTCATATTGGATATAGAAGGAAAACATGGGCATTAAAAAAATCTCAAAATGTGAAGCTGCTAATCAGATAATACTAAATATTTTTTATTTACCAATACATGTTGATTTAGTTGAATGATGCCTTTCTGTTATTCAAAGTTTAGCATGAGATATTTTTATCAAGTTCAATAGCTTGTATCTAATGTTACTGTCCTTTTGACATCTTGATCTTCCACAGATTTGTTTCGCTCTTTAAGGATGAATACAAGTTACCAAAGGGGTCTGTAATTGAGCTTTCAAGGGAACCGAGCTATGTGCTTAAAATAAGTAGTAAGTTATTTTCTCTTTCTTTGTTTTTAGTCAATTTGAGATGTTTTGACATAACAATGCACAAGAAAAGCAACCTTTACGGAACATATGATTCTGCTTTTGTTAATTAGGTGGTTATTATAGATAGAAGATGGGATTACATTTAGGATTTATATTGCTGGAAGCAAGTATTCTAAGAGTCACAAAAGGAGTGTTGATAGTTTTTTGTACAGTGACTTGACCTGTGTCCAGGAGCAGTGGACCTGGCTGTATTTCCTAATTTTGTTCACGCATTTGGCCAAAATGTTGAATTTATGTAGGGAAGTCACTACACAAGATGCTGCAGGTAATCCACACATATCGAACAATTGAAATGATCACACTTTTCTTTTCTAATAGTCTGTATTATCATGACAATAACTGAGAGAATGTCCATTCCATTTGCATTCTATTTGCATTCTATTTGCTAACTTTTGCGCACCTTTTTCCGCAAATGACAATTATTTATGTTAATATATTTTGCCCCCAAAAATTTAACATGTTCCAATTGTATTATGGACCATTAATCACTATTCATTGTTCAATGTTTACTCTTAAAACAAATTTTACTTTTCTATTCAGCATACTCGCCAAGTATTATATCCCTCATGTAGTGGCATCTCTATGCAAAGATAAACCCCTATCATCCTCGATGCCCACTTGTTTCAATTGTTTGCAAGTTTCTTGACACTAATTACTTGGTGCTTCGCTGCTTTGAACTCTTGGTTACTAAGTTCTCTTACATGTGTGCCTAGTTGAAGGAGAAGAACTGGGGAGCATCCAGAGCAAGCTCTTATGTAAATCGATATTAGATCTTTACATTGGTGACGACCCATTGGACAAAAATGCGAAAGACAGCATCCAGGAAAACATGGCAAGTGTTCTTAAAAAATAAAAGAGATATCTGCAGTTTGATGGAGCTGAATTTTTTTTTCAACAACTTTTCATCCAAGTTCTGATTGCATCCCTATATATATCTGTTTAAATCTGTGCCATTGTGCTTTCTCCTTTGCTGTGTACTTACGGAGTAATACTTTGTCTAAAATTTTTAAAACAAAATCGAGAACTTCAAATTTTCATCGTCCATGACATTTCAATGAGGAGGAATATCCTAATTTAAGTTGTTTGCTCACCCTGATGGCAAAACAACTGAATGTGTTGATCATGGTTGGATTCAACTGTGACTGGTTTTTTGGTATACCTTTGGGATTAACATGCTTTTGGTGAGATTTCTGATACTAGATTTGTTTCTAGCCGCATACTGGCAGAGAGACGGGCATAATTTCTGTTGATACTTTTGCTTCTTATTATTTCCCTTGTGCAAGAATACTTGCCAATCTTTCAGAATAAGTGCAGCAGTTGTTCTGCGTACTCTTTACTGTCTTTTTCTAGTGACAAATGGAAAAAGTCTTTTTGTTGAACATTTCTTGTGTTCTATAAATGCGACGTCTGAAAACCTTCATCTGCCAAAGTTGACCATATGAGGGCAGGAACATTAGAGATTCTCATAGTTTGAACATGCTTCGCCTCAAGATAACTTGCTACTTCATCTTGGTTTCTTGTTTGTGATTGGTATTCTGTGAACACTTTTGTGAACACGGTTAACTATAGTTGCTGCTAAGGTATCAAATTCATAAATAACCAAGCAATATGCAGTTGGATTCCAACTCTCGCATTGAGTTAGACAATTAAGATGACACACTAGTTGAGTTACGACGCTATGTTACAATCATCTTCTAGTAAACCCAAGTATAAATAAAGGAAAAAAAGAAACTTGATTTACACCGATTGTACCATTTTATTATAGATTTTATTTGTTTTATAGTCATATATATTTTTCATTGAAATATATTTTTAATAATACTAGTACTCGTTTTTGCCTATTTTTTCCAAAAGAATCTCGATGAAAACATTTGTTTGCTTTTTGTAGCAATGCGTGGATAACTTACTAGTTCAAATAAGGAAAATTTAATATTATCTATTCTATTTTTAAAAAATTCTAAATAATCCTTGTACTATAAAATTGGACAATTTACACCCAATATTTTAAAATTAGTATAAATTTTATCCGCTTGTAATTCAATGTGTGGTTTTGTGATGTTAGTTTCACATTTTAATCACTGATGACTCATCACGTCAACATAGCAGAACCACATAATAAATCGCATGTAGGATAAAATTTACACTAGTTTTTAAAATATAGGATAATTTGTCTAATTTAAAGTATATGAGATTATTTGAATTTCTTTTAAAAGTAGAGAAGTAATATTAACTTTTTTTTTTCTTAAATAAATTCCCGTGGCAAAGTCCATAGTTTATGTCTCATTGTCTCCCTCAAAATTGATTCGTTCGCATTCAAAGGCGATGAGACGTCAACCGGGGAACGGAAGATTGAAGGCAACAGCAGGCACATGTTGAACCCCCCACGCCGTTATTTTATCGTCCCGTGCACGGAATCTCCGCAGGTTGCCGCGACGAGCCAATCACTGCCAAACTTTTCTTTTCTTGGAGTTCACTCTCTTGTTCAAACAAAGAAAACGATGGATGGGGCCATCTCAAAAAAAAAAAAAAAAAAAGTGAAACCTGTGTGATACACCGTATATCAGCTTTATTGTTCATTTATATTTGGAGCATCTTATGATGCCACATTATGAAAAATTTATAGTGTGATATTTTATATCTACAACTATAAAATTGGATATTTCATATTTACTATTGAAAAGTGCACTGGTCTTTTGTATTCCATCTGTTTATAAATATGTGTTATTTTAGTTTCATGCACAAAAATCAAGATGAGTTGAAATTACTAGTTTAGTTTTATAAAAAATTTTATGAAATAATAATTATGATTAGATAAATTTTTGGTTGATTTATGGAAGGTGAGAGCATAAAGAGAAAAATTGTGGGAAATTTAGAACGACATTCATTTATAAATAAGTAGTGAATTTAAAACGGCATATATTTATAAATGGATGGAATATTTATCATCATCGTTAGTCAACTGTTAGTTAAAGGAACAAATGACATTTTTACTCTTATTAATGGAGCAAATATATCTCTAACTTGTTAATATCTTACGAAAGACTGTAAAAAAATCTCATATTTTAGATAAGCAATACTCTTGCATCAAAAAATATATTTATTTGTACCATTAAAATACGAGATTTTTTACTTGACAGGGGTAAAAATGGTATTTGCTTTGTTGATTAGCAATTGACCTAACAGTGTAAATACAAAAGGCTAGTAGTGCATTTTTCAATAGTAAATACGAAATACCTGATTTTGCAGTGAAAGATACAAAATATCACATTTTTCCAGTTGTATGGACAAAACTTTCCCAAGAAAAAGGATGATGTGAAATTTTCTTACCATATCTTCCTCTCCGCACATCTTCTTTAATAAATCTACTACTTAAACTCCATTTGAAACAATCCGTTATTGAATTTTTTTTATTTCTTTTAAGGCAACCAAATTTTTTGAACTAAGTTGTGGACTACTTTTATAGTTTATCTATTCTTATAAAAAATGTGTTTGTCAATTAACTATAAAATATAGAGTAATTATAAAAGTCATATGAGTTACAAAAAATTTATGACTTGCTAGGTTACTAAAAATTATAGCATTAAGGTTACAAATTTTATAGATATGAAATTTTATGGACATTCATTAAGTATGGAATGTAGAAGGTTAAGAGACTAAAATACTATAATACTGCCCCTTAAGATGAAAAATTTTAGTTTTCAATCTTACTCAAGTATCAGTTTGGAATGACCACCTCTAAATGTATTGTCATGTTAAAAACCTTACTTGAAAAAACCCAGCGGGATAAAATCCAATACTAAGGAAAAAATAGTACAGTACCAAAAACTCTCTCCTTGAAATTATATCAACTATTTCAACCTATGCATTTCTATGCCATGTACAGGACGTCGCGTAGGCAATGACTTAGTGAACAAATCTACTAAATTATGATTTGTTCTGATATCCTAAACATCAATCACTCATTCCTTATGAAACTCATGTGTTGAAAAAATTTGGGTGATATGTGTTTAGTTCTGTCACCTTTAATGTATCCTTCCTTAATTTCTGTAATACAAATGGTATTGTCTTCATATATCACTATTGGACATGTTGAACAAAATCTCAAGCCACATGATTATTGGATGTGCTAGATTATGGATCTCAACCAAACACTCTTGCCCGGCCTCATACAGTGCAATCAACTCAACATAGTTCGATGAAGTGGCTACTAAAGATTGCTTCATTGGATACCGAAAAATAGCAGTTCCTCTGTATAGGAACACATAATCTGATTGAGATTTTGCCTTATGTGGGTCAGATAGATAACCCGCGATGGCATAACCAACTAAGCAATAAGCATGTAGCATTAGAGTCTCCACCTTGCTTGAAGAATAAGTACATATCGCTTGTTCCACACAAATAGCACAAAATGTGCTTAACACCATTCTAGTGTCTTTTTGTTGAAGCTGCACTATATCTTGCTAGTAAATTAACCGAGAATACTATTATCTAGATGAGTGTTATTTGTGAGGTACATCAAAGCACCCATTACACTGAGATTAAGTACTTCACAACCTAATATCTCTTCATTATTTGCCCAAGGACAACACATATTTTTATTAACATTGAGAGGCCGAACTATCATTTGTGTACTTAATAAATGTACTTTATCCATATTAAACCGCTTGAGAACTTTCTCAATATAATTTGATTGATTGATAAACATTTCATCTTTCATATGCTCGAACTGCAGGCTGAGACAATATTTGGTAGTTCCTAAATCTTTCATCTCAAAATATTTCTTTGAATATTCAGTAGCTTGTCGAATCTTTAGGAGTTTTGATAATATTTAAATCATTGACATAGACTACTATAATAACAAATCCCGACTTTTGTCTTTTTTATGAAAGTACATGGACATACATGATTATTTATAAACTCTTCTTTTAGTAAATATTTACTAAGAAGATTATACCATATTCGTTCTGATTGTTTGAGTCTATACAAAGACTTCTTCAATTTGCTTCAATTTGATAGAGTACATATGTCGAGATTTTGATTTAAATGCTTTTGGCATTTTTAATCCATCAAAATTTGTTTAAACAAGACAATTTGTACCCACTTTCATCACCATCCATCCACTTTTAGATTTGTGTAACCATCCCACCTCATGTTTAAACAAATTAGCACCATTTTCACTTTGTTAGTAACCAACTAACTACATATTATCTTTCTCTCTTCTACTCATATCTCCACCAGCGTGCTCCCATGATAGTTGCTACATTTTCTCTTTTTTTCTCTCTCCCTCTTTCCCTCCTCCTCCTCCGATACAAATCATCACTTCTACTCTATTTGATGTTATATCCTCTCTTCCCATTGGTGCAAACAATGATATTTTTGTAAGTCAAATCTAGAGTTTTTTTGTGTAAGATTTGTAATGTTCACTTTGCAGATTTTGTGATAATTTTTTACTTCGTATGTAGCAAACACTTGTGTACTACATAATAAGAATGTATTTAGCCTGTAGAATTTGATGTTTTCATTAGATGATTTCGGATAAACAACTGTATGCAGATTTTGAGATGTAGCAACTATATATTTATGTTAGACAATCTTCTCTAAAAAATAACTAAATGATTCTATAGTAATCTTGCTTTGATAATATAGCAATTACATATTATTTATGTCTATTAAATTTTTTGCAACAAAATTTACTCTCGTGATGGAGATTCCTATTATACTACGTGAAAGAATGGTAGCAATAATAGCAGCAATTGTAGCAATATCATAAAAGAAGTTACAACAATTGTACATCAGTGACAGAAATCATTTCGCTATACAAAACAAATTATAGCAAACCAATAAAAAATGTAACAACCTTTATGAAAGAGACAAATATGACATTTTATTCTGACGATATGGAACAACGTAGAAATATAAAAAAGAGAATTAGTTTGTGTGTAGCAACTATATGTCAAGTTATAGTAAGCACACGTTCAAAATTTAGCAAATTTTTTCGGAGAGGAGGCACCAAAAGGAAGATGGGCCAATATGAAAGTGGGATGACGTCATCACATGTAGGATTGGGTTTGACAGAGTTTTTAATGATGTTTTGTTAGTGGGTGATTAATGAATGATTGTTTTTGATTAAATTGGGGATGGATCCATCCAATGATGGAGGAGATGGGTACAAATTATTAAGTTTATACACACACCACATCCATCAGATTCATTTGGAGTTGCTGCACAATTGTTACAACGATTAGAAATTTGAGGGTAATAGCACCAACCATTGGGGAATATATTTTCATATAATCAATCTTTGCTTTTTGTGTGAAATCTTGTGTGACCAATCTGACTTTATATCTTGTGACTTCACAATTAACTCTCCATGAATAAATCATCGCTCATTGGCTTTACATATTTTATAATTGAGGGAGATTCAAATCCCGCATGAATTCACAATCTTCTTTGTGGTCCTATTGTAGTTCTTTGATGAGGAGCAATGGGAACATATACCGCACATCCAAATATTTTCAAATAAGACATATTTGGTTCTCTTCCGAAGACCAGTTGTAATGGTGAGTATTTATGGTAAGCGGTTGGTCTAAACTGAATCAAAGCCGCTGCATACAACATTGCATGTCCCCATGCTGAGGTGGGTAATCTAAGCTATCATTTGCAACCTCTTAATTAATGACTCTACAAAACTATTTTGAGTATGCACATGGACAACTGGATGCTCCAAAATTATCCCAATCGATTAGCAATAATCATTAAATGCTTGACACATGAATTCGTCTGCATTATCCAATCTGATGTTTTAATCAGATGATTAGGATAATGTGCCATTAATTTAATAATTTGGATTAAGAGCCTTGCAAATGCAACATTCCTAGTTGATAACAATCTCACATGGAACCAACAGGTGGATACATTAATCAGCACCATGAAATATTTAAATGGTTCAAATGCTGAAGTTATTGGCTCACATATATCTCCTTCAATTTTCTTAAGAAATACAGGAAATTCTGCATTTACTTTTGTAACTGATGGCCTTGTAACTAATTTGCCAAGAGAATAAGCCATACAAATTACATCACTAGTATGAGGAATCTTCTAATTCCTCAATGGGTGTCCATATGAATTTTCAATGATTTGTGCATCATTGTTATATCCAAGTGACTAAGTCTATTACGCCACAAAGAGAATATTTTCTCATCTACTAACTTTTTGTTAGCGATGGCATGTGATTTGGTATAATTTATAATTGTTCTTAATAAACCAGGTGTTTGCATCGGCATTTTTTCTAAGACTTTCTTCTGGCTATTCTTGAAGGATGTGAGACATAAGTATTTTGTCTCATCTTTTTGCATGGTTTCAACATGATAACTATTTTACCAAATATATTTAAAACTAAGTAAATTTCTTTGTAACTTACTTGAATAAAAGACATTTTTATATTGATTCTAGTTCCTTCTGGCAACAAGATAGAGGCACTTCTGAAGCCTTCTATAATGTTAGAGTTGGCTAATATAGTATTTACATCAATCTTTGTCAAACGTAGATTTTTGAAAAATCTACTATTTTTTAAGATTATGTGTGTGGTAGTGTTATCAATGAGACATAACTCTCCCACACTTTCAATGGGATAATCTATTCTATTCAAAAATATGCAACAATAAGAGAAATGCTTAAGAAAAGACGAACATTATTTTATAAAGGAGAATTACATAACCAAAGTAAAGAAGTGAAGAAATAAAATATCAAAGTCCATTTTGAAATAAAACATGAAAACAATTTTTGATGAAAAACTCTAAACCAAATCATTAGTAAAAAAATCATCATAGTCCAACCTAGTATTGGTGATATCATTGCTTTCATTTGCATTATTTTGGAGAAAATCTGAGCTATTCAGATAGGTCCTATTAGAGTTGCTATTTTCATCAAAATTTTCTTTAATTTGAGAATAATTAGTCTCCACATTTTTATCTTTATTCTTCAATGATTGAGACTTTGGACTATCATTGATGAGTTACTAAAAATCATGGTATTGAGATTATAAATTTTATAGATATGGAGTTATAATTTTATAAATATCTATTAAGTATGAAATGTAAAAGATCAAGAGACTAAAATATTATAATATCTATGACAATATCTTTCAATTTTGTTTTATAGTAATAATTTTTGCCAACTATACGTGCAGGAACAGTCCAAACTTATGTTAGTTTTGTGTGTGGTCTTAAGAATTTGTTGCTAGTGACAAAAATCCCAAAGAGAATCCGATTTTTGACTTCTCGGACAGCTATAAACCGTGTTAAACGATGGACTGTCATATGATTTTCATGGGAGGAAAATGACACCTAAACATCGGTTGTTTTCTTTTTTATTTTTTAGAGAAAGTAGGAGGAGGTATTCAAGACAGCCATTTTTTTTTTATCTAAAGAAGTTTGAGGTATCAAATTTTCTAAAACCAAAACTTAAATTAATGTAGCGTACCTTTTTCTTTTAATGGAATTACCTATCACCCTACTACATTTCCATGTTGCCTCTATGTTTTCGTTAAGTTTAAATAAATATTGTCACTGCTACATAACAAAATGGAGGCAATTTAACCAAATTTGATGAGTATAAATTGTAGTTAGAAATTGAAAATTGCCGAAATTCAATCAAATTAAAATGTAAGGGCAATAAGGATTTCTCTTTATAATAATAAATTAGATTTTATTTGATCAAATTCTAATTCCAATTTTTTTTTAGGGTTAGAATTATTGGGACAGACAAGTGAGTTAGAGAGTGATAGTGTCATCATTTAACTTCTTATGAGTCGGGCACCTTGGAACTCCATTCTTGCGCGTCGAAACGCTCAAAAAACTATATATCAAATTCCCATAAAGTTGCACAAAATTACAACTTTCCTTGCGGGTCGAAACAACCTAAGCTTCATGTTGCAAGGCCCCAAAATATCATCCACAGATTGCGAGAAATAGATGTTGAAACTATCATCCAATTGGTGATTCTAATTTATGACTCAAACTGTTTAGATTCTGTTTAGGAAAATTATCTTAGTTGAGATATAATTTCATAGAATATATACATTATATGATATTTTTTTATTAGATCTGTGATAAACTTGAACCATCTATTCTATGATAAACAACTCAATATCAATTCATCAATAAAATAGAAACAGCTGTTCCTATTTTTTTCAACATAATTGATCAGAGGCGTTGATTTTTCATCGGTCCCTATGCACGTATCTACAATTTGTAGTTCACTGTAACAGATCTAGTTTCTAGTAAGCGAGTACTCCTAGTTCCCTAAAAGAAAGAAAACTTTTCAGGCAGGCTAACTGCTAATACCTGAAAAGCAGGGTACGTAACAGCATAAACCGAAGCTCTGTTTTTTCCCCATTCCTTTCTCCCTTGGGATTGGGAGGATTCCTTGCATGGTGCAGCTCGCTGGGCTCGTGATCTCCACCAAACCCTCCCTATCCTCCGGGGAAGAAGCATATCTGTAGCATACAAGAAGCAAAGCCCGCGCCTTTTGCTTCTTTATATAGAGCGGCGCCCTCCCCACGGTTCAGATCTCCGGCAAGGAACAACCGGAGGAGGCTGCACCATGGGCCCCACCGCCGCCGGCGAAGACACGGCCATATCCGGTGAGTCCCTTCGTTTTTTCTGGTGCTTCTGTTTTCTTGGAGGTGCCTGTCTCTTGGTTGTTTTTGTAAGATTATTATGGTTTGGATTCAAATTGGCGAAACAAGAAGTGATATTAGTTACATTTCTTTTGTGTTTTGAGAACTGCGGGTTACTTTTTAAAAGATCTTTATGGTTTTGGATTCAAACTGGTCAAATAATTGCTAAAAAAAATTTGTCGGAAGGATAAGTGTTTTGGTCTTAACTTCTGATGCCTTGTGGAGCTGCCGATGCGTGACATTAGTAAGATTTCTTTTGTTTTCTTGGAGGTATCAGTGTGGCAATTTCTTAATTTTCTAACATATGTACCGTATGCTTCAGAGCTTCGAGAAAAGCATCGTGCAGATCTGGAGGGTCTAACACTGACGTCGAAGCCATTCAGGACATTGACATTCTTCGCGTTCGCCATGGCGCAGAGTTTGAGAGAAGCATTTTTCTATGTTTTGAAGGAAGGAGCTCGGCTGAAGTTATTGGTTCTTTTGGTTGTTGCTACCTGGGTTCTGCTTCTGATCACTGATGGTCCACATGAAAAGGTTTCAATCTTCTTTCAAAGATCTTATCACATTAGCTAAATAAATCTTGTAGGCGACAGGCGTAGATGATAAATTGAGTTAGATCAGAATGCAAAAACTATGCTTCTTTACATTTCTTTTTCTTTTCTTGTTTTTGATTAACGTTCTCTGAATACACATAACATGAAGCGAAAATTTCTTCCATGCCACTATAGAAGTTTTGAAACTGAGGTTTATGAGGTTGACAGCATGAGCCGGACCCACATGTGTTAGATATCTAGTGACATATACAAAATATAGAAACTTTGTAGTGATATAAAAAAATTTGCCCCCATATATGGCTTAGGGATGATAAACCAAATTATGTTGATGTTTAGGTGATACAATGCGATTTATTGTCTACTTTATGGTTTGGTCGGTATCTTTAGGTATTGGTTTGTGATCTACCATTGTGGCAACCTTACTTGCATCCTGGTTAAAAAAAAAATCATTTTTATTGTTATAGCTTAGTCATGTTAGGTGATAATTTGCTAATAATTTTCCGGTCTCCCCTGTGCACGTGCGCCTACATGCCTGTGTTGATTATTTCCTTTTTTTGAGTATGCATTCTTGTGTTGCATGGATTTAATATGTTCTCTTATTTTCTTTGCAGCATGTCCAGGAGCTGCTTTGGTATATCAGATTTGGATTATGGTGGGTCATACTGGGGGTGGCTTCGTCCATTGGATTAGGTAAGTGCAAATTTTATTTCTACTTAGGAAAGCAATGTAGCTTACTCATGTTAGGATTATACAAGTAGTTTCTCATTCGACCTTGTTAGATATTTTAATTTAGGTTCACTGAAGAAACTATAACTGTTGTGGGTATTTGTTCTTATTCCTTGACAATACTCAACTTACATTAAACTTTTGCATTATTCTATCTTTGCATGAAGTTCTGCATAGGAGTTTTGTAGACTTAGGATAGGCAAAGCAGCTGCTGTGTCCAGCCCCAATGGACGATTTGTCAACTTTCACATAACCTTAGTTTCCAAAATACTGGAATGCTGTTATTCCAAATAAAAATAAACATGAATTTGAAAGCAGCTCTTATTAGATGATGGGCTGGGATTACACAAGTTTCAGGTGTTCTTTGTTTGTAGTTCGGACCTAATGATATTTTGCACTTTATTTGGAATTGCAAGGATATTTCGCATCCTTTCTGTTGTACTTCTAATCAAAACATTTTTATTAGTTTCGTTCTGTAACTAATAATCATTACATGCTATCTGAATTCTTCCTAATCTCTATATAGTGAAAAAAAAGAACTTTTGAATATTAGAACTATGTACAAGCATTTGAATGCTGTGTATCTTTTGTTGCAATTATCTCGCAGGTTCTGGTTTGCACACATTTGTATTATATTTAGGTCCTCATATTGCCCTCTTCACACTCAAAGCTGTTCAGTGTGGTCGGGTTGATCTGAAAAGTGCGCCATATGACACTATTCTCCTTAAAAGGAGGCCTTCATGGTTGGACAAAGACTGTTTACAATTTGGACCTCCAATGTATGAGGCAGTAATTCCATTCAGTAAAATACTGCATGAAGTTCATCTTGAAGCTGTTCTTTGGGGCATCGGAACTGCGCTTGGGGAACTGCCTCCATATTTTCTCTCAAGAGCAGGTTGCGTTCATACTGCTTTGCTCTTAGCTGCTAGAACATAATCACTTAATTATATGCTAGTTCTGCATTGTTATGCACATCGTACTACATTTATTACATTCTTCAAGATTTGTTACTGGAACAGAACATTATAGTTGCATCTTACCTTGCCCATACTCACATGAATAAAAGTATGGTTAATTATCATTTGGGTGTAAAATTATGCATTGCAACCAACAAATGTTATGTGCACACCTTTTGCAATGTCTTCCCAGCCAATCAATGTCTTGTGTAGAGAGAAGTTTACTTGACCCATTGCAACTTAAAAATTTATAGCATATTCCAGTTGGTGGTGTTATTGCACTTTTAATATGGGATTTGCATATGTGCGCGTTCTTCTCCAGTATTTTCTTCAAGAGAGTATGATTAGCATGTGTGCACAGGACGACAGATATATGAAAAGCTAACAAATCACAGCAGAATGGTCCAATTTTTATTGCAATTTTCTCCTGTTACGATGTTAGGTCTGGAATGCCCTCAACTTCCATTGATTCTCGCTATTCAGTTTGATATCATTCATGTTATGTTACTTTTATTACGGCTATTTGCAGTCCATTTACAAGCATCATCCAAAGGATTAGTGACCATTTCTTTGGTTACCACAGCTTTGCTGAAGAACATTTGTGCTAGACACTGATTTTCTTGGTAGAGTAGCAACTTTACATGGTGTATGATTCTTAACATTGTGCTGAGAAGTACTAGACTAGAGCTTGAGGTTATATATAATTTACTGAAGGATGTAGAATTTGAATGATGTTATTTTTACAAGCCGAATCATATTGTATCAAATACATGATTTTTTGCTTTCTTATTAGTTTTACAGAGATTGACAATAATACATTCCTATGATGATAGTTGAATGTAATAAGTTTGTGTGATTATTTTGAAGAATTACTTAGTATAGTTGACTCATGTTACTATAAATAAACCACAGCCAGCTTGTCAGGCCACAAATTAGAAGAGTTGGAAGAACTGGATGCTTCAATTTCAGAAAAAGGGCAGTTATCGTCAAGTCTGAATCGAGCCAAATGCTGGCTTATGTCTCATTCACAACATCTAAACTTCTTTACAATCTTGATACTTGCTTCGGTTAGTTTTCTATCTTTCCTATTGAAATTTGTTTGATTTGAAGTCATACTTGATGTGGGTTCGCATTAGCTTAGTCTTTTAGGTGAACATCATTTAAAATGGTTGAGAAACTTGTCTCCTTCATGCTTAGTAGAGAGTTGCTATACACAGAGTACATCTGAAAATATAAGTGTGAGTGTGTAACTTAGTTTGATGTTTCCCGGAAAGGAAGACTCGTATCTGTGCACTTTCCTGCTAGCATTCAGACCAAACTGTATCATCCTATGTCTTTGAACTGAATCATGTAGTAATTCAGTTTTGCATATAGTGAAAACCAAATATCCTGTAAGTGCAATGTAATGAAGTTAAATATCTTGGTTCAATCTCACAAATTTAGATGGGTATTCTTGGAAATATTATTCCTTTATTCTTAAGTGTGACATCTGCAAACTCTTTACTCTTCCTGCTATCAATATCAGGTGCCAAACCCCTTCTTTGATCTTGCTGGTATCTTGTGTGGACAATTTAACATTCCTTTCTGGAAGTTCTTCTTAGCAACTTTAATTGGAAAGGCTATTATTAAAGTTTATATCCAGGTTTGCTACTTAGAAACTTCTCAGTACAATTCCCAATACCTTTCTATTTTAAGTTGCATTCTAGCAATCTTTTTTTTTTTTTTTTTTTGAGGAAATATTCTAGCAATCTTTCACATCCACTTGGTGAGTCATCTATTTGAAATTTCTAAGTGATGTACCCATATCTTACAAACTACTGCTGTAGACAACATTGGTAATTACTCTCTGCAACAACCAACTTCTTGAATTAGTGGAGAAGAGGCTTATATGGGTATTTGGCAATGTACCTGGAGTACCACCCATTATTCCCTCTTTAGCAGCCAAGTTGCAGATGGCCAAGAATAAGTTCTTGTCAGCTCATGTTGCTGCAGCATCTTTATCTGCGAAGGTACAGATTTCACTTCAAGTTTGTGGATGATTTTGAAATTCTGAATTTGCTACATGCATCTTTTGCTCTTGTTGCAACCCCATTTGAAAACACACCTCCTTTATCTTCTCTGAGCCTTTTGCACCAGATGAATGGTAGTTTCTTTTCATTCCGACTCCCTAGTATGGTTTGCTTATTTAGCTCAGGTGAACTGGATAGAGGCCTACAGCCATGTGATGATGATTGTGGAAATGGCACAGTTATTCCATACCAAAAAACAGACTACCTTGTTATCATCTGCCAATTTTTTCAGAGCGGCTGAATTGTGTTATCCTTGTGTAGGGAAAGAAGTGGAATCTGTCATTTTCTTTTATCTGGAATACTATGGTGTGGCTCATGATCGTAAATTTCGTCATTCAGATAGTTACTTCTACTGCGCAGGGATACCTCAAGAAACAACAAGAGCTAGAGCTCAGTAAAAAGTCGTCGTCCACAACAACACATTCTGTTTCTGAACCTTCTGCTGGCACATCAAATTGATTTAGCCAGAATGTTTCCTCTGTTGAGAGAAATATGGAAGTTACATGTATGCCATCATATTTGGCTTGCATTTGATCTATAGGAAGAAATTATTAATCTTAACATATCCTGGTATAAGTATTCTTCAGCAAATTCCATTGATACATTGTACATAGTGCAATCAAGCCATGGCTATTCTGTATTAAGGTGTGAACACTAGCTATTGCTCTAGTAATATTTCATAGAAGAAAGAATGTCAAAAAGGTATGACTAGTGCTCAATTTGTCATGCTGCCCCAGCTAGCGTCTGTGGTCCTTGTACATAGCAACAAAATATCAATCATACAAAGCAAATTATGCTTCCTATCTTGGCTTGTCTCTACATTGCTTTGGCAATAATTTATAGCCGATTTTGTTGAAGTATTAGTAAATTGATTAACTTTCTTCTTTTCAATAGTTTAATTTTTTAGATGAATTAGTTAATACATGAAATTTAATATGATATTAAAACACATAGATTATGAGTTCTAAATTTAACTATGACAAAAATAACTAAAAGGGTCATGATGAGACCAAAAAAAAAGTCTCAAGGATGGATTGAGTTTTGACTTATATTGAGTTCATGTTGTAGATTTAGTAGATTCTAGATATGAAAGGGGTTTTTAACAACTTAAACTTTTCATGGAACTCACTGGATTTATTTCAATTTTTCACGTGATTAATATGCGATAAGGTTACAACACACGCAAGAATGCAAGATGGTTCGTTGAAAAACTGGCATCTTTATCAACTTTTTTTTTTGGCGTCATTACACATGCTAGAGTCGCGCTTCTGAAGTAACATTACTAGAAACAAGACGTGGTTTTCCCATGGAACTTTCCTACATCTTTCCCATGAAAGACACAGATTTCGCCGATATTTCGGCAGTTTACGAAAAAGAAAGGCAAAGGGAGGACATGAGTTCCAGATGAAGGGCGCCATGCTCAATCTTTTTTTTTTATGCTAACATTTGTTATTATACTGTGTTATAGAAATTTTATTTAATATTTTATTTTTAGATGGAGCCATTTATTAACTCTTATATAATAATAAAGTAATATTTTATTATATATAACAAATATCTTCTATATTTTCATAAACCACGACATCACATTTTAATTCTAAATGAACCCTTTTTCGCAAGCCTTCACTTTTAGTTCAGAGAAGAAAAATAAGATTACACAGTTGCGTGCTCTACCATCACATTTATGACATCCAATACAATCAATTCTCTTTACTTGAGTTTGGATAAAATAAGCACTTCTTTCTTTTCTTTTTTTTTTTTTTCTTTTTTTTTTTTTTTTTTGGAAGCATGATAAGCACTTCTTTCGAACGGTGCAATAGGGTCATTTGAGTGACTAACTTGCAAGTATAACATATCCGGCCTCGTGCCCTCGTGCCCTCGTGCCACTAGCTATCGTTTTATCAAAATTAATGAAAATTGGACCAAGAACCTGAATACACCCGTCTGAAAAAATATAGCATCAGATGGAATGGTTTGATTAAACAAAGGTGATAATAAAAGAGAGAAGTTTTCTTAAATAACCTATTAAAAAATTAATTTCAAAATTAATTCAAAATTTTAAAAAATAATAAAAATAACTTTCAATCTTTGGACAAAAAACGACTATGTTTCAGTCGTTTATTGGGTTAGCGACTAAAACCCAGTCGCTGTTAGGGTCTAGCGACTGAAAGTTATTTTTGCTATTTTTCAAAATTTTGAGTTAGTTTGAAGTTAATTTTCTTATAAGTTATTTCAAAAATATCATTTAAAACAGAGAGAGGCCTTTGGTGCAATTGGTCTCAGAAAATCTTCCCATAGGGGCCTGATGGGGTAAACTATTCTCCATGTGTCCAATAGTTATCTTAGTTTTCAGCCAAACTTCCTTTCTAATTTTTATTTTCTATATGGGGTAAGTTGCTCGTAGCATTATAAAAATGAGTATTTTTCTAAATATTACTTGTCTCTCAAAATATAGGCTCCAATCCCACTTACCAGCTTAACAAAATACTCAACTTTATAGTATCAACTAATTTTTTTGTTCCTACAAACAAGCAAAGTGGGTACTTAATCCTAGGTAACTTTACTTCATGTAGGTAATATTCGCTGGGAACCTGGGGAAAATAAGTTAACGGTAACTAATAAATGCATACATGAACCAAACCATATTTCCCGCGCGTGCTATTTCCTAGACTACACTGGCACATTTATAGGTGCCTTTTTTGGTTTCTCCTTTTTACCCTTTATGCCTCGCTATATATCCTATGAATCTAACCATCTTATAGCTACTCCATATCAGCACAAGCCAGAGGAATATGATACTCTAGAGATCTGTACTACTCCCCATCAGATCTGTAAAATAGTAATCCCATATTTTTCAGTATGTATCTAGGATGCGTGCCAAACAATTAAAAAAAAGTAATCTGTTTATTGTATTTTCCCTCTCAAGAAAACCACTGCATATCTTATATTCATATGAGACCTTCCTCATTGTTTATTTTCTCTAAAATGCTGGTATTCAAGAGGTACCATGCTAAAAATATTTTAATTTTAAGTAAAAGACCGATATCTTTTTTTTCATAAAAATAATTAGACTACTTCTTGTTGTTATCTCTACGTCAAGATTTGTGCATTGGCCATCTAAGATTCACTTATCTTCTTTCCCTAACTCTAGTCGGTGGGCGAGGCCCATGACAGGTGGCGATAGGGCGCAACAAGGTGGTAGTGACATTGCTAGCTACGGGTAGCGCAATAGATCGACAGCTGGTGTGAGAGCAAGTAGGATAGGGGAATCAATAAAGGCAAAGAGATAGCGGGGAGGGAGCAACCAAGTTGAGGAAACAATGGGAGATAACGATGGGTAGTGTCCTGGCATGCTAGCAATTGTGAGGAGGATGGCACACTAGCCGAGGAAGGTAGTTGGGGTAGGGGCAATGGAGGAGAGGTAGTAACCGATGGCGGAAGATGATTGTTCCACCGAGAAATTTACCCTCTTTGGGTAAACTTTTAATTTTGTAGGCGTGCTAGTATACAAATTGAAAGGAGAGAACACATAAACATAAGAGAAACATGTATTTTTATTAATTCATTCTGAATTACAACATGTAAGTCTTTTTTGGGATTTTATATATTCTCATGCGCCTATGAAAATAAATTTGACGTCAAGGATTGCGCGATTTTGGTTCCTGGATTTTCGTAAAACTCCTAGTTAATTACATATGCAGATTTTGGATCTACAAAAGACTTGCGAGTAAGCTGCATCGATGGTTTTCATCTTTGATCTTCAAATTTGTCCTCTATGTATGCAATGTGTATGTTCATGCATGCGTGTAAATCCATAGTCTCGTCGGCCTATGGTGTTATCACAAAAATGCAGTTTTCGCCTCATCGGTGCCCAGCCTGAGTGTTGTTTGACCTCATTAGTCTTGAACAAATGGATGCCTTTGCCTCATCAGTGCCCAGCATTAATGGTGACTGGTTTCGTCAATCACGAACAAAGTGGTCACCTTCGCTTCGTCAATACTCAGCGACATGATGCATGGATGGTAATGGAGTTGTGATAGCGCCTTGACTTCGTCGGCTTCCAAAAATGCATATGACATGATATGGAGGCACATCAGGATATCCATCGATGGCTCAATATTCCAATCCTTGGATGAGTGTAGATGGTTTGGTATAATAATTTTAGGATAGATATGAAGTGACATGTCATGTATCTCTTTCAAATATGATCCTTTGGTATGATGAAAATGGATTTAGATCAACACATCTTGCACCTTTTGCAATCCAATCTCTCAACACAAAGAATCAGGCTCCCCTTTCTTTGTTGGAGGGGGGGGGGTGTGCTTTCTAACCTCTGATCAAGGTGGAATTTGGTGGAGATATTCTTACATGAGTCTTTTACTACTCATAAAAACTTGAGATCGATCGAGCCTCTAGATCAAAAGTCATCAATCGTGTATCACCACCATGTCAAGCTCAAATTCAACAAAACACAATCTAATTTCCACGATTTTATGGAAGCCTTCGGAACCTTTGATCAAGGTGAAATTTAGTGAACATATTTCTGCATGAGTTTTCTGTCAGTCAGAAAAATGTGAGTCCAATCGTACCGCTGGATCAAAAATTATCATCCATATATCACCAACATGTCAGACAAAAATTCAGCAGAACACCGGCTATTTGACTCAACATCAAACAGCCTCTGATGATTCACCTTAATAACTTCAGGAACACGTCTTGCCTCTTCCAAATCTGATCCTTTGGCACGATGAGAAGGATTTGGAGTGACGCATCTTGTGCCTCCCATTATTCAATCTATCGACACAATGAATCAAACTCTTCTTTGCTTGGTTAAATCAGGGCCTCATGATATGTTGCTTCCAAAATTTCTCCAATCTCCTCACTGGATTGGTAGATCTATTGTCACATAGGTATTCAATGGACATCTCTCCTTTGCCCAAATCAGACAATACTTGTACTAAGCCGACGCTCTTGTACAAGTCCTCCATGCAATACATGATACATGCTATGCAGATGGGAGCTACTCATCATTGATGGTCTCCTTCACAGCCTCAGATGCAACAAATAAAAGAGGAGAAGCAAAATAGGAGAGATGAGTGCTCAGAGAGGTTTCTCAAAAGAACTCTCTTGTCCTTAAGTGAAGTCGCGTAGAAGAAACACAGAAGAGTTATATGAGACGTTTCTCGTTAAAACTCTTCGTACATGGGGAGGAAGAGAATGTTCAACATCTTCAAGGTGGAGACCTCTCTCTATTTATAGGGGATGAGGAGAATTCAAATTATTTAATATTGAGGAGAGAATATAGATATTTGAATATTTTTGTAAAAAAAATTTCCAAGAGGTAAGGATATGACTATTTCAAAATAAGCTAGTCTTTTATCTCTTCTTTTTTTATTCCTTTTATTTTGTGATGAATTCCCTGAATATTTTGAGCCCACTTATTTTATATTTATTGCTCCA
The DNA here is from genome assembly GCA_019359835.1 of Pharus latifolius. Lineage (NCBI taxonomy): Eukaryota > Viridiplantae > Streptophyta > Magnoliopsida > Poales > Poaceae > Pharus > Pharus latifolius. Next base: position 9,288,074 of record CM033325.1, read on the forward strand.
CCTAGTTGTACACGAAAATATGTGTTTGAATTGAAATCAAGTTGACCAACATGTTATTTGGGTCCCAAAAATATCAACTCTGCTCGGATAAAATTATATAGGCAATTATGTATGGCTGCATTTATCTCGACGAGGAAAACACAACAAAATATTTATTTTCTTAATTTGAGCCTTAGGCTAAAAGTTATTATCACATTTATATTTCAACTCCTAGAAGACGTTCAAGTAGATTGTACTCCCTCAAATGTACCATTCAAGCCACAATGGTACATTAACTGGGTTCACCATATTTAGAGAATTCCAGAAGATCATGGAACCACTCATTTTGTTGTAGGACCCAAAAGTCATGTCCAATTTACAATTAGGTCCCTGCATCAGTTTGACTATAGTAGACTTTCTGATTTTTGTGTTCTTCATATTGCAACCTTGTATAAAGTATGTTCGTCATGTTATAAAGTTTTAAAATGATATAGAACACAATATTATTCTGACAAGCAACGAAAAAGTTAAGACCCATTTACAAATACGTCCTTACAGTAGTATTGGCGGGCCATCACTTGACTATATTTAAATTCTCACAAGTTAAACTAATTAATGAGGGCATATTAGATTCATGATTAGTCACAATCCACACCTGGACTAACTGTGCCACATGGCTAACTCGATGTACTGAGTTCCGGCTAGGTCGGCACACTAGACTGGCCAAGGGACTATTATGGCTGAAGTATATTTTTATGAGGTAAATTATACATCGTGATGTTTATATTAAACAATAAAACACAAGTATGTATTTATTTTCTCCCCTAAGCTTGTGTAAGGAAATTTTGCATTTTAACATTTTGATCTTGGGATTCATATGTCATAAAATGACGAATTTTGTTACAAAATTTCGTCTAACAACAACAAATTGGCAGGCATCATCAACAGCTGTATTAGAGGGTGTGGACAATCGACAAATCAACAAGTGATACCATCAACCATGGGTGGTGATGGACCGAGCAAGGGGATCAGTGGTGTGGAGGTGGTGGGGCAAAAGGGGATGGGGCCATATGGTAGGCTAAGCATAATTAGGCTTGCCCGATCCGGCCCACTCGACCTGCTTGAGTTTGAGCGGGTTGGCATAGCCCAACCTGAGGTTAAAGCTAGGCTTGGGCTCTCTACATCTGAACCGAGTCCCTCCAAAATTCAAAAAACCCGACTTGAACCCAACTCAACCCGAATTTTTAAATGTAACTCGATTAAACTCATCAGGCCCAATTCGAGCACAACCTAAATTTGATCGACTCAACATGTATACTGAGTTGGACAGAATCAAACTCAAGTCAGCTCGAATGGCCCAAGCTTTTTACTGGCTTGGCCCGATCAGACTCGATCTGAAAATTGCTCAGGTCTACCATAGGGGAGCGGGAGATATAAACTTTTTTTTTATTAAAAGAGCATGTATGTGAGGTGTACACGTGAAGTGCTGCCCTTAATTTTTATGTGTCGTATACCAAGCTACTTTTTGTCAAAAAGTGCACTACAACTAAAAATGACACTGTAAACGACTAATGACAAAGCTATTCTAGAGCTCTCTTTTCTCCTTTCTGCTACGCTACTTCACTTAATTACGGGCTTAATTTGGTCCCATTCAACCCATTGTAACTATATTAATACCTCTATAAAATAGTTATTAATTAGCAGGTACATATAAAGTAATAGCCATGATATCGATATAATAGCAAATTGGCAACAAGGGCACTATTTTAATTCCAGGATAATCTTGCCATATAAAAAAGCACTGGTACTTAAAAAAATGTTTGCATGTGGCATTAGCATTATAAAAGGTTAGGATATATTCATAGTTATAATTGTACTAGTCAAACAACGTTTCCTGGGCATGCACTTGCCCTAAATAATTGGTCCTACCACACCAATAGTTTATCTAGTGGTGAACATAATTATATCTTGTATGATTCGGAATTAAAATATTGCTAATTAATATTTATGGGGCATAAGGTTGTGATCTCTTAGTGGATGTGGCCATGTTGGGTGGCTTGCCCATGTCAATGTGAGGTTTTATAAAAGAAATGTTAACCATAGAAACATGATCCAAGATATAATATAACTTAGCCCTAATGATAGAGTAAACACAAAGAACACAAACATTAGAAGAAATTTAGAACCAACTCAACTTGGTTTGCCTCCCCATTGCATTAGTTTAATGGAGTAACATAAAAGAAGCCAGACAAGAAAGAGCCTTTCAAGTATTGGGTATCTCTTTTCTTAGACCTCATTATAATGGCTTCAGCCTTTAAGGCCTTTTAGTTTTAGTTCTTTCTATACAATTGTCTTATAGGATCCACATCTCAAAATAATACAAGTTGGCAATATTATAACCAACAAATATAATAGCCAAATCAATTTGATGATCTACCTATTATTTTTTTAATAAATATCTTATGAGTGGCTTTTTTTTATTGAAATGTGTAATGTGGTCCTGTCACATGTCTTGATGCACCTGGCCTGATTTTTCTAAGCCTAGAAGAGCCATGCTGCATGGTTTGTTTACTTGGAATACTACTATGTTTTAAATTTTTGAGAATACAGAATTAAAATTATGCAACTACGAATAGATCTGTGCTAGGTTTAAACGCTATCTTGGCCTGACGATAACCCTAGTATCACTTATAAGAATCCAATCCTAGTCCAATTCGAAAACAATTTATAAAATCCAATCCAATCTTAATCTCTTTTTAATATAATTTTTACCCATTTCCAACTCTTAGAATCCAACTTATTTGGACCCAAAAAGACCTATTTGGACTCTAAAAAGACTTAAATACCATAGAAAGTGGAAAGAAAAAAAATAAGATCCAACTCTTACCCTAATTTATTTTGAAAGCTACCCTAATCAAATCCAACTCTAATTTATTCTCAACTCATTTGGACTCACCCAAAACCAACCCATTCCTTTTGGATCCATTTAGATCCTACACTTTCCCAGCACTATCTATAAATTACTATTCTTATAAATTCATCTTTATTAAAAGAGTTGCATAGTTGCCCTTGTGGGTTGTGGGCCTATGCTTGTGTGTCATTAAGTTTATAAAGTAAACTTGTTGCATCAAACTAGCTATAGTGCGACCTAGACTGCTCTTATAAGTGTGATCTAGCCAGTCAAGCTTGAGCAAGTCATGAGAATTCCGGTGGGCCACAATGAAAAATCGATCAGGTAGGACCGACTCAAGTGAAGCATTGCAAATTTTATGTGCCTTAAATTGAACTAGACCCGATCAGGCTCAAACAAGTCAATCGACTAGGATAAGCTAGAGTTGAGTGAAATTTGGTTAGGTCTAACCCAAACTCTTAGTGGTACCCCATGAAAATCCCCTTATCCATGTTCCTCTTGGCTATAGTGAAGCTAATTTCCCTCCTTTTCCTTCCAATTGTTGAAGAGTGCCACTTGGAAAAATCAAAGAAGAATAGGCAATTGCAAAATAGGATTGGAAAAAAATAGGTAGGGGAGTATTAGAATTCTTTTTTAAAAAATCGTATACAAAAATCCAAACAAGATGGCTGAAATCTTGGGATAAAAATAGAAAAAAAGAAGCTTCTATTGTAAATTATACAGTAGCCGTGTTGCCGATGGGACACAATCAATCCACACAAGTAATCACAAAAATAAAGAGATAAAATAGAGAGAGAATAATAGATAGTAATTCTTCTTTTTTTTTATCCCTCTCTTTACAAGGTACAAATCTTTATATAAACAAAAACTAGGGTTGTTGATGAACCAGTAGAAACACCAAAAATCTTTGATGTCCCGCAAGTGCACAGAGTCAATTGTAGCTTTTGAATGAGTAAGGTTGTCGATCCCTTGAGAATGCGATGTGACTTTCTCTCGACAAAAGAAACGTTTTCTGAAACTTTGTATTAGTAGCAAGGGAAAAAAAAATAAAAAAGGTAAATATATAAAGTTTAGATTGAGTTCTAATGAATCGGAACAATCTCTCGAATTTTGATTTATCAATTTAATAAATAAATTGCTGAGATTGATTTTAGTGTTTATTGTAATCAATTTAATTCTATTATGTAGGCAGTTAATCCTTAAAAAGATGCATCCCGCTCTCGCAACACTACTACATCCCATAATCCACCAGCATGCATCCCACTCTCACAATGTCACTACACAATCCGATGAACCCTTATACTTTGTGATTAACCGTTGTACTCTTGAGTAAATAATCTAAACCCCCTTTTGTTTCTCTAGCTATCCCTACAAAGATACAAATCCAGATTAGATACAAGTTCATAAGATGAGGATTGATTAATTCTCCGTCCACTTTCACTACTTAAGAGAAGTAACTGAGAATCAGATCAATATGAGCATCTAAGTACAATCTAGCATTAAGCAAGTCATGCCAATGAAACAAAGAAAAAAAACAAGTAGATAAAAAGAAATCACCCCATATTTTATTCATAAACTGAATTCCCTACATCCAGAGATCGCTATAGTTTTACCCCGATATCTATCCGGTGGACGTAGTCACCGTCTTGAACATCTCGATTACAAAAGGAATCAAACTAAGAAAAATATTGTTGAAATTAACTAAAAGTGGATGATGGCTTCTCTAGTCGAAGCACTTTGGGAGATGAAATCCTCGACATCTTGATCAACCCCTCCCCACGTCCTTTTATAGTCCCCAGGAATCAAGAGAGCTTCAGAGTAGTTTTTCTGCTCATATGAAGGTCAAATGAATCTGAGATCTTCACTACTGCAAGCTGTTTGACATTATTTGTAATCCAGAGGTGCATACAGGTTAACCATACTGGTTGCCAACCTGTATGTCAACTCGTATGTGGCTTTGTTAACTTGTGTTGCTTCTATTATGGGGTCTAGAGCCACATACTACTTGCAATACTAGTTATAAACCAGATGCAAATTGTATCCTTCAAGATTCTTCATCATTTTCATGTGATTTTTGTCTCCAAACCTTCAAACGAGGGATTAGGATAAATCAAGAGTAATTAAACTAAATATAATGAAATATAAACATAAGCTAACACAATTTGAGGTGATTAAACTATGTTTTTAAAAGAAAATGATAATACATAACAGTAAGAATTCACCGTTACCAATTGTCCTAGGGGCAGTTTTGATAATGTCCACAAACAATTCCTTTTAAAACGCACCACCTTGGGCATTACCATAACATGCATATGTCTCATTAAAAATTTTGCCAAAAAACCCAGTGGAAAAAATAGTCAAAGAAAAGAGCATATATCATACGTATTATTTGTGTTACATATTTTGTCTCATTAAAAACCTTCAATTATGAAAACTTAGTGGGAAAAACTTAATTGAGGAAAAAGAATATAACATTGATCTTCAAGTTATAATTGTATTGCACTTTGGGATCTTAATAATTCTAAATATGTTGAGTAATAAAATTAGATAAAAACATTCAGAGCCTAATCTAGGTGAAGACTTTCATGGTCTAAAAACTCATAATTTCTTAATATTTGCTTCCCTTGAAGACAACAGTCTTACCAGCCTACGCATTCTCATGCCATAGACATACTTTTCAAAAGTATACGCAGATAGAGATTTAGTGAGCAAATTTACCATATTATCATTAGATCTAGTTCTCTGGATGCTTATCTCACCCATTCTTTTGGAGATCTTGAGAATAAAAGAACTTGGGAGTAATATATTTAATCATGTTACCTTTAACATATCCAATATCAATTATGCAACACAAACAACATTGTCCTCATATAGAAATAACTAGAGGGGTAATTGCAGTTGCAATGCCACATGAATGTTGATATGACATATCATTTTCTAAACTATACATATGCACATGAGTCTTCATATAATGCAATTATTTCTGAGTGATTTGTAAAAGTTATCACCAATATCTGTTTGAAATACCTAGGACCTGACATTGTGGGGATCAAAGAAATAGTTAGTATCCGAATAACCCACCAAGGTCATCTCTTAATTTTTCTAATAATATAAATCAATATCATTGTACCCTGAAAATACCTGAGGATATGTTTGATGTCATTCCAATATCTTATGGTTGGAGATGCTCTATATCTTGCTAGAAAATTTACTGCAAATGCAATATTAGGTTTAGTGCAATTTGCGAGATACAGCAGTACTCTTATAGCGCTCAAATAAGAAATTTCTAGTCCCAAAATTTCCTCATTAATTTCTTTTGGTCTAAATGGGTTTTTGTCTACTTCCAGGGATCATACAACCATTAGTGTACTAAGAAAATGAGATTTATCCATATTGAATCTATCCAAAACCATCTTCAGGTAAGTGAACTAGTGAATAAATAATCCTTCAGGGAGGCGCTCGATCTACCGGTAGAGGTAATATTTGGTTTTACGTACCCAAATCTTTCATTTCAAACTCAGTCTTTGGGTATGAGTTTGCTTCCTCAATAATTGCTTTGTGGTTCCAATGATATTTATGTCATCAACAAATACTGAAATGATGCATAAGCCATTTAGTGACATCTTTCTGAATATACAAGGACAAATATCATTATTAACATATATCTTTTTTAGGAGGAATTCGCTTAGTTGATTGTACCACATTCTACCCGACTATTTCAGGCCAAACAGCGACCTTTGCAATTTGATTCTATACATGTTGCAATTTTGTTTCATGTTAGGGATTTTAAGTACTTCAGAGACTTTCATATAGATATCAGAATCTAATCATCCATATAAATATGCGGTCACAACATCTATTAACTACATATTAATTAAATTCATACCTATTGTCAGAGCTATTAAGTAGAGAAATGCAAATTCACCCATAACGGGAGAATAAGTTTCCTCAAAATTAATACTGGGTCTCTATGTAAACCCTTGAGCCATCAATCTCACTTTATATCTCACCACCTCATTTTTCTCATTTTGTTTCTTATAAAAACTCATTTGTATCCTACAGGGATAACATTTTGTAGCGTTTGAAATACTAGTCCAAAAATTTTTCTTTTATTTAGCGAGTGTAGCTCAGCCTCAATTACTTCCTTCCATTTTTCCCAATCTAAGCGCTTCTGGTACTCTACAATTGATTTTGGTTTTGGATTCAGATTTTCATTTGAAATGAAGTAAGCAATTGTGGAGACAAAGAAACTATTGACAACTGTAGTGTTTCTATCATAAATGTCTTCAGTGTCCACAAATTCATGGATATCTTACAATTGATATCGACCAATTCTTCATGATTTCTCAAAATGATAGAGTTTGGTTGTTCTACAATCCCAAATTGTGTTGTGCACATGCTAAGTTACTGGGATTTTTATCTTCAAGATGCATATCTTCAAGAGGTTTCTCATTTTTAGGGTGAGTCCCTTCAAAAGATTTAGGAAGTAATTGGCTATTGTTATCATACCTTTGTCTCTATGGATGTCTCTGTGGATTAAGATCTTTTACACCAATAGGTCTCTCCTACTTTCGGTGTAAGGGAGCATCAATGGATTTACTATTTTCCCATGGTATTTCTACTCTTTCATGTCCATTTACTACAAGTATGTATTATTTAGTCACTCTTTTGTAATTAGTGAAAGCATCTAGCAGGTTATTTGCTAAATTTTACAAATTAAATATCTTTTGAACTTCTAGTTCATCTTGATTAGTGTGTGGATATTGATATTGAAAATATTTTTCACCCCATGAAATTTCACAACATTCAAATTTGGACTTTTATCTCCCCCTAATGCCGGGAATTGATCTTCATCAAATATGCAATCAGTGTACTATACTGTAAAAAATCTCATGTCATGGGCTTATGATATTTGATGATTGACAAAGTTTCATAGTTAACATATATCCCCAACTTTTGATAGGGGCCCATGGAGATACGCCGGGTGGTGATATCAACACATATACAACGCAGCCAAAAATTCGTAAATGGAAAATACTTGGTTCTTTCCCATGCACTAATTGTAAGGGAGAATAATCCTGATATGCAGTAGGCCAAACTTGTATTAATGCAGAAGCATGGATTGCATGTCCCCAATTATTGATTGGTTACTTTAAATTTTGTAATAAAGGTCTAACAATAAGTTTCATTCTTCTAAATAATGATTGAGTATGAACGTGAGGGACTTAATTCTCTACTTTTATGCTCAAAGTCATATAACAATCATCAAAAGATTTCAAGGTGAATTCATCGGCAGTATGCATTTGGATGGACTGGCTCTGATGATCCAGAAACTAGGTTCTTAATTCTATAATTTTAGTAATTAGTTTCACAAAAACATGATTGCGAGTAGGCAATAAACATAAATGAGTCCACTTAGTGAAAGCATATATCAGGACCATAAAATATCTAAAAGGTCTTAATACCGGTTGAATTGGTCCATATATATCACCCTAAAATCTTTGAAGAAAAACAGATGATTCTTCCTTTATTTTTGGACGAGCAGATCTCATAATTAATTTACCTTTTGCACAGACACCACAAATAAACTTTTTAGAAGTAAGGAAGTTTTTAATTTGAATATTATGACCAACAAAATTATAATCCGACGCATCATATTTTGCCTAAAATAACCCAAAAGCTCATACCATAATTTGAAGAAATTTGGGTCTTTAAAATTTAAACTCATCGCAACACATTTTTCATGGTTGAATATGAGTATAATACAATCCAGAGGAAGAAGATGAGAGCTTTTCAACCACTTGTTTTTGACATCCAATTGATTTTATCATGAAAAGATATTCAGTATCATTCTCTTTGTTGGTCTCAATATAGAAATCATTTGCACGAATGTCTTTCAAACTCAAGAAAGTACGCTTTGATTCAGGATACAATAAAGGACTATTAATAATTATTTCTGTATCCATAAGGAGAATCAATAAAACTCTTATGGAGCCCATGATTGACACATTATTATTGACAATTGTCATTATGTTCTCTTTTCTTTTTACTAGAGTTTGAAAGTATTTTGTATCTTTTATGATAGTGTGTGTGGTACAACTGTTTACCAGATATAATTCTCGCTCATCCGCCATGGGTTGCACAAGTAAGATATTCTAAAAGAATAGTATAGTAAATAAATCAATGATAGAGCATAAGACATTGAAGGAAAACGGGCTACTACTCTAGCGATAATTTCAAAAATTTTAAACCGAAAACCCAAGAACCATGTAAGTATAAAACCATAGATCAAGAGATTTACCACTAGACACGCGGATGCGATAACACAGCAGCGGAAGAAGAGTCGATGTCTCAATCGAATCGTGATTAGTAGTGCAGCAGTAACAGCTGCACCTTTATGGAAGTCCACACGTCCAGGAGCAGTGCGTGTTCGTGTGCTAGCACCATCACACGCAGCTAGGGTTTTACGAGATCTATCTCGTGGATTGTTGTAGCAGTCAGAATAGATCAGATGATGGATGCATGCCCACCACACTTCTTTTTATAGGGCCTTACAGATAAGTCTTACTCAAATGCGAACCATAATCCTAATGTTAAACCCATTACCAATAGGGGATCCACTTCAGATCCCATCCGAATTAATACTCCAATCCGTTAAGCGTGTGATCTTGTAGGTTCGTATATATTTGGACGCAACCGAAAACAACTTCCCGAATCACAAGTCATAAGCGGTCCCTAACAAGACATTATGACTACCTGCATGTACACGAAGATCATATCTGACGAATCTATACAACTTATCATGGATTATCTTTTTGCCTCACGATATCAGATCAAACTCAAGGTGAGAAACATGTCATCCTTAAATAGCTTGGTCCTTTCTTGATCTTGTAATAGACTAACTTTTCTATAGTTGACTCTCAACTATATTCGGCATGGCCATACACTTTCTTAGTCTAATTACATCTATATTCAGCAGGCCATACACTTTCTTGCTGCAAAATCAACTTGGAGTGTTTAGTATAATTCTTAACCTTATACTGCTATTGGAGTACAAGTTTATTGGCATGAAAAGTAAATAAAATCTTTTCTATCAACTCATTCTCTGTAATTTTTTGCTCATAATTTCAACTAAGAGACAATATAGCAGATAGATGAATTATATGTAGTTATAGACTTAAAGTATTGAAAATGAAAGTTCAGCCAATTATATTGTGCTTCAGGGGAGACTATGGTCTTTTGCTAGTCAAAGTGATTCCTTAGGGATTCCCATAATGCCAGCGGATTCATTTCAGTGAGATACTATTTTTTAGGTCTTTGTTCAGATGGTGTCGAAGAAAATTAGTATCTTTGTCTTCTGAGCATCTGTGCACTTAGATTTCTGAAGGATTGCCTTATTGAGATCATTCGAGGTCATATGGATCTCAACATCAAGAGTCCATGTTGAGTAATTATTTCTATCAATACCAAGTTCGATAAATTCTCTCTTTGCAATATTAGACATACTTCCTATAAGTTTTTATTCCATGCAAAAATTGATAAATTTACTGCATAATATTTATTTAATCATGGAACAAGTATGTAGATATCATAAACAGATGAATAATGAGTGAGGAAAACATTTTCCAGATAATAAAGAATATTCTATAATTTTCCCGCATTTTTATGAATTAAATTCAGACCAGAAACAAATTTTTATAATTTCAATACATGCAGAAATATAAATATTAGATTTTCTAAATTCATTTCTAATATTCTAAATACCAAAGGACACAAATGTATGAAAATAAAATTTCTAGGGGGCCAAATATAAAAATTGTCAGAGTAGAAGCCCATTTATTTAATTTTTGGGAAAAATAGGGATCAAATTATAAATTGCTCGTCAAAATGGTTTTTACAATAAATTCCCAAAATCCGAAGGGCTAATTTTTAAAATTTCCAGTCGAATTTGTTTTTCCCGTAAAATCTGAAAAAACCGGAGGAATGGCAGCAACACGCATCATTTGGAAGGTGGGGGAGACTGCGACGACCGCAATCAGTGGTGACACACGACTCTGCTGTGGCGACTGGGAAGGTGCACGATGGCAACTTCGGGCCATGGTGGCAGCACAAATGACACGTCTTTTTTTTAGAGAGATTGAACAATAATAATCTAGTCTATATTTGCTGCACGCAACAGAATTATGTCAAATTTAATAGTGCATCCATGCTCGATGGGATCTGAACATATGTATTAGCCGATACTAATTATAATATCAATCTCACCACAAGACAACCGAATAATAAAGACTAAACCTATCTAGGGTGCATGTCTAAACATATAAAAACGTGTGATTTCTTGAAACAAGCAAAGAATTTCAACTTGCATGGAAAGGCAAAACACGGCATCAATAGATGACAGATGTAAAGTCATAACAGTATAATCCATAACTAAACATTATCAGTAGCGGGATCGTTTTTTTTTTTTTTTTTGTATGCAACAAAACTAAATCAAATAGAACCAGGCTTAACAAAACACCGATGAAACATGCACATAGCAACGCTGACACGTATGCGCATATCGGGAAAGATACACCATACCATGGTACAAAAGCACGCGAGAAAAAAATTAACAGTAATTTGGTCTCAGATCTAATGCAATAGCCGCGCATAAAAAGAATGTACTAAAGTATAGATGAAATTTTGTATCAAGCTCTTGTACCATAAGCGGAAATTAGATCTAAACGTAAAATCTCATATGTGAAAATTAGAACGTGTATATTTGAGTATAAGTCATAATTATGAAAACGTATTAATTTGTAATGATTTGTGTTGATAATGTGTTATATATCATAAAATTGTCATGTTGTTTGTAGGGCACAATCTGTTCACATGAGTAATCACAGAAATAGAGAGACAAAATAAAGAGAATAGGATATAGGAATTTTTTCTGTTCTTTGGTCCTCTCTTTACATGATACAAAATTTTATATGGACAAAAGTTAAACTTATCCTAGGACAATTCGGTAATGTTTGCAAACAATTTCTCTTACAACTTTTTGTCTTAAATTCTATAAGAAGCCCCGTGACTTGTTGGATTTTACTTAGACAACATGGATAAATCAAAACATGTATCTAGTAAATTTTGTAAATAGCTTAGATAAATCTGAACCTTCTACTGTTCTTCATCGAATCATCTCTCTATATGAAATTTCCTATAGAATTTTTGTCCAAAATCTGTCCTTTGGAGGAACTTCGTTAGTGTTCCCTTGGTGAAATAGTCACTGTTGACTTGTTTGAATAGACTCTTAATAATCTGGATATGGAAGAGACAATGAATTGAATCTCCATCCAAAAATGGACAAAATTCTAAATTACCAAGGTATGTTGATCAGCAAAGACAGTTAGGCTGGTCCAACTTACTTTTTTTAAAAAAAGAAAAAAGTAGACTCCATGAGATAATCATGAAGACTAATTCTCCTACCGCATTTCCAAGGTTTGAAGTGTTGAACATCATCATAATCATCACCATATTAACAATTTCGTAAACGTCAAATTTTTAATTGTTTCTTTAATACTTCTTGGGTATGATGTTGTACTCTTTAGTTTATGTTATCTTCTATATATAGAAATCTTTCTTTTTTTAAAAAAAAAGTTTTGAATTAGACTGATGGAACTAGGATTGAAAAAAAAAATCAAAATTTATGAGTTATTCAGAATCGACACAAAGATCAGCTCGAATCAGAATTGACTTGTGTATTAAACAGATCGAGCCCGAGCCTGAGATGAAACTCGAGTCAAAGTTCAAGCCGACTTTGAGTCTTCTCAAGCTCGCTCAAACTCTTGACTTGTTAAAACTCAAATCTTCTATTTATAATGTGCATTTTCGAATCGTAACCATTCGAGCTCAAGCTGAACCCACTCAGACCTCATAAGTAATGCAAATTTTAATTGCATTCATTTGCTATTGAGTCTTATCAAACCGAGTTCGAGCTTAGTCGAGCTTGCTTCGAGCCGAGCCCGATCCTGACTCCGAGCTCGTGAAAATTTTGAGCCAAGTTTGAGTCGAGTCCAATACACTGTCGAGTCTGACCCGAGCCAGCCTAGGCTTGCTCAAGTTGGACTCATTTCTAGCCCTAGCTAGAACTAATTCTTCTCATAATATAGTAACACAATCTACCCTGATGAGGAGTCAAATCGTGAGCACTCACACAATATCAAGTAGTATTAACCGCTGAGCTGCCCAAGGGCGATGTTAGTTGCGTTTGGCCCGATTTATCTGGATTTCAACTTCTCAAATAAGCTAAAGTTAAGCCAAATAGAGGTTTAAATTTCAAGCTTATCCTTTAAATTAAAGCACTTTTAGTAAGGATGAGAAAAATCCAACTGAATCAAAATAACTAACCTAAATCAAACCAAAATTGTTGAATCAAACTTTAATTTGGTTCGGTTTGGTTTTAATTTTGAAAAACCGAAATAGCCAAAATAACCGAATTAATACATTGGTATTGACTTATTTATCTAAATTTAGTATATTTTAATAATATAAAACACATTCATATTGATAAAAATCACTGATTATGGTGATCAACATTTTATTATGCCCCGCCTTTCAATAATATAATGCATTAATACTTAAATATGTGTATATTCTTTAATGTATGTAATAATAAATTATTGATTAATATCATAAAAAGTATTCTACTTTTAGAAAACAACAAAACCGAAGTAACCGGCTGAATTAACCGATTTATAATTCGATTAAGTCGGTTCTAGAAACTATAGAAACTATAAAAGCAAATTAATAATTCAGTTATAAAATTTTGTAAAACTAATCAAACTAATCGAATTCTCACCGCTACTTCTAGAGCTAGAATTTTCAAATAAACTTAAATCTTTCACCACTAACTTGTTGACTTTATAAACTAAAGATGGCTTATGCTACTAAGTTGAAATTAGTGGCAGAAAGAGCTTCTGAAGATAAGAAAAACAATATTATGAGACGGTCTGATGCATTCTTGTAACATGTTTATTTGTATAGTATTTTTTTTTTCATTTCCCTTCCCTTCCCCTCCTCCTTTCTTCTGTATATAAACTTTTTCTTCTATAAATTATGGCACAGTAGGTTACTTTCTTACTGTTTTTCTTTAAAAAAAAAAGCTAATAAATGTAAACTAAACTATGCTAAGTGCGCCCTCGTGGTCCAATTCTCCAACGGTACGTCAAGTTCAAAATTAAGTTGTTAGAGAATAATACCACACATGCTATTCGCACTTAAGAAAAAAAAATTATTAATATATTTACTGAATTAAAATTAATATCATCGTCACGCCCAGTTTTCCCTGCATATTTGTGCGAAAAATAATGCATGCCTAGTACACTATTATGAAATAACATAATTTCACAGCAATTTTACAACTACAAAATTTTGCTATGATAGGTTTTGGAGTAATTTATATTATAATAGTATAAATATTTTAATTTAATCATAAAATATTGACATCTCATTAACTCGTAGGTTCTATACATATATTAATTTCATATTCAGTATCATTTGTAGTGTCCTATACCGAATTTTCTCATTTTTTATACTTTTGCTTTCTGAAACATTTTCCAAACTAAAGTTTAGAAGACTAGGAACTAATTTTACTTTGCTTAAGAAAAGCTTAAGTTTGCTGGGTTCCAAAAAGATGGAATAACACGTGGTGCAGATACAAACAAGTGATATTGGCCAGTGATTTTTGGAATAAACTATACGCACAGCTGGAAACAAAATCAAAGCCCTAGAAATCTATGCGTAGGTCAACATTATTTAATCTGCCAGATAAATTAAATAATCAGCAGCATAAAATACAGCATAGAGAAATAATTAATCTCTTAAACTATCCACCTAGTGCTCTTTAGTTTTGTATCCTCTGCCATGTAGTTTAAACAGCATAAAACTGTATACATAAAATATACATGTAATCCTCAAGATAAAACAAAGACTGGGTTTTTTTTATTTCATTAGCTTTGATGTATTACCTTGCTAACTCTTAATAAATCTTTTTTGTATTCACATGTATATCCGGACAGTTAAAGTGTGTCCATAAAAAAGCTGTGGTGGATTCGTCTCTCAATTTCATTTATTTTCATATATTTGTTTTAGTATTATGTTGTCATGTGTGGATGGTTTGGTGGGATGAGACATGTGTTGACAACAAATAGATACTACCACTTCTAATAGCAGTTTTCTTAAATAAATAAATTTATAAAAAAGGATTTTTTAAGTTAAAATAAAAGCGAACAAGAAATTTAATACAATATTTTCAGGAGAAATTTTAAATCTTTTACACTATCGATCGCAAACGGTACGAGATGGTGTTTAAACTGAACTGCAGAGGAATCTGGTATCTGTCGGGTGCGGATCCAAGCGACGGAAATTAGATGTCTAGTGGAATTGGTAACCTTCTTTTATTGAATCATTGTACGAGTAGGTTTTGATTAATCTACGAAGCAAGCCTCCAATTAACAAGTGACAGAGCAGCAGAATAATAATAATTAATATAAACAAGAAGCAGGCATCACTTTAGTGAAAGTACACAAGAAATTGTGAAATAATTATATCCCCATCGGTCCAATTATTAAATAATCACATTGCTGAAATCTTATTTTCTAATCACTGCCCTTGAAATGGACAAAGATGGTTCTGGATTCCAAGGTAGTCTAAAGATATATTTGCAAGGAGCACAACTAATTTTCATGTAGCCAACTATTAGTAGTTGAATTGATGTAGTATCTGCATTATCTAGTTAAGTATCAGGAGTTGGTTCTCATCAAAGATATATTTGATGGGTTATTTGTAGATTTTTGAGATTTAATCTCATGATTTTTTAGTTACTATGTCTTTACATTAGTTGTGCTAACTAACTCTTCTTAGCCTTATAAAAAAACTAATTTTCATTGCAAGCCTCTATATAAATTGAGTTAGACTGGAGGTCTTTTTAAAGGAATGCGATCACCTTCTTTCTACTAACAAGAGTTAGACTGTGTCAAATATTTGCATAGTAATCCAAATTTATCATAGCGTGGAGTTAAAAAATTTCCCACCTCTTATTATCGTCCTCCGACCTGTCATCACCAACAATAAACACCCTCCACCCACACACCCTCCAATGGCCCCTCTCCTACAATTTAGCCCATCTGTTATCCCCTTCAAAAGCCATGAATGGCAAAAGCTACAAATCATTTGATTGGAATTGGGGGGCGGGGGTTAAGAAACACTTAGATGTAGTGGCGGATCTAGAAACTAACCATACAGGGGATAAAAATAAAAAAGGATAGTATATATAATAATACTCATATATAAAATTTGATAAATTTATATACAATTTCAAAATTTAGAGTAAGTTTCCGCAAAACAATCCAATTGAAGGATTTTTCTTTAATATTTATGGGACTTATACATAATTTTAACAAATTACGAGAGGCACATTATTATCGAATAATTAGCATTTAAAGGACTTCCTTACAATTACAAAAATTCAAGGGTTCAAGTGCCCACCCTTGTCCCTTAGTAGTTCTGCCCATGACTTTGAGCTCCTCTCCTACCTTGATCCCACTTTCCCACGCCATTCATAAGTAACAAGTATCGCTAGGTACCAGGTGATAAGATCCATTGAATCTTGTACTTTCAACGGCTTAAAAAAATCTGGTGAAATGTAAAATTAAAGAAAAAAACATATCCGAACCGGTTACTCTAAAATCTAAACACAATAAGTTATGTGTTTTCACAACAATTGAAGGCAAATGTAGAAAACAAGATATTGCTCAAAATTTCGTCCAAACTTGATGTGAGTGTTGTCTAATGCAAACGGCATTGTTAATGGCATTCTTTTGGCCAAAATGTGATCTTTTTAGATATAAAAATTGAGCTTGCAAGGTGACAAACTAATGGCTTCTACATAATGCCAACGAATAGTTCGGATAAGAAATGGGCAATTGATAAAAAAGAAAAAGGCTTTGTTAAGAAAAGGAAAAGAAAAAATACTAGCAAATATGGGCTGAGAAAACTACTGAGAAAAAAAAAAGAAATAAAGGAAGAAAAAGTGGAGCTATGTAAAAGGTCAAAAGAGAGTGACAACAAAAGAATGTTCACTTTTCCAAGAACAAGATGTAAAAATATTCTTTGTGCTAAAGTTTAGTTGAAACAAAAATATATATGAAAAATAAAAGAAACCATAGGGTGCTCTTTGTGTTCCCACATACAATAGAATTCATGTATTTATCAAATTACAATTAACACCTTCTAGAAATTTTTCCAAACTTAATCCACTTCTTTCTTTAAAGAACAAGGAGTTAGTTATGCCACTTGCCTGAAAGATAATGGAATTAAATTATGGTATTATCAATTTAATCTCTAAAAATTATCACAAATACTTAAAACCATAATTTATAATGGTTGGGATTTGAACTCTAATTTTTGCCAAAAATTCAGGAGGCTTTACCAATTGTACTACACCTAGTTGATAAATTTAACCCATGTCTTGGTGTCAATTAAACTATATTTATAATTTTCCGATGATAGACTAAGTTTTTAACTTCTAGGGAAAAAGTGACTAGGCCCATCAAAGACAATCACAAGAAAAAGGCAAGTGATTGATTTGAGTTGGGACAAACAACTAAGTACACAAGGCATCACCTTTGGTCATTGCATAAGCCATGTGGTCAAATAATTAAGGGGGTGTGTAATGTTGTACTAGACTAGCTCATGGCTTGACTTGTACTACTTTTGTTGTTGTTTGCACTAATAATATACTTAGTAGTATAATCTCAAGAAATATATATGAATTGGCTAAGGTCATCCCCCTACCCAAATGATACGTTATTAAGTTGGACCAAGTGATCAAGTGGCCTTTTTGTGAATGGACTTCAATATACAGACAAGATAATTTTTTTTTTCCGATGCATGTATATTTCCTTATCATATGAAGTAGCTCAATCTTTGAGTTATATAACGCTCCACATAACACACCAGTGGACCACAGACATCTGTAGATCTAATTATGTGGATGGCAATATAGATGGATTCCCATAAGTGCATGTTTTAGTTAAGTTTCCATACTAGCTTGCTTTGACATGGTGATAGCAATTTTGATATCAATATGAATGATAATTGTTGTTGATCATGCTATATAGTAAATAGTGATGAGATTGGAGACTCATCGCTTATAAGAATTTTCTATATTAATTAATTAGCAAAAGAAAAAACCGCTAAAACTATCATTTTATCAGGAAAAAATTAAAAAGAATACATATGTATTTTATTTTGTTGGTCTGGATTACAATGATATAGAATCATTTGATAAGCTTTGAAATTCATAACCAATCAACTTCAAATCCTAGGCATGATTAATTTTTATACAAACTGTACTGTCAGTTTTTATGATATACTTTTAAGAATTGAGTATAAATTAAGCTGGGCAACTGTACAAGAATTTTGGCTAATTTGTATAGTTCAATTAAAGCGACTAGTAATTAATGTATAGTTTTTAGTCAAGGGACATGTGCAGAAGAAAAAGGTTGTCAAAAAAAATATCCTATGTACAGTAAAAAATAATCCCCTTATAGCTCCTATAAACAGTAGGCTTAATTAGTTCCAAGGGTCCATGTACCTTGCCTTTTGTGGGTGTTGAAAGATCAATGCAGAAAAAGTCGAACATTTTGAGTACGAAAGGCGCCCTACACCTAGAAATATATAATATATCCACAACATTAAAAAAATAAACTCATCCACAATATAATAGACCATGGATGAGGCAATCAAGAAGGATGCTTTAACTTTAAAGTAAACAAACACAAAAGATAAGATATATTTAGATAGCAACGTTAGAAGCAAAGACAATTAGACAAAAGAACAAGCGAGGGCAATATAAATAAGTGTTCCTTTCTCATCTCTCCACCTTAAAACTCTTCCATGCTCGAAGCTTCAACTACGCACTCTTCGCCGTGAGGGCGAATTAGAGAGCCGTCAGGGATTCCACCGGCGGTATGGTTGGAAAAGCGCGGCTGTGACAAGACCGTCGGGGATTGTGTCGGCGGTGAGGCTGTGCGAGCGTGAGGTAAGAGATCACTGACGGCTCTTTGGTTCTTGTGTAGGATCGAGTTGCTCGGAAGCTTGTCATGGGTCAACAACTCAAGATTAGTGGCTTGAGATGAGAAAAGCCGGCACAAATTGGCTACAAATAGCTTAATTCGCGTGGGAAAAGACTCGGAACACGCGGCTCGAGACTGACCGGCGGCGTACAGGATTGAGCTTTTCGAGGTGGCGTGTGCTTATAAACTTCCTCTGATCAAGTTGAATGGCTTGTACTGGGTCTTGTAGTAGTTATTTAAGTGATCTCGTCAGACATACGGCTGAGCCTACCACAAGCTGGAGCTCGATTGTCTGGTTCTTTCATTTGAGTTTGGAATTGGACTTGGAATTTGGAACTCGGCTCATTTTGCTCGATGACGAGCACGTGTAGAGCGTGAAATTGTGCAAATCTCGAGTTCAACTCAGTCATATATGGCATTAGTGTGATAATTAGTTTTACATTATTATCAAAATTGTATTTGATAAAATATAACTCAGTGTCTTATTAATTGATGTGTGGGTTTAAACTCTATATGTATATTCACAACCACTGTTATTTTATTAAATTAACACTTTTATAATGATATCAAACTAATTTTTCCTATATACAAATATGTCAACCAATTATGCCATTTTTTTTTATTATTGATGAATTAGAAGCAATTTTGGAAAAATATGTTGTGTAGTTTATTGGTGCTAAGAGAATCGTATTATGATATTGTGAATTGATTTCTGTAGATGTAAAGGTCTGGTTTAATGAGTTGCAAATTTTGATGTTGCTGTAGTTATTGGTTCGCTGATGCTAGAATGCTTAAGAAGTCGGTCTTTTTTTTTAAAGCGAAAGAATTTGGTCTTATCTGATCCTACTAGTCGCGTCAAGTGCTTGAATAGTTGATTTGACGATCGAAATTGTTAGTCCAACTTTGTGGTATGAGCATACCAACCCTTTATCGATTTTTTTATCGGGTAAATATGTGATTTGTTTTTTAAAAAAAATTTGAGTTAGATAATTGAAGCTGCCGCCCGGCACCATATAATATGTGAACTTATGAAGTTGATGTAAAATACTGTGGTGACAATGACTTTGGATTGAGAGTAGACGAACTTGTGAAGTTGTGCAAAATGCTAAGATCAATGAGTTGGGCCAAGAATAGCTGAATGCCTGACCATGTGAAGTTCTTGTCTAAAACGATGCACATATGAACTATTAGTAACGTGTAATGTGTTGGTATTTAACACAAAGTATTTTTATGATGCTGCAAAATTAAGCAAAATACCATGAAAAAAAATTGAAAAAGGAGTATTGGATATCTACAATTTGACTAAATTTCATTATCTAAGTCGTCTTACAAAACATAAAAAAGAAAATTTTGACAAAATAAAAAATTTGTATTATTTTATCCCATATTCTTCCGAATTTGTACTTTTCCTCTATATAAAGGATAATTTGGAGTATAAAATTTGAATAACCTGTAGAAGATGTTAAATAAAAATATTTGATACTTTCTAAAAAGAAAATTAGTTGGAGAATACTACCAAATGAGGATATGTGAGTGCTGAGTTTATTTGTCAATGAGACATCAGTATTATGGAGCAAAGTCTAAAACTTTTACAATACTACAATACAATTGTGTTTTTTATATATTTTTTTATGCACTTCAATCTAACGCATTTTTTATCGAAGAAAGTTAAAATCGATCCAAAATTAAATAATTTGCAACCTTAGTTTTTTTTCCCTAGTCTTAATCACACACAGGGTGGAGTTACCTTGACAGGATTATTCAAAGCAAGAAGTTTGCTACGGTCAAATTTTACAAGAAAAACTTCACTTATCTAAAAAGTAAATACTACAGCACTAAGTACTGGCCCATGCTACGTTTTGACGGCAGCAGCGAAACTTCCTGATTTGCCCCTAAAGCTACGGTAAATTTTGTAGCTTCTATTCCAAATTAGTCGAGTAATAAATACTACTTTTATCTTTCACACTTGCGTCTATACGGGATAGCACGGCCGGTGCCACCCGCCACTGACCAATCCCTCTCTATTTTTACTTTTGCTAACTCCCTAAACTAAGCGGTGTATAGACAATCCATGTGAGGGCATCGGAAGCCCTACAACCACGTGCCCCTAGCTATCGCTTGTCAAGATCCGGCCCTCACGTGAGTGCCATGTGGTCCCCGCGCTTCCCCACCTGTGGGGCCCACCGCTTTTGCTCCCCTCCTCAAACCAAACCCTCCCCACCGAGAAAATATTGACACGCGGGCCCCATTGCTTAGGACCGACGTGTCAGTCACGACGCACAGGGAAAGTACACGCGGGGGAAGTATCGAGCGGGCGAGAGTTGCCTTTTTTTTTTTTTTCTTTTTTTTTTGGGTTTATCCTGGTATGGGCTCCACCACATCCGACCCCCGCTTTCCTCTTGCCCTTCTCCTCACAGTGGTGCACGACAACCCATGGTGGACCGTGACCATTCTGCGTACAAACTCTGTTTTTTTTCTCTGAGTTAATGCACATTTTTTACCACATGAAGTGTTGCGGTTACTTTGAGCAATACCTGCCGTCTAATACTATCGGACTTTCCGACCCAATCTGATCCACTATTTGTATCAATTGCTTCGAATCTCTAGTTGTTAATTTAGACCTGGGAACCAAAATGACTCTACCGTCCTTCCTTTATTTGCTAAGGAAAAGGCCCACTCACGCTTACAGCATGTTTGCCATTTTTTTCATTTATCTGAAGAAGATGGGTCATTGCAATTGATGATAATCTAATTCAGAGGTTGGGTTAAAAAAATTAGAAATGTCTTTTTTTTCAATTTCATCATATAAAATTAATATTATCATATTTATCATCAAATTTATTTTTATATAATAATTTTTTAATAATTTTTTACTAATGTATATTTATAAAAACTAAAGATTAAAATTATATTTTAGAAACATTAAAAAATCTAAAACCGTAGTAAAAGAAGAACCATGGAGTACCCACAAAATATACCAGAATTGCAGGGAAAACTGAGTACACACTGTACATTGATTAGTTTAAGTATACATCACGTGTAAATACTGCAGGCCAAATTTATCCGCTTTTAATATATCTTTTTCTCACCCTGACGGTCTCTTCTTGGGTTAGGAATAATAAATTAACCATTTTTTGAAGAAAAAGAATTATGTGTGGAGTTGGCGAGGAGTGCGGTGAAGGTTGGTGGCTAGTGGGCTCCCTGGTGACGTCAGCGCACTGCCACGTCGGCGTCCACGAGCTGAACATAAAAAAAACGGGAGCGGATGCCCGGGCCCGCGGGTGGGCCCCACCGCCACTGCTTCCTGGAGACTTTCTTTCCCCTTTTAACCCACCCGCAACCGGTGCGAGCCCGTGCCACGTCAGCCCGGTAAAACCCCTCCGCACTGTCCAGATCAGGACCATCCACGTGGACCCGCGCGTAGGGGTCCACCAAAAGCGGACAAACCATATAAATATTATTATATAATTTTTTAATTAATTTAATACCATTACCCCATCACACCCTCACCCCCCACCCACCTTCTATTGCCGGTCGACGCTTAGATTTTTCCCACCCGCATGCAACCGGCACGTGTCGGTCGGGCTATGCTTGTGGCGTAAGGAAGTGACCCGAGATTTTATTGCGCGGTTCGGTGGTGCGTTTTTGGTGGGGCCCGCGCGCGGGCCCGGGCTCCGATCCGAGGGCGGCAGTGGCTGCCATGCTGGCACCGTTAGCGCGCTGCCGTCGGATGCGGGATCGCGGTTCCGGTGGATCTGGACCGTCCGATGCGGGAATGGGCAGCGACAAAAAGAGGATGAGGTGAGGGAGGTGCTTAGAAAGCGAACCAGACGGAAGGGAAGAGGCCAGAAGACAGAGGAGAGAAAAGAAGAGAGCAAGAGAGAAGAAGAGAGGAAGAGGGGAGCCATAGAAATAGTAGAAGTAGCGTGAGCTGTGTAGAGAAAGAGAGAGAGGAAGAGTTACTTGTGAAATTTTTTAAATTTCTGTGGTGATATCTGTGGTGTGTTGTGGGGATCTGTAGGATCCTGGGAGGTGGGAGCTTGACGGAATCCGGCGAGGCCAGAGGAGGGGTGGCGTGATTTGCTGGAGATCGGATTCGGATGTTGCAGATCTGAGATGGAGCGGATCCGGGAAGGCAGGAGGGCCGCCGTGTCCGTCGGCGGCGGCAACGGGCCACCTCCGCCTCGTCGGCGGCTGAGGAGCAGCGGCGGGGGCGGAGGCCCAAGGGACTCGCCCCGGTCGGAGAGAAGGCGAGGCGAGCGCCTTCTCCTGAACGGGGGTGGCGGGCGGGACGACGGCGACGAGACCTCCGACGAGAGTCTCGGTGATGACGACGACGACGCCGACGAGGAGCTCGCGACGGCGTCTGCACCGCGGTACCCTCCGGTGCAGCGGCGCTCGCCGAGCACGGCGCCGCCGCCGTCCCCGCCGCAGCCCAGCGGCGGGCACCACCATCATCACAACAGCAGCAGTAGCAGCGGTGGCGGTGGCGGTGGGGGTGGGGGTGGTGGTTACCACAACCACCACCATAGCCAACCGCCGCCGCAGATGCAGCAGCGGAAAGGGGGCTCTAATCCGAGGAGCCCCGTCGTTTGGAAGGCCGCCGACGAGATGATCGGAGTTCCCGTTCCGCGGAAGGCCCGGTCAGGTGGTAGATCAGAGGCTTTAAAATTTCCGGCCTTTTTTTCTTTTTATTTTTTCTACCGAACACTAATCTTGCTGTTTGGTTGCAGCGTCTACGAAAAGGTCGTCACATGAATGGTCAGCCCCTGGCGGTGGAAGCGGCGGCGGGGGCGACAACTCGCAGATCCAACGGCCGTCCTCACGGCCGATCTCTCCGGCCTCCGCCTCCACCAACATCCCAGCTCGGAAGAAGTTGGTTCGTTTTATGCCACGACTTAGCCCATCTCGTCACTTGTTTCCCATGTCTTTCTAACTTTGCTTTCTTGTGCTTCTCAGAAGACAGTTGGTGGTGGTAGTAGCGGTGGCTCAGGGCCGACGCCGAAGCAGCGGCCGTCACCGTCTGCAGCGCCTTTGTCAGGCCCGCCACAGCCACCACCGGCAAAGATCTCAAAATCCCCATCCTTCATTCAGGAGGAGATCGAGGTGGCTGAGGTACTGTTTGGCCTGACAAGGCAGTTCCCGTGTCCTCCCAAGCAGCCGGAGAGCAACCACAAGCTGGACCCGAGGGACGCCCCTGAAGCCAAGTCCGGCAACTCCTTGCCGGCTCAGCCATCTTCTACTATCCGGCCGTCGGATTCAACCTCTCTTGCCACTATTGGTTCGTAGAGTTTTGAGTTCTATAATTGTTTTATGTTTTCTTTTCCGATTTGATTTTGCTGGTCCAATCAATTTTTTCCATGTCATTGCAGCCCCAAAGAGGAAGCGACCGCGGCTAGTGAAGTACGACGACGACAGCCGCCCGGCGAGCCCGGCAAAGCCGGAAGCGGCGGAGCCATCCTCAAGGCCAGAAGGACTTACACCACCGCCAGCGGTGAGATCGGAGGCGGCAAAAGCGGGGATGTCAGCTGCAGCTGAAAGTGGCATCAGCATGGCCAGCGCCGGCACTCCACAAGAGGCTCCCCGAGAACCAGAAAAGAGAGACGACCATGTAAGCAGAGATACTGAGCCCCCGACCTGTGAGTCAGATCGACGGGACCGCAGGCCAGAGAACCGAGCTGAGCTGCCACCAACGCAGCCAAGCAAACCGGCCGATGAAGCTGCGCCGGTGGGCTCCCAGGCCAATAACGGAGAAGCCACCACTACGACAAAGATGTGGGCCTTTTGGATTTTTTTGTATTATTGGTGTTGATAACTATTATTGTTTTCAGATTATGCCGATCTGATTAGTATATTCACAATTTATGTGAACAAATTTTCAGTGAGCTGGCATCTGATGGCGCTCGGCAAGAAAAGTTTTGCATTGATCTCATGGTGGGTATATGCTTTCTTGTGTGTGTGTGTGGTTGAATTGGTCTTTGCGGAATTTGTTGGGCAAAGATTGAAAGCGACAATTTTTTTCATAAAAATTGTTCTTTTTTTTTCTTTGGCTCTTTTTCTGACCTTTTTTCGGTTCTAGGCTCCCCCTCCTGGGAAGCTATCTCCTGATAGAGATGGCACCTCCGACCCTGATGTAGATAAGAAGGGATTGGATTCTGAGATGGACGTGGTGGGCACTTCAGTTTCATCAATTCTTTTGATTGGTCTTGTCAGCTGGAGCATTGGATTTTGATTGATCTGTTTGTCTTGTTTGCCTCAATTTTAGGTGGGGAGAGCAAATTGTGAAAAGAAAGATGGCGAGAGGGCTGGGAGAGTGCCGGAGATTGATTTGGAGGACCCAAAGGTGCAAAGGCTTCCGGTGGATGAGCTTGCTCCAAAGAAGCTCATGCTGCAGTTAGATTTGGAGAAGCCCAGCCTTGGTGATGAGAAATCACCATCGGAACGGCGGCCACAGCCACAGCAGCATCAGCCGAAGTCTTCAAAGACCGAGATAAAGCATGAGAAATCTGGTCAGAAATTTCTTCTTTGCTTTGCATGTGATCCTTGGTTTAAAAAAGTTTCATTTCTGATCCAGAGCTTTTCTTTTCTTGCAGCACTGCCTGCTGTTACACCACCTATGCCCATGGCCGTCGGAGGGTGGCTGGGGAGTTTCCCACCTTTTAGGTTAGTGTTTTAACAGCTGGGTGTGCACTAAGTTACTCTTGACGGATTGGTGGTCTAAAGCCTCTGCTCTCTCCTCTCTTGGCAGTTACCTTGGTCCAGTCCCAGCATTATCAGCTGCTGGTCTTCACCCTATGGACGTCAAGCCAGGATCTTCTGGTGGCCTACAGGTGCAACTTTCTCTCTTCCGTTAGTGTGACATGCTGTGTGGATATGCAAATTTCTTTCAAGGCTGATAGTTTCTGGTTTTGCAGCATGCGGCATTGCTTCCTCCACCACCGGTACGACCAAAGCGTTGTGCCACACATTTTTACATCGCGCAGCAGATCCAGTATCACCAGCGACTTACAAAGATGAACTCTTTCTGGCCCCCAGCGGCGGCGGCTGCTGCGGCCGCAGCAACTAGAACAGCGCCGTTCTTTGGTCCAAGGCCATTCAACATGGGTGTTGTGCCGCCAGCTGATGCTGCCTCCCTTCTTGTGAACCCAATGCAGGGGAGCTACCCTGGCAGGACCCATGCCCCACTGCCAGAGGCTAAGGTGCCGTCAATGACTGCCACCCCATTCCCAGGGAACTTCTCAAAGGATAAGGCAGCATTGAGCAATGCTACTGTTGCTGAATCGAGCCAAAGGAAGCAACCTCCTGCTAATGAAGCGCAGCAGTCCTCGCATGTGCCAAACATGCTGGTATGTAGATATTTTTGTCTTTATAGACGTTTACATTATTTTGTTTTACGTATGAAATTTTCAACAGTTTTTCTTATGGAAGTGCCCCACTTTTTTACAGCAAGGCCCAGCATTTATCTTTCCCTTCAACCAGCAACATGCTGCGGCAGTGGCAGCTGCAACTGCTGCCAACCGAGTGGGGGATACAAAGTCTGCTGGAGTCAGCAACGCAATGCCGCCATCTGCCGCTGCCCACACTTCTGCAGCAAACCCCGGTGCCGCGGCCATGAACTTGAGCTTTGCCAACTTGCCTCCAGCTGATGCCCAATTCCTAGCTATCTTACAGAATGGCGCCTACCCATTCCAGGTTGCTGCTCACACTGGAGGACCTCCATCATATCGCGGCGTGGCACCACCAGGCCCGGGTGTTCCTTTCTTCAATGGGCATGTGTACCCTTCTCACATGCTGCACCCATCACAGCAGCAAGGCGCACAGCAACAAAATCTTCAGAAAACTGCCATGTCAAGCATGTCTACTTCATCGCAGAAGCATCAGCCGCAGCAATCACACGGTTTATTGGGTTACGCACCTAATACTACTGCCGCTGCAGCTGCAGCTGCCGTTGCTGCTGCTGCGGCTGCAAATAATGCCCAGAACTATCAGAGTGGCAGCCAGCGTCCTGTTCTACTTCCTGGCCTTGCTCATCGGCAAGATACTGACAAGACTGTGCAAGATGGCCCATCTACTGATGACAAGTCGTCTCATGCTCAAAAGGGCATGTATGATCATAATTTTGCTGTTCCAGTTCATCTTCAGAACTTTGCATTGATGCCAGCTGCTGCAGCTGCTAGCGAGAAGAAGTTAAGTGATCATCATCAGCAGCAGCAGCAGCCGACAAGTCGAGGTCAGAGTGTGAGAATTGATCTTGCTTCATCGCAACCTTTTGCAATGCCATTTGGTTCCTTTGGTGCTCCTGGGCCTGCCCCGACTGGTCTTGACTTCTCTTCCCTGGCACAAAACCATGCCCTGTTCCAGGGCCATCAAGAAGCAGGCCGGCATGGTTATCCTCATTTCAACTTTGCTGCAGCCCAATCTGTTCAAGCTGCACAGCACAAGCCCTCTCAGCATCAGATCACAGGAGAAGCTAAATCTGTAGCTGGAGATTCCTCTTCTACTCCCAGCACCGGAGACAATGAGAGGAAGAAATCAGTGTCTGCAAAGTACCCGGCAGATACACAACAGCATTCACTTTCCTTCTCCAAGACAGAAAACAAGCCCTATATGTCTTCATTTCTTGGTGGCAGCACTAATGAGAGCTCCTCCCGCACCTTGAACCTTATTCCAGATTCTGCGAATGCCTTTGGAATGGGAAGCAAACCTGCAAACACTTCTGCCCCAACAGCTACAGCAGCTGCAGTTCCATCCACATCCAGCATTCCTCAGCAGCAGCAGCAACAACAGCAGCACCTGCTTCTTCAGAAGCAGCAGCAAATGATTCAGCATCACCATCCCACCTCTCGCCCCAAGTCTGCTGCGCCAAGTAATACCAGTGGATACTCAGATCGTTTGAACTTAACAAACTTTGCTCAAGGTATAATGAGCTTCCCACCAAGTGTTGTCCAAGGGGGAGTTGCTGGTCAATCTCCTCAATTGAAGGCCGCATCCTCTGCAGCAAGAGGGACAGCACCTCCACCTGCTGCTTCAGCTGTTCCTGCTCCTTCTTCCTCTAATTTGATTGTGATGAAGAACAGTGGCCTCCATCAGCAACAAGCAAAAGCTCCTCTGCAGGCTCTCTCCACCCCTAACCACCAACCTCAAAGTTCTTTGAGCATGAACTCATCAAAGATGGGGCCTTCCGTGACTAATCCTTCTACTGGAGGAGCAGGGGATCTATCTCGATCTTCAAATGCTCCTGTTGCTTCTGGTTCACCATCCAATTCAGTCTCCAAAAGTACTGGTGGCAGTCCACCTGCTTCTGGAAGTGCAAAGGGTGTTCAGCAAGCAGTCCAATTGTCATCACCTCAACAACAGTCAGCCAAGAATTCTGCATCGACTTCTGGATCCAAGTCAACTCCCACAAATCACTACAATAGTATGCCGTCAATTCTTGGTCAGCCCAGTGTGTCACCTGCTCCTAATTCAAGCAGTAAGCAGCAGGGACATATACCATCATTGAAACAGCAGCCGTTTGCCCCAGCTCAGTTCATCATCTCCAACGCATACACACAACAAGTTCCCCCGCATGTAAATGCTGGACCTGCAGTTAGCTTCTACCAAAAGCGTACTGTGGATAAGACACAGCAGCAGGTGCCCTACCAACAGAGTGCCATGCAGGGTTCTCAGGCAGTGCTTTCTCTTTGCCATGCTTCGATGTCAATGTCCACAGCTGGAGTAGCGGCTGATCAGGGGAAGGCTCTTGCCACAACTGCAGCAGGAAATAACATTAAGGCTCTCCATCCGCCATCTGGTCTTCTACAACTTACGGCAGCAGCTCAGTCTGCCCCTGGTGTGCCTCACCCTCACATGCCAGCATCGTTTAATTTCGGTGCAATGCCACCCATGTCCATAAAGCCTGCAAGTGATCAAAAGCCTGCTGCTGGTAATTGACTTCTGTCATGGTTTTCTATATTTTTTTCTTGAATATATAAGCTTAAAGCTTGTTCCATATGAAATACAGTTTAGTTCTTTCACCTGACAAAGACTTGTGTGTACCAGGTAAGTAACAATCTGCCTGGCTGAATGTCGAAATGCTAATCTGATTCAGCATGCTAATTCGCAACAAGCATAAGCGGCAGCTACACCTTTTGGGCGCTGGAAGAGGGCATCGAACAGCCGGCTGCAAGAGTCCGCTTGCTGTCAATGAGTAGGATGCTTCCATTCCATCCATGCAGGAACATTGCTGACTGAAGTATTTGGAAAAAAAAGGGCTGATGAGAGTGATACTTTTGTGTAGTAGGTTATCCTCTCATGGTGGAGAGCTGGAGGTGCATAGAATATCTTTTTAGCAGTTTTATGCATGGATGTCAAAAGCTGGTCTCTTTTCTTTCTCTCAACTGCTTTCTTAGCTTTGTTCTTTTTTGTTGTCTATTAACTGAAGAAAAATTTAATTAGAATGCAGGATAAGGTGACTTTGTGATGCAGTCATGTTTCCTTTTTGTTAATATTCTGGTTGGATTGTTTTCGCAACTGAAAAAAAAAAGGAGAAATATCCCAAGTGATGAGCCTGATTGGAAGGTGGCATGGCTTGCCTTTTCAATGTGTTGTAATTATCTTGGAAAAGAAATGAAGTGACAAGAATGCAGTCTGTTTGTGTGATGACTCTGCAATGCTCATCCAAAAGTGATGTGTGTTTGTTTACTTGTGTGGATTGGAAGCATGCTATCATGGTGTACATTGAATGAATCACAATTTCCTATCAATTTATGCGGCCACTTCTTGTTGAATGCACGTGTCTGGGTGATCACCATTCAATGTGCAAGTTGAAAAGTACCTGGGAAAAAGAAAAAAGAAATGTTTGTGACTTCACTTTCTTTGCTGGGCACAAAGCTGTTGGACTACATGATCTTGAAGTTTTTGTCAAGATCCAGTTGGACGAACAAATTTTTTTTATAACCCAATAAAAAAAAGAAATTCCAAATCTAACTCAAAACTTTTAAAAATTTCAAAATTAATCTTCAGTTGCAAAGAAATTCGGTGACTGAACTTCAGTCGTTAGCTGGGTTAGCGATTGAAGATGTGGCACGACTCAAATACACTGTCGACCTAACTCACGAATGATTAAGGCCCCGTTTGGAAACAAAGTTTTTTTAGAGTTTTTGTTCAATACTATAATTTTGAAAGAAACTGTGGTATTGAAAACCAAGGTCCTGTTTTGTTACAAAGTTTTTTATGGTTTTTGAAACTATGGTTTTTTTGGAGTTTTACAAATTTGGTTTTGGTACAAAGTTTTGGAAAAAAATTTGACCAAGAACTCTCTCTCGTACTCTCTTTCTCTCTGTTATTCTCCAAAATTCAACTTTTCAAATTCATCTGAAGTTGAAGTTGAATTTGAAAATTTATAATTTCTTAGACATGAAACAAAATTTGAAATTGCAGTTTCAGTGTTGAACTGTGAGTTTGAAAAGTTTGAAGTTGCAAGGAATTGGATTCTGAACTTCCAATGCTTCATGTCTAAAAAATTTGAAAAGTTTGACATCCAAACACCCATATAAATTGTCCAACGATTAGTTTTTTTAAACTCATAACTATTAGTTCATTTAAACATCAAACTGAAAATTTTGAAAAAAAACTGTGTATCCAAACACCTTAAAAAACTGTAGTTTTTTAAAAACTGTGGTTTTGAAATACTATAGAATACTGTGGTTTTTGTTGTATGACAATTCCAAAGACACGGTTTTCAAATACTGTGGTTTTCAAATGCTATATTTCCAAATGGAGCCTAAGTGAACCAAACATTTTAGTTTGATAAAAGGTGAGGGGATTCGAACCCGGGTCTTTTGCAGTGGCATAATTTTATACCTTTTTTCGTGATACAGTTATGGGCCGACGGGTGCATATGGGCCGTACCACGTCTTCAGTCGCCAGCTGTTTTCGAATTTGTTTTTTTTTTGGTTATTAAGCAAAAAAAATTCGTTGGTGACAGGTGATTTATTTGCTTTCTGGATTTTTCTCAATTCCAAATATCTTTTCATGTGTGTTCTTGTGTTGATGAAATTTACAAACTATATTCACCGATATTCAAAAAAGCTATCATCTTAGATTGCCATGTCAGTAGTATAGACAAAAAAGATACAATATTTATTTTTGATGTCAAAATATTGTTTTGGAACAAGCGGCTGACATATCGGATGACAATTAAATTTTGTTCTTTCAAATTTTCTACTACGAATATTTCATAACCATCATGCTAAATGAACCACAAAATTGATGTTTTGATATATTTAATATAATTTTATTTAAATATTATATTTTCATCATAACTATTTGTTGCTATAGTTATTTATTCTAAAAAGGCAATGCTTTCAAGATAATTTATATATGTTCTTTTTTAGCAATTCAAAATTTTAAATTATAGTATATAGTTTATGTAGTCTATTAAGTTTTCGATGATACAAATATAATACAATGTTATTACAATTATAAATATGTAATTTAATCTTTGGAACACACCGATATATAGTCCGCCATCAGATATCCACTACAGATCATCTTAACCGGTATGGCCGCCATCAGCATTTTTGGAACATTGATATTCACATCAGGTGGTCCCTGTCATTATGCAAATAGTCTTGATTGAAAAGAGGCCACTGTTTTCTATGCTCTAGTAAATTATGTGTGCTTCTACTACTACTAGTATCTGCCTGTATCTTTCTGTGTCTTGATGTAACAAGAGAACATATTTCTACAAGTTACAGATTCTGTTAATGTTGACATATCTAATCATCAGAGTGACAGAATAGCATAAGAAGAAGCTAATCAAATATTTGTGAGGTGATCACCCTCCGAAGGGATTTTGTCTAATTTGCTTCGAAAGTATATATCTAGTATCAATATAAGAAAGATAAGATTTCATTTTTATCTATTGAAGTTTATAAATAGTCAAAATATATCTATATTCTACATCAGATGATGGTCTTTAATTCCAACCATTAGTTACACGACTCTATAGTTAAAGTGTGGGTTTTGACTTTCGAGTTTTCTTATGAGAACTAATTTTATAGAACTATTTTCTTTATTATTACAACCTATTCTGCGTCAGCTCATAAACACTATATTTGAAAGATGGGAAAATTAGTTATAGAATATTGATTATAAAACTGGTATGTGGGTTATTTGTCAATAAGACATCATTGTCATATGGTTGAATCTTAAATTTTTTTTGAGAGCTCTTTAAATCTCAAATCTTTAGTATTATAGTGTAAATTGCCGAAAGAAACGTTTCGAGAGAACAGGTTGGAACTGCAGGCAGTTTTTGAAGTGCGGATGGAAATCTTTACAAAGTCAAGACTATATACATGGGTGTCCAGTGCGATTTTCTCCATTTCTTGTTTAAGTGTGACTGCGTGGGTCCAGTTACAACTTTGTTTATTTCTAATGATCACTTTCTCTGCTAAGTCTGCTTACTACATACATTTCCAGTTACTGTCCAAAAAGTAATGTTCTTTCTGAATCTTTCCTGCAGCATATATATTTCAACCGGCAGCTGACACATTTGTACGTTCCGTTTTTGCCCTTAATATGAAATGAAAAGCCGTCATAATTAGTTTTTGTGCAAGATTTTGCCTGTCGCAGCATAATTATTACTTGATGGCACTGATGCCGCGTGTTTGTTTGAAGCCAATGATGGGGACATCTTTCAGTGATCAAATACTGTTCTGTTTTTTCCTTTTTTTTTTTAATCTGCACAAGTGTGCTTTACCGCTTCAACGCGCAAACGAGTGAACGACCTAGTTGAAAGGCTGAAAAATTAGAGCAACGTAAGTACATGCTAATATAATACTATCCAGGCAAAAACTGTCGTAGATATTCTTTTGTTTGATAAAGAATGTCATTTTACAATTTTAAAACATGATTTTGCTTAGATCGTCTTTGTTAAGATCTTGTTTAGTCAGATTCTAATTCTGACTTCTACAACATAAAAACTAAAGTCATATAACTCCAAGTCTCCAACTTCTAATATATTAAAAATCGGAGTTTTTCTAATGTTAGCCAAAAAAGTTTTGGTTTCTCTATTTTAATACTAGAAATGACTTTTATATCATACAATTAGAATATAATATTAGTTGTAACTAATGAAAAAACTATATAATTATTTCTGAGTTTAGAGGCATATTATAAACTTAAAAGTTATAGCTGTTGAAGCATCTCAAATTTTGATCTAACTTTACTATAATTGTGGCTCTAACTCTATCCCAATTACAGAGAAATCAACAACCAAAATTACTCTATTTGACTTGACCAATTCTAACTCTAACCCAGAAACTAAAAATCAAAATTTGACCAAACAAAACCTAAATACATGAGTCATTTGACTAGGAGAAGTTAGGGATCTTTTACCACATTTTGTTAAATAATTATTGCATTATATTATGTGCTCTTTTCTTACATGTGATATACTCTTTGCCAGACGAAAATAGCTGTCAATTCGTGAGTTGGTTGTCGCTATATTTCAATGAAGTAATTTAAAATTTCTTCGTGAAAACGACAAAAGAAAAAAGGAAAAAAAAGACAAGACAAGATTTGATCAACAGAGGATCGTGGCGACTTGATTAGCTACACTACAGTCAAATTATCTGTTTGTCAACTTTTTCATATTCTTTGTCTGACAAAATGATGCTTTCTTCTTATCCAGAGATTGTTGACTATTTATATAGACACGCAATTGATTTGTTTTTAATCCACCTACCTGTCGGTGGCTGTTAATAAAAGTTTTGTTTATATGTATAGTAGCATTTTATAATTGAATTATTTCCTCACTAGAATTTTCCTTGTTCTTTTTTCCAATATAACAATATTTTGTCAATGGGAGATGCCGACTCGAGCAGCGATCTTATTAAGATATGAGTTTATGTGATAATTGTTTTTCATATTTGTAACAATTTTTTAATATTGATTTTCCAACTTGAGTAAGTGTAAGGCGTTGTTGATGGGTTTCTAGTCTAATTCAAGTATTATCTCTGTTCTTGAAATTTTTTTTAAAAAAATTAGTATATTGGTAGCATCGCGAGTTGGCGCGTGTGCACACTTTCATGCATGTACAGGCGTGCCATTAACGATTTTCCGTGTCTGATCTTACGGATAGATTAAGGCACGAAAGTTAACTAAAGTGCAGTTATTGGAGTTGGATAATTTGGATAATTTGGATCACTTCCTCTACTTTTCACTTTGGCCGTGCGAACAGTGCAGAAAATTTATCATCTAATTGCGGCGCGGCTTAGCAGCTCGGGGCCTCAGTTTTACACGTGCGAAGCTCTTTCTAGTTTCACACGTGCGAAGCTCTTTCTAGTTTCTGTACTCTGCAAACAAAAAAAAAATGAGTCACTTATAGATGAGCTTCATATATCAGGTAATTAATAATTTATCAGATTTGAGGTGAAACTTGGAATGAAAATCTTCTATAGATACTAATCTAATGGTAGTGGTTGTGGTCTTCAAGTCAAATATGCCCTAAACAAAAACCCTTTCAACTTGGACAGAGGGCATATTAAATCCAGTAAATATGATTATTTCTTCACAAATGTGGTGAAACTTAAGTTAAGTACATTATACAATTAGGTGATCCCCCAACAAAGAAATACATGCGAGATTGGATGAAGAGAGAGTGAGTAGGTAATACTGTATTTTTAATTAGGGATGCTATGGTCTTCTTTTTATTCATAATTTCTTGATATGGGCTCACATGACGATTAGATATATATTATAAAACAAATAAAGTACATCGTAATATCAATAGATGACATTTTCTTTATGTGAAGTAGATGAACTCGGATGGGAACTTGGGGCCACATTGTGTCCCTTCCATTTGAGTTGAAAATAGCTGACTGCTCCCCACATGCACCATTGTACTTAAAACATGTTTAATCAAATTTAAATTTCTCCAATAACTCGCTTTATTACAACTAATTTTGAAGCTTCTAGTTAAAAATGAACTTTAGTTATTTGAGATTTGTAATTTCAAAAAAAAATTATATTTATAGAATAAACATTGAAATAAACTAAGTATTTAGGCATAGTTTTAACTTATAAAACTGAAGCACGAAGATAAAACAGACACCCTCTTGTACTATCAATTTTTTTAAGGAAAGAGAGAGATCAGAATTTTCTTTTTTTTGTCCCGACAGCCTTTTCTATCGGTGTTCACTACAGTGAGGGTCCCGCTCTCAGGCCTCAGCCTTATATAGGGGGACATGTAGCACCATTGGATTCTTTTAATGATGGGATCCGACAATGCAATGTTCACCTGCTCAGTAGCTGCTTGGAAGGCTGCTCAAACAGGGGCCCCTTCTTTCTTTTCTTTCCCTGCACTGGCATGCAGTAACTTATTATGTCACTCCCCTTTCACAGAATATTCACAACAGTTGCATCTGTATGGTGAGCTTTTTTTTACATGAATGCTTTCCACAAAAACAAAAAAAATGATGAAATAATATGTAGATCAACAAGTTTTTTATTTACGAAATTGGTATGGATAGTGGTTAACTGGTGGACCTGGCATCTAGAAAGGAATTGTAATAGAAATGTCATCTTGTGGCTATTATTTGTAAAATAAGACTATACCACTGAACTTTAATGTCTAATATAATATATTATTGAAATTTCGTCTCTTAACTATATATCACTATTTTTTCTGAAAATTCTTAACATGAAATTTAAAATTTTGAAAAATTGAAAAATTTGTGTTCCAGTCTTTTTGTTTATTTAAAATCATGATTAGATCTTAACTGATAGGAATATTTTACTTACTTTCCGAGTTGATCGGTCAAAAATGACATATAATATTAAACTTCAAAAAATAGTGACATATAATCAAGAAGTGAAATTTCAATAGCATATCGTATTAGACACTAAAATTTCGTTATATAGAATCAAAATTTTCCATTTGTAAAGAATCATTGATATGCATGACATTTCTGTAGATGTAGTAAAAAGCTTGATTGTAGAGAGGTTAGGTAGAGTATTGTGTTTTTTTTTAATTATGGGCAGAGAAGCGAGGCTTGTATGGTTAGATGTGGTCTTTGTGTACCATTGTTTTTATAGTATCATGCAGAAAAATAGTATAAATGAAATGAATTGCTCCGAAGGCGAACCATGCAAAAACCTTGTAAATGGATCACATCTCTGTGTCTATGATTTGAGCCTCTCTATTCTTGAGAGGCAAAGGTAGTAGGGAAGAAAACAAAAGCAGGAAGAAATCATGTCAAGAACAACAAAAAAATAGCCATGACATAGCAATAAAACACACTAAAAGAGACCAGCATGGCCAATCAATCACTATAACTGAGTAAAAATTTGCTGATGAGAAGAATTGATATGGGAAAGCATTTCCAACAACACAAAGAATGAGAAGACAAGATACCAAGATGAGTAGTACATGGAAAAGGAGAGCAAGGAGCAATGCCTCTTGAGTCTTGAGTGATCCATCTCCATGCATACACACCAAGCATTACTCTCTCTCTCCCCCAAATGCTCCATTACATAGGAGCATACTACTCACTATATATATACTCTAGCCTCCTGGCGTCATTTTTGTCGTTTTCCCTCTCACTCACGTGGGCCCCACAGTTGGCTCAATCATTCGCGTCAAATTTTTTTTCTTTTCCTCTTTGGTAAATGGTCGTGGTACGTCAACGTCAGCTTCCAGGGTGTCCACGTCATGCGGTCGTTTTCTTTGTCACGTTGTGGGTCGTGGCCTACTTGGCTTGGAAGTTGGAAGACCTTTTTTTGGCCACCTACTGTGTGCGTAAAGAGATGTCTCCGCAGAAGATCCTGCCGAGGGGACAGTGGGTCCCAGCCACAGCGACAGGTTAGCAGGTGGGTTGAACACGTGGGGGGGGGGGGCCTATCACTGCGTAGATTGGACCGGTGGGGGGTGGTGGGCCCGGGCCTGTCGCGATAAGGTTTGGTGAGATGACCGGGGTGGGGCCGCGTGTGTGTTGTATCACCACTCTCCTACGAATGGGCCCCGCGAATAAAGGACTGGCTCTGGCTGGGAGCGCTGGTCGCGATGGATGGGATAATAATACTGCTACATATATATCCAAAGAAAGATCTGATCATATGTGCCTTTTCCACTCGCTCTTTATTTTCTTTCCCTCTCCGGCTGCCGTCCAGACAACGAGAGGTTGGTAGGAATTGCAATATTTCAGTCCACGTATATCCCCGGTTGGATCTTTCCTGATGAAGGGTGGGGTGACAAAAATTTGATAGAAAATTTTGTATATATGTGTAATATAAGAAATTTTTGAGAGTATTTCTGTTAAAAGCAATGGAACGTTTGATCAATCTAATTCATTCACACAATCTCAAAAAAAGCATGTTTGGATTCATCTGAACTATCCAATCATAGTTGGATAGTTACTAAGATCTTAGTGAAAAAAATTTTATTAAATTTTTGTTCGACTAGGTGGGGAAGGCCAATCATCTAAGTAAAAAAATTATTTTGTCCCTTATCTTTGTAATAAGTTGCATAATATTTTATTTAGATAGAAAATTATAGTATATAAGAGATCCTAGATTCAATTTTGGAGAGATCTTCTATCTATATTATGCTAAAGACTTTAGAGGATAGAGAACTTCTTTTGAATACATTACAATCTCCTAAAAGAAAAATAGATAATTACCTGTTACATCTAATTTTTTTTCATTTTCATTTTATTATGAGACCTCATGCATTTATAATTTTAAATCTGAGGCCCCAATATTTTTAAGAGAAATAACATTATGCTTTTTGTATTTTTTTGTTAAATTATTATGGTATTCACATGTATACCTATATATTGGTTACTAATTTTTTCCTACTACCACTCTCTGTACCCCTTCTTTACAACAATATTACAAGAAAATAAGAATAGTAATGTCAGTGGTGGAGAATAATGACAAAGCGACAACATGTCGTATTAATTGCAACACTAGTGTAAAGTGTGTACCCACTTAATATATAAGATGAGTACCTGCAAAAGATCTAAAGTCTTAAGTTGCTAAGTATTATCTGATCTTGATCAATACAACATACTATATGCGAATATTTATTTTAAATGGTGCTATTTATTGGAATCTTCTATATTATTGAGTTGAATTATTACATGATAAAGATTTTGCTTCTAATTTTAAGTTATATCCATTTTCCACACATTAAACTATCATCATCAGCACTCATCATGCCCTGAACCCCACAGAAGATCAGAGCTTCTGAACGCCACGTCAGCTTTGATGCGGCCCTGTACATCTTCCACGCTGTCCGGTCCTTGGAGTCAGAGGAGAGTTATGATGACGTCATCGCTGAGCAAAAAACCGGTTGACTCTTTCAGTGTGCGCAAATTCCCAGGTGCATGCACCGACGACGACAACAACTGCTCCCATGTGGGTTAATTAATGTCCTCCAGGTGGGTCCCAGCAAACTCATCGTCACATGATTAAATTTCATGCCTGTTTATTAATTTTCTATGTAGTTTTTCTTATTTATATGTGTGGAAAATATCAGAATATGCATTATTATTGTAAAGTTTAGTTGCCTCCGGTGAGACTTAAAAGATTAGATAAAATATTTATATATTTTATATAATAAAAATTTATGTAACACATTGTACTCTTCTCGCCGCCCCTAGTCTCAACTCTCAAAGACAAACTGAATAGAGAAATCAAGGAAGGACTTGTCAAATCAACAGACAACCAAAAAATCTCTATTTGTTGATGTTCCTATCAATCTACTCTACAATACACTTATTGTAATATCATTTCTCACCTTACATTAAAACAAACCTTGTTATCTATGTCTAAATGATCTTGTGAACCTCCGAGTTTCGATTGCACCAACAAAAATAGAGTTTTCTAAGCATATATAAATTAACTATCTCCACATTCTCATACAATATTGTGGGCAGCAATTTGCCCTTCTCTTTTGCATGCCTTTCATGGCCAAATCATTTTAAGAGTCTTTGAGTTTCACTCCACCACCCAAAATAGAGTTTTCCTCGTAAACCTGAGCATGTATAAATCAATTATCTTCTCATTCTCATATGGTATTTATTGCAGGCACCAATTTTCCCCTTTCTTCTTGTAAATTACCGTGGATCAAATCCTCACACACTGTTACACAAAAGAGTTGAGTAGCAGCCCATTAAGTGGATTGTTGCAAGCACGTGCCTTTTTTTTTTGTTTTTTTGATAGATACATGCATGAATCAATAATGTTGGATATAATGGCAATATCTTGGAATTTTTAATCCAGACCAAAGAGGTGCAATTATTATATTATACAGTAATTAACAGATGTAATAATTTTGTCTTGTCGAATGAATGATACGCGCTAATCTGGGCGCTCCGAATGGCTATACGCGGAGCGTGGTACTGTAGACAGTCCCAAGAAGTCAGCAGTATACTGAAATCCTTTCTTATCGCGACAGATGCGGGCCCCACGCCCGCCATTATTTCAGACCGGTCCAATCTGTGCCGCCGGGGGGACACTGCGCTTCGCTCGGTGCCCTGCACTGTTCTGCGCCCATATCTTACATCTGGGTCCCACCTCCCATGCCGCTGCCGCGGGTCCCGCTTGTGGTGGGGCCGGGGCACGCTCGGATCTTTTGCGCAGCTTAGCTCGGTGGTGGTTTGCATAACTCGGCCAAAGAAAAAAAAAATTCCCTAAATCAATGCTAAAAACTGCATTCATATAAATCCAAATGGTTATAGCGTGATCTTTTTTATTTTATGTATATGTTTAATTAGAGTATTGTGTTGATGCATAGTTATGTGTTAGTAGAAATTATCACTTATCCACTTATAAAGATAACTTTCTAAAAAGACACATTTAACGAAATGGTTATTTAAATTTACTATTTTTATAATTTTCTCTTGTTTCTAATTGAATTCTTTTGTTCTCATGTTCTACTAGATCGGTTTAAAGTATGAATTTTGGTTAGTTTGATAGGATATATGTGGTGATGGACAATAGTAAGGTAGGGAATCTGGAGCCACCACACACAGCAGCGGAGGAGGACAGCGAGTATAAAGGTGCTTGTGTTGGGCTGTGATGGAGTAGCCAAGACTGGTGGCAGGTGGTGGTAACAGTTTACAGGCTATTCTATTATTCTAATAAGATGTTATTACATAACACTTTTCAATACCCTATCATTAAATAAGAGTAGAAGTAGTAACGCCCTGTCACTGAAGTGACTTCTTTGCACCGCATGTGGGGTCCAACTTTTTTCCTCTTTCTTTTTTATCTCCCAAAGATCCTAACACCAGGGAATAATATGGAAAGCTAAAAGGGGGTCAGGAAAAGCAACATATGAGGGCTCTTTGTTGAAGCATGTACTGCTAGTCCACCAATACTCGGATGCTACTTCACCAATAGCCAAATATCTATATGCTTCAACGCTCTTCGCCGGCTTTGGAAGGTGAAAGACATGGAAGAAACTTCATAGGAGGCATCTAATATGCATGGTCACTCCTCTTGTGAAGATGATCTGATATGTCTCTCTTCTCCTAACTTCTTCTGAGTTCTTATTTCTAGCATCCAAGATTGTTTGTTTAATCTGGCTATGCTGCATTATCTTGTAATTTTCATTGTTTATTTTCAGTTTACACCTTCATATAAATCGCTGGTTTTATCTCATAGTGTGCGTGTTAATCTAGTTAGAATTTTTTTTTTGTCTGTAACCATTATTCTCAGAAAAACCATTGTTCACTCAACAAAGAATTCGAGTCCTTGCGGCTTTTGACTTTTTGAGCATTGTTTTTTTTTCTCCCTGTATCTATCTTCTTCGTAATCATGTTTTCTTGATGGTGATTTATGAAGTTAATTGCTTCTGTTTTTAATGTGGAAAGAGTTATATAAGGACTCTTTTTGTTATTGACCTTTGAATGCTCTCCCATTTCTAATAAATCCCCTTCATTGTATATTCCTCTTGCACGTGAGATTGATTCATGAGAGAGCAGTCAAATTGTATATATGTAGATCATTGAATAGATATTCAAATGGATCATGGATGCTAGCCAGGTCTCTCATACTGAGTTTTCTGCAATAATTTTTTCAACGAGCGGAGTGTGGAGGCGGGTGGCCCATACTTTTAGTTGGTATCCTTTTAATTTTGTTCAATTTCATTGGTGGAAAGGAAACACTATCAAATCTATAATCATTAACAAAAAAATCTGACAAAAATACGATTATATTATTATTATCATTATTATTTTGGGGGATGGGCACGTGTAATTATTTTGGATAGGATCATCTGCCTACTAGATATACCCAGAATCCCATTATCAAAGTCACCATCATTGGTGTTAGGAAAACACTATACGGAACGTGCTGGGGACCACCAACTGGGAGGTGGCCCCACAGCCACGTTAACAGGAGAATCCAGCGAGCGGGCCCCGCGCCTGGGCGTGGGCATCGCCATCCGTAATTATCGCAGACTGGTGGGGCCCTTGTTGACACTGCCGGTCTCCCGTCGGTGCGTGCGGGGCTATGTCACTCTGGAATCTGCACCGGATATAACCGGTGACACAAACCGCCCCCTTTTTTTCTTTTTTAAGGACAATGCTTTTAGCCGTGTTAATATTTGTTACATTTGCAACCCACAGCCCAAGCCAGACCCCACATCATACACTCTATGGTCCACATTTATATCAACATAAAATTTTAATTAAATATATATGTCAAAATATAAGGGGTCAATAATCAATTTCTCAAACTTTTTTTTGCACAGAATTAAACTATAGTTGGCTAGATATATAAATGAGTGTATTAAAGTAAAATATGTAAACAAACATTTTTGGTTCTTCGGCTATAAAAGACATTGTGGAGGAGACATTACATGATCGAACTAGGTCCAGTGTAGTTAACGGCTTAGATGTGCATATCACATGCAGTTAACTTCTCATTTGCAAGCAGTTAAGATATTTCCGGAATAACTTCTCCTTTGCATGCAAATTGTGTTCAGAAACGTGCAAATTGTGTTTGGAAATTCATTACAATAAACTTCTCCTTTGCATCTCCTTTGCATGCAACTCTGTTTATCTAATTTGAACCTTAATTCAGTAAAAAAAATCAAACTCACTGTTATTCTTCATGTTTCTTCCATATTTTCAAAAGAAACCAAAACCAAAATCTGAATTCAAAATTTTGATTTAAATATGAATTCCAACTGACCAATTTTTCATCTACTGATCCAAACCATGACCGATTGTCTGAACCCTGATCCCACCTCTCGAACTACAATATATATCAATCTGTACTACACTAATTTATAACAAAATATACACCAAAGAAAAACACTTCTTCTATGATAATTTTACTACACATTGTAATACAACATTTCTAAATGGAGTTAAAATAGTTTATTGTGTTTATCCGATAAACTTAAACTCATCTTCTACTAGCAATTTCAAGAGAGGTATATAGACTTACAAACTGAGACCACATATAAATTGGCACATCGAAGAGGTCCTAGCTGATCTCCAAGTACAGCAAACAACAATTTGTATGAATTGTGCAGGCTGTATCATGGGAATGTCAAGCGGACATCTGATGGTAAGGCCTTGAGAGGACGCAATGAAAGAAGGTTTGCATAGTGCCAGTACCCACTGCCCCCACAAACAGCACAATCGCCCTTGTCCACCCCCCACCCCTCTTTACCATGAA
Organism: Pharus latifolius; assembly: GCA_019359835.1. Taxonomy (NCBI): domain Eukaryota; kingdom Viridiplantae; phylum Streptophyta; class Magnoliopsida; order Poales; family Poaceae; genus Pharus; species Pharus latifolius. The sequence continues at coordinate 9,330,758 of CM033325.1, forward strand.
GGATCGATCTATCCAAACTATGCTTTCAATAATCATGAAGTGATTTCACGTGAATTTAATAAGCACATCAGTATCTTTAGTTCTTTTGTGTACATCAATACAGGTTAAAAGTTTTTTCATGATTTTTTTTAAGGGTCAATTTGTACCGTACATGTATTTTATTGACACGAAACCAAACCCCAAATTAAAGCCTCACAACTAAAATAATGTCATGTAGCAAAATTTAATTTTACAATGTTCTCCAGCTAAATTTCCCTTTTTAGATTAAATCATGGCCTATTCTTTTCACATAAAGTAAAGGGACGTAATTTTTTGAGAGAAAATAAAGGGCTGTGATTGACCGCATAGGCTTCTTGTGATTCGTATGTTCTCTGTAGAATCAATTTACAGATAAATCTTTCAAACTGGACACACAAGATGTAACTAACACCAGGAATTGAGCGTATGTTGGAAGTTGGAACAATTCACCGCAGTAAAAGCTTCTGTACTATGACAAAATGGAATTACGGAGATACTATTTTTACTCTGCACAATAGCATTGTCCGAACTTGCATCCATCAGTTTCAGCAAACTCCAACACAAAAGTTGCATCCTCAGCGCAGTGCCAACCATCAAAAAGAGGGCTACGTCTTCAGAAACCTTGTAGCAGTACCCAAAATTCACGGCGTTAGCTGCCAATATGTTAATTTCTTCAAAACAAGCAAGGGTTTATACTTCACAGGAAGGCATGTCACTTACCAGTTTTTGCAGTCAATCTGGGATCTAAATTTTCATCAGTTCCTAAAGAATAAATTCAAACACATCAGAATCACTCTGAGGTTCTTGAGAAATGAATAAATAGCTATGATGGAATTCAAAAGATCAACAACTCTCAGAAGAAACTAATCTAAATAAACGGACAATGTAGGCCATCCATGAAACTACAGTGGGAGGTCTCAAAAGGATATCCAGCATCAGGCAGCATGTATCAATGATTCAATGGGATTCCTGTGTACCAGATCTCAAGTGTTGGGTGCATACTAAACTGTATATACCCAGACGACACCTTAACTCAGTATTCTCTCTTTTTTTTATTGCTTTATAAGTGAAACAGCTCAAACTAGTCTAAACTATTAGAGATATTGGAGCAAATCTAGTTGTCCATTCAATACTAAATGTTTGCATTGATCGCTTTATTTAAACATTGTGGAGTTCGAAAAAAACATGGCACGACATAAGTTTGTCCAGCTCACACTTTAACATATCGATTTTCCAACCAATACATCAGGCTGTGCATAGCAGTCTTGTAGCAGTTGATCCTGACAATGGTGTATCGAACTCTGTCGGGTGGTGCAACTGTTTTTAGAACCATGAAATTAAGTAGCAGACACACTTGTGTTCAATAAATTAATAACTAGACAAAAAACAGTTCCAACATATATTTAGTTGACAAGGCAGTGCAAGGTTCAACTTAGCTTCATACAACATCAGGAAACAGCAGATATAGTTGAGCTAAAATTGCAGACTTTTTTTCTTTCTTAGAACCATGATGTTGTTTTTTAGATGTTCAATTTAATTCTCTATACCTTTTCATCCAACATAGGCAATAGCCTTATGATAGGAATATGATTGAACCAATACACCAACAAGCAGGAACGCCTTATTTGAAACAAGGTCAACAGATAGATTAAGATACCTGTTCCTTCTGCTTATGGATGGTTTCAATCTTTTTCATGTACTCATCTGTGACTTTCTGCAGAAATTATAGAAGACATTAAAGTTTCTACTGTATCTAATATATGAACTTTTTAGAGCAACATCATTGGTCTATGAGCTATAGGAGTAAAAAGTAAAAAATCCTCACTTGTAGATCAGCTGATAAATCTTTGACATTATCTTCAGAAAGTTTCTTTTCCTATGTAAACATGTAGAAGAGATTAATTTCATGGTTTCATCCTTCCCAAAGGTATAATAGTTCCGCAATCAAGTACCAACTGAGAAGAGCAAACCAACCTTCTCTAGTTTCTCATAAGATTTTATTGCATCTCTTCTTATATTTCTTATAGCAACCTGCATACACATCATGTTTTAATAGTTAATACTTTATTGGAATGCACAGAGGAGCAGAAAACATGGCTTCTCATGGGGAAAAAAAAATCTTGCATAGCTCAACAATGAGTAGATTGCAACTCTTGCATCTACTAAAGCATTTTTAGAAAGCCGTCAAATTTCCCTTAACCATAGAAGAATAATAAAGATCACTTGCTAAATGGTTTCTACATAGTTCAAAAGGACACTTCACTACAACAGCCAAAAAAAATAACAGGATATATGATTAACATTTATGTGCCATTCACAGAGAAGGACGCACAATTAACTGCTGTTATGAAAGCATCTTTATTCCATAATCCATACCATGCTTTGCTTCTGTAAATAGTTGACCTCACAATCACAACAAAAATGAACTCATAAAGATAATGAAGCATTTGGTCATCAAATGTATCAATACATTTTATGAATAAATTCATTCATTTTATTGTACAAATACTGCAGACTGGGCTGCTCAAGCAGACTACAATACTAGTTCCTTGTACAAACAAATGAAAGTAAAAGGCAGAAACACAATGGACATGAGTGAACTAGGAAACAAAATAAGTCCTCTAAAAATAACATTTCTACTCAAAACATAATGAATAATGTTAACAGCTGAAACCTTTTAAACTTTACCTTGCCTTCTTCAGCTAATTTAGCAACAGTTTTTGTCAATTCCTGCACCAAAAACACAAACTCAGATGGTAGATGAAGTGATGGGATTTTCTAACAAATTGGACAGATTTTGCAAATCTATAGCAGATTCCCTCACTTCAACCGAATTACTTCAGAAGCATTGAAGCGATCACCATTATAATCCATGTACAGGCTCCTTCAAAACATAACACTCTAGCATGCAGAAAGCAAGTTATACTCTCCTTATTTGAGGTAAAGTGTTTAGCATGGTACTAGATTAAGGTACTATAATGGACTTAAAACATTATGTTCAGTTTTCACGCAAACCATGTTTGTCTTGCAGTTACTGCAAAAATGTTTACGATGTCAAGACATAATATTGTGTGGGTTACATAACACTTCTATGCTTCCTTCAATGTTTTTTCAGTTCTTAATTGGATATAATATATAATCACCATTTTACTAAAACCTAGATGTAAAGAACCGGGTTCTGCCAAGGTTTTGGGGAACTTTTTTATGTGGAATTTGAAAAACCTTTTACTGCAATGGGATTTCTTGCTGATAGCCAAATACCATGCGACCTGCATCATGTTTTTGCTGAACATCATGTCATAAAATTGGCAAACCAAAGAGGCCCTAAATATGTACAAGAGTCACGAGCCATCCTGCAATACCCGGCCTAGGGATAGCAATCATCCCAATGTGTCCTCATTCCCAAACTAAGATCAGGTTGGATCCAAATCATTAATAAAGGTGAGATAGGGATGACATCTGGTGCATACCCATACTCAGGGAGCAGGGGGTTCTGGAAAGTACAAACTTATCCAAAATCTAATCTAAGCGATTATAATTCATTGAAGTATAATACAGCTGACAAACAGGATCTTGCTAAGGATATAAAACAATGATAAATTAACAGGGGAATGAGTAAGGAGTAGAAGTTCCCAGGTGTGCCCTGTCATTAAATAATAAAATTTTAATTTGAAGCTCCATCTTAGCATGCATATGGTGGTAGCTGGTCTTGTATATCCTACAACAGGTTGCAGGGTTACAACCTGATCAAAATATTACAGCATAAAAATGTGCATATTGGCAAAGACAAATAATGCTAATGATTCACTTCAATGCTTATACAGTTCAAACCCAGTATAATAGCTGTAACAGGACATGATCAGGCCATTCATAAGAAAGGCTTTTGGTGCACACTGGTGCAACTACAAATGTGCAAAGGTTTTTTGCAAATACCAAAATAATATGTAGGCAATCATGCAAACTACAGCTTCAGAAAACCAACCAGAATTTACCCACTCATGTAAACCACATATGGTACAATAGAAAGTTGCACATGCAATATACAAATGAACTTCCAAAGACAAACCTTTCTGCGTTCCGCTGTCAGTGGTGGGACGGTCACCCGTATCACTTCTCCATCATTGTTTGGTGTTACACCAAGATTTGCAGCAACTATCGCTTTCTCAATAAGCTTGAGGCTGCATAACAAATGGGAGTCAACAAAACAATGAAAAATCAATGTCAACTCTTTACCAGGAATGATAAATAGTTACCAAGATTTGTCATATGGCTGAATAAGAAGAGAACTTGCATCTGGACTGCTTATCTGTGCAATACTCTTCAAGTTTACTGGAGTTCCATAATACTCAACCTGTAAGAAATCGCTACCAATCAGCTAAATAATAAAATATTTTATCATGGGCAAAGATGCACAAAATCATAAGCTAACCATATGTACCACGAAACAAGGAAATTGAAAGTAGAAGAAAAAAAATTAAAGAAGGACGAAGAATGTCCACTAATATGGTGTAGAATTGAAATTCAGCTTATTTTACACCAATGCCAGCAGAAGCTATTTTATCACAGCAGTTCTAAAAAAAATTATTCCTTTTTTTTTTTCAAAAAATCACGGCAGTGGCACCTCAAGGAATATTAAAACCAGGCATCAATCAACCTTAAGTCCTTAATGACCATATGTCGGAATGAACAAATTCTTACTAATATCTGTACCTTGAATTATGACTATACCTTCACTGTGCACAATAATCTGTTTCTGCTTTAATCTTAGTTCTAGCAAAATAATTCATTCAATTCAAACAATATGGTAGTCTTATGTTTGTTGATTATAATCGACTATGCAATTTTGGTCTAATGATATCTGTCCAGAATTATATGTTTCCATTGGTCAACAACTGCAATAACTATTAGCTGATTTCACATATTATTTCAGAATAAGAAGAAAAACAGAAAAAAAAAATTTGATTCATGAATGTTAAAAATGGTAACAGGGTATGCAACAGTTACTTGCATCACAGAAAAAAGGAACAAGGGTGGGTCCTCAAACCTCAATTCTGTCAAGCATAGCCGGGTTAGCGCGCCCTGTCCTCACAGTATTGAAGCTAGTCTGGACTGTTTCAATTGCTTTTTCCATTCTCTCTTTCTGAGAATGAATATCTCCATCTAGTTACAAAATTTGACCATATAAAGCCTCTTTCAAGGTATAGAGTTGCAACTTGCACTGCACTTACAGCTTGTTCTTCGATGACAGATTTTTCTGCTTCAATTTCTTCAATAGTGGCGTGCCTCAAAACTGCTCTGAGAACATGAGAATCACATGCTAACGAAGATTAATCTGAAAGCCCAGAAGTGCAAGAAATGATCAAATCTTAAGCTACTTGCCTCTTGTCTGAGTGTTGGAGAACCAAAGGCCTGCTAATGAAGGCAACTGCACCAGAGTGCAGTTTCATGCAGTTTGCTGCAGAGCTGAACAAGACTCTATGCTTTAAAAGACAGCCACAACCTGTAAAAATAGAACATTCTTCGGTGAGACCTAGCCTCTGCAGTCAGTTTGGTTCAAAATCTGCAGATTGAGTACTTCAGGAGTCCCAAGGGGGTGGTAATTTTTTGTGTACTCATTTCTCCCACATTAGTTATACCTGTTTCACAAGGTTTCCACCAAAGAGAATAAAAAGCTTTACAAACTAGCAAATGAAATATTATTGTAATTGATTGTCCCTAATGATTTTTGCCCAATACCAACCATCGATCGGCACTTCCTACCCCGACATTTGGGAAAGGGTTAATAGCTATAAATGGTTTGCCTATGGTGAGCATGAAGTGAAATAGAAATGGTATGCAGCCCAATAGCTTGGGATAAACTCTATCTGCATTCTACCAAAAATAAATAAATAAAAAACAATAAGAAATAGAGTAAATTGTGGACTCAGGAAGGACAATGCAAGCATGCACATTCAAATGGTCCAAAGACTAAGGTTCACAGCACTTTAATATGTCTATCCACCGGCATCACTAATGATTTCTACTCGAAATGACAAGCAAAAAATTCTTATCATAGAGTTGATCAACTTCCAAATCAAATATCTGAATGCATATGATGCTACAACTGAAGGAACAGTCTTACATGGTTCAAATACTGACCTGCGCTTGAGTCATGTACCTAGGTTTTTTACAAAGCTATGCATACAATCTCCTGATATACTACTAGATAATAAGATAACAACTGTACTTTTACACGTTGCAGTATGAACTGAGAAGCACCCGAAGAAACACTCGCATGAGAGCACAGAAGAATAGGACGCATTCCGCCGGCCCAATTTCGAACCACGGCCACCACATCATACATTTCGGAGCAGTGGTTTACTTCTCGATGAGCAAATGAGCGAGACGTGCATACAAGTAAAACTTGAGGGCTGAAAATACTTCAAATTTTGCGCAAGTGGAAGCGAGAGGCAACCTGGGCGTTGGGAGAGGCGGGCGGAGAGCGTGCACGGCGGAGCAGCCACGGGGGAGACGGCGTGGAGAGCCATGGTGTGGTGGTGTGCGTCGGAGTAGAGGGAGGAGATGAGGAAAAGAAGGGGCCAAGCGGCGGGGGCGAGGGGCGGGTGTGGATAAGGAGGGGTTTATGAACCAGGGGCTCGCCTCGTGCGGTTTTGGGCTGGATTGTTTTAGGAGCAGCTACTTCAGGGTTTGCCTGTTCAGCAAGCACTAAGCACTTCGACGCTCAACATTTCAAAATTCTAAAATTTAAGGCACGTTTAAAATTTTTAGAAACTGTTTGGCTGGTGGTCATACTTAAACAAGTCAGTCTAGAATTTATCTAGAGTTTTTTCGTGCATATTCTCACACCAGTCTAAAAAAATCATGCTTGATGATTTGTCTAGAGTAACAATATGAACTAGGTGCATGTCCATAATCACAGGCTCATCTGCCATTGTCGCTGTCGACATTATCATCATGCCTGTTCGCTATCATTGTGCCTGATTTGTGTGCCATGGTTGTTGCACTATCGAGTGTTGCTTCGATCTATGCTTTGATCTATACCTGTTCACCATTGTCATATTCATCCATCTCGCCCGCTCTATGCAGCAATGACTTTGCTGCCACAATCGCTCCTCACCCGCACTAAACAAAGAGGAGTGAGTAAATCAGATTATAATATTTTATGAAGTTACTATTTATTTCTTAAAATATATTTTCTTTTTTACATTTTGTCTGGATATTAAAGCGTATTTTTGTTTTATTCATTCAAAAGTTGTGAAAACAAATCGAATAGATTCTCATACGTGTCTAACTAGGTAAAAATAAATAAATAAAAATTACAAAACATGCCTGCTGCCAAAACATATTAATACAGACACCAACCAAACAACCTTTTGTTCTTCACTAAAATCTTCACACCATAGTTTAATGATTAAGATGTACACATACTAGTTGTATTTTCCTCGTCCAAGCCCCAACATTTCTTTATGTATTGATGAGCTTGCCTACCCATGCAAATGCAACCCAAACAAGCCACGCTAAGAAGATATTATATAGCATTGCCAAATCCAAAAGGCTATGCAAGCAAACCATCACCCCTGTTCCACGAAAGATCACAATTCACAATTTTAGAGAGCACCACCATGCTTAGCAAAAAATTTTGTCTAAACTCGTGCATATGAAGCCTAGAATGAGTGCCAGGCTTATGCATATCTACATATCTACAAAGTCGCGTGGATATCATGTTCGACCAATTAGTTCTTATCACTGATTAATTCGCCAATTGTCATGCTTTAGGAGACCAGGTTTTTTAATCTGGCATGCATCTCATGCCAAGATTTCTTCCCTATAAGACCCCAGTGATAAAAGAAAAATCTACTGGGAAGAAGTTTATGAAAGTCCAAGATTCACACATGTTTTCATTATTGTTCTTATGAAAAAGTAATCACAGTTGTTGAAAGTCTTCAATCGGAGTCAAGCCTATTTTGACATCTTATTCTCTAGTATTAGTGACCACAGCATAGATGCACCAACTTTCTTCAGTGAAACTTAATTTTTACCCCAGATCAACACTGGGTACAAATTCATAAAATAGAACAAACAAATCGTACATTTGGGTAAAAAAAATTGCAAAAGATATCAATTCTGGAAGAATTTGAACGTTCAACTACAGTTTAATCTGGAATTGATATCTTTTGAATTAATTCCAAGGTAAATTTTTAATCCGGAAAAATTCTTACAAAATTAATATCTTTTGATCTATAATTTTGATTAATGATATGTTTGAACTGATGGAATTATGAGTCCAAAACAATCTGATCAATATAATCGGATCGTCAACCAGACTTATATATCTTAAGCTATAATCACTGTTCTAAAAATCGGCAAAAATCGCCAATTAATCGGCGATTAATACGTAGTCGGCGGACCGTCGATTCGATTACAGGCAAATCGGCAGATTAATCGGTCAAAATCGGCGATTAATCGGTCAAAATCGGGAAAAATCGGCGATTGATCGGGAGTTCGGGAGGTTTGGAGAGATTTGAAGACGTTTGAAGAGAGGAATCGGGAGTTCGGGATGTGCTGCGTACCTGTGAAGCGACGCTAGGTTAGAGGGATCGTCGCCGCCGCCGGGAGTGCCACCGCCGCCGCCCACTGGAGGTATCGCCATCCTCCCTCCTCTCCCCTTTGCTGCCGCCTCTCCTCTCCTCTCACCGCTGCCGCCCTCTCCTCTCCTCTCCCTACCGCCGCCAGCCTCCCTCTCCTCTGCTGCAGTGCCGCTCCACTGCCACTCCGGCGCTGTCCCTCTCCTCTCTGCTCCGGCGCTCCACGCAGTCCACAAACCCTCCTCTGTTGTGAACTGATGCAGTGATGCTAGAGCCTTTAGCTGCCAATTTGTATTTAAGACTTTAACTCTTTAAGTAATGTAGTAATGTTGTATACTTGTATTGTATGAATGTATGATGTAGCCTGTAGGATCATGTCGTCAACCCAAAATTCGACGGCAGCGAGCTCAAACATCCTTAAGAGGAATTCCGATGATATAGGATGGGACTATGGGATACTAGTCGATGCAAATAGATTGGATAGAGTGAAGTGCAAATTGTGTAACAAGGAATTTGGTGGAGGGGTTTATAGATTAAAGCAACATATTGCTCATATCAAAAGAAATGTTGCTAAATGTCAAAAGTCTAACAAAGAAGATCAAGAGAGGTGTAGGAAATCTTTGGAGGAGGCACAAGAAAAGAAGAGGGCTAAGAGATCAAGAGAAGAGGAGGTTAGAAATGAGGTGGTCATTGAAGATGAGATTGATGAGGAAGGGCTTAGGGAGATTGGAGAATCGGCACCTCGTAAGGTAGGGCCCATGGATAAGTTTGCTTCTCCTAGTGATCCTTCTATTTCTTTGGCTCAGTCCAAGCGACAAACGGTCATTAATGAGACGCTCTTCAAAGAAAAAACACACAGGTGCAAGCAAATATGTTGCTAGATGGCTTTATGCACATGGTATAGTTTTGTAACTCTTAACCTCTCAACACTTATTTTATTTGCTATTTGCCTATTGCTAACCTTGACCTTGTATGCATGTATGTGTGATTTACTGATTTTTAGGTATACCATTCAATGCCATCAACAATTATGAATTCAAGCAAATGTTGGAGGCTGTTGGTCAATTTGGCCCGGGCTTTGTTGGTCCTTCCCAATATGAATGCCGTGAGAAGTTGTTAAAAGAGGAAGTGGAATGAACCAAGAATTCGTTGAAGCCGCATCAAGAAGAGAGGGTCTTGACCGGGTGTTCCATCATGACCGATGCTTGGACGGACTAAAAAAGGAGAAGCATTATGAACTTATGTGTGCATTGTAGCTTGGGAACAAGTTTCCTACACTCAAATAAAGTGTCGGAAGCAGTGCACACAAGTGAGTTCATTTTTGACTATGTGGATGCTTGCATTGAAGAAATAGGTCCTCAACATGTTGTGCAAGTTGTCACGGATAATGCTTCTAACAACATGGGAGCAAAAGATATATTGATGGAGAAAAGGCCAAATATTTTTTGGAGCTCATGTGCAACTCATATCATCAACTTGATGCTACAAGGAATTGGTAACATGGCATAGTACAAGAAGACAATTGATCAAGCAAAGGCAATGACCATTTTTATATATGCACATCATAAGACTTTAGCCTTGATGAGAAAACACACAAAGAGAAGAGATATAATTAGGCCTGGGGTGACTAGATTTGCTTTGGCATTTCTTACTTTGCAAAGTTTGATTGAGAAAAAAACCGAACTAAGAAATATGGCGGTTAGTATGGAATGGGATGAATGCTCTCACACTAAAAAAGGCAAAGGAAAGACGACAACTAGCATAATCTTGAGTATAGCTTTTTGGAAATGTGTGAACAATGTTTTAAAGGTATAGTCAAGCATCAAAACTTAGCTAGTCCTTACTTACAGTCCATTATTTATTTTTGTATTGTTTGCTAATTATTAGTTTTGTATATTGGTTTTGCTTGAAGGTTTTTGAACCATTGGTGAAAGTTCTTCGTATGGTTGATGGGGATGGTCCATCCATGCCCTTTCTTTATGGAGAAATTTTAGAAGCAAAGAAGCAAATCAAGGAGGCCTTAAACAATTTGGAGGCCAACTACAAGTTGGTAATCGAAGCAATTGATACAAAGATGAAAGGAAGGCTTGATTCTCCCTTGCACATGGCATGCTACTTGTTGAATCCATATTATAGTTATCGTGATCGAACCATTTTTCACAACATAGAAGTAAACAATGGATTCCAAGAATGTGTTGAACGTTTCTTTCATGGTAATTTGGAAGCAATGGATCTAGCTAGCAATATTGAACTTGATCATTTTAATGATCAAGAAGGCGCCTTTGGGAGACAGATTGCTCAACTTGGATGTCAAAAATTTAATTTTAGCCCCGGTAAATTCAATAAGTACTTTACTTCACCTCAAATACTTAATGTCTCAACGCATACATATTATTGACTAATGACTAAAAGCTTCTTTCTAGCTAATTGGTGGACTAAATATGGAGGTGGTGTTCCAAATTTGCAAAGAATGGCTATAAGAATCCTCTCTTTGACCTCAAGTTCATTGGGCTGTGAAAGAAATTGGAGCACATTTCATATAGTAACTCTCAACTCTCAATATGCAAGTGTCATCTCTCAAGTATAAATATGTTATATAATTTAATTCACTTTGCAACATGTAATGTAGGTGCATACTAAGAGAAGAAATATGCTAGATGCTCAACGTACAAGCAATCTTGTCTATGTTCAATTCAATGCAAGATTGTTTAGCAAAAAACAGAGAAGCAAGACGAAGAATATCGATGTTCTTCAAACTAGCAATGCTAGTAATGCTCAAGAGTGGATAATTGAAGGAGATGATGATGATGTTGAGCTCGAAACGGGGTTTTCGTGGAGGCTTATTGATGAAGCAAGTGGGGCAAATGAAGCCATGCAACCCCGTAGGAGCACAAGAGCGAGAGAACTTCACGAAGATGATTTCAACTCCAATTCTGAATCCGAAGAGGAGGGCAATGATGAGGAATTTGAGGATGTTGAGTTTGAATCGGACCAAGATGAAGTGGTTCCAACTAAGGATTATGGACAAGAGGATGAAGATTGATGCTTGCTACCTTGCCTTAATTATTATCAATTTATCATGCTTGATACTTGCTACCTTACTTTAATTTCTTATGGACTACTATTTAAGTCTGCCGATTAGTGTCAACCGATTAATTCCGATTAATCCCCGATTCAACCGATTAATCCCTAGTCCCCTGCTCGCCGACCGACTAGTGATTAGCGATTTCTTGAACCTTGGCTATAATATAATATGATGTTTTGTCATATATAACTCTAATCGATGATGTGTTTATGTTGATTTGATCATTTTCATTTGACAAATCTAATGTTTAAAATGGATCATCAATCGAAATTATAATTTAAAAGATATTAATATTAAAAATTTCAAAATTCATGTACAATACAAACTGATTGTATTTTAGATTATTTGAATTAAAAATACAACAGTAAAGTGCTTGACGTAGTTTGATAAGTCGACAAGTGTTCGTGGAATCACTGACCCTCGACAATTCACAGTATAAAATACAATAAGTAGTTTGTCACCGATTGAAAACTCGAGTGGTTGACATGGAGGGTTATTTAAAAAATAAAAAAATAAATGTGGGTTATTTTTTTAATTTTTTTCAAGTTATTTCCCAAAAAAAAAATTCGTAAAAAGAGAAGAAACCAACGTTGGCGTGCACTGGTGGATCTGGCGGGGTGCTAGGACGACATTGAGCTTTTTCATCAAAAATCCTTTTGCTTTTGAAGATTTGTCAAGCTGACAAAGGGTTTATGCACTAAGAAGCAATGAAATTTACCATAAAAACTTGTGCTTGGTGAAAATTGCAACTAAGTACTCCACAGAGTTTCTTTCTTTTTCCTTGGCAACACTATGCGTACAAAATTTATACAATGCACAAATTTTGAATGGAGGTTGGATATAAAGATGCCAATAAGAATAGGATTGAGCGTGGGAAGTTATCACGGATCCAGCTCTTATATCCAATCGTTTTTTTCCAGACTGCAAGTGAGCAATTTCCTAGAGCTATGAGCTATTAATAATTTGCACTAAACATAAAAGTATAGGTGGCAAATTGCACTAAATTTGAAAAAAAAAAGACATGCAATGATTTGCACCAACTCAGAAACACAACTGATAGATTATCAAAAAAAAAAAAAAAACAAAAAGTATACAGCCCAGGAGATATATTCCACAATTTTTTAATTACAAATGATATGATGCTAGATTTAAGCATCTTCAAGTTTAAGTCCAAATTTGAGTTGAGCAAAAGATTTGATTGCATTAAGTCGGTTTGAATTAATTTAGTCTGAGTCAACAAAAAATTAGATTACATTGGGTCGGTTTGAATTAACTAGCTTGAGTAGGTAAAAAACATGATTATATTTAGTCAGTTTGAGTTTAGTCCAATTCAAATCTAAAATATATATCATACTAATTGAGTTTAAGTTTGGATTAAGATTTCGGCGGCTGAGCTGAGCAATTTGATCAAATTATGTTCAAATATTCAGGTCAAATTGAAAATCGGTTAAAAACAGGTATGAAAGTCCCAAGTATGGCCCTAAGGTCGGGTTGGACGGTCTACTTAGCGCTAAAATCTACATTGTGCAATCTCTCCGGTCTCCGCTGCGCATTTCGAAACACTGATCCCCACTAACAAAAAGTTTCACGCTTTAACCCCGGTCTCCACCGCTCCTATCACATAATCCAACGTGCTAGCTGACGTCGTCAAGAAAATGCCTCCCGCTGTATTTTCTACGCCACGTACGAAGTACACATCTCAGCAGCAGCACCGCACCAGGGGCGGTTTTGACATTACGTTTCTGTACCTTGCGCGACCCATGTGCTCTCGGACGTCGGACGCAGCAGCAGGGGGCACTGGGCAGTGCTGCGTGGCCCCATAAAACGCACGAAATTACCACCACGTACATCTCCACACACTCCAAGAACCTTCGCCAAAAGATTCAGCCCAGGGGCATTTCCGGGAAACTGCAGAAAGCTGTGGTGCTTTATTTAACCGGCCATTGCTGAACAGCAGGAAGTGAGAGTGAGAGTGAGAGTGAGAGAGAGAGAGTATCTGCAGTTTCTCTCTCTAGCTAGCTCGTGGTTCGATCTTGCTGCTGGGATGGATCTGGTGAAGAGGTTGGCCATGGCCGTGGCGGCGGCGCTCGTGGTGGCGGTGCTCTCGGCGGGGCCGTCGTCGGCCGCCGTGTACGAGGTGGGCGACAAGACCGGGTGGACCATCATGGGCAACCCCAACTACGCCGCCTGGGCCGCCAACAAGACTTTCCGCGTCGGTGACACCATTGGTATGTGTCGCCTCTTTTACAATTTTTTTTTCTTTATTTCTTCGGAATTTTGAGCTATCACTACTAGTTTGAAACGAGTCTTGTTCTTGACTAATATCACGTAGACATGACCTGTGTTGGTGACGGTGACGGACGGATGATTTTACTTGATTTTCATCGCTGGCCTACGCAATTTTTTCTTCTAAAGAAAATTTTCAAGTTTTTGCTCCTCTTTTATGGCAATCTGTAGAGTTTGAACTTGTGGATTCTTGGATTTCGAACAAAACTTTTCATACTCTTGAAAATTGGTTCAAATTGAAGTACTAGCACTTAATTACTCACTCTGATTCGGTATATATTCAATATATAGATTCATTTTCTTGAAAATTGCCGATATAAGTTCATGTGTGAAACCGATATTGTATTTTTTCTTGCTTTACCTGTTATGTATCTAGCGGATACTTCACTACTGTTATTTTCAATATAGAGTGAATAATTAATTTGTTTCTATCAATGTCATGTCCTATTTTAATTAGAGACAATATGATCTATTTTATATTTTTTAATTTAAATTTTTTTATTTTTTTGATCTATCTATATAAATTAATATTGTAAAATAGAGGAGGATCCCAGAAGAATCAGACATAATAAATATAAATTCCGAAAATTTGGGCGTCCTGAAATAATTAATTTTTTTAATGAATGGAGTCCGTAATATTCGGAGAAAGCTTTATAGCTCGCAAGCCACAGTAACGCCCGCTTACAGGTGGGCCCGGTCCCGCTATTAAACTAGCGTTACAATGTTTTTTACTAATCAGCAAAAGGACACCGGTAGATCCATCCATCCAGCACCGATATTTTGTGCGGTGGAAGGTACTGGATTTTTTGGACGCCTATTTGATTGGACCAAAACTTAGCTTTTTTGCATGTGAAAGCATCCAAAAAAACTTGGGCAGAGTTGGTGCTTCTATTGCTGACGGGCTGCCTGAGTTGGTTTCACGATAGCGCTCGGCCGTCGCAATCCCCGTGCTCTCTTGCGTGACTCGAGTCAGGGCCTCTTGATTGCTCGGCGAGGAATACTAGGCCCTCTTTATTCGGCAGTACCACCAATAATTAAAAAGTTTGTAGGGGCATATTGCATAGTCTGTGTTTGAGTAGTAGTCAAGATTTCCTAAAAATACATGTTATTTAGCTGTTTTGTTTCGTTATTGAATTGAATAGATTTTATTTTATATATATATATATATATATATATCCTTTATTTAATATTTCAAAAAGACCAATATATGGTTTAAAGAGTTGAAAATATCCAATAAAATATATCAAATGCTACTATGATCTTTTTACTAGAGATCTAGATAGACGGGGCGTCGGAGGGATAGGGGTGTTGGGCTTTGACATTGTTTGCATTCATCTGGTTAGGTTGGGGTTGACTGGTCAGCAGTAGTATTCGTCGGGATGGGTTGGGTTTTAAGGTTCGATCAATAAAAAATTTCAAAATAATTTTTTTCTAATAAGTAATTTTATGGACGTATTGTTTACAAAATAATTATATTTAGAGACTAATTAATGAAAATTATGTGATACTACTAATAATTGAATATAAGATGTAAAAAAATTAGTTAAATTGATGTGTTTATATTTATAAATTATATTAATATATTGAAAAATATATGATTATATATAATCGAGGTGGGTGGAATTGTGTAGGTTGGGTTGGGGTCGGGGCAAGGGCAAAATCTAAAACTTTACCTTTTGTTTCATGTCCGGCTTCTAGTGTTAAAAGTCAAAATAACATATATTTGAAAACAAATATTGTAGATTTTGGTTAGCTAAACTCATTTAACTACTTTCAGGTACCATGTCAACACAAATTTTGGTGAAAAGTGTGGTATGAGATTTCTCTATCACAAATTTGACTAACCAAAACTCCTCTATCTTTGTCACTTTCGTGCCTAACATTTGGCATTCAATCGGATTGGAAGTCAACTTGGTTGGTTTGTGGTCAAGTTTTTTTTTATTGCATCATATAATTGATTTTGATTATAATTTGGTTAAGTAAATTTTAGTTAGGGCAATTCACGCATGGATACATGATATTAATGCCCGACTAAATAATAATGTGGTCCGGATTCCGCGGTTCAACCTTACAACGAGTGTGCATAATAAATCCTAGTTTTGTAGTATTCAGTAGCTAATTTTCACTACTTAGTATAGCATTATAAGGTTGAGTCTAACCTCCCAGCACTGTTTTGTGCTTGAGCTCAAAAATTGATTTTTATTTGAAGAGGGTCGGTGGAGCATTCTCTTTCCTTTCAAGAACGTGACACATTCTCTCACTGCTTAGTGACACATTCTCTTTCCTTCCAAGAATCTCCTCGTTGGATCAGCCTAAGAGTATATCCAATAGGGGCGTGATACTCGACACCAGTCGGCTTGGCTTGGCATTGACTTGGCATGTGGTCGACTCACGTTGCACACGAAGACGCTCGTGGGAGTAGTGAGCGGGTGTTGGCCAGAAAATGGGCCCGACTCAGTGTATAGTGACGAAGTAGCCTCGTTGGAAGTGGAATTGGCTCGAAACGACACGTTTTGTGGGCTTCACCATTCTTGTGTCCTGCGTACACTGAAGCACATACAACTTCCATGGCTGACATGTGGGGACAAAAAATTAGGGGTTGCTATCAACGTGTGGTGTACATGTGCATGCAGGTTTGCGAAGCAATGCGTGTGAGCCCCACAGAACACGTGTGTTACATTGGTAGGTGCACGCGCACCCCTGATTGATCGGTGAGTCCAGTGTTATTTGGTCTTTATGTCTGTCTCATATGTGTTAGGGTTTGTTTTTTATTGGTATTTTGTGTATTTTGGAATAGAAAAAAATTAAATAGATAGTGATGTTTGTTTTTGATGATGTGACATATTATCTCTTGTCTATTGTTGAAGCATTAGAGTGTTTCAATTTTGTTTAATTTTATAGTTAGATGATATAATATCTCTCTTATATAGCGTGCCATGGTGTGCTGAAAAGCCAAGCAAGTAATGCAGATAGCCTAATATTGCTACTATACACCTTTTAGCAAGCCACAACGTTTCTGGAAGATGAGATGTGTACCAGGGAACGGACTTTTTGTTAGTGGTACTGTGCCATGTGTCAGGTTGACAGCCTTTTGCAACGTGACACGGCCATTTCTTGCCGGGTTAGTGGTAGTGGTGGGGACGTGCGTGCGCGCAAGCACGCAACGGGACAAACGGGGCCTGGTATCGCCCACGAGCTGAGCCGACCGCGAAGCAGCCCACCGCCTCGCGACGGCGACCTAACCGACCGGTCACTGTTCGTGCGCGGCTGGCGCGCCCTGGCTTGAACTCTTGTTTTGTTCCTTTTAGGGCGTCTCGGCTTGCTTTTAGCTGGTTTGATTTGTACGTCTCAACGTGCCCATGGGCTCTCTCTGACGCATGTTTCTGGCAGATCTTGGGTGGTCATGGGTTTTACAAGACATTGGTTGGTTCACAATTTGAGTTGTGCATGCCATGAAAGTACGAAACATTAGACAATTTAGCTTGTCAGTCAGTCACACAAATATGGCACAAAATTTGACTAATAATGCCCGATTTGGGTGACTATGAAAGTATGGTATGCCTACCACTGCTCTTTTGGTAACTTACGGGCACCGAGCCACCAACTAAATACGCCCATAAACTAGTTTATTAGGAAAATAATAGTAGCAACCTGTAAAACTATAATTCTATATGTCCTGCTGCCGTTTGTTTTTTTTTTTTTTCTTCAGAAGCTTCATGTGGTTAGTGGACCGACACTTCGGCTGTCTTATTGTCCGAAAAAACCATACTTTTACCTATTGAAAAATAATCTACATTTTGTCATTTTTTCCTTGTGTGAAGTGGGTTTTATAAAAGGTAGGATTTGTATGTGAAAGTGTGAAACCAATGACGAATCTTGGCCAGGCAGGCTTAGGTGAACCATAATGTCATTTTTGTAGCTATAAGGCTTTGTTTGGTATGAAAGTGAGGCTGCTTTTCTTGCTTTTAGGAAAGTATTTTGCCAGTTATACATGCTTGATGATTATTTGAGCTTTGTAGGCACTTTTGCAGGACCCCATCCGCAGAAAGTTAAGTCTGGATAGAGCAGAATCCCATGTGTTTTCTCCACTTCTACTAGAATACTACCTTTTATTTTAAACTTGTGTTTGGCATCAAATAAATCTCCATTATTGAATGTAAAATACAAAGAAATAATATATGATAAATAGAAAAACTGTTTCAATGAACATTGATTTGATTTATTGTACGTCGATTTTAACAAACAATACTAGTACGATTTTTCTTCATCCACAGCTAGCAAATTCAATTTTCACAAACACATTCCACACGACTTCAATGCCTTACCTAAAGGTAGTTTTTTTATCCATTTCTAGGAGATTTTTATTGGTGAAGTCTGGACATAGTTTAAATGCATAAATCCTAGTAGGATCCAGTTAAAATTTTTCCTATTACCAAATAGGGTTAAGTTTGAAAAGAGAGATATAGAGGGAGGTTTTGACTGCCTTTTGACATTTCAGTGCCACAAAAATGAACCGTGCGTCTTCACAACTACAATACTACTATATCTATTTTGCACCTAAGAAGCTAACTATGATTTTAGTAATAAGATGTACTAGTCCAGCATGGCCTTTCTATCTCAGCACATAAACTATAGATGGGCGTGTAAAAAGTGTGACTTAGCGACTACCGGCAAGGTCATCAAATTCAAGATTGATGCATTGTACTGGAAAGCCTCCAAGATTATGGAAAAGCTCAAATATTTTTTTCTTTATTTGCACAGTAAGATATTAAAATCAATGTTTTTCTAGCCTAATCTCCACTAGGCAATCCTTTATTCATGTAGCAAGATCCGGATATCATGTTCTGTTCTTTGTTCTACCATCCATCATCATTTATCAATACAATGCTTTTTTCATGGTCCATCATCTCCTTTCTTTTAGTCCTATCTAGGGACCATTATTGTTCCTTGCAAACATTTGCTTCAATCCTTTTGCAACTTGTCAAAATTGTTGGGCCCTGTTGCCAACTCACGAATGCATGCGCTCTCATTGTTTGATGTTCTTCATGTCATGCTCTTTGGTATGAGTGATCTCTTGGTTGGCTGGTAGTCCTCTTCAGCACATTAGCAATCAAAGAACTAGAAATGTATATGGCCTATCCAACAAGTGTGTCTATGATTAGTACTGTATTTGACGGAGTTGCGAAGCTATCATGTTTGTGATATGAATGCAAGGTTGAGATCGGACACTAGAGCCGTAAAGTTGATATGGTGCTTTGGTGATCACATCATTTGTTCCATTGATTATGCTATACAAGTACTAATTCTGTGAAGTTTTACCTGTTTCGTCTCCTAAGTCATCTAGGTTGAAATTTTGTACGATAGCTACGGCATAGCTGTTCTGATTTTTTTTGCTAAGCCAAGCCAAAGACTTCGCTGGAAGTGTATGTGGTGAGTTAAGGACATTTTGTCACATCTAACAATTATTTTAAGTCGTAGATGGCTGGAGGGAGACTGACGAAATTGTCGCCTGTTGACACGGGTGCGGGTAGTGCGGAGCTTTTAGTAGCAAATGTTAATGGCATATCGGATACTTTGATTGTGATTGCGTGGGTGTGGGTTGGTAGGATCCATGCTGATCTGCAATAAGCATGATGGTTCATCCTGTTCATTAGCAACCAAAAGCTTGCCCATGAGATTGTTGATGTTTTGTTGCTTTTGTGTGCCCATCACATTCGTTATGGGCCCTTGACAGTGGGACATTCATACCATCAGGTTGCATAGCTGGATCATATGAAAAACTGTCCAAACTCCTATCAATTTAATAACTTGTGCAAATGATCCTTCCTTACATCATGATAATGTCATAATGTTTGATACATTCTATGTCGTTGGAACTAATGATATTGACATGCTTCGTCAACAACCATTGGATTAGCACGGCAATAATGTTTGATGTTTTTCTTTTGCAGTGTTTACATACAACAAGCAATTCCACAACGTGATGGCCGTGAGCAAGGCGGACTTCAAGAACTGCGACGCGACGAAGCCGACGACCACCTGGACCACTGGTAACGATTCGGTTGTCCTCAACACCACCGGCCACCACTACTTCATCTGCGGCGCCACCGGCCACTGCGCCGCTGGGCAGAAGGTCGACATCCGCGTGGCCACGCTCAGCCCCTCTGCTGCCCCTTCCGAGTCCCCGGCCCCGGCCCCGTCCCCGAGCTCCGGCTCTGAGCCCGCCGGCAGTGGCTCATCCGGCGCTTCCGCCGCCCCGTCGCCGCATGGCAATGCTGCATCCGACGTTGGCCGCTCTGTCGGAATGGCCCTTGCAGTGTCCGCGCTCGCCGTTGTTGCCGCCGGCCTGAAGCTTCTGTAGAGCAGAAGTTTGTCAGTTAGAGACTGCGAGGTTGTTTGTGCTTGTTGTCGTTTGAGCAGGAACATCATCTGGACCTGTCTGTCTGTTTTTTAGTTTTTGTTTCATACACTTGTCTGATTCCGTGGCTTTTGGTTTGATTTGGGGATTTGTGTCGATTGTTACTTTGCGTTTTGGGCTGTTCTTCATTCATCTCAGTATTTCAGTCTAGTTCCATCGATTGAGCACTACTTTTACTTTTACTGTTACTATTACATTGGTCCAATCTGCGTAGCTTCCAAAATATTTACGTAGAGTAGAATTAGTTGACTATTGAGTATTGATTATATATATAAACACACGTGCGTACGAATGCTAGAATCAAATCTTAGTACTACCGACTTAATATTAAAAAATAAAGATGATAATTCATACATTTGTAGTGATTTATATCATATTCTCTCTTACACAATATAATGTATATAATTTCATCAATCTTATTAGAAAATATAATTATTGCTATCTTTTTTATTTTATTTTTATTTATTTTTCTTTTTTTTATTACTTATGATTAATTTCTAACATTATCATTTTCTCTTATTTTCAAGATATTTATAAATGAAAGTAGTGTAATCATTTTCTCTTGATTTTTTAGATTTAAAACTTTCTTAGTTTGTGTGTATAATCAAAATACATTTTACATTTTGTAACAGATAGTAATTTGCATGTGTTGAGACTTAAAACTCTAGTCTAAACCAAATACCACGGGTGTCTTATCAATTAGGCTAGTTGGCTCTAAAATATCCTTCATCTGGTGATGTAATTGCATAGTATAAATATTATTTATACTGAATCTATTTATCAAAACTATGCTTACTCACTAAATGTACCAATAATAGTTTTATGTGACATGGATCATGGCTATTTAACATATTTTTAGTTTTTTCAATCAATTGTAGAAATGTATTAATTAGTTTGTAAAATTTTGATACTTGAATTCAATATGTTTAATTAACATGTATAGGCATCGGCATTATTATCACTGCGTTCTATAAATTCGGGATGAATATAATTGCATTGCTGATTGTACTTTTGTGAATGTCTTGTTAGCTTTCATGTGTCCAAGTTGCGTCCTTTGGGCCATGGTTCCGATTAATTATTTGCGCCTTTGGGGAAACGACATGTACTATAAAGCAGCCCTTACATTTTCTTGAAGGTCTAAACTAATATAATCTTTTCTGACGAAAGATGAAAAGAAGTAAAATAATAGAGTGGGACACAATTATTGAGAGCACTAGTGTGATTAACAAAGTTCAGAAAATCCATCAGGAAACACTTTGGGGTTGGTCCACGAGGCAAACGATGCCTTGCCAGTGGGTGTGTGTGTTTGGTGCCTACCCACTGATCCACTCAACAATACTCGGATATTCTACAGAACAGTACAAGTTACACGTATGATGTATGTATATCAATTAATCAAAATTAACATTCAGAATTCACTACGGTTGAAAAATAAGTGAACAACTTTATTTTTTTATAAAATTGGATTATGGACTTAGACATCCCAAATATGCTGTGGTCGCTAATCCAACATGAACTCCACCAAATTTCATGTCATTAGAGAGCGCTAAGGTGCATTTCGACCATAGGAGATACACTGTCCAGAATCTTCTTCACTTTTCCCCATGAGAGATAGATTAATGATAACTCCTCATCCAGAAGTCCGATCGACCCAAAATATTTCTGGTGAACAAAGGACTCTATGAGAAAGATTTTCACCAAATTTGATGTCAATCAGAGAGCGCTAACGTACAATTGGACCATAGAAGATGCTCTGTCCAGAATCTTTTTCACTTTACCCCATAGGAGATAAATCAATGATAACTTCTTATCCAAAAGTCCGATTGACCCCAAATTGTTACGGTGAACAGAGGACATTATAAGAAACCTGTCCACTAAATTTTAACTCAATCCAAGAGAGCTAAGATGCATTTGGACAATAGGAGATGCTTTGTTCAGAAGTTTGTTCACTTTGCTCTACGGGAGATAGATCAACAATAACTTCTCATCCAGAGGTCTGATCGACTCCAAATTTTTATGGTGAATATAGGACTCTATGAGAGACTTGTCCACCAAATTTCATGTCAATCAAAAACTTATAAGGAGCATTTCGACTAGAGGACTTGTTTTGTCCACAAGTTTGTTCACTTTCTCACATGGGAGATAGACTGATGATAACTTCTCATCCAGATGTCCGATCGGCCCCAAAGTTTAATGGTGAACAGAGGACTCTATGGGAAACCTGTCCACCAAATTTTAAGTCAATCATAGAGCGCTAAGGTGCAATTAGACCATAGGAGTACTTTCTCCAGAATCTTCTTCACTTTGCCTCATAGGAGATAGATCAATGATAACTTCTCATCGAGAAGACTGATCGACTCCAAATATTTATGATGAATAAGAGACTCTATGAGTAAGCTGCCCACCAAATTTCAAGGTAATCAGAGAGCACTAAAGTACAATTGGACCATGGGAGATACTCTGTCCAAAATCTTCTTCACTTTGCTCCATGGAAGATAGATGGATGATAATTTCTCATCCAGAAGTCCGATCGACCCCAAATTTTTATGGTGAATAGAGAACACTATGAGAAACCTGTCCACTATATTTTTAAGTCAATCAGAGAGCGCTAAGGTGCATTTGGACCATAGGAGAAACTCTGCCTAGAATATTCTTCACTTTGCCCCATTGAAGATTGATCGATGATATCAAAAAGTTCGATCGAGCCCAAATTTTTATGGTGAACAAAGGACTCTATGACCAACATGTCCACCAAATTTCATGTTAATGAGAGACAGTATCCACTGGGTCAGACTCATAACCACCTTTTGCATCTGCTCAGTTAGACCCAAAATTGTGTGTAGCCAATTAAACAAATTGTTGATTGCGTCCAATCTCGGTCCAAAATCTTGTTCACTTTGCCTCATGGGAGATAGATTGATAATAAGTTCTCATCCAGAAATCCTATCGACCCCAAATATTTATGGCGTACAGATGACTATATGCGCAACCTGTCCACCAAATTTCATGCAAATCAGAGAGGGGTATGAAGCATTTGCACCATAGGAGATACCATGTCCAGAATCTTCTTCACTTTTCCCCATTGAAGATAGATCGATGATAATTTCTAATCCAGAAGTCCGATCTACCCAAAATCTTTATGATGAAGAGAGAGCTCTATGTGTAACAAGTACACCAAATTTCATGTCAATCAGAGAGTGCTAACGTGCAATTGGACCATACGATATGATCTGTACAGAAACTTGTTCACTTTGCCCAATGGGAGATAGATCGATAATAACTTCTCATTCAGAAATCCGATCGACCCCGAGTTGTTATGTTGAACAGAGAACTCTATTAGCGACATGTCTACCAACTTTCATGTTAATCAGAGAGAGCTAGTGTGCATTTCGACCAGAGGAGATGCTCTGTCCGGAAACTTGTTCACTTTGCCCCATTAGAGATAGATGTAGGATAATTTCTAGTCCAGAAGTCCGATCAACCCCAAATGTTTATGGTAAATACAGGACACTACTAGAAACTTGTCCACCAACTTTTATGTCAATCGGAGAGAGCTAAGGTGCAATTGGATAATAAGAGATATTCTAACCAGAAACTTGTTCACTTTGCCCCATGGGAGATAGATCGATAATAACTTCTCATCCATAAGTCCAACTGACCCCAAATTTGCATAGCGAACAGAGGACTCTATGAGAAAATTGTGTACCAAATTTCATGTCAACCAGAGACTTACAAGGAGCATTTCAACTAGAGGACTTGCTCTCTCCACAAGTTTGTTCACTTTCTCATATGGGAGATACATTGATGATAACTTCTCATCCATATGTCCGATCGGACCCAAAGTTTAATGGTGAACAGAGGACTCCATGCGAAAGCTGTCCACCAAATTGTAAGTCAATCAGAGAGCACTAAGGTGCAATTAGACCATAGGAGGTACTTTCTCTAGAATTTTCTTCACTTGCCCCATGGGAGATAGATCGATGATAACTTCTTATCCAGAATACCGATCGACTCTAAATTTTTATGATGAATAAGAGACTCTATGACCAAGCTGTCTACCAAATTTCATAGCAATCAGAGAGCACTAAAGTGCAATTGGACCATGGGAGATACTCTGTCCAAAATCTTCTTCACTTGCCCCATGGAAGATAGATGGATGATAATTTCTAATCAAGAAGTCTGATCGACCCCAAATTTTTATGTTGAATAGAGGACACTATGAGAAACCTGTCCAGTATATTTTAAGTCAATCAGAGAGCGCTAAGGTGCATTTGGACCATAGGAGATACTCTATCCAGAATATTCTTCACTTTGCCCCATTGAAGATTGATCGATGATAACTTGTCATCGAGAAGTCCGATCGACCCCAAATTTTTATGATGAATAAAGGATTCTATGAGCAACATGTCCATCAAATTTCATGTCAATGAGAGGCCGTATCTATGGTTCAGACTCATAACCACTTTTTGCATCTGCACAGTTAGACCCAAAATCATGTGTAGCCAATTAAACAAATTGTTGATTGCGTCCAATCTCGGTTTGGAAACGCGACAAGAATTTATCATGCCTAACGACTGCGGTAGAATGCATTATTGCGCCTCACGACCGCGACAGAGCTGCCGCTGGGTGCTTCTCGCCCGCGCCGCCGCTGCTCCGAACTCGTGCCTCGCCAGATCTGCGCTAATCCGCTGCTTCTCCATCGGATCTTTCGCGCCCTCTGCTCTCTCTCTCTCTCTTTACTTCACGCGCCAGGATTTGCATTGCCTTCGTCACCGTACACGCCGTCGGCGCTCGGCCGCCACACTCTCCGCCTTCTTCAGAGCCTCAACTTCGCCTGTGCTGGATCTAAGCCGCCGCGCCGCTAGATCTATGCGCTCTGTCGTCTCAAGCACATATCTTGCTGGATCTGCTCCCCTCACCGCCGTCGATCCCGCAGATCGGGTGCCGCCCCAATTGCGCTGCCTTTTCCTCTTCCCCACTCCTTCTGATTGCAGCTCCGACAACATGACCTCTTCACCGATACGACGATGACGACGAACTCATTTCTTGAGCTATGACTGCTTCGTCGTGCTTGGTCGTGGTTGTGGTCGTGGTCGAGTGGAGAAATTGGGGTTATCGCGGTTTCAAAAGGGAAAATATTTCTGTCGCTGTTCGGAAATGAAAAGGTGAACCGTCCGTTTTTGTCGCGCATCACACCTGCGATTAGTTACTTGACCAGGTTAGTTTCACATTTTTGTTAGACTGCGGGTCATTTTTCAAATTTTTTTTTTTTTACTTTGGGTTATTTATAAATTTTTTTTTTCTGTTTTTAAATACATAATATTTTATCGACAAGAAAGATTATTTTGAAAAACAGAACAAGCTCTCCCTGCCCCAAAACCCACACGCCGTCCGCCTTCCTTCCACCTCGCCGCCTCCGATCATGGCGCCCCGGTACGGCCGATAACTCATTTTCTTTTTGTTCGACCATGAAAATTTTGATTGTTCTTGCCGCAGGAGCGACTGGCGGGACCTTGCGCGGGAGCTTTTGGGGACGATCGGCGATCTCGTCCTCGCGGCCGACGTGGCGGATTATATCCGGCTGAGAGCGGTCTGCCGTGCGTGGCGGGAGTTGCCAGATCCCTGCGCGCAGAGGGTGCTAGACGCCCGCTACCACCCTCGGCAGTGGATCATGCTACCTGAAAAGGCCGGCACACTCCATCGCCGATTCCTAAATCTATCCACCGGCGAGAGTATCCACTTCGACCTCCCGGAGCTCATTGGACAGAAGATCTTCAGAGCTACCACCGAGGGGCTATTGCTATTGTACGACAAAGACAAAGACATGGGTGATCTGCGGCTCTTCAACCCTATCACCGGTCTTCTGACCAACCTACCATACCTGGATTTGCTGGAATGTGAAGAAAGTCAGAGCTTCTACCAATGCTATGGGGGCGCCGCACTCGCAGTCGACTTGATTGCCGTCCTTCTGGCGAAAGCTACGGCCGTCACGAAGCCGAATGGCATTTGCTGGATGTATCTACGACGCGATGATAACACATCGGTAGGAGAAGCGGTTGTTCACAAGGCCATCTCTGTCGGCGGACAGGTATATGACGTCTCAATGCACGGGGTGATGCGGCTGGAGGGAGAGCCAGAGGAGCCACGGCCGGTGATGGTGGCTCAACTGCCGCCAAGAACTGCATTTGTGTGGTATCAGGTGGAAGTCTATCCCGTGCATATGGATGGACAGCTGTTGCTGTTGGAGGACTGCCCAGCCCGGACGCCCCGGTTCGTCATGTACCTCGTCAACTTAGAGACCAGAAGAATGGTGGTCCGTCTGAACAACATCGGACAGAATGCACTGTTCATCGGCGATCACCGCGCACTTGCTGTTTCCACTAAAGTGTTCCCCAGCCTGATGGATGGTGCCATCTACCGGATCAGCGACGACGGGGGTGCTAGGACATCTTTCTTCCACTTCCTGGACGGCACCATCGGTTCAACAGGAAGACGATACAGGGATGCCCAGGAGGTGACCGTGAAGAGTATCGCAGATTGTCTCTGTGGATACGTTTTAGGCTATGGCCCTGATGACAGAACCTGACTTTATCAATGTTGCAGCAAGCTTCAGCTACAAGTAAACCTGTGGTTCAACTTCTGAGGCAGAGAACGGGTGCAGGTGTGGTGGACTGCGGTGGTGGCTTGGGGGTAAATGTCATTTTCCTTTGTAGTTCAGATTTCAGATTTGTCTAAACTGATGCAAACCATTGTCTGTACTAAACAAATTTGTCTTTTGAAGCCGGGTCAAACTTAGCTTCTAAAGCCAAGAAACCATGACCTATGCTGTTTTCGAAAACATTATTTCTTACATACCCAAATTACCCTAAAGTCGATATTCAATTCTATTAAATTCTGACTCATTTTTATCTAGATTTTTCTAAAGCCCTGAACTATATCATACTTACATAACAGTCCTAAAATCACTCAACCAAATTCATCCATTTGATCACTTTTTATGATTTAGCCCAAATTATATCGCGAATTAGTCTTTTTCCTATTTTCCAAAGTCAGAATCAACTAAATTCCCCAATTCACCTCCAAATTCGAATCTGATTGAATGAGTGTGTTCATTATACTATTCAACACAAGTTTCTCTTCTATCACTATTTCAGAATGGAACCCAAATCCAATTATTCACACTTTCGTCATTTTTAGGAAAAACATTGCCCACTTTTACCTTGTTTTCGTTTTTGTTTTCGCTTTTATTTCCGTTTCGTTTTTGTTTTCATTTTGATCTAAATCACTTCCAATCAGATTTATCAGACAAACCATGTGTGCTGAACTAAGTGCATATGAATCTCCAGATTATGGATGTTTACATTTAGCCCACAAAACTTCCTAAATTACAATTCAGTCCTTTTTCATAACTTTCTGTCCATTTCAGCCGAAAGTTCAGGTTTCTGAACTTGGTCTTTTGTCAGAACTTTTCACCAAACATCAACACATATGTGATCATATATACATAACCAAACACAAGAACTATACACATACACACCCAACTGTCAGATCATACTGGTGTACGCACACACACCTTCTCAAGCAGACAGCAAACACATACACGCTCACAGTGCAGAACCTCCTCACCTCCAAGCTTCAGACGCAGACCGCATGCACAACAGTGCCTCGCTCACAGCCGTCCACTTCAAAATACTAAACACCGTGCAAGCCCAGCCGCCGTTTCTTCCTTCTCCAGCAGCCTCGACAGCGCCTGCACAAGCCGGATTGTGCACTGCACCGTGTCGCTTCACTGCAATCACCGCCCGCTGTGCCCAATCCAAACAAATTCTTCTGCAACACAAGTTCACGTGATCAGTTCACTGCAAAATCTAAAGGTTGTTTGAGCTAACTCCCACTGCTTCATTGCTCAAATCCTTCACCACATTCCCTGCTAAGTTCTCGCACTCATACACCTACTGTCTTCTTCAAGTTTGCTTTTCTTCTCGACCGCCTGGTGAAGACGATGAAGCAACGAGCCACTGCACCTCCAACAGGATCTGCAAGGTGACGATCACAATCCCTATGCCATCCATTGTCTTCTCAAGCAGTCTTGTGAGTTCCGACGAGCTACATCACCGGTGATGGCAAGTTTTTCCTGTTTCCGGTCGCTCACCTGTTCCGACCAGCGAACATGTTTCCAGCCTGACTTAGCGTTCGAGCTAGTAGAGGAAAGTGTTCCTCGCCCCAAATAAAACATATCTGTTCAATTACTTTTTAAAATTCGACCCAAACCAAGTATGTCGTGTTCTTCGCGCGCTGCCGCCGACGAGCTCACGTCGCCGGTCCAATACATCGCACCACTAGTGAAATTGGCACGGCCATTAGAATCCCTTCAAACTGTAGTTGGTATCATGCAAATTAATTTTACTGTAGTGACTTCTGTTGAAGACGCCCTATTCAAGCTTCTTCTTCGTCTCCGGCCGCACACCGACGAGCCACCAGTCACCACGAACACCCAATTCCTCTCACCACCACTATCAAATTCACTCCATAAAACTATTCAAACCATCAATTTTGGAAATTATCTTCCCATTTGCTCCAGCATCGAGGACCGTGAAAGCTCACTGGTTCTTGGGATTTAGAACTCGCCGCACGCCGTCATCTGGTCACCTCCCACCAATTCCTTCTAGAACCGAGCTCATTGACCTGACGCTTACCCCCAGGACAAATTTGGCGAAGCCAAAATGGTCTATTGCGCTCAGACACCGAAACCCTACTTCTTTGCAGCGAGCAGACATGGACTGGCAGTGTCCTAACACTGCTTTAGAATTCAAATCAAATTTTGAGTTGCTCCAGTGCCTTTCAGTTGCAATAATTTTGTCTAGGAGTGTTGTTTCATCATAATGCACCAAGATACGCGCTTAGTTTTAGTCACGACCACTGAAAATCTTTGAAATCACCTCTGTGTCAGCCACTGACATTGTTAGGCCGCGAACCAAATGTCAGCCGACTGACATTCATTAGTTTTTCAGCTGCATCATTGTGTCTGAGGTGTCGCACTTTGTCCAATAGATTTATACATGTACTTAGAACCTATCCGTGGCGAAGTTCGCTATTAAACCACCCGTTTTAGCCTTAAAAACTGACCTCGACCGCATTTCGCGAGCCTGTTTCGAGTCCTGCCGAAGCCTTAAACTCCGCTGATTCTCAACTCATCATTTCTAATTGTTACAATCCCCTAAGACCAGTACCTAGCACTGTTTATAGTCCATTTTTATCAAGGCATGACATCAAATCAACGTTTTTCTAAATTGACAAATAATTCGGAACCTGTCTGTGGACCTCGAACCCGTCGTCCAAAACCCTATTTAACCTAAATCCCCATTTTTCATTTCATTGCATGCATGCACATATGTGCACACTTGTGATAAGACTATTAAGTTGGTGGATGTAGCTTATGGTTGAACTTGATTGTCACTTAGGCCACGAGTTCGAGATCGACAATATTACATCCGATTCACTGTCGATCGTCAACACGTACTTCGCTGAAGGCAAGTCATGTTCTTGAACATCTTGAGCCCATATTTAAAATGTGTCAAGTATGATGTGCTTTTGAATATGATTATATAGCGTGAGATGTTATCACCATAGAGTACAAACTACTAATATATCCATTTACTCTATTGAGTCACCATAGGTCAGTATTGTTGAGCAGTGGTCGTATCAGTACAAGATCTACTCGTGGTCGTGGCAGTTCAAAACTGATCGTATCAGCACAAGAACTGTTTGTGGTCGTATTAGTACAAAACCTGGTCGTACCAACAAAACTCCAGCAAAAATGAAACCAGAGACATATATGCATTCTTCCGGTCTACTTGTCTGACTTGGCTGGACTTTGTCTGAAATGACCGAACAAAGTCCAGGAAATACTATTGCAGCAAATGTCTTTTAACTGAATGTAACCAGAGACGTATACATCTGTCCGGACCATTTGGCCGGCCGAGTATGCATCCGTCTAGCCTTCTCAAGTTTATGTCGAATGGTCTCTGGAAAGTGCATTAATTGTCCAACGGTCACTATTCACATGTACAGCCCGGACAATGTCTAATGGCCGATCAAAATCAGGCCAGTGCAAATTTGATTTGAAACTTTCTAATGGCTAGATTTGTGTGAGGGGGGTTATATATACTCTTCTTGCTGGTTAAGAAAGTATTTGTGGAACCTCATTTCGTATCCCTAACAAGATCATTGTGTCTTTGAATATACAAGTGATATTAATAAAAAGATTAGCCTAATTGCTTGACTAAGCGCATTTATGAGAGGCTAAGAGTGCTTAGTGCACATCACCCATCATCGTGTAAGCTAGTGTTAGAGTATGGGCAGTCATTTGCATCCTTTAAGTTTCTAGTACTTGATTTATTTAAGTGAAGGTGTACGACTTATTACTCTTGGCGATCACCGCCGCCTAGACGGTTGTTGAAGGAGAGTCGCGATCTCTTCGTTGGAGTTTGTCGAAGAGCCCGACAAAGACTTGTGAAAGGCATTGGTGCTCGCCTATCAGGAGTAGAGAAGAAGTGACCCGAGTAGAGATATCCTCCGTGGATACAGAAATGAGGCTCATGTGTCATCGCTTCAACGAGGAGCAGTGGAGATCGGACGAGTCTCGGAGACCTCGATAAAAAATTGTTGTGTCACTTAGTTTCTGTTTTGCACACTTTATATTTATCTTGACTTATTTGCTTCCGCTTACTGTTAGTTGCATAGTGTACTTTATCTTTTATCTTGTTCAATGCAAATTGATCTTAGATTGTTTTGTCAAGAAGTTTGTTCACTTTCTTCCATGGGAGATCGATCAATGGTAACTTTTAGTTCTGAAGTCCGATCGATCCCTAATTTTTAGGTGAATAGAGGACACTATGGGCAACCTATCCACCAAATTTGATATCAATCAGAGAGCGCTAAGGCGCAATTGGACAATAGGAGATACTCTTTCCAAAATCTTCTTCACTTTTCCCTAGGGAGATAGATGGATGATAACTTCTTATCTAGAAGTCTAATTGACCCCAAATTTTTATGGTGACTAGAGGACAGTATGACAAACCTATCCACCAAATTTTAAGTCAATCAGAGAGAGCTAATAGGAGATGCTCTGTCTAGAATCCTATTTACTTTGCCCCAAAGGAGATATATCGATAATACCTTCTCATCTAGAAGTCTGATCGATCCCAAATCTAATTGTGAACAGAGGACTCTATGAGAAAATTGTCCACAAAATTTCATGTCAATTAGAGAGTGTTAAAGTGCATATCAACCATAGGAGATACTCTGTCCATAATCTTCTTCACTTTTGCCTCATGGGAGATAGATCGATGATAACTTCTCATCCAGAAACCCGATCGACTCCAAAATTTTTTGGTGAACAAAAGACACTATGAGAAACCTGTCCACCAAATTTTAAGTCAATCAGAGAGAGCTAACATGCATTTGGGCAATAGGAGATGCTCTGTCAAGAAATTTGTTCACTTTGCTCTATGGGAGATAGATCGATGATAACTTGTCATCCAGAAATCCGATCGACCTTAAATTTTTTATAGTGAATAGAGGACTCTATGAGAAACCGGTCCACCAAATTTCACGTCTATCAGAGAGCGCTAAATTGTGTTTGGACAATAGGAGATATTTTGTTTAGAATCTTATTCACTTTGCCCCATTGAAGATAGATCGATGATAACTTCTCGTGTCGAAATGCACCTGGTTGACCCAAACATTTTATGATGAACAGAGCGCTTTATGAGAAACCTGTCTACTAAATTTAATGTCAATCAGAGAGCACTACGGTGCAATTGGACGATAGGAGATGCACTGTCCAAAATCTTGTTTACTTTGCCCCATGGGAGATCGATCAATAATAACTTTTCATCCAGAAGTTCAATCGACCTCAAATTTTTATGATGAATAGGGGACTCTATGAGAAAAGTGTCCATCAAATTTCATGTCAATCAGAGAGATCTAAGGTGCATTTCGACACGAGGAGATGCTCTGCCTAGAGTTTTTACACTTTACCCCATTAGAGATAGATCAACGATAACTTCTCATCCAAAAGTCCGATGGACCCCATATTTTAACGGTGAATGGAGAACACTTCGAACAACTTGTACACCAAATTTCAAGTCAATTAGAGAGAGCTAATTTGCAAATTGGACAATAGGAAATGCTCTATCTAGAAACCTATTTAGTTTTCATCATGGAGATAGATCAATAATAATTTCTCATCTAGAAATCCGATTGAGTCCAAATTCTAATGGTGAACAGAGGACTCTATGAGCAATCAGTCCACCAAATTTCATGTCAATCAGAGAGCGCTAAGGTGCATTTCGACCATAGGAGATACACTGTCCATAATCTTCTTCACTTTGCCCCATGAGATATAGATTAATGATAACTTCTCATTCAGAAGACCGATCGACCCAAAATATTTCTGATGAACAAAGGACTCAATGAGCAAGATGCCACCAAATTTGATGTCAATCAGAGAGCGCTAACGTGCAATTGGACCATAGAAGATGCTCCATCCAGAAGCTTTTCATTTTACCCCATGGGAGATAGAATGATGATAACTTCTTATCCAAAAGTCCGATCGACTCCAAATTGTTTTGGTGAACGGAGGACACTATGAGAAACCTGTCCACTAAATTTTAACCCAATCCGAGAGAGCTAAGATGCATTTGGACAATAGGAGATGCTCTGTTCAGAAGCTTGTTCACTTTGCCTTATGGGATATAGATCGATAATAACTTCTCATCCAGAAGTCCGATCGACTCCGAATTTTTATGGTGAATGTAGGACTCTATGAGCAACGTGTCTACCAAATTTCATGTCAATCAAAGAGCGCTAAGATGCATTTTGACTATAGGAGATACTCTGTCGAGAGTATTCTTCACTTTGCCTCATGGGAGGTAAATCAATGATAACTTCTGATCCAGAAGTCGGATTCCCTCAAAATTGTTATGGTGAACATCGGACTCTATAAGCAACTTGTCCACCAAATTTCATGTCAATCAGAGAGCGCTAACATGCAATTGGACTATAGGAGATGCTCTGTCTAGAATCTTGATCACTTTACCCCATGGGAGATAGATCGATGATAACTTCTCATCTCGAAATTCGATTGACCCCTAATTTTAATGGTGAACAGAGAACATTTTGGGAAACTGGTCCACAAAATGTCATGTCAATCAGAGAGCCCTAAGATGCAATTATACAATAGGATATGCTCTGTGCACAATCTTCATTTTGCCATATGGGAGATAGATGGATGATAACTTCTTATCGAGAAGTTTGATCGACCCCAACGTTTTATCATGAACAGAGGATATTATGAGAAACCTATCCACAAAATTTTAAGTCAATCAGAGAGAACTAATGTGCAATTGGATAATAGGAGATGCTTTATCTAGAAGTTTGTTCAGTTTGCCCCAAGATAGGTAGATCAATAATAACTTCTCATCTAAAAGTTTGATCGACCCCAAATTTTAGTAGTGAACAGAGAACTCTATGAGCAATCTGTCCACCAAATTTCATGTCAATCAGAGAGAGCTAAGATGCATTTGGACCATAGGAGATACTCTATATAGAATCATCTTGACTTTGCCACATGGGAGATAGATCGATGATAACTTCTCATCCAGAAGTCCAATCAACCCAAAACATTTATGATGAATAGAGGACTCTATGAGTAAGATGTTCTGTCCAGAATTTTGTTCACTATGAGCAAGATACTCTGTCCAGAGGACTTTATGAGCAATCTGTCCACCAAATAACATGTAAATTAGAGAGCGCTATTATGCATTTGGACCATAGGAGATACTCTGTCCAAAATTTTCTTAATTTTGCCCCATGAGAGATAGATCAATGATAATTTCTTATCTAAAAGTAGATTGAGCCAAAATTTTTATGATGAACAGAGGGCTTTATGAGCAAGATGTCCACCAAATTTCATGTCAATTAGAGAGCACTAACGTGCAATTGGACCATAGGAGACGCTTTATCTAAAATCTTGTTCATTTTTCCCCATGGAATATTTATCGATAATAACTTCTCATCTAAATGTCTGATTGACTCAAAACTTTTATGATGAATAGAGGACTCTATGGGAATGCTATCCACCAAATTTCATGTTAATCAAAGAGCTAATGTGCATTTTGACCAAAAGAGATATTCTGTCTAGAAGCTTGTTCACTTTACCCATTGGAGATTGATGGATGATAACTTCTCATCTAGAAGTCCGATAGACCCATGGTGAACAGAAGAAACTATGAGAAACCTGTCCACCAAATTTTAGGTTAATCAAAGTGAGATAAAGTGCAATTGGACAATAGGAGATGCTCTATCAAGAAGCTTGTTCACTTTACCCCATAGGAGATAGATCGACAATAACTTCTCATCTAAAAATCCGATCGACCCCAAATGTTTGTGATGAACAGTAGACTCTATGAGCAACCTGTCCACAAAATTTCATGTCAATCAGAAAGAGCTAATGTGCAATAGGACCATAGGAGATGTTTTATCAAGAAACTTGTTTATTTTGGGAGATAGATCGATGATAACTTCGTATCAAAAAGTCCAACCGACCCCAAATTTTTATGGTGATAAAGGACTCTATGAGAAACCTATTCACCAAATTTAAAGTCAATCAAAGAGAAAGCTAAAGTGCAATTGGACAATAGGAGATGTTTTGTCGAGAAGCTTATTCACTTTGCCCCATGGGAGATAGATTGACAATAACTTCTCATCCAAAAGTCCGATCGACCCTAAATGTTTGTGGTGAACAGAGGGCTCTATGAGCAACCTATTCACAAAATTTCATGTCAATCAGAAAGAGCTAATGTGCAATAGGACCATAGGAGATGCTCTATCAAGAAGCTTGTTCACTTTGACCAATGGGAGATAGATCGATTATAATTTCTCATCAAAAAGTCCGATCGACCCAATGTTTTATGGTGAATAAAGGACTCTATGAGAAACTTATCCACCAAATTTCAAGTCAATTAGAGAGAGCTAAAGTGCAATTGGATAAAGAAGATGATCTGTCTAGAAGTTTGTTTACTTTGTCTCAAGGGTGATAGGTATATGATAACATCTAATTCAAAAGTCTGATCGACCCCAAATTTTTATAGTGAAAAGAGAACTCTATGAAAAACCTGTCTATTAAATTTCATGTCAATCAGAGAGAGCTAATGTGCAATTGGATTATACGAGATGCTCTGTTTAGAAGTTTTTTCATTTTGCCACATGAGAGATAGATCGATAATAACTTCTCATCTAGAAGTCCAATCAACTCCAAATTCCAATGGTGAATAGAGGACTCTATGAGCAACCAGTCCACCAAATTTCATGTCAGTCAGAGGGCACTAAGGTGCATTTGGATGATAGGAGATGCTTTGTTCAGAATCATCTCCACTTTGCCCCATGGGATATAGATTAATGATAATTTCTCATCCGGAAGTCCGATCGACCCAAAAGTTTATGACGAACAGAGGACTCTATGAGCAAGATGTCCACAAAATTTCATATCAATCAGAGTGCGCTAACGTGCAATTGGACCATAGGAGATGCTCTATTCAGAATCTTGTTTACTTTGCTCTATGGAAGATAGATTGATAATAACTTCTTATTCAAAAGTCCGATTGACCCCAAATATTTATGGTAAATAGAGGACTTTATGGGCAATCTGTCCACCAAATTTCATGTCAATCAGAGATAGCTAATGTGTATTTTGACCCAAGGAGATTCTCTTTACAGAAATTTGTTCACTTTGCCCTATTGGAGATTGATGTATGATAACTTCTCATCCAGAAGTCTGATCGATCCCACATGTTTATGGTTAACATAGGACACTATGGGAAACCTATACATCAAATTTTAACTCAATTAGAGAGAGCTAATGTACAATTGGACAATAGGAGATGCTATGTTTAGAAGCTTGTTCAGTTTGCCCCCTAGGACATAGATCGGTAATAATTTCTCATCCAGAAATCCGATCGACTCTAAATTTTTATGGTGAATATAGGAGTCTATGAGCAGCCTGACCACCAAATTTCTTATCAATCAGAAAGAGCTAATGTGCAATTGGACCATAGGAGATGCTCTATCCAGAAGTTTGTTTACTTTTCCCTTAGGAGATAAATCAATTACTTCTCATCTAGAACTCTGATCGACCACAAATTCTTATGATGAAGAGAGGACTCTATGAGAAACAAGTACACTGAATTTCAAGTCAATTAGAGTGAGTTAAGGTGCAATTGGACGATAGGAGATGTTTTGTCCAGAAACTTATTCACTTTGTCTCATTGGAGATAGATTGATGATAACTTCTCATTCAGAAGTCCGATCATCCCAAATTTTTATGATAAATAGATGACTCTATGAGAAACATATCCACTAAATTCATGTCAATCAAAGAGCACTAAGGTGCAATTGGACCATAAGAGATGCTCTATGCAGAAACTTGATCAGTTTGCCCCATGGGAGATAAATTGATGATAACTTCTCATCCAAACGTCCGATCGACCCCACATTTTTGTGCTGAACAAAGGACTCTATGAGCAACGGGTCTACCAAATTCCATGTCAATCAGACATATCTAAAACGCATTTTGACCATAGGAGATTCTATGTCTAGAAGCTTGTTTATTTTGTCCCATGGGAGATAGATCAATGATAATTTCTAATCCAGAAGTCTGATCGATCCCAAATTTTAATGATGACTAGACGACTCTATGAAAAAGCTGTCCAACAAATTGCATGTCAATAAAAGAGAGCTAAGATGCAATTGGAGCATAGGAGATGCTCTGTCTAGAATCTTGTTCACTTTGCCCATTAGGAGATAGATAGATCAATGATAACTTCTAATCCATAAGTCCGATCGACCCTAAATTTTTATGATGAATAGAAAAATCTATGAGAAACTTGTCCACCAAATTTCATGGTAATCAGAGACCTATAAGGTGCATTTCGGCTAGAAAAGTTGCTATGTTTAGGAGCTAGTTCATTTTGTTTCATAGGAGATTGATCGATGATAACTTCTCATCCAGAAGTCCAATTGGCCTCAAATCTTTGTGGTGAATAGAGGACTCTATGAGGAACATGTCCACTAAATTTCAATTCAATAAAAGAGAGCTAAGGTTTAATTGGACCATAGGAGATGCTCTGTCCAGAAGCTTATTCACATTGCCCAATGAGAGATAGATCAATAATAACTTCTCATCCAAAAATCTGATCGACCCCAAATAATTTTGGTGAACAGAGAACTTGATGAGAAACCTGTCCAAAACATTTCATATCAATCAGATAGGGCTAAGTGCAATTGGACAATAGGAGATACTCTGTCCAGAATCTTGTTCACTTTGCCCCATGGGAGATAGATCGATGATAACTTCTCATCTAGAAATGCGATCGATCCAAACGTTTATGATGAATAGAGGACTCTATGAAAAATATGTCTACCAAATTTCATGTTAATCAGAGAGTGGTAACATGCATTTGGATCATAGGAGATACTCTGTCTAGAATCTTCTTTACTTTGCCCCATGGGAGATAGATCAAGGATAACTTCTCATCCAAAAGTCCGATCAATCCAAAATATTTCGGATGAACAGAGGACTCTATGAAAAAGATATCTACCAAATTTCATGTTAATCAGAGAGTGCTAACGTGTAATTGAACCTTGAGATCTAGATGCTCTGTCCAGAATCTTGTTCACTTTGTCCATGGGAGATTGATCGATAATAACTTTTCATCCAAAAGTCCGATCGAGCCCAAACTTTAGTGGTGAGTAGAGGACTCTATGTGCAACCTGTCAACCAAATTTCATGCAAATCAGAGAGAGCTAACATATTTGGACTAAAGAAGATGTGCAACCTATCTACCAAATTTCATATCAATCAGAGAGTGCTAACATGCAATTGGACCAAGTAGATGCTTTGTGAAGAATCTTGTTCACTTTGCCCTATGAGAGATAGATCGATGATAACTTCTCATCCAGAAGTTCGAGCAATCCCAAATTTTATGGTGAATAGAGGACACTATGAGCAACTTGTCTACTAAATTTCATGTCAATCAGAGAGAGCTAACGTGAAATTTGATCAAGTAGATGTTTTGTGAATAATCTTGTTCACTTTGCCCTATAAGAGATAGATCGATGATAACTTCTCATCTATAAATTCGATTGACCCCAAATTTTTATGCTACACACAAGACTCTATGACCGAATTGTCTACCAAATATGATATCAATGAGAAACTTATAAGTAATATTTCGACCAGAGGAGCTGCTCTATGCAGAAACTTGTTGACTTTCTCTCATGGGAGATAGATTGACGATAGCTTCTCATGCAGAAGTCCGATCGACCCAAATTTTAATGGTGTATAGAGAACTCCATGGGAAACCTGTCCACTAAATGTTAAGTCAATCAGATAGAACTAAGGTGCAATTGGACAATAGGAGATACTTTGTCTAGAATTTTCACTTTCCCATGGGAGATGGATCGATGATACTTTTCATCCAGAAGTCTGATAAACTCAAAATCTTTATGATGAATAGAGGACTCTGTGAGCAACCTGTCCACCAAATTTCATGTCAATCAGAGAGCGCTAACGACAATAGGAGATGCATTGTCCATAATCTTGTTCATTTTGCCTTAAGGGGAGATAGATCGATGATAACTTTTCATCCAGATGTCCAATTGACCCAAAAATTTTGTGGTGAACAGAGGACACTACGAGCAACCTATACACCAA
Source organism: Pharus latifolius (assembly GCA_019359835.1). Taxonomy (NCBI): domain Eukaryota; kingdom Viridiplantae; phylum Streptophyta; class Magnoliopsida; order Poales; family Poaceae; genus Pharus; species Pharus latifolius. Next base: position 9,369,925 of record CM033325.1, read on the forward strand.
ATTTTAATGCAATTAGAGAGAGCTAATGTGCAATTGGACAATAGGAAATACTCTGTCTAGAAGCTTGTTCAGTTTGCCCTATGAGAAATAGATTAGTAATAACATCTCATTCAGAAGTCTGCCTGATACCAAATTTTTATAGTGAATAGAGAACACTATTGGAAACATGTTCACCAAATTTCATATCAATCAGAGAGAGCGAAGGTGCAATTGGACAATACGAGATACTCTGTCTAGAATCTTCTTCACTTGCCAAATGGGAGATAGATGGATGATAGCTTCTCATCTAAAAATCTGATCGATCCCAAATTTTTATGGTGAATAGAGGACATGATGAGAAATCTATTTGCCTAATTTTAAGTCAATCGGAGACAGCTAATGTTCAAAATGACAATAGGAGATGCTTTGTTCAGAATCTTGTTCACTTTGCCCCACAGGAGATAGATCGATGATAATTTCTCATCCATAAATCCAATCGGCCCCAAATGTTTATGGTGAACAGAGGACACTATGAGAAACCTATCCACCAAATTTTAAGTCAATCAGAGAGAGCTAACATGCAATTGGACAATAGGAAATGCTCTGTCTAGAAGCTTGTTCACTTTGTCCCATGGGAGATAGATCAATAATAATTTCTCATCCAGAAGTCCGATCGACCCCAAATTCTAGTGGTGACAGAGGACTCTATGAATAATCTGTCCACCAAATTTCATGTCAATTAGAGAGCGCTAAGGTGCATTTGGACCATAGGAGATACTCTATCCAGAATCTCTTTACTTTGATCCATATGAGATAGATCAATGATAACTTTTCATCTAGAAGTCTAATCGATCCAAAATTTTTATGATGAACAGAGAACTCTATGAGAAAGTGGTTCATCAAATTTCATGTCAATCAGAGAGTGCTAACGTGCAATTGGACCATAGTAGATGCTCTGTCCAAAATCTAGTTTACTTTGCCCCATGGGAGATAGATCGATAATAACTTCTCATCTAGAAGTCCGATCGACCCCAACCTTTTATGGTGAATAGAGAAATCTATGGGTAACTTGTCCACCAAATTTCATGTCAATAAGAGAGAGCTAATGTGCATTTTGACGAAAGGAGATGCTCTTTTCCAGAAGCTTATTCACTTTGCCCCATTGGAGATTGATGTATGATAACATCTCGTCCAGAAGTTCGATCGACCCCAAATATTTATGACGAATAGAGGACTCTATGGGCAACCTGTCTACTAAATTTTAAGTCAATCAAAGAGAGCTAAGTTGCAATTGGACAATACGAGATATTCTGTTCAGAAGCTTGTTCACTTTGCCCCATGGGAGATAAATCGATTATAACTTGTCATCCAAAAGTCCGATTGACTCCAAATTTTTATAGTGAACAGCGGAGTCTGTGAGCAATCTGTCCACCAAATTTCATGTCAATCAAAAAGTGCTAATGCACAATTGGACCATAGGAGATGCTCTATCTAGAAGCTTGTTCACTTTGCACCATAGGAGATAGATCAATGATAATTTCTCATCCAGAAATCCGATCGATCTAACCTTTTATGATAAATAAAGGACTCTATGAGTAACCTGTCCACCAAATTTCATGTCAATCAGAGGGTGCTAAGGTGCAGTTGGACCATAGGAGAACTCTGTTCAGAATTTTCTTCACTTTGCCTCATGGGAGATATATCGATGATAACTACTCATCCAGAAGTCCGATTGACCCAAAATTTTTATAATGAACAGAGTAATCTATGAGAAACCTAACTATTAAAGTTTATGTAAATCAAAGAGCGATAACATACAATTGGACCACAATAGATGCTTTGTCAAAAATATTGTTCACTTTGCCCTAGGGAGATAGATCGATGACAACTTCTCATCCATAAATCCGATTGACCATAAATTTTTATAGTGAATAGATGACTCTATGAGCAACTATCTTCCAAATTTCATGTCAATTAGAGATTTATAAGGAACATTTCGACCAGAGGAGGTGTTCTATCCATAAACTTGTTCACTTTCTCTCATGGGAGATAGATCGATGATAACTTCTCATTTAGAAGTCTGATCGATCCCAAATTTTTATAGTGAATAGATGATGTTATGAGGAATCTGTCCACCAAATTTTAAGTCAATTAGAGAGAGATAATGTGCAATTGGTCAACCCAAATTTTTATGGTGAATAAAGGACTCTATAAGCAACATGTCCATCAAATTTCATGTCAATCAGAGAGCGCTAAGGTGCAATTGGATTATAGAAGATAATCTATCCAAAATTTGCTTCACTTTGCCCCATTGGAGATTAATGGATGATAGTTTTTCATCCAGAAGTCCAATCGGTCCCAAATGTTTATGGTGAACAGATGACACAATGAGAAACCTGTCCACCAAATTTTAAGCCAATCATAGAGGGCTAAGGTGCAATTGGACAATAGGAGATGCTTTGTCTAGAAACTTGTTCACTTTGCCCCATGTGATATAGATCGATACTAATGTCTCATCCAGAAGAACTTTTACCAAAAGTTTATTGTAATCTTTTTTGATCGAACCCAAATTTTTATGATGACTATGAACAATCTGTCCACTAAAATTCATGTCAATCAGAGAGCGCTAAGATGCATTTGGACCATAGGAGATACTTTGTCCAGAATCTTCTTCACTTTGCCTCATTGAAGATAGATGGATGATAACTTCTTATGCAGATGTCCGATCGACCCAAAAGTTTTATGATGAACAGAGGACTTTATGAGAAACTTTTCCACCAAATTTCATGTCAATCAGAGAGCACTAATGTTGGGGGAAATCTCCACGCGGTCAAGTCCAGGTAAGTTCATGATTGCCTGGGGACAGTGGCCTCCGGTGCCTGCCCCGGGCGCCGCCTTTTAGGCCCCCGGGACCGTGCCCCCCGGGCGTGTCCGGGGCGCCGCCATTTGGCCCCCGGGACCGTGCCCCCCGGGCGTGTCCCGGGCGCCGCCATTTGCCCGGGGACAGTGGCCTCCGGTGCCTGCCCCGGGCGCCGCCATTTGGCCCCCGAGACCGTGCCCCCCGGGCATGTCCCGGGCGCCGCCATTTGCCCGGGGACAGTGGCCTCCGGTGCCTGCCCCGGGCGCCGCCATGTGGCCCCCGGGACCGTGCCCCCCGGGCATGTCCCGGGCGCCGCCATTTGGCCCTGGGACAGTGGCCTCCGGTGCCTGCCCCGGGCGCCGCCATTAGGCCCCCGGGACCGTGCCCCCCGGGCGTGTCCGGGGCGCCGCCATTTGGCCCCCGGGACCGTGCCCCCCGGGCATGTCCCGGGCGCCGCCATTTGCCCGGGGACAGTGGCCTCCGGTGCCTGCCCCGGGCGCCGCCATTTGGCCCCCGGGACCGTGCCCCCCGGGCATGTCCCGGGCGCCGCCATTTGGCCCGCGGACAGTGGCCGCCGGTGCCTGCCCCGGGCGCCGCCATTTGGCCCCCGGGACCGTGCCCCCCGGGCATGTCCCGGGCGCCGCCATTTGGCCCGGGGACAGTGGCCGCCGGTGCCTGCCCCGGGCGCCGCCATTTGGCCCCCAGGACCGTGCCCCCCGGGCATGTCCCGGGCGCCGCCATTTGGCCCCCGGGACCGTGCCCCCCGGGCATGGTCCGGGCGCCGCCATTTGGCCCGGGGACAGTGGCCTCCGGTGCCTGCCCCGGGCGCCGCCTTTTAGGTTCCCGGGACCCTGCTCTCCGGAAGGGGTCCCGGACGTCATCGCCCTCCTAAAAGGTAAAACACCTGTTTGTTTATCACGTGCAGGTCACGCGAGGGACGCCTCGGGAATCAGCGACCACCTGTCAAGCATCCAAGACGTTTGACCGGGAGAAGGACGGTCCTACCCTTCAATCCGACGGTGGCTTTCGGGGTAGTTTAGGTTTTTTGCTTCTTTTTGGGGCTATAAATAGCCCTTGTACCCCTCTGTTGTAAAGGATCAGCTCATTATCATTTGGAATAGCTAAACTCATAGACGTGCTCCGGAAGCCTCTCCCCCGGAGAGAGCCTCCCCAGCCGGCTCCGGTCGGGAGCGCGTCGACAGGACTAGGGCCCCCACCGGGACCCGAACCTGTATAAATCCACGTGTCAATTCTTGTGTTTGTCCGGCGGGGGAGGACCGGTCACCCGGTCAACCCGCGCTGCGTAATCTCCGCTAGGATCGTCTTCAAAACCTGCCGGGGTATTCTTAATACCACGACAGTTGGCGCCGTCCGTGGGGACCTGTGACGAATCGCCATGGCTCCTCCGAGAACAAGGGCCCGCGCCCTTCCCGGTGACGCCGGTCCTGGCGACCTGGCACCGCCCGTCCGGGACGCTGCTGTTCCGGCGCTTCCGTCCGGAGGCGTCCATTCCCAGGTACCGCCTCCCATCTTTCCTCTCAATCTAGGTGCCTCCACCTCCGGGTCGCTCCCGGCGGCCGCGGGGACCTCGGCCGGGACGAGTTTCCCCCCGACGGCTCCCCCGGCTCCCCGGGATGCCCTGCTGGAGGCTCTCGTGGAGGGCCAGCTCCGCGCCCAGCGCTCTATGGACGAGCTCCTTAGTGTATTGGCGCGGCCCTAGGCCCCCACATTTTCGTCGCACCCGTATCCGGGGATCATGCCCCCGTTTATGGGATACCCAGCGGCCCCTCCGGCGTCAGGGGGGCTGTCTACCCCGTATGATCCCGCTGGGGGGTTCCCTCCCCCTGCGGGATATACTTCTGGACACTTCTCGGCACCCGGGCCTGTCCCGGTGCCGGGAGGTTACTTCATGCCCGGGCCCTTCGTGGCACCAGGGGGGTACCTCGTCCCCGGCCCGCTTCCGGGGCTGGGGGGTCATTTCATGCCGGGGGTTATTCCTACGCCGGGAGCCAGTCCCGCCCCTCGCGTTGCGTTTACCGCACCGGGGCCGGTTGACAGAGCAGCTCCCGTGCCTCAGCGAATTTCCCCCCGCATTGGCTCGCCAACCCCGGACGTCGCCGAGGAGGCTCACCCCCCACTGGTTCCGGATGTCGCAGGGGCTTCCCCCTTTCCGGTCCCGGTCGTTGCCGCAGGGGCCCCCTCTTCGGATCCAAACGCCGCCCCGGGCGCCCCCTCCCCGGTTCCGGATGATGCAGGGGCTCCCCCCTTTCCGGTCCCGGGGGCCGTCGCAGGGGGCTCCCCCCAGCAGGCCCCGGTAGCTTCCGGGCCGGCTGCTACAGTGCAGGAGCTCCCTCCCCCGGCGAAGCAGGTCCGCTTCTCCCGGGGGGAGGTCGAGCGAATGCATTCTCCCAGCCGCGGGGAAGAGCTTCCCCCCGGTCGTTGTCGCAGGGAGCCTCGCTCTCGCACCGGTCGGGGGAAGAGACCCGCCGAAGAACCATCCTCCCCGGAGGGAAGCCCGGACGGCCGGGAGATCAGTCCCAGCCTGGAAGAGAAGCGCCGTCACCACCACTCTGGCGGCCCTCTTGGGCCGCTACCTGACTCGGATAACGAGGGGGCGTCCCCCGTTAAAGAAGACAGTGACTGGGGCTCCCCCCGGAAAGTGCAGGGGGCGAACCAGCCTCTATGTCGAAGACTCCGCAGCATCCGGTGGCCGCGGCCCTACCGTCCCCCGCACATCGAACATTATAATGGCGAGGCGGACCCTTACGAGTTCGTGCAGATCTACTCCACAGCCATCTCCGCGGCGGGGGGGGGGGGGGGGGGGGGACGAGAGCGTCCAATGCAACGTCTTCCCTCTCTACCTCACCGGCATTGCCCGCTCCTGGTTTTACAATCTGAAGGCGGGCTCCATCAAGTCTTTCTCGCAGCTGAAGTGGGAGTTCTGCGCCAACTTTCAGGGAAACTACGTACGTCCCCTGGATTCTTCACAGCTATACACAGTGCGCCAGAGGACCGGGGAGACCATCAGAAGCTTCTTCAAGCGCTTTGCCTAAGTAAAAAGCAAAGTGGCCCACGTCCCGGACTCCACAGTGATCGAAGCCTGCAAAAGCGGGATCCTCCCGGGGGAACTCCACCGAAGACTCTCTCGAAGCTGCCCCTCTTCCGCCGACGAGCTCTTTAACGTACTCGAAAAGTACGCTCGCGCGGAGGAAGACGACATCTGGAAGAAGACCCAGGGGGCTCCTGCCCCCGCCGAGCGGGGGGCCCGGGATCCCCCCAGGCGCCCCAGGCAGGGGGGCCGTAGCGAACCATGGCCTCGGGACACTTTCATCCTCGAGGGCGGAGGCGGCTCGCGCGACCCCCCGAAGGGCAACCGCCCCTTTCCCAAGCCGAGAGGCCATGGGGGAGGACAGTCTTCGCGCGGCCGCGAAGGCCCCGCGGGGAGAGGCCGGGAAGGACCGTGGTGCAGCTTCCACGGGTCCAGTACTCACGCCACCCGAGATTGCCACCAGCTGCTGCAGCACTTCGCGGCGTTCCTCGACCAGCGCGGGCAGGGGGGGGGGGACTCCGGCCTCCTTTCCCCCTCGGCCAGCTGTTCCGGCCCTTCCCGCTCCCGCGGGGGGGCAGCAGGTGCAGGAGGGGGAGCCTTCAGACGCTCTCCCCTTTCAAACTTCTCAGCGCCGCATCAACGTCATCGTAGGGGGGTCCGCCTCCGGGCGGGATTCCAAGCGCCAGCGCAAGGAGTACGCGCGAGAAGTTAAGGTAGTGGGGTGCTACAAGCGTCCGTGCCGCCCAAGTGGTCGGACGTCCCCCTCACCTTTACGGCGGAAGACGCGCGAGGGGTTCGCTTCCCCCACGACGACGCGCTCATTGTCTCCGCGACAATCTACAACTGCCACTTGGCCCGCATCCTCGTGGACGGCGGAAGCTCCGCCGACGTCCTGTTCCTCAAAACCTTCAAGGAAATGCAGGTGGATGAGAAGCTCCTGCAACCAGCGGCAGGGCCTCTGCAAGGGTTTGTCCCGGGGAAGGCGATCCACCCCGTGGGCAAGGTCGATCTCCCGATCACCTTCGGCACCCCGGAGAACTACCGGACCGAGCTAGTCCGCTTCGACGTAGTGGACCTCCCCTCCTCCTACAATGTGATTATGGGGAGGACTACGATCAATCGGCTGGGGGCTGCCACCCACCAAAACTACTTGTGCATGAAGATCCCCGGGCCGCATGGCGTGATCAACGTCCGGGGGGACCAAGACATGGCCCGTGCCCTATACGAGCGAGCTGCTGCCACAATAGGAAGCGTCAACCTGATCAAGGCGCCCGGGGGGGAGGCTCCCCCCCCGGATGTAGACGTCGTTGCGCCGTCCCCTGGGAGGCCCCTCCTCAAGCCGCGTCCGGAAGGGGGCCTCCGGAAGGTCCCGCTGTCCCCAGGCAGCGGGGACAAAACTGTCCAAATCGGGGCAGAGTTCCCCCAAGACCATGCAGCACAACTCGCAGCCTTTCTGCGCGAAAACTCCGATGTTTTTGCGTGGAAGCCTTCGGACATGCGGGGCGTCGCCCGGGAGGTTATTGAACACAAGCTCGCGGTAACCCCTGGTCACCCCCCTATCAAGCAGAAGTTGAGGAAGCTCTCCCTCGAACGTCAAGAAGCCATCAAGACGGAGATAGCCCGGCTCCGAGAGGCGGGGTTCATCCGGGAAGTGTTGCACCCCGAGTGGCTCGCAAACCCCGTCCTCGTCAAGAAATCAAGTGGCAAGTGGCGCATGTGCGTGGACTTCACCGACCTTAACCGCGCCTGCCCCAAAGACAACTTCCCGCTCCCGCGGATCGACCAGCTCGTTGACTCCACCGCGGGGTGCGAGCTAATGAGCTTCCTAGACGCCTACTCGGGATACCATCAGGTCCGGATGGCGGAGGGGGACGAGGAAAAGACGAGTTTCATAACTCCCCTCGGAACCTTCTGCTACCGCCACATGCCCTTCGGGCTCAAGAATGCGGGAGCCACATTCCAGCGCCTGATGACGCTGGTCTTCAAAGATCAAGTCGGCCGCAACGTTGAAGTCTACGTAGACGACGCGGTCGTCAAGAGTCCCCGTGCAGCCTCCCACATCGACGACCTCGCAGAGACCTTCCGCAACCTCCGCGCGTTCGGGCTCAAGCTCAACCCGGAGAAGTGCGCCTTCGGGGTGCGCGGGGGGAAGCTCCTGGGTTTTCTCGTGTCCCAGCGGGGCATTGAGGCAAACCCCGAGAAGATTCGGGCCTTCCTAGACATGCCCCCGCCGCGCTCCGTCAAAGATGTCCAGCGGCTCTCCGGCCGCCTGGCCGCGCTCAGTCGCTTCGTCTCCCGTTAGGGGGAGCGGGGCCTCCAGTTCTTCAAGATCCTCCGAGGGCTCGAGGGGTTCCGCTGGACCCCCGAGGCCCAGGAAGCCTTCAACGACCTCAAGAAGTACCTCTCGAGCCCTCCAATGCTCGTGAGTCCGTCTCCGGAAGAGCCCTTGCTCCTCTACCTCGCCGCGACCCCCGTCGCCGTCAGCGCGGTTTTGGTGAAGGAGCAAGGGGGGCAGCAACGTCCCGTGTACTACGTCAGTGAAGCCCTCCAAGGGGCCAAGACTCGGTACACGGAGATGGAGAAGATTTGCTACGCTCTCCTCATGGCGTCCCGGAAGCTCCGGCACTACTTCCTGGGGCACCCCATCACCGTCCCGTCGTCCCTCCCCCTGTGGGAGGTACTGCGGAATAAAGAAGCCACCGGCCGGATTGGGAAATGGGGGGCCGAGCTTGCCCCCTTCTCCCTGTCCCTTACCGGCCGCTCCGCAATCAAGTCGCAGGTCCTCGCCGACTTCGTCGCAGAATGGACTCCCGCCTCTGGGTCCGGGGACGAAGATCTCCCTGTGCCACCCCGACGCAGTGACCATTGGACCCTGCTGTTCGATGGGTCGCTGTGTCTCGCCGGGGCTGGCGCGGGGGTAGTCCTCCGGAGCCCCGAGGGAAAGGAGCTCGAGTACGCCGCGCGGCTCGAGTTCCCCGCAACTAACAACGTCGCCGAATATGAGGCTCTGCTCCTCGGGATGTGCCTCGCGCGCTCCCTGGGGATCCGGCGCCTCCTAGTGAAGGGAGACTCTCAGCTCGTTGTCTGCCAAATGGACAAGTCTTACCTATGCCATGACGCAAATCTAAGTCTTTACTTGCAGGAAGTATGGAAGATGGAGAAGCACTTCGACGGCCTTGAGGCCCGGCATATCCCGAGGAGGGAGAATGACCGGGCCGATGCCTTGGCACGGGCAGCAAGCGCCCGGGAAACGCTCCCCAGGGGGGCCTTCTTGGAAATCATCATGAAGCCCTCGGTGGCCTCCCCGGATGCAGGCCCCGAGCCTCCGATCCCGGAGGTCGCCGAGATCGTCCGGCCTTCATCTTGGATGGACCCCCTCATCTCCTTCATCAAGGGAGAGGGGGACCCTCCCCACGAGACCGAGGCTAAGCGCCTCCGGGCCAAAGCCCGGGCATATCTCCTGCTGGAGGGAAGGCTCTACAAGCGGGGGACTTCAGCCCTCCTGCACTGCCTCCCCCGGTCGGAGGGACTTCAACTCCTGGAAGACATTCACGCGGGGAGCTGTGGTTCTCACCTAGCCCCGCGTGCCATCGCCGCCAAGGCCCTTCGGCAGAGCTTCTACTGGCCTACAGTCATGCGCGACGCGCGAGACCTTGTCTCCGCGTGCGAAGCATGCCAGAAGATGGCCAGGGGCTCGAATCTCCCCCCTGTAGCGCTGCGGACTATCCCCATCACTTGGCCCTTCGTGCGCTGGGGGATGGACCTCTTAGGGCCCTTCCCCCCAGCGCCCGGAGGATACAAGTATGCGGTAGTCGCGGTCGACTACTTTACAAAGTGGGTTGAGGCGAAGCCCTTGGCTAGCATCACCTCCCGGGCCGTTCAGCGGTTTTTCTGGAAAAACGTCGTTTGTCGTTTTGGTGTCCCCCGGGAAATCATCGTGGACAACGGGACCCAATTCGACTCAGCTTATTTCCGGGAATTCTGTGAAGGCCTGGGGATCGTCATCCACTTCGCCTCAGTGGCCCATCCTCAAAGCAACGGGGCCGTCGAGAGGGTCAATGGCGTAATCCTACAGGGGTTACGCCGGAGACTCAAGCAAACCGCTTCCAAGCGGGGCGCGTGGGCAGAGGAGCTCCCTAGCATCCTCTGCTCGATGCGCACGACCCCGTCCCGGGCCACAGGGCGTGCTCCCTTCTCTCTGGTCTACGGGGCGGAGGCGGTCCTCCCCCCGGAGATCGGCTTCCGGTCGCTGCGGGTCGAGCTCTTGAATGGAGCCACGACCGCAGCCTACCGGGCCAACGAAGACAACCGGCGACTGAAAATCGACCTCGTGGAGGAGGAACGCGACCGAGCGCTCCTCCGCCACGCCATCTACGAGCGCGAAATGTCGCGCGCATATGACCAGCGCGTGCGCGAAAGAGCTTTTCGCCTTGGGGACCTTGTCCTCAAGCGCGTCACGGACCCCCAAGCCCAGGGAAAGCTCTCCCCCAAGTGGGAGGGCCCCTACAGGATCTCCGCTGTCCTAGGCTCGGGGGCCTACAAGCTCTCCAACCTTCAAGAACAGGAGTTGAAGCACACCTGGAACTTGCGTTTACTTCGCAAGTTCTACGTCTAGCCTTACGGGCCTGTCCCCTCCCCCGGGGCGATCACGCCGGAGGGGGAGGAGGGACACTGTAGCTTCCTTTCCCCCCCTTTTGCGGTTTCGCAGGGGGGGGCTTTGTATATTTTGTTAATCAATGCATAGCCTTTGTTCTTCAACTGTCTCGTTGCAGGTCTTTCTCGTTACCGCCCTTGGCGGCGATGCCCTCCCCGCGAGGATGCCCTCCCCGCGAGGATGCCCTCCTTGCGAGGAAGCCCTCCTTGTGAGGATGCCCTCCCCGCGAGGAAGTGGGCCAGCCCCAACAAGTCCCTACAACGGAACCTGCACTCCCGTAGGGCGGCTTACGACCAGCCCTCGTGGACTGAGGGTGTAAGCGGCAACCCGGTCACAGTGGCCGTGGTAACGAGTCACTTTGGGAGACTAGTCCCCTGCCCAAACACTCAAGTCCCGTCTTCGGGCACTTCCTCCTCCGGGAGTAGACGCTCTCCTCAGCGGGACGTCTAATGGCTTTCTGGATTATCTTCCTCCTCCGGGAGTCGACGTTATTCCCGGCTCCCCGTCTTCACGGCGACCGGATGATTGGTCCCCAGCGACCTTATTCCCGACTCCCCGTTCTCACGGCGACCGGATGAATGCCTCCCGGAGACCTTATTCTCGGCTCCCCGTTCTCACGGCGACCGGACGATTGTCTCTCGGAGAAGCCGGATTTCTTGGGCATTCCCTTCCCCAAAGACCCTATTCCCGGCTCTCCGTTCTTACGGCGACCGGACGAGTGTCTCTCAGGAAGCTCGCCTCTGGAAATCCCATCGGGTTCTCTCGGATATTCCTTCCGCTTAAGGCCTTATTCCCTGCTCCCCGTTCTCACGGCGACCGGATGATTATCTCCCGGAAGGTCCCCTCCTTGAAAACCTCCCTTTAAAATTTTCTAACTTAGAAAATATTTCTCTTACAGGTTATGCTCCCTCCGGGGACCTTGTTACCCCCACAGCGCGCGGAGGCCTCCTCCGGCCCGCTGTGGGCGGGGGGGACAGGGGGCCCCCGGGTCACCCACGAAGAAACTTAGCTCATCCTTGTTAAGATGAGTCGTCCAGACCATCCAAGAAGAAAATAAAGATGTGCAATAAAAGGAAACAACAACAACGTGCTTTATTGATCGGGAAACCCGGAGGACATCTTCCCCCTCCGGTGGGTTTCGGAAATGATACAACCTGGGTCCTAACCCGGGGGATTTTCTACGAGCCTAAGGCCCCTACGCCTAAAGCTCCCGGAGGCGCTCCCTCAGCTCCCGGGCCAAGTCCCGGTACAGCGCCCGGACGCGACGCTGAGAGTCCCGAAGTACGTCCTCGGGCCAAAACTCGTACCCAGCCGGCGGAAGTATCCGGAGAGGAGGTATCATCTGGGTCTTCGGGCGCGGGGGAGTTAATTCAGCACGGCTGTTGTCAAAATTATCGAAGTGCCATTCCGGGCGCCACCTCAACCGGACAGGCTCCCGGGCAGTACCGCCGTCGTGCCTCCCGGAGACAAGGCTCAGCAAAATGAAAGCCGCTTGGGCGTCCCCCGGAGAGCCTCTCCCGGACCGTTGCTCGGGAGCAACCCCCCGGGAACCCTGGTAACATTCCATTGCAAAGACTTAGAAAAATTTCTAATATATTTCATTGCAAAATGTTTTTGTACAAGTGCTCGGGGCTTCTCCTAAGAAGCTACCGGAATCAAAATGTCTAACAAAATAAAAAGGGGTCCTAGCTAAAGACCCGGGGGAGGCTCATACTTTAGCATTGGGGTCCTCCCCCCGGGGAGCTTCCTCCGTGGCCGGGGCAGGGGCATCCGCGGCTGGAGGCGCCGGTGTCGGGAACCTCGTCCGGATGATCCGGTCGTAGAACCCCTCTGCCAGCAGCTCCACCTCCCGGAGCGTTGGCTCGAAGGCCTCCGGGAAGCTGCGGGGGATGCGCCCCCCGATCGCCCGGGCGCCAACACCCCGGTAGTCAACAAGCCCCGCGGCGGCCGCTATGACGGGGATCGCCCGGCCCCGTGCCCGGACGTCCGCAGCCTCCGGGATGGCGGAGACTTGTGCGTTAAGAAAACGCACAGCCTCCGCGAGGGTCGCCGGGGGCACCTCCGGGCCGCTTCCGGAGCCCAGGCTAACGCCTAGGCCTTCCAAGGCCGAGCGGACGGAGCGGCCCGCGTCCGACAGCGCCCGGACGCTGGAGCTCTCGAGCTCCCGGAGCGCCTTCTCCCGCACCTTGGCCTCCTCTCGGAGGCGGATGTAGGCGCCCTCCGAAAGGTGCACCTGCGCCCGGGCCCGGGACAGCTCATCAAGAGCTTCGTCCCGCTCCCGGAGGGCCGCCTCCCGCTGCTCCACGCAAGCCGCGGCCCGGCTCTCCGCCTCCTTGAGCAGCCGGGTGACCCGCTGCTCAAGTCCCCAGGTAACAGTCGCTACCTACAAAATACATAGAGTTAGAAAATTCTCAAGTGCAGGAAAAAAGCCGAGGTGTTGAGAGCTCAGGTTACCTGGGCTCCGAGGGACTCGAGCCCCTCAAAACGCTCGTGGAGCGTCCCTCCTACTACGAAGGCCTGCACCTTCCGGTTGTGCAGGCCCTCCGCGTAGCGGGCCACCTCCCCCGCGGGAAGTAGGGAGGTATCTTGCCCGGTCCTCCTGTCGCGGCCGGGAGAGGGCCCCTGGACCTCGGGATCCGGGAGCACGGCCGGCGTCGCCGGCGTCTTTGTCGACGAAGTTTCCTCCGAAGACGAAGACGAAGATTGGGCGGGGTTCTCCGCCCGAGGGGGGATCATCGGGCCTTTCCCCGCCCCAGGCCGGAGGGCCCTCGGAGCCTCCTGCTCCGGGGGGACCTCGAAGACTGAGGGGCTCCCACCCTCGTCATCCACCGGCCAGAGGCACGGAGGCGCCGCCTCCGAGAACCTCACCTCCAGCCTCTCCGGCGCCAATGTCGCCGGGAGAGGCGAGAGGAGCGCCACTCGAACGGGCGACGGGGCGTAGTCCGCGGAATCGGACCCCGCCCCGCTGGTAACAACCTCCTTCCCCCGGGCCTCGACGGGGTCCTCCGGGGGCGGAGGCGTCGCCTCTGCCCGGGTGTAACACCCCTGTTTTTGCCAAACCCTAAAATAGCCAAAATCCACATCTTGACCCCAAACCCTAATCTGCTTCAGCCATTCCCTTCTAAATGTTGTTCAGAACATTTTTCCCTTCGGGACCATCTCCAAAATCTCATCCTAAAGCTGAGTTTCAAGCCTTGCCATTTTAAAACCCTAATTACCCTATTTTACCCTAAACTGTTTTCCCCAATTTTGTCGAAACCCTTCAGATCTTGCCTGATCTTACCAAACTTTGGCCAGATAAGTTCTAATAATCTTTTGCAACTTAGCTGCGAAATCAGATTTCAGATCGGACCCTCAGATCTCCAAATTTGCAAACAGGCCCAAGTCCTATTCAAATTTTCCTCACAGAACAGCCCCTGGAACAAGTTTCAGAAATTGCAGAACGGCCCAAAAACTTCTTTTCAGGTCCATTCGACCAGCCCCTGGTCGTTGCCACGACCAGTGCACGAGCCACCGTTGCCGCGCCGTGTTCTCGCCGTGTTTGCTCGCCGCCGGCCACTGCCTCTTGTCGCCTGTGTTGTGAGCTGTTGTGCCACCCCGTGTGCACGTGCCAGCGCCGTAGCATCGCCTTGCCCAGCGGTTAAACGACCGCGCTCCCGTAGCATTTCGCGCGCGCGCTCCCGTTGCCGTGGCAATTGCATGCGTGTACGTGTCACCGCCGGAGCTTTGCTGTTGCCTCCGCATCTGCGCCGTTCCAGGTGAAGTTCCAATGCAACTGGCAAAGCTGCAGCACCGCCTGAACGCAATCGCATCGCCGTCGCCGTCGTTGCGCCTGCGCCCGACAAACTTCTCCCCGGCGCAAGCAACCGTTGTCGTGTTTTCCCTCGCAAGCTCCGTCCCCGTGCCTATTTAAACTCCCTCAGTGCTGTGAAGAAGCACAACCTCAAGACTTAGCCAAATTTCCAGTTTCTCGCCGTTTTCGCTTTCTTCTCCGGCGAGCCAGTGAGTGAGCTCACAGTGCTAGCCCATTCCACAGCCCCTCTCTTCAATCCAGGTTCACCAGTGAGTTCCCCTCGTTTCCCTCTCTGTGTCATAGCAGCCAATTGCACCAGATCGATCCCCATCGCCGGTGATCGCCGGATTCCTGATTTGCCCTGTTTCCCCAATGCCGTTCGATTCACCCCAAATTAACCCTCGATTCGGTAGAAGGAATTGATCAGTAAGCTTAGTAGAGCAAGCCTATTGAATCAAAATCCTCAATGGAGTCCAAATCGAAGAAATCCCATTTTGGAACCTCGGCCGTTCGCCGGACTTCGGCGCCAAGCTTCTCCGGTCATTCTCCGACCAAATTGACTGCACCAGTAGCTTCTAAACTCCACCCTTTCACTCCCTGAGCAAAGAATCGAGTTCAATCGCCTTGTAGCAAAAATCCCCAATCTCCAGTGTCGTCTTCTCCAGCGCCGGTCGCCGGAATTCTTTCCCGGCCGATCCAGCACCTGAAACCTTGTCCCTTAGATAGATTCCAGTACCCTGAGCAATATTGTCCACTAGCTCGATCCCTGAATCGACCTGAATCAAAAGTTATCCCAATGCCAAGATCACTGTCCAGTAGCTCAGTTCATGTCCAGGCCACTGTAGTTCATCGCCGGATTTGGCCACCCTCCGGCCACTTTCAGCCCTTGTGCCTGTTGAGTATATTGTTCCTGTTAGTAATGCCTACCTCCCAGACAAAGTGGTGCATCAATTGGAGCCCTGGATCAAAAGTTAAGCCATGCCCTAGTTTCTGGCCATGTCCAGCACTATGTTAGTGCATGTCAGCCACTGGCATTAGCCTTGTTTGACCCCTTCTGGTTGAGCAATTGAAATGCCACCTTGTCCTTTAGATTCCTGGAGTTGTGTTCTACAACTTTCTCTACTATCACTTCTCCAGAAAACCATCCTAAGATCAGTTTGAAGTTATGCCAAAGCCATGAACTGAATGTCGACCCTTCGACGTTCAATCCTTTTTAGCCGTTTCTTTGACCAGAGCCCTTGTGACCTTGCCCTAACCTTTTTCCCTGCATGCATGACTTATTTACTTAATACTTTCTATAGAAACTATTTTCAGTATGCTTATGTGGTATGTGTTTGTGTGTTAATTGTTTGCCGCAGAGTCAGAAGCCGAAGGAGCGGAAGAAGTCTTTGAAGATCCGTCTGAGTTTTTAGACCCAACATCGCAAGGCAAGCCTCATTCCTTTGATCATGTCACTAGTACAGAAATGCAGTCTACTAACCCCTATCTTCTATCGGTTATTAGCGAAACAGCACAAAACCGATAGAAAATGTGCCTCGCGGTCAAAAAAGCCCAACGGATGTATTTTCCCTATCGGTTTCTAAGAAACTTACCGATAGAATAAATAGTATGATTTACTCTAGCGGTGATGAACATATTTGCCGTTAGAAGAGATGCATAAGTACTGACGGAAGAATGTTGTGCGCCGATAGGACTGGTCGACTTTAACAAGTAGACTTATTCTATCGCTACTGTATGAATATACCGACAGAATATATTAAAAGTTCCTATCGGCAATATGTAGTTCGCCGATAGAATAGTTGACCTTCTACAAATATTTTTATTCTATCGGTAATGG
This sequence comes from Pharus latifolius, assembly GCA_019359835.1. Classification (NCBI taxonomy): domain Eukaryota; kingdom Viridiplantae; phylum Streptophyta; class Magnoliopsida; order Poales; family Poaceae; genus Pharus; species Pharus latifolius. The sequence continues at coordinate 9,386,097 of CM033325.1, forward strand.
ATTCTTTTACCGTTAGAATATATAGAAAATTGCTTAGAACTGTTCGTCTTCTAATAGTTTTATTCTATCGGTAATGCATGTTTATACCAGTAGAATATTGCACAAAATATCGTAGAACTGTTGGCCTTCTACACTAGTAATATTCTATCGGTAGTGTACGTACAGACCGATAGAGTATGTACAAAAATTCCTATCGGTAATATTTATTGTGCCGATAGAACCATTCGGCTTCTACAGATGTTTTTATTACTAACGGTATTCTGTTTTCTTACCGATAGAAAATATATAATTGTATAAATACACGGGTATGTCTCTTTCATTCTCACAGTTCATCTGGGCTCGTAGTCCTAACCCGTAAGCTCCATGGACAGCCGGCGCACCTCTACAGGGGACCGCTGCACCTCCGCACCTCCATCGACGCCCTCTAGACGTCGGCATCCCAAGGAAGGTATGTAAAATTTCTGCAATATTGTTAGATTATTCTAATCCGATTATGGCAATAATTCTGCTTTTTTTGTATCCTTCATTTTGATGTGTCTTCTTTTCAATATGATTATGATCTGTTCAGGTCCTTGGATGATGCTCGTGAGGGGCAACGTATTTCACGGTTCTTCATCGCAGTACGCTGCCTACGTTGGCTTGTTGGCGAAAGAAATGGTGAAGATCACCGTCGAGAGCTGGAAGGACGTGAAGGGCGAGATCTTGGTTGGCTCGGTCGAGAAGATGCTTAAGCCCGGCGTGTTTATCAAATCAGGACCTATAGAAAGCATCTTACATGTTTTTGCATGCACCAGCTTGTGGCCAGATGCTTACCTGCTTGGAGAAGAAGAATTGTTGTTATTTGCACAGCCATTCTACACCATCACTATACAGAACAACATCTTGGAAGGTAGGTTCTTTTTGTTAATGGAGTTGAGTTGAGTTGAGTTGAGTTGATCGAGTTTGAGTCCGAGGAAATCACCATTACGTACAAATGTATGTCGACGGCAGTTCCAGCTCCTCGGGCGTCTTCGAACTGAACTCCTATGGTTAAGTCCAATGTGGTTCAGACATTTGCTGTTTTGGATGAATGGATTTGTGATGTATCAGGTCTAACTTGTAGTCGGTAGTTGCATTGTGGCAACCTGCAAAGGTTCCCTTTTATGTAAAATGCATGTATGGGCCACTGGGTCCTCGTCGTGATCTGTTGTTAATTTCAGACGTGGCTTTTGTAATATACATCGAATGTGTGAATTGTTGTATTTGTATATTGTTGTATATTTGTGTATCATGTATTGCTAATTGGGACATGAACTTGAATGTGCAGGGAGCATTTGTGTATTTAATTGTATTGGTAGGTAGGTGTGTATTTGTACTGCTGTTTCAGACATGCACTTCAATTTGTGAACTGGCATGTGTATGTTTGTACCTGAATTTGTATTGGTGAACTGGCATGTGTATGTTTGTACCTGAATTTGTGAACTGGCATCTGTAATTTCTTTGGCAAGATGAAGTCCCAACTACCTACGAAAAGTATTTTTGTGTCTCCTAGTTAATCCACAAATTAGTATTTCTTGAAATATATTGCTTTATCTTCTAGTTAAGATCCGTTTGATGTAAGATCTGTTTGATGTTACATTGATATGATTCCTTGAATGTGAGAAATGGCATGTGCATGTTTGTCCCAGTTTGGTACCAGTACCTCCTCTAACGGTAAGTACACATATTTACCGATAGGAAAACACATATATTTGTTCAGTCATGCATATTCTAACGGTAAATACACATATTTACCGATAGGAAGCACATATATTTGTTCAGTCACGCATATTCTAACGCAAATGCACATATTTACCGATAGAAAAATACATATATTTGTTCAGTCATGCATATTCTAACGGTAAATACACATATTTACCGATAGGAAACACATATATTTGTTTAGTCATGCATATTCTAACGGTAAGTACACATATTTACCGATAGGAAAACACATATATTTGTTCAGTCATGCATATTCTAACGGTAAATACACATATTTACCGATAGGAAGCACATATATTTGTTTAGTCATGCATATTCTAACGGTAAATGCACATATTTACCGATAGAAAAATACATATATTTGCTCAGTAATGTATATTCTCTAACGGTATGTGTGTGTTTTTACCGATAGAATATGTGAGCGGCAAATTAGCTAAGTTAGTCTGACGGTTATTTCATGTATTTACCGTTAGAAAAATGTCCATTATAAGGAAAACCCCAGTCGACCATTGCTGAGCTGCTCTTTAATTTGTTCTGTTGCACTCTGTGTCCCTCTGTTTGTGACGAAAGTTCCAGCTACACTGCTAGGGTGATCAGCGCAGGCTGGAGGGAAGTTGATTGCGCCCCTCTTTAAGGTATGCTTAATCGTCGACACCTATCTCTCTCTCCCTCTAGATCTCCCTTCCTCTCTACTTGCAAGCTAGCTGTATTGTGTAGTTCCAAGTTTGTAGCTCTAAGCTTGGGAGCTTGGTAGCTGGAAATGCGTCATGTTTTAGGAGCTAACTAGCTTGTATTGTGTAGTTAGCTAGGTTAATTAGTGTTAATTTCGTCAGGCTAGGGTTCAACACATGTATCTGTTGTAAGAGGCTGTACATGTACATATACATAACTTAATCGGGCAGGTTTCATGCATGGCTTACTCGTTAAATTTTGTTAATTGTAGATGGACAGGAAATATTGGATGTATGGAATAAAACGTACTACTCTTGAATATTTGGATGGTGTGAATGAGTTTATTAAATTTGCTGAGCAACAAAAGGAGAGGAAGGGAGAGAAAAATATGCTCTGTCCTTGTACAGATTGTATGAACTTGAAGAGGTTTAGCAACTCTGATCAAATTAAGAGTCATTTGATTCGTCGTGGTTTTAACGCGCGATACACCCGTTGGATATGGCATGGCGAAGATCTTGAGGAAACAAGCACCACTACTACCAATCAGCACGACTCGGATGTGGATTGCAATAATATCGATGATCATCCCAATTTTGGTAATGTTCATTCCGATGTGCACGTAGATGATGATGATGACAATCTAGATGAGATGTTACGTGATGTAGAGGAAGATTACAACGAAAATGACTTCTGTGAATTTGAGAAACTGATTGCTGACTCTGAGAAGCCTCTGTTCCCTGGATGTGCAACATTTACAAAACTGTCTTCTGTGCTGAGATTATATAACTTGAAGGCAGGAAACGGTTGGAGTGATAAGAGTTTCACGGCACTATTAGATCTTCTAGCGGACATGCTTCCAGAGGGAAATGAGTTGCCAAGATCTACTTACCAAGCCAAAAAACTGTTGTGTCCGTTGGGAATGGAAATCGAAAGAATACACGCATGCCCAAATGATTGTGTGTTGTACCGTAACGAGTACTCCAGTTTGCATGTTTGTCCAAGATGCGGCGCATCGAGGTATACGCGTAGGGACCGGATTGAAAGTGAACGTCACGAGGTAAGGAAAGGGCCCCCGGCAAAAACTGTGTGGTACTTGCCTGTGATACCTAGATTGAAGCGGCTGTTTGCAAATCCGAAAGTCGCGAAGCACTTGCGTTGGCATGCTGAAGCCCGGAAACAAGATGGAAAACTGAGACACCCAGCTGATTCTATTCAATGGAGAAACATCAACAGAACATTTGCTGAGTTCGGCGGCGAACTTAGGAATGTAAGGTTCGGGCTGAGTACAGATGGTATGAACCCACATGGTAATATGAGCAGCCGGCACAGCACTTGGCCGGTTCTTTTATGCATCTACAATCTTCCTCCTTGGTTATGCATGAAGCGCAAGTACATCATGATGGCGTTACTAATCTCAGGACCCAGACAACCCGGAAATGATGTTGACGTGTTTCTAGCACTTTTAATCGAGGACTTACAGAAATTGTGGAGCGAGGGTGTGCAGGTGTGGGATGCATACAAGAAAGAGAATTTCATCTTGCGGGCCCTGATATTTTGCACCATAAATGATTTTCCTGCCTACGGCAATTTGTCGGGGTATAGTACGAAAGGAGCCAAGGCTTGCCCTATTTGCCTAGATGAAACTGAGAGCATCTGGCTGCGAAACTGCCGGAAAACAGTGTACATGGGTCACCGCAGGTTTCTTCCGGTGCATCACACGTACCGTAAGAAGAGGAAATCATTTAACGGGAAGCCTGAGAAGGGATCAGCTCCAGTGTTTCTGACCGGTAAGGAGATTTACTCACGTGTGAACGACATCAAAGTTGACTTCGGTAAGCATTCTAAACCTCGAGAAAAAAATGTTTGGAAGAAGAGATCGATTCTCTGGGATCTACCGTACTGGGAGCACTTACAAGTTCGACATTGCATTGACGTCATGCATGTAGAGAAAAATGTCTGTGACAGTTTGATTGGTTTGTTGTTGAACATTCCGGGAAAGACAAAGGATGGTGTGAAAGCTCGTCGTGACATGGTGGAAATGGGGATAAGGACTGAGCTTGCACCTTTAGAGAATGGAAAGCGTACATACCTCCCCCCGGCCTGCTACACGTTGTCCAAGAGCGAAAAAACAGAACTCTGTCGGTGCCTACACGGTGTTAAAGTTCCATGTGGGTACTCCGCGAACTTGAAAAAACTTGTGTCTATGAAGGACCTAAGACTGGTTGGCATGAAGTCCCACGACTGTCATGTCTTGATGTCACAGATGCTTCCCATTGCTATCAGAGGCATTCTCCCAGTTAAAGTCAGAGAGACAATCACAAACCTATGTTATTTCTTCAACGCAATATCTTGCAAGGTAAGTACGTGCACTCGTACTATAAGTTCACTACCTCCATTTGTGGAGCTTAATTAGAAGATTTTTCTGATATGAATATTTGGCGCAACTGTGTCCTCGTAGGTAATTGATCCCGATGGACTGGACGCTTTGCAACGCGACGTGGTTACAACTCTTTGTCAGCTCGAGATGTATTTCCCTCCATCCTTTTTTGATGTTATGGTCCATCTGATTGTTCACCTTATCAGAGAAATTAAGTTTTGTGGACCTGTGTGCCTGCGCTACATGTATCCATTTGAGAGATTTATGGGTGTATTGAAGGGATACGTAAGGACTCGTCGTCGACCCGAGGGGAGTATCATGGAAGGTTATGCCGCCGAGGAGGTGATTGAATTTTGCACAGATTATATGGCCGGGGTTGACCCAATTGGTGTTCCTAGGTCCCGACACGAGGGTAGGCTTGAGGGAATTGGAACGATTGGATTCAAAGCTATCGTCCCCGCTCGTGATGTGTACGCAAAATCACATTTTTGGGTCTTACAACACATGACGGAGGTCGAGCCATACATACACGAGCACAAGGTAATGTTACGGTCACAGAATCCTTCGAAGTCAGACGTTTGGGTAAGTAGAGAACATAATAGGAAATTTGCTGAGTGGATCCAAGAAAGAGTCACGCGAGCTGCCGAGGGCTCCATAAGTGAAACTGTGACATGGTTGGCTAGAGGCCCAAGATTCACTGTAGGGACTTGGCAGGGGTACGACATCAATGGGTATTCATTTTACATAAGAGCTCAAGACGCCAAGAGTAGCACGCAATGTAGCGGAGTGACACTGTTTGCTATTTCCGAGGATGCCAGGTCAGTAAGGGCGCTGAACTCATATTACGGTGTTATTGACGAAATATGGGAGCTCGATTACGGATTACTTAAGATTCCCCTGTTTCGATGCCAATGGGTCGAAATCCCTCGAGGTGTTCAAGTTGACAGTTACGGGTTTACTCTCGTCGATCTTGGTAGAGTCGGACACCAAGACGATCCATTCATACTTGCAAAGCAAGCCACACAGGTATTCTACATCGTTGACCCGGCCAATCCAAACTTGCATGTTGTCGTCCACAGCAAGAGACGTATTGTTGGGGTCGAAGATGTTGTCGACGAAGAGGAGTATAACCAATTCGATGAAATACCTCCATTTTTAGAGGACATTCAATCTATCCGTACTGAAGATATCGACGAAACAACGTATCTGCGAGATGACCACGAAGAAGGATTATGGGTTGAGAACCATTGATGATTAATTTCTATTTCAGGGATAAATGCCAAGCAAACAGCCCACAAGTTCTGCAGCAAGGTGAGGAACTTATCATTAATACATCAGGCAGTACATTTTTCTTTAGAATTTAATGATAAGCTAGTTCACAGCATTAATACATTTCAATTTTACTCCACAGCATGAGTTCTAACATGTACAGTACCTTTATCCTGTAAATATTTAATTCTTCCCTTCAAATAGCACTTGCAAAAATCTCATCGCAGCCTCTTCAAATTAAGTTCAGCAAAAATCCCTGACGGTATTTTGTTATTTATACCGATAGAGAAGGACATCTTCTCTCAGGCACTTCAAAACGTTTTCTATCGGTATTGTTCTATTTTACCGTTAGAATAAATTCATTTGTCTCACGGTATTTGTTGTCTGACGGTTTTTTCCTGTTTTTACCGATAGAAGAATACTCTGCCGCTTCGAATTCTCAACCGTGTCGCCATGCGTCGCCTTGGAAACTCTATAAGTACCTCGCCATGCGTCGCGGTATTTTGTTGTTTTTCTAATTCTCGAACGGTTGGACTCCTCATCTTCTCTTTCACAATGGCAACCTCCATGGGATCGTCATCCACGGCCTCCCCGGTAAGAACTCTAAATCTCCTCGGTTTACCCCTGTATTGTTAATCCATGTTCAGTTCATTCTTGACCTGTTGATTTGCACAGGGAATGGTAGCCGTGGAAGACACTGCCAAAGTGAAGGCTGACCTGAGGGCCCTCCAGGAGGAGCACAAGCTCCTTACAGACAAGCAAACTCAGCTACGGCTTGACCTTGACGATCTCTTCCAGCGCATTAAGCGCATGAAGACGGATGGTGACAATGCTAGGGCGAGGACGAGGCGTCTTCGCGAGGAGAAGAAAGCCGCGGATATGACCATCGCTGGCTGCGGTTTGACTATGAAGGATACCATAGCGAAGCTGAGGGAGGTCGCAGGCCTTCTTGACGCGGTAGTAGTTGATCCTAGGGACAACTTGTCGCTAGAGGAGTCCTGCGTCCTGGCTGCAAGTCTAACTGACTCTATTCTACATGCAGCCAGGGCTAAGACCACCCCTTGACCTAGCATTTTGGGTTTTATTTTTTTTTGTAAGTGATAAAACAACAATGAATGAACAATTTCTTTTTATGTCAATTTTCCAATTTTCCGGCTATCTTCCCTCTTTCTTTAACATTCTGCAGCTTTCAACCACGGTCTGTTTGATGTTAAATTGTGTACCTTTTCATTACTCTGACGGTATTTTGTTGTTTTTACCGATAGAAAAAGGGCACACAAATCTCAAGCACTTAATCAAAAAAATTTTCTGGGGAAAATTGGGCTCACGGGATTTTTTTGTTTATACCGATAGAAAAGGGCACCTTTTCATTACTCTCACGGTATTTTGTTGTTTTTACCGATAGAAAAATGGCACCCAATCTCAAGCACTTTAAAAAAAATTTCTGTGGAAAATTGGTCTCACGGGATTTTATTGTTTATACCGATAGAAAAATGCAATCACTAATTCGAATATTTTTCCGGGAAATTTACTTTTTCTATCGGTATTATTTTGTTGTTTCGATAGAAAATTACATAAGTCTATCGGTATCATTTTGTTATACCGATAGAAAAGTTCCTCCACTACTTTATTACTCGTACACGGCCCTTTAGTTTCCCTCCACTCGAACAGTTCCACCTTAGAGCACTGCGTCTCTTCGAGAGCGAAGAAAACCCCAACCTCCGCCGTGAGCACTCACTTCCTCTCTCCCACACGACGATCGCCGGCTGGACACTGGTTCGTCACTGCCACCGGTTCTTATTTTCGTCCTTCGCCCGCCGCTGCTGCGTTCTACACCGCCTCTGCATCACCATAACTGATCGCCGCCGTAAATACCCTAATTCGTCGTTCTATTTCCAGCATCTTCTTTATTTGATCCTAGTGTTTTGCACGTACTAATTCTTGGAGTTTTGCAATTACACTAGGGTTCCCTATTGTGTTGGCTTATGTACATTCCGCAGGCAATGTTGATTTTAATTAGGGTTTACATAATATGTTCCAGTGCTGTAATGAACCTGTTTTGAGATTTTAACTTCTCTATACTGCTGTATGTGTGATCAATTGTATCCAACTGCCATGTAATGCAGATTATATGTTGGAGGTGTTCTTACACATATTCTATTGGCAGCTCATGTGTTTATCGATAGAAAATTTTCTGCACAAGTAGTAAAACTTAATTTGGATCTGGAAGGACATGAGCCATGCAATGTACTAGTTTGGTTGGGAATTTTTACTCACTTCGTATGAATATATGGCAATGTGGATGGGTCTTTGATGTATATGTTTCAAATGCCTATATACATGACTTTTCCCAACCTAATAGCTGTGAAGTCCTGATGACTCACATACAGGCTAGGCTAAAGATTATGCACAGTAGCACTTAGATGCTTGTGTGCATATTTACGTGTGAAATAATAATGCCATATATATGGTTTGTTCAAGGTTTTGTAGGGGAAGACATGTCGTCGTCTTCATCGGATGGTACTAGTGGTTCGACTAGGGCCAACCCCATCGTAACTACTGAAGATGGGGCTGTTACATCCCAGCGCAAGAGGGTGGGGCGAGACGCGACGACGTTGGGGCGTTTGGCCAAACGCACTGATCTTTCTTGTGAGTTCAACCAATTTGGGAGGCCGATTGGAAAGAATGCTGGGAGGTACGCGGCCTACGTTGGGCTGTTGGCGAAAGAAAGGGTGAAGATCACTGTCCAGAGCTGGAAGGACGTGACGGCGGACGAGAGGGATAGGTTGTGGGCGGAAGTGAAGGTTAAATGAACTGAAATCGCTGAACTCTTTCGTAATCACGTTCTCTTGGCTTATACTAAAGTTTAACTAACTCGTGATTAATTGTATGCATTTTTCGGAAACAGGCTAAGTGGAACATCCCCGACGATACACCTAGGACTGCCTGCTTGAAGGACATGAACGGAACATGGAAAACCTTTAAGAGCTGGCTCGTCAGTAACTTCCTAGCTGCGGGGAAATCTCCTTGCGAGAAGTACCCCTTCATATCGGAGGAGGTATGGGAGGAATTCACCAAGCAGAAGGGGACTGAGGAGTTCAAGGCCCTTAGCGAGAAGAATAGGGCGATCCAGAAGAGGAACGACCACCCGCATCGGCTCGGATCCCGGGGCTATGCGGGGAAGGAGGAACAGTGGAAGAAGGAAGACGAACAAAATCCTGTCATCGACACCCCTGAGTTGCCGCTCTCCGAGATCAGGGATGAGAGGTGCAAGCGATGGTGGAGGGGGAGGGGGTCCGTGTCGTCCACGGGGTCTGTGCAGTTCGCAACCCCTGGGGACGCCGACGTTGTAAGGCGAATGGTAAGTTGGCTAACCTCGTAAACTGTGTGCGCACAAGTGTATATAAGGCAATTTGTCTCACAAGGTACCTTCAAATGTAACAGATCTCTTTTGAGAAGGAGGCAGCGGAGGGATTGTTTACCCCGCAGAGGGAGAACGACATCCTCACCCGAGCTCTAGGAAATAAGGAGCATCCCGGGCGGACACGGGCCGTGGGAGCCATTGTGTCGTGGAAGGCCGGTTTCGTAGATCCGGCTCCACCGAGGAAGAAGGCCCGCACCTGGAAGGAAAAGGAAGCTGACCTCTCCGATAAGATACGGGCTGAGGTACGGGAGGAGATACGGGCGGAGATGCGGGCTGAGATACGGGCTGAGGTACAGTCTGAGGTGCAGACCGAGGTCGCACAAATGAGGGAAGAGTTTGCACGGTTGAGAGAAACATTGCTGGCCAAGAGTGCAGATGCGGATCCCCAGGACGATGGTACCCCGCGGGGTCGGATAAGCAGTTGCGCTTCGAAGGTACTCGCGGATCCAGTGGATCTACTTGAGGTACTGCAAGCCTTCATCTGTGCACTTAAGTTGATGCCACTCCCATTCTGTTAGAGTTGTTTCGCTAACCTATTTTAATTGTTACAAATTTGCAGGGGCCGGAGGGCTGCATCCTACAGAATCACATAGGCGCCGGGCAGGAAGTGGTTGGACACGGCTTCGTATATCCGTCTGGGCCGGATGTCCGGGTCCACTGTGTACCTCTGCGGTTGGGTTTCGCAAAGGTACAGGTGGACATGGCCATGCCGGGCTACAACGATTCTCCGTTGCCAGTCCCAACAGAGGAACTGCAGACACTTGCTGAGGCAGTGGGCTCCTACGTACAGTGGCCCAAGAAGTGTCTTGTAATACAACCGGTAAATCCTACACATTTTAGATTACATCCTACTCAGTACACTCAACTTGCATAATCTAACATACGTGCTCATTAATTGAACTGGCCTGCCGCGGGGCTACCAGGGGACTGCGCCCCCAGCTCGGGGCATGAGGCCCGATCTCGTGCGAACCTGGACACATCAAAGACGGCCTCGACCCCACCCAGCGCATCCACGCCTCCACCTCGGAAGAAAGCCGCCATCACCTCGCCCTTGCCTTCGAAGGTACGCGCTCAGTCCCCGGCAAAAGGCAAGGGCGGCAAAGGCAAGGGCAAAGGGCGACAGGGACTGCCGCGGACGTTCACGAACGCGCTCCCACTCCTGTCGGAGGCATCTTTGCGGAAATTGGATCGATCAACCAGAGACCTCCACGACTGGTACCTACATCGAGCTCGGCGCAGCCTGAACTTCTTAGTTCCCTACAGGCCTGGGCAGTTCCACCGTGAGCCCGGGACTATATCCGTGGCACACGAGGATCTGTTCGACCTCTACAACTGGCGGGAGCTCGATATGTCCATCATACGGACTGGAGTCCTGTGAGTTTGCTGATGCTATGTATTGCTGTTTTCTAACTCTGTTTGCTAACTCTGCATTAATGTTGCAGTTCATTTGAATACTGAGTAACTTTCTGTGAAATTAATATTAATCTCGTTCTTCGCATGCAGGTGCATGTACAGGCTAGCATCGGAGGCTGCGTGTGACAAGGTGGGTTTCCTCGACCCAGAGAAAATAAGCCTCACGATGCTAGAGCAGGACGCCGCGCACGCTGAGCAGTACATATCCAGCGCGCTGATGGCGCAGCAGGACAGGGACTTCAGTCTGGTGCCGTACCACCAAAGGTTAGTGCATTTCGTACTAATTTATCTCAATCTTGTATGTTACACCTGAGATGTACTTTGAGCTAGCGGTCCTCTTTTACGTACAATGCAGGGGCCACTGGATCCTCATCGTGATCTGTCCGCCGAGGAACGAGGTGTACTACCTCGATTCGATGCGTGACAGATTATCGATGGAATATGTGCTCAAGGGGAATATGGAGGCGTAAGTAACTTATATGTTTGATTTATATTTTGACCTCACTAGCTAATGATAATACATTAACTGGCAATACTAACTGAAATGCAGGGCTTTTGATAAATATGTGTCCGCTGGAGGGAGGCATGCCGCACCGCAGGGCTCCGTACTAGCTTGGAAAGAATATGAGGTACTCACGAGACTTTTTGTTTATGCTTAATTAGTTTATGGAAACAATATATAGCTAACATGTATTCGCATATGCAATTATCTCAGTGCCATCAGCAGCCGCAATCGTGGGAATGCGGGTTTTATGTGCTGCGCTACATGTACGACCTAGTGCAGACAAACTTTTCCCGATTCCCCCAGGTAAGCATCGATAGCTAACTCAAATTTCAAAAATGGGTGTCACGTTCTAAATTAGGATCGAAGTTAGTTACTCAGTATGCACACATGCTTGCAGATCGCCATGTCGAAAGACCAATATGAAAATGCAAAGATTATATATCTTCGACAAATCTGGGCACAATATGTCATGGAGGAAGTAGCGCCCAACCATCCAGCATGACAATTTTCTCCTTTTTGTGTACTCTGCATAGACTGTTCATATACATGTGAATAAATATATATATGTGAATAAATGTCCACATTGGATTGCAATCTGTATTTGTCCATACATATGTGAATAAATGTGAATAACTGCCTAATGTGTCAATTTGTTCTGTGAATTTACCTTGCATCTGTACTGTATTGTGTATCCAATCTATACTGTATTGCATCTGTACTGTATATGTGAATGTACTGTATTGTGAATGCAACTGAAGTACTGTATATGTGAATGCTCTATCGGTAAATTCATCAACAACCGAGAGACTACTGTCCTTTTTTCTATCGGTACAATCAAAATTAACCGTTAGAAGAGTTTGACCTTTCCTGCCGGTGAACTCATACATATCCGATAGAGTACTAAGCTTTTTTCTGTCGGTAATCTTGTAGTTAACCGTTAGAATAGTGGTACTTTCCAATCGCTATTGACGAGTTTTCTATCGGTAAACTTGTAATATGCCGATAGAATAGTATGAGTTTTCCTATCGGTAAACTTATAAATAGCCGTTAGAATAGTGGTACTTTTCCAGCCGCTGACGACGAGTTTTCTATCGGTACACTCCTAATATGCCGATTGAGTACTAAGCTTTTTTCTGTCGGTAATCTTGTAGTTAACCGTTAGAATAGTGGTACTTTTCCAGCCGCTGACGACTAGTTTTCTATCGGTACACTTCTAATATGCCGATAGAGTACTAAGCTTTTTTCTGTCGGTAATCTTGTAGTTAACCGTTAGAATAGTGGTACTTTTCCAACTGCTGGACTGTCACGTCTGCCATGACAGTGACATCACCTGTGAGGAGCCCAGCTCGGTGCAGCTGGCCCTTTAACCACTTGACTTCCCAGGATGAGTCAATCACAGGATTACATTGCAGCAGCAAAATAGTACAATAGTCATAATTGTATGGCCATCAGGCCTTAGTACAAAACGAGATACAGTGCCGTACAAGGCACAAGGGTCTAACAAAACAATACATCTAGTCGGCGGAAGCTAGGCCCAAAAGCAAACCACAGGAAACAGAGGTTGACAGCAAGACAGCACCACATCAGGGTTCCGGAGGAAACTGCTCATCATCTCCTGGGTCCGCAGCATCTTCGGGGTATCCTCCAAGGTCGTAGAATGCTCCATCTATTGATGAGTTGTTGCAAGGGTGAGTACTTACGTACTCAGCAAGTCATAGGGAAGGTAGAGATACATACATATATATGACATGAACCTATGCTATTGGGGAAAGAGTGAAGGGTTTTTTTTTCCCAAAATACATTTCTTTCTCAATTCTTACTCAACTTCTGATCATACCCATGGCAGTAAATAAATCATATTGATGGTGATACATATATCCCATATCCAAGGCGATATATCCTCATATCACACTACTCTTATTCAAGTCTTTCAATCATATGCTCTTAGCAGTATTTCATAACTTAGGGCATAAACCACATGCCTCTTAATTATCATATGATCTCTATATTATGGTATTACCGCGACACGTCAACACATGACAGCCCACGGCAACGCCCCTTATCATGACAACACATGCCACTTGGGTAATCTTGAGCTAACAAATTTTAGTTTATAAACAATACTTGTGTCACACCCCATGGATTTAATCCACCGCAGCATACTCCTAGAACTCGGGAGCACGAAGTATTCGAATACATTTTTAAACTCTGCAGAGATGTACCTCTTTTTAAATCCACTTTTTCACTCGACTTCCAAGTCGGGCCAACTCCATGCGACTTATACGCATGTGACAAGGCCGAGATCACACAACGTTTTTGCAGTCTAGTATTAACAGCATCCCTGCCCGGTAAATGGACAACACCATCCCAAGTACCGTTGTGGGTCCTCCCCACTGCCTTACTTCCTAGCCTGGGTCTATGTTCCCGCAGGACACATAACCTCTTTCGATTACAGTCGCGCACGACTTAATCTGGCGTAGGGCGTCTTCCTTCTTTACACCTTGTCCTCTCATAATTTTTCTGATCTCACATCACTCATGGACGAACTGCGTCCCACCAGTTTCCACGCGAGAAACCGGATCGACAAGCCATGCAGGGAACTGATAATACTAAGAAAGCTACTAGGTTGCGCCTGTCCCATACCAGGTAAGTGGTTGGTACGTTTTTCATGCCACTAGACGCACAACACAAGGTTCTAGGTCCTTATATGCCAGTGACCAGATCATACCACGAACCATGCACCTTCAGTGCCTGCACAACCAGTGCAGCCAAGCACCTCCAGTGCTACCACCATTCCATACCAAAATACTGGTCACGGCTAGGGGTTCTATTTCATGAATATAAATGTACATGTTTATACTTTTATTAGTTCGAGGCTTGCTATCTTATCAAGTTCACATTTCTCAAGTATTCAATCTATCACTGCCATAATATCATTGATCTCAACATGTGCAATATTAATGAAATATCTACTCATGGAATAGCATAGCAATTCATAAAATATGGGTTTCAATATGTTCAAAGTATGACTTGCCTTCCGCGTCGTAAGTATCAGCAGTCGACGATGGTTCAGCGACAAGGTCTTCAACTCCGGACTCTTGCTCTGAACAAGATCAAACAAGCAAACAGGCATTACAATCAATTCTATTCTACTAACTTGCTACATGCAAAGGTGCAAGGAGAAAATACTCTGGCAATACAAGGTCTGAAAGCGATGTGGTTTTAATTATGGAAACCAGGGTTAAAGTTAGCTGTCAAGGTTTACAAGGTTTCAAAATATCAGGGTAATATCAAGGTGCTGACTGGTTCGCTCAAAAACAGCGAATGTCTTTAGGTTGGCATTCGGTTCAAGGCATCGACATAAGGTCGATGGGTGATAGAGGGCTCAACTCAAGTTGTGACAGTAGAGAAAAGTGTAGATCACAACATCAGGAGTCTAAGGGACAAAGTTATTTTCAAAGTGCATGGCTGGAAGTGGGTGAAAAGGCTCAATGCCACTGGCTGACACAGGCTGGCATAGGCTTGACACGGCCAGAAACTAGGGTTAGCCATATCTTTTGACTCAGGACTCCAAATGATGCACCACTTTGTCTGGTGGTTAGGCATTTGTAACAGGAACAAATGTCTCAACAGGACCTAGGGCAGGAGATGGCCGGAAAGTGATGAAAACCGGCGAAGGAGTTGGCTGGCCTGGAGCACATGCAGTGTGAACAGTACAGCAAACTAGGGCATAGCTATATCTCACAATCTAGGCCGAATTAGGAGTCGTGATAGAAGACAAAGTTGCTCAGAATGGTCCAAAACATCTAGATGGCAAGGTTTCTATGGCTGGATTGGCTGGATTTAGGGGATATTGGCCGGGGAAAAGATTAACTCAAGCCTGATTTGGGCATTTTTGATCCAGGGTAAATAAACTTAATTCCTTGCTTGTGGATAGTCTCTGGGGCATAAGTAAGCTACTGGTGAAGTTAGATTAACTAGAAATGCACCAGAAAAGCTTGAACAGCAAGCTCAGTTCACAAGCAAAGTTCCAATTTGGGGTTTTTCACATTTTAGCAAATCTGTCGATTTTGGTTGCTTAGGGATGTTAAGCAAGGTCTAGTGAGCATATTTGATTACTAGTTCGAAAGCTGAATCGATCTGGTTGAGGGTTAATTGCTCGCCGGAGCTACTGGAGTAAAACTGAAATTGCCGGCGACTGGAGAGGTTTGAAGTCAATTACATGCTCGGGCATGATGAGGGAGGTAAGAGGAGCTTACTGGAGTATCTGGATTGGAGGGGGAAGCAGTGTAGAAGCTTGGCACCGTGAGCCTCCTTTGCTGCTCGCCGGGGAAGAAGAAGACACAGTGAGTTTGAGGGCTTAGGTGCTTCTGGTGGTGTGTGATACTTCACTGAGACCAGGGGCTATTTATAGAGGATTCGGAGGTGTTGCAACGGCTGGAAAACGCCTGGAGACTTGGAGCGGCGAATTGACCGGCCGGGCGGGACAGCAGCGAAGCGACGTGCTCCAGCGGCCGTGCCGGCTTTGCAGGTTGGCGTGTGCTGTCCCAGGTGATGCAGCGGCGAATTGATGGGCTCCTCCGGCATGCTTGCAACGTGGCATCAATCTTCTGCCGTGGCTGCAGCGATGGCGTGCGCGCGCGGGCAAAATTGGCGCTGCTGGTGCGACCGCGGTGGCTCCACGGTGGCGAACGGCGTGCGCACACGTGGCAGGGACGCAGTGGTAAGGGTGGCGACCACGGGGCTTCACCGGCGATGAAGTTCCTGGCGTGGCAGCGCGGTGGTCGCGGTCGTGCACGGCTGCTGGTCGCGCACAGTGCCTCTGGTCGAAACAGGGACCAAAATGCAAGGATTCTTATTTGAAATCTGGACTGATTTGTAATTTCTGTCTTAGAGATGGTTAATTTGAGAATTGATTCCATGGCTGAGTATAACATTTCTATTAGTACTCATCCAGCTCAAATTTAGAGAAAATTTGATAAGATTTGGGGGATTTCACCTATTTTCGAAAATAGGGTAAAATTAGGGTAAAATAAATCTGGATTTTGTCGATTTCGAATTCTGGTGATTGGAGAGAGATTTTGAAGTCTGATCAAAAGGGAGATCTGTATCAAATAGTGTTTGGAAGGTGTTTCCTGAAGAAATTCTGGAGTTGGAATTAATTTGCAGATTTTAGCCTTTTCAGGC
Organism: Pharus latifolius; assembly: GCA_019359835.1. NCBI lineage: Eukaryota > Viridiplantae > Streptophyta > Magnoliopsida > Poales > Poaceae > Pharus > Pharus latifolius. The sequence continues at coordinate 9,402,687 of CM033325.1, forward strand.
TTCCAGGTAAACAGAAAAGGACTTATTCGCAGTAAAATTTGGACTAAACTGCGAAAGTGTTTAGATGAATTAATTTGGCTCCCAACTTTTTGAAGTGAGTTGAGGATGAACTTAGGAATATATTCCAGGGGTTACTTGAGTCTGAATAGGGTTAGATTAAAATAATTCAATCATCTGAAAACTAGGGTACTTAGGGTAAGTCTGAATTTTCCTGTTTTCGAAAACGGAGAGAGGCTTAGGTATTGAGAGTTAGGTTCAGAATTTGATCTGGCTCCTGAAGACTTTTATCCTCAGGGTAACTGATAGGTTAAATCTGGATGGTCAGATCTTGATCTGGAACTAGAGAATAGATTTGGAGATTTTTAGGGTTTGGGAGAGATTAGAGTTCAACTGATCTGGCTACTACTACGGGGATACATGCATGCAGGATTTTCATGCAAAACTTTTCACCCCCAAAACTAGGGTGTTACATGGACGTAAGAATACGACGGGTTTTCTATCGGTAGATTCATAATATGCCGATAGAATAGTGAACTTCTTCTGTCGGTTATTTACCGATAGAAAATGTCCAGTCTTGTTCTATCGTGTCTATCTCTATCGGTACAAAAACCGATAGTAGAAGGGTTTTTTTTACCGATAGAAGACTGCATTTCTGTACTAGTGTGTCTCACCCAATATTTTCATATGAAGTATATTCACTGTTTCTTACTATGCATGCTTATTTGAAATACAAGTTATGTTTGAATGACATGAGTAGATATTACCTGATGAATCATGAAACCCCTTTTTGTTATTGAACCTTCATACGTATGCTCTTGTCACCCTAGGATTCATATACTGAATATCCACATTAAACTTGGAATGGTCAAATGCATGAGAAATTATAATGAAAACCGTTTTGCCAAGAAAACTGATAAAAGGGATCAGTAGCGAGGATTGGATTGTATGGAGAGGGTGCGGTGCGCACCAGGGAATGTGAATGCTCCTCACTATTGGTTCATAAGGACAAGAACCTTGTGTTGTGTCTCTATACGAATTGTAAACGTACCAACCACTTGCCTGGTATTAGCAGTTCCCTGCATGGTTTGACGATCTGGTTTCTCGCGTGGAAACTGGAAGGCCAGGGTTCGGCCATGAGTGATGTGAGTCAGAAAAATGATGAGAGAAAAAGGCGTAAAAGAAGGAAGGCGCCCTAGACCTGATTAAGCCGTGAGTGGCTGTAATCTTAAATGGTCGTATGTCTCACGTGGACATAGACCAAGGCTATGTGTCCTACGGGAACATAGACCAGAGAGGCTAGGAAGTAAGGCAGTGGGGAAGACCCACAACGGTACTTGAGACTTAATTGGCTATTTACCGGGCGGGGATACTGTTAATACTGGATTGTAAAGCGTTGTGTGATCTCGGCCTTGTCACATGTGTATAAGTCACATGAAGCTGATCCGACTTGAAAGCCGAGTGAACTAGTGGATTTAAAAAGAGGTACACCTTTGCAAAGTGTAAAAGAAGTATCGGATACTCTGTACTCCCAGGTTCAGGAGTCTTTTCGTAGTGGATGTTATCCATGGGTTATAGCACAAGTAATGTTTTGGAATGTTTTCATAATGCGGTTAGCAAAGTAGTGACTCATGGGAGACCACTACATCTAATGTTTTATTGAAAACCTGTTTAATGTTTAAAGCATCATTTTCATGATAAAGTACTGTTTTACTAAACAAATGACTTGGAAATCTATATATCTCTATCCATATGAAATTGAAACCCCGGAATCATATATTTCACTCTCATGTAAGTACAATTACATTAATCCCCGGAATGAGTGTTGCTGAGCACCAAGTGCTCACCCTTGCATTTTTATCCCACTGTAGAAGAGGGATTCGAGGATCCCGATTCTTTCAGTTATGAGTACCCGACAGAAGATGGAAGTGCCCCAGACGAGCCCACGTTCTAGAAGGATTGCGCACCAAGTCAAGTTAGATGTGGGAGAAGCCCTTCAACCCCGCTGCGGATGGAAATCAAGCTATTTGTCATTGCTTTGTGCTTTATGTTGTGTGTTCGGTACTTGGATACCGATTCTGGTTCTGATAAACTAGTTATTTTCTTAGCAACTCTACTTAGCGCCATTTTGGGTGCTCTGGCTATGTAATATTGGCCAGGTTGGCCTGATACTTGTTTAATGTTATTACTATGCTTGTGTGGTTTGGAGCTCAAGTAACATCTTGCTGTATGTAACCTACTTGGGCGGTTACCAAAGTGATCCTCAAATGGGGGTCTCACACCGGGGCGTCGCCCGGGCATGTTCGGCTCCGGGAGCCGCGTCCCGGGCCCTCACCGGCGTCATCGCCGGCGTCGTCGTCGGGGCGGGGGTCTTTTGGACCCGGGGCCTCTAGGGCTCCGAGCCCCCGGCTGCATCCTTCCCCCGCTTATGAGACCCGGGGGTGGGAAGGGGCTTCCTCTCCGGAAGCCTGAGCCCGTAGGCCTCGGCCACCAGGTTCCGGGGAGGCCCCTCCCCCACGAGGCGCACGATGCGCTCGTGTTCGTCTGCGAAGTACCTCCCCAGGAGGTGCTCCGCCTTGTCCCTCGCCGCCGGGTACGGGCGCACTGTAAGAGGTAAAAAGTTAGTCAATTTCCCGTAAAAAAAACTGCGAGTACAAAAATGCAGGGGACTTACGCCGCGTCACCGGCTTGACCGGAGGCCGCTGCTCCGGGCCCATGCCGATCCCCCTTCCCCCGCGTGAGAAGGGGGAAAGCCGCAGGAGCGCCAGCTCCTCCGCGGCGTCCCGCATCGAGCGGGCCTTCTTCGCCAGCACCACCTTCCCGAGGAGCTCGAACTCCTCGTCCATCCACACCGGCGGCTTCGGTGCGGATGACCGGCTGTAGGTGGGAGGCTCCGGGGCGTAGACCACCGCCTCGTCCAGGACCCGGAGGTAGAACCACCTCCGGAGCTAGTCCCCCCAGTGGTCCCGGGAGGCCGCCGCCGGGTAGTCCGCCACCCGGGAGGACAGCATCTGGACCATCACCGAGCCGAAGGGGGACTTCGGTCCTCCCTTCACCAGGTGGGAGCTCCGCGCTGCCGGCTCGTAAAAGTACCGGAAGACGCGGAGGGTGGGCTCCCGCCCGGTCGCCGTCTCGTACAGCCAGATGAAGAGACCCATCCGGACGAGGGCGTTGGGGGTGAGGTGGTTGAGCGCCACCCCGTACTCCTTTAGGAACTCCCGGAGCATCGGGTGCACCGGGAGCCGGAGCCCGGCCTCGAGGAAGGCCTCAAAGGCCACAACCTCTCCGGGCCTGGGGCGGGGGGCTCCGTCCTTCTTTAGGGGGACCCGGATGTCCCCCTCTTCGACGACGCCCTTCTTGACCAGGGACTCCGCGTCCGAGGCCGAGAACTCGGAGGCCCAGAGGAAATCCACGCTCGACCTTTGGGCGCCATTAGGTCAGTTTGTTTTTCGGTGGCTAAGTTTTCAGGTGGCTACGTCTACAACTCCCGGACGCTCGCTACCGGAAAAGGCTACCGGAGATGCTACCGGGAGAGCGCTACCGGGAGAGCTGAAGCTGGAGTTGGAAAATTTGGAATGAGCTACCGGGGCCCCCTAAGGCCCTATTTATAGAGGCTGGCCGTGGTCTAGATGCGCGCCACGTGGCCCCCTCGGAGCCATCTCGACCACTGAAATTCAAACCGTGCGCGGGAAACGAAGGGACGGGCGCGTAAATCGAGACACCGGTTCGAACCGCGCGTGCATTTATTGCGAAAACGGCGCAGCCATAAAGCGCCCGGCACAGAAACCGAAGCATCGCCGGGGCTCCGGTGATTTTCGTCCGGAGTTTTCGTCCGGAGATTTTCCCGGTACCATAACCATTCCCTCCGGGGGCTCAAGCTTCGTCCCCGGAGGGCATGGGGGGCTGCTGTTGGGGGAAATCTCCACGCGGTCAAGTCCAGGTAAGTTCATGATTGCCTGGGGACAGTGGCCTCCGGTGCCTGCCCCGGGCGCCGCCTTTTAGGCCCCCGGGACCGTGCCCCCCGGGCGTGTCCGGGGCGCCGCCATTTGGCCCCCGGGACCGTGCCCCCCGGGCATGTCCCGGGCGCCGCCATTTGCCCGGGGACAGTGGCCTCCGGTGCCTGCCCCGGGCGCCGCCATTTGGCCCCCGGGACCGTGCCCCCCGGGCATGTCCCGGGCGCCGCCATTTGCCGGGGGACAGTGGCCTCCGGTGCCTGCCCCGGGCGCCGCCATTTGGCCCCCGGGACCGTGGCCCCCGGGCATGTCCCGGGCGCCGCCATTTGGCCCGGGGACAGTGGCCTCCGGTGCCTGCCCCGGGCGCCGCCATTAGGCCCCCGGGACCGTGCCCCCCGGGCGTGTCCGGGGCGCCGCCATTTGGCCCCCGGGACCGTGCCCCCCGGGCATGTCCCGGGCGCCGCCATTTGCCCGGCGACAGTGGCCTCCGGTGCCTGCCCCGGGCGCCGCCATTTGGCCCCCGGGACCGTGCCCCCCGGGCATGTCTCGGGCGCCGCCATTTGGCCCGGGGACAGTGGCCGCCGGTGCCTGCCCCGGGCGCCGCCATTTGGCCCCCGGGACCGTGCCCCCCGGGCATGTCCCGGGCGCCGCCATTTGGCCCGGGGACAGTGGCCGCCGGTGCCTGCCCCGGGCGTCGCCATTTGGCCCCCGGGACCGTGCCCCCCGGGCATGGTCCGGGCGCCGCCATTTGGCCCGGGGACAGTGGCCTCCGGTGCCTGCCCCGGGCGCCGCCTTTTAGGTTCCCGGGACCCTGCTCTCCGGAAGGGGTCCCGGACGTCATCGCCCTCCTAAAAGGTAAAACACCTGTTTGTTTATCACGTGCAGGTCACGCGAGGGACGCCTCGGGAATCAGCGACCACCTGTCAAGCATCCGAGACGTTTGACCGGGAGAAGGACGGTCCTACCCTTCAATCCGACGGTGGCTTCCGGGGTAGTTTAGGTTTTTTGCTTCTTTTTGGGGATATAAATAGCCCTTGTACCCCTCTGTTGTAAAGGATCAGCTCATTATCATTTGGAATAGCTAAACTCATAGACGTGCTCCGGAAGCCTCTCCCCCGGAGAGAGCCTCCCCAGCCGGCTCCGGTCGGGAGCGCGTCGACAGGACTAGGGCCCCCACCGGGACCCGAACCTGTATAAATCCACGTGTCAATTCTTGTGTTTGTCCGGCGGGGGAGGACCGGTCACCCGGTCAACCCGCGCTGCGTAATCTCCGCTAGGATCGTCTTCAAAACCTGCCGGGGTATTCTTAATACCACGACAACTAACGTGTAATTGGACGATCGGATATGCTCTATCCAAAATCTTGTTTACTTTGCCCCATGAGAGATAGATCGATGATAACTTCTTATCCAGAAGTCCAGTCAACCCAAAATTTTTATGGTGAACAGAGGACTCTATGGGCAACCTTGTAGGATCAAGGATGCCGACTAGAGGGGGGTGAATAGGAGGCTTTTAAAATTTCTTTTCAATTAAGCAATTTTAAAGAATAATTGAGAGACCTAAATTATGCAATGAGGCTTAAAAGCAATTTAATCAACTAGTTGCATTCAATCAAATGAACTATTCAATAAGACATGCAACAATGGTAAATATAGCAATTGTGTCAAGATGAATGTAAAGCAAATATGAAATACGCAATTTGACACAATATTTTTACCGAGGTCTCGGAGACTCGCCCGGTCTCCCCTACTCCTCGTTGAAGCGCTCACTCGGAGCCTCGCTTCTATATCCACGAAGGATATCTCACTAGGGTTGCTCCTTCTCCACACCGAATAGGCGAGCACCACACCTTTCACAATCCTTTGCCGGCCTCTCCGACAAACTTCAATTGGAGAGATCTTGGCTCTCCTCCGGCACCGTCTAGGCGAAGGCGATCGCCAAGAGTAACAAGCCGGATGCACTTTCACTTGAATCAATCACGTGCTAGAATCTCAATGATGCAAATGATATGCTCAACACTCTAGCACTAGCAATCTAATGGAGATGAAGTGCACTAAACACTCACACAATCTCCCTCAAGCTCTCTCTCAAATCTATTCAAGATTTGGGCTCAATTCTAGTCTCTAAATGCAATAACTTAAATGCAAATCAATTAGCTAGGTTTTCAGCTATTGTATGAAGTCTTTGAGCACCCAAAAATGAAGCCAAACATGAAGTATTTATAGCCTCAACGAAAAACTAGCCGTTTGCAAGAAACCGGGCCAAAAGTTGTACAGGCCGGACATTGTCCGGTCACTTTAGACACTGTCCGGCCAGTACAAAAATTTCAGCCGTTGCAAACGTGTCTGATCCGTTTGAGACCTAGCCTTAGTTTTCGCACTAGACTCGCCCAGATTCTAATATGCGGAATAACGGGATCTTACTCGGAAATACCGAAACCCAAAGTAATTGCACAACTCTTTATTTCAAAAAGGGCTTTACACGTCGAACATTAGGCACACTTGCCTACGTCGAAGGAACTATAAGTGTCTAAAACTCAAATAAGTTCTATGACTCTTCGATGATCTAAACTAGACGTATTACAAGGTATTTATAGTCCAATCGTATGAGTACGTATCAGACTTAGAGACCTAAACGTATTAGACTCATATAACTAATCCTAAACAGATAAGCTTAGTTATACACATTCGGATCGGATTACAATTCCGCACAGGGAACGAATCCCTTTTCCTGGTCGCGGACCAATCCAAAGTCGCGGACCCATATGCGATCAGGACTTGGTCACGAAGCCGTATGCGATCAGGACTTGGTCGCGAAGCCGTATGCGATCAGGACTTGGTCGCGAAGCCGTATGCGATCAGGACTTGGAGATCCTCCCGGATCATGACTCCCTTGTTGAGAAGGAGCCAACCCCTGTTGCGACCTCTCGATCGAACTGGAGATGTGGAAATTGGGTTTGTCCATCTTCTCTGGTGTACCACTTTGCCGCACGTACTCGTTGATCTTTCCGACCGATTCGAAAAGTCTCCTTGGTGCCACTGCGGGTGGTAGTCACCTTCTTCTCCAGAATCACATCTTCACGTAGAGGTTCGTCTCGTTGATAGACCAAATCTTCAACAGATGGTACTATGGTATCTGGCTCATCATCCAGCATTGAAGGCTCAAACAGTTTGAGGTGCTCAACATTAACAACCGAGTAAATATCCATGTATGGAGGTAACTCGAGCTGACAAGCATTATTACCCACTTTCCGCAAAATCCGAAAAGGACCATAACGAATGGGTTTGAGCTTCTTACCTTCACCTTTAAGTCTCTCCTTACTCAGATGTAACCATACCATATCACCTTCTTGAAATTGCGTATCAACTCGCTGCCGATCATGTCGCGCCTTGTACTTGAGTTGAGCTTTCAGCAAGTTCTGTTCAACCTCACGATGGAGTCGTTGAATACCTTCCAGGAACTTTTGTGCTCGATCCTGATCAGATGCTTCCTTGCTGTTCTGTGCTGAGGTAGGGATCACAAACTCCATGTCGAATGGACTCTGTGGTAGAAATCCTAAACAGACCTCAAACGGTGACTTTCCAGTCGAACCATGCACTGCTCGATTAAAAGCAAATTGCAGGTACGGTATGCTTTCATCCCAGGTCTTCGGGTGCTTCGAGTTATATCCTCTCAAAAGATGAACAACTGTGCGATTAACCACCTCGGTTTGACCATCAGTTTGCGGATGAAAAGCAGTACTCCTCTTCAGCTTGGTGTCCATCATCGTCCAGAGCGATCGCCAGAAGTGACTAAGGAACTGGGTATCGCGATCAGACACAATAGAAGTCGGCAGTCCGAAGTGTGTCCAAACGTGTTGAAAGAATACCCGAGCTGCCTCTTCTCCCGTGATAGTCTTCCGACAAGGTATAAGAATAATCATTTTGGAGAACCGATCAACGACCACGAATAGATAGTCGTTGCCACGTCGGGTCTTAGGCAATCCTCCCAAGAAATCCATAGATATGCTTTCCCATGGTCGCGATGGAACTGGCAAAGGAGTGTACAAACCTAATTTTCGGTTTGCCGGTTTCGAGATACTGCAGAGACCACAGCCTCGAACAAAACTAGCCACATCTTGCTGATACGCGGCCAGAACACATGTCGGTGACGATTTTGCAACGTTTTTGTAACCCCAAAGTGACCAGCTACCTTCGATGTGTGCGCTTCTCGCATCCATTGAATTCGAGGTGCTCCACGAGGTATGCAAAGTAAATTGCCCTTGTACAAGAGTCCTTCTCGACGAACGAACTCCGTAGGTTTCCTTGTTTCGAGTTCAGTCAGTATTGTTTGAAAATCAGGGTCTTCACTGTATATAGTGGCATAGTCATCATGACATGAGGGCTCGATCTGCATGAACGCTGATAAACAGAGGGCCGTAACTGGTGGTCGCGACAACATGTCTGCCAATTTGTTGTGTACGCCCTTCTTGTACTTAATCACCAGATTGAACTGCTGCAGATACGACATCCACTTCATGTGCCGAACTTGCTGTAGCTTAGACTGAGTTTGCAAATATTGCAATGGTTGATGGTCGGTGTGGACAACCGTCTCTTTACCCAAGAGGTAGCACCGCCAATGTTTCAAGGCCTGATGCAGTGCGCATAACTCTTTATCATACGTCGGGTAGTTCTTCTGAGCTCCCTGGAATAACTCGGAGTGATATGCGACTGGTCGACCTTCTTGCATGAGCACTGCGCCCATCGCGTAACCTGAGGCATCGGTTTCTAGCTCGAATGGTTTCTGGAGATTCGGCAAAGCTAACACAGGCGTCTCGCTGATCTTCCTTTTCAGCAAGAGAAACGTGTCCTCATGTTTCCCTGTCCACTCAAACTTCTGATCGATCCTGGTTAATGCATGCAATGGAGAAGCCACAATCGAGAAGTGTCAGATGAACTTCCGAAGATATTGGCATGCTCCCACAAAACTACGCACATCCGTAACTGTTCGTGGTCGCGGCCACTCGCGAATCACTTTTACCTTATCTGGGTCGATTTGCAACGTACCGTTGCCGACCAGGAATCCAAGGTAAAGTCGAGTTTGCTGGCCGAACTCGCACTTCTTACGGTTGAGGCGAAGTCGATGTTGCCGAAGCTGATCGAACACCTTTTCGACATGAATGAGGTGCTCATCCCACGAACGACTATAAACCAATATGTCGTCGAGGTAAACGATCACAAAGTCGTCGATGAACTGTCTCAATACGTCATTCATAAGACGCATGAAAGTTGCCGGGGCGTTGCAGAGACCAAACGGCATGACCAGCCATTCGAACAGACCTTGTCGTGTTTTGAATGCGGTCTTCCACGTATCCTCCTCTCGGATGCTGACTTGATGATATCCTGACTTAAGATCCAATTTAGAGAAGACAACAGCATGCTTCAATTAGTCTAGCAGGTCATCAATACGAGGAAGGGGGTACCGGTTCTTGATGGTGATCTTGTTCAGTGCTCGATAATCAATGCACATACGCCAAGTCTCATCTTTCTTTGGTACTAACACCACAGGAGATCCACAAGGTGAACTACTTGGTTGAATGACACCATCGTTCAGCAACTCACCAAGTTGTCTTTTGATCTCTTCATTCTCCAATACTGAGTTGGGATACATACTCAGATTGGGCAGTGTCGCATCGGAAACAAGCTGAATTTCGTGCTCAACTGGACGTTTCGGTGGACGACCCTGGGTAATCTCGAACAAATCACTGTATTTCTCCAGTAGTCTCGACAAACGACCAGAATCTTCTCGGCACGCCAACGACAACACTGGTCGAGTACCCTCACTTTGTCCAATGGGTCGAATCATGACAAGCACATACTTGTGACATGCATTAACAATCCGTTTGGCTTGATTTGCGGTAATCAAGTTCGAAGTGTTGACGTGGATGTCTCTACTAATCACGAACTTAACTCCGTCTTTGGTGAGGTCATACTCTTGCGCTCGCCGATGGAAGTGAACATCTCGATCATACAGATACGGACTCCCAAATATCACCTGACAGATATCGATAGGGACAACATCGCATTGCACCTCATCGATATATCGTGCAGAGATCGCAAACTTCAACACACACTGACTCGTAATCTGTTGGTTCACGTCGGATGTAAACCAACCCAGCGGATATGGTCGCGGGTGTGTGGTTGTCTTCAAACCAAGTCGCCGAACCAGTCCAGCGGAGACCAGATTCTTCTGACTTCCTGGATCGAATATCGCTGCGACCACTTCGTGCTTCACCTGGATGTTGATGGTGAACAAGTCCTCCGTTGGGTGATGGTCGTTCGGTGGATCGGAACCCTTCTCCTTCGGCATTGCCATCAGAGACAAGGTCGTATCCGCCTCATTAACCGAATTCACTCGGACAACTTCTTCGTTGGGTGAAGTCGCAGTAGCCGTGGCTGTTCTTTTCCCTGGTCCGTTTTTCTTTGGCCGAAGTTCAGGATGAAGCTTGTAACATTTGTCCTTGGTATGCCCCGCGACTTGACAATTTTCGCAAAAGGCACCCGTGCCCGATTTTGAAGCGTTCTTCTTCGGACTCGGCTTTTTCTTTGTCGAGGTCGCATTTTCCTTCGTGCTTTTGTCACTGCGGGATTTATTCTTCTTCTCGATCGCCATAGCAGTTGTGCTCGTGGTCGCAATGTCTTGGACACTGAACAGACTTAGCTCAGTACTGATCGATTTCTGAAGTCTAGATGTGTACTTCCGAAATACCTGAGGGTCGGATAGTGAGATGCCAATGACCATTTCTTGTCGCCGAAACTATGTCGTATAGTCTTGGACGGTCTGGTCGCGCCGTTGGTACAATCTGTGCCAACGCTCCCATCTCTCCTCAAGGTAACCCATCGGATAGAATTCTTGTCGCAGAAGTCGTTTGAATTGACCCCACGCAAGGTTGTCAGCTTCACCACTGGCGACAAAGGCCTTCCACCATGTCTTGGCGTGGTCCTTCATCTTCAAAGGTGCAAATTTGACCTTTTGAGCGCTACTGAACCCTTTAAGGTCAAAGTAGGTCTCAAGTTGGTCGATCCAAGAATCCAGCTTCTCGGCATCGATCACCCCATCATATATGGGTATATCAATCTTAGCGTCAACTTTAAAAGATCCGACAGCTAAGGAGGTGTTGGCGGGGTCGTCGGTCTTGTGGTCGCCTTCGTCTTCATCTTCGTCTGCCCTGCGCAAGTCTTCACCAGTCTTCTCACCCATAACCTTCCCTACTTCAGGAGGTACAATCATGGCCTGCTGCTTAATCCAAGCAAGCACGGTTTCCATGTCGGTGGAGAGTTTAGCCACTTGTTCGGCTAGGTTAGCTTGTACGGAGGTATCGTCAGACATTGTCGGAGACGCGGCTGTAGGAACCGTCAATTGATCGCCTGGAATTTCGCCGGAAGTTTTGTAACCCTGGCGAGTCTTCACCATCCACAGGATAGGAAAGTTACTTTGATACCAACTTGATCCGTTTGAGACCTAGCCTTGGTTTTCGCACTAGGCTTGCCCAGATTCTAATATGCGGAATAACGGGATCTTACTCGGAAATACCGAAACCCAAAGTAATTGCACAACTCTTTATTTCAAAGAGGGCTTTACACGTCGAACGTTAGGCACACTTGCCTACGTCGAAGGAACTATAAGTGTCTAAAACTCAAATAAGTTCTATGACTCTTCGATGATCTAAACTAGACCTATTACAAGGTATTTATAGTCCAATCGTATGAGTACGTATCAGACTTAGAGACCTAAACGTATTAGACTCATATAACTAATCCTAAACAGATAAGCTTAGTTATACACATTCGGATCGGATTACAATTCCGAACAGGGAACGAATCCCTTTTCCTGGTCGCGGACCAATCCAAAGTCGCGGACCCATATGCGATCAGGACTTGGTCACGAAGCCGTATGCGATCAGGACGTGGTCGCGAAGCCGTATGCGATCAGGACTTGGTCGCGAAGCCGTATGCGATTAGGACTTGGAGATCCTCCCGGATCAGTGTCAGTGACCGTTGGGCGAAATTTGTGAAGGCCGGACGGATACCATTTGTCCGGACAAAACGTCCGGACAAATGGATGTGTCTCTGTTAACTCTCGGCTCAAAAACACTTGTACAGGCCGGACAATGTCCGGTCACTTCAGACACTGTCCGGCCACTTCGGACAGATAGCCCCGGACGGATGCATTTGTCCGTTTCATTTCTCAGCTCAAAAAATTTGTACAGGCCGGACAATGTCCGGTCACTTCAGACACTGTCCAGCCACTTCGGACAGATAGCCCCGGACGGATGTATTTGTCCGGCCACTGCACACTGACAGTAAAACAAGTATAAATTTTGATCCAGAGATTCGATTGAGGTGATTTTTGGCTTGTTAGAAATATAACTCAGAGCTCTACAATTTTGTCAACAGGAGCAAGACCTAGAAAGGTCTAGAAACTTCTAGAAAACTCAGAAACTTTCCTGCTGTCAAAATGTTCAATCCAAAAATCATCTCAAATGCAATTTTAGAGTATTTGCACATACGGATTTGCCGTTTTCTCGCGGATGTGATTTGTGTCACTTAGCAACGACCACGACCACACAGGTCTTGACATCCGATCGAAAATAGGTGGTCGATAGGGTTTGGTCGAGCGTACGCAAGCGAATCGAAGACTGGTACGACCAGTCCGAACTCCTACGACCAAGCCCAAACCCTAAACAGAAAGCCGCCAAACAAGCGACACGACCACGACCACATATCAACACTGATACGATCAGAATATGCAAATACGACCACGACCAGCTCTAGACAAATAAACCAATTTAAACAGTTGGCGATCACGACTAAGTGCAGTTTTCGAAATATTTAATCTAATGCACATGAACTACACTTAGACTCACTAGTAATGCAAGACACTAGTGCAAGATGATATGAATGCATCTGAGCTTCCGCACTAGATAGATTCAAGCTACTAGTTTCCGACCCCTCTTAATAGTACGGTCAAACTAGTAAAAACAAACCTATCAACTCGGTCTGTCTCCAAACACCGAGACCGGTAAAATCCTAAGAAAACAATCCTTAATCTTGGATTTTACCTTAGGTGAAGTTCGACCTCGTGAAGTTTGACCGCTCGACGCTTGTCCCCGCAAGGCTCGACCTCGCTAAGCTTGACCTCGCGAAGCTCGACCGCTTGACACTTGTCCTCGCAAAGCTCGACCTTGCTAAGCTCGACCTCGCTCGAGATGTCTCATATCGACTTCATCCTCTTCACACCCTTGCTCGTTTTTATCCTGCAACCATTCTGAGACTAGAACATATACACTCAATGCGCAAACGTTAGTATCATTTGCAGTTCGTCATTAATCACCACCAGATAAATCACTCCACACAGGAGTTCACTCAACAATTTCTTTCTTCGGTGAAATGACAAAACCACTTTCAATGAACAACAAATGAGTAATGGATGAATCTCACAATCATATAGATCCATATATGATACAAGAAATGCACACACGATCCATACTACTCAAGTTATGATATCAATCAATATGGATGACTAATATCATGAGCTCTCTCTCAATCATACATAGAGATATCAAATCCAGAACACGGAGTCATCAACCTTTTGCACAAACATGGATAACTAATCATCTTGAGCTCTCCCTCAACATGTGCATCGATATCAAATCCACAACTGAAGTCATCAACCTCAAGATTTAACATATAACATCTTGATCAATCAATTAGCACAAACTTGATGCAACCACCAAGCTCCCCCTCTACGTATGCATCAATATCAAACCCGCAACTGAGGAAACATCCAATTCAGGGTTTACCGATAATCAATTCAATTCACTTGTGCTAAATCTAATTTGTCATTTGATCATCAAAACTGACATCTTCAGATTAACTTTAATTACAATGAATTTATTCAAATCGTCATTAATCATCAAAAACTAGATACTAAGATCTACCTAGATCCAACAAACCTGTCCACCAAATTTCATGTCAATGAGAGATATCTAAGGTGTATTTCGACCAGAGGAGATGCTCTATTCAGAACCTTGTTCACTTTTCCACATTAGAGATATATCGATGATAGCTTCTTATTCCAAAATCCGATTGACCCCAAATTTTTATGGTGAATAGAGGGCTCTATGAGCAACTAGTCCACCAAATTTCATGTCAAACAGATGGCGCTAACATGCAATTGGGCCATAGGAGATATTCTATCGAGAATCTTGTTCACTTTACTCCATAGGAGATAGATCAATGATAACTTTTCATCTAGAAATCCGATCGACCCCAGATCTGTTTGGTGCACAGAGGACTCTATGGGAAACCTATCCACCAAAGTTCATGTCAATCAGAGAGTGCTATGTTGTAATTGGACCATAAGAGATACTCTGTTCAAAATCTTCTTCACTTTGCCCCATGAGAGATATATCGATGATAACTACTCATCTAGATGTCCGATCGACCCAAAAGTTTTATGATGAATAGATGACTCTATGAGCAACCTGTCAATTGGACCACAGTAGATGCTCTATCAAAAATCTTGTTCACTTTGCCTCATGGGAGATAAATCGATGATAAATTCTCATCTAGGAATCCGATTGACCCCAAATTTTTGTAGTGAATAGAGAACTTTATGAGCAAACTATCTACCAAATTTCATGTCAATTAGAGATTTATAAGAACTTCTTATCCAGAAGTCTGATCCACTCCAAATTTTTACGGCACAAGAATTTGTGAGTAGCCTCTCCACCAAATTTGAACTCAATCAAAGACACATAGATGTCCAATTTGACCAGAAGAGGTGCTCCGTTTAGAAGGCAATTCAGCTTGTGCCACGGGAAGTAGATCGATGATAACTTCTCTTCTAGAAGTCCAATCGACCCCAAATTTTTTGATGAACAGAGGACTCTATGAGAACTCTCCACCAATTCAACCAGAAGAGGTGTTCTGTCCAGAAGCAAATGCAACTTGTGCCATCGTAGATAGATCGATGATAACTTCTCATCCAGAAATCCGGTCGACTCCAAATTTTTTGGTGAACAGAGGACTCTATGAAAACTCCCCACCAATTCGACCAGAAGAGGTGTTCTATCCAGAAGCAAATCTAGCTTGTGTCATCGGAGATAGATCGATGATAACTTCTCATCCTAAATCTGATCGACCCCAAATTTTATGGTGAACAGGAGACTCCAGGAGAAACCCGTACACTAATTTTCAAGTCAATCAAAGACCTATAGATGTTCAATTCAACTAGAAGAGTTGATCTGTCCAGAAGCAAATTCAGCTTAAGCCATGGGAGATAGATCATTGATAACTTCTCATTCAGAAATCTGATCCACCACAAATTTTTATGGTACATGAGACTTCATGAGCAGCATCTCCACCAAATTTCAACTCAATCAAAGACTTCTAGATGTCCAATTCGACCAGAAGAGGTGCTCTATTTAGAAGGCAATTCAGCTTGTGCCACGGGAAGTAGCTCGATGATAACTTCTCTTCTAGAAGTATGATCGTGTTAGCGACCCGACATGCCAACCACGTGGTAGTACGTCCAATCTCTGAACATATCCTGAACAAGTCAGTAGATTTATTCAAAAATGTTTGATTAGAGTAGCGAACAGAAACATGGTTAACATAACAAGGAGTTTTGTTACAGATACAACATAAGTATGATTATAACGGCAAAAGTAGTATACCCGGGTGATCCTGGTGGTCAGTCTTCATTGCCGGTGTTGGAGTAGGTTGAGTTGAGTTCGCAAATGTCCTCTGCTGGGTAAATTTCTTCGAGTTCACTAGTCATTGTTGCATCCCCAAAGTAGTACCCGAGGTCTAACAAGGAAATACAATAGCAAGAATGAGCGTCGAGGCACTCAACAAGTAATTTGGATGTATACATGCATCATGCAGACCTCAACTAGCCAAAGAAACATTATAATATATCAACCAGGATGAGTTTTCTATTAAAAACTCATTTGTGATTGCAAAAGAGTTCGTTTGTTAAAGAAAATCCACTGACCACTTGTACTATATGGTGAGACCACCTGTAGGTCTCCTTTCCTGCCGTGATGCAACTTCCAACGTTAACCTGGAAGTAAGGAGTGAATATTCACATTTTACTCTACAGAGGAGTATCACTTTATCCACAGAATCTCTTGATTTCCATGTCGCTGTTCGTCAACAATACTCCACATTTCTCATAATGCGTGACACCATCAAGTGAACAAAGTCTTTTTTGAACCCTTTCACTAGTTCCCTCCACTGGTATGGTGCCACCATACCTTCATAATCGGACGCATCCGCTACGACCACCAGTTGATCCTATAGCTCCAGGACCCTCATCAGGGCATTCTTCCTTCACTCCACCATCATATCATACATAAATATATATGTTCCCATTGTGGAGGTGTACTAGTTTCTGGATAAGATACTTGACTAGGCTCGTCCCATACCAAGTCTGTGGTTGATACGAGTATTACGGCGCTGGGTAGAAATGACAGTTAATTGTGTCCTTAACTTTATATTCATGGTACAATACAAGATTCGAGCCCTCCTTCAGCTCTCCTCAAGATTATTCATTTCCATCCAAAATCTTATCACCAAGATATCACCTTTCTATCCACAACACTTTTATTAAGACCAACTTTTATTTTCTAAAATATTCTTTTTGATGCAATATGATAAAACTATATAGATTATTAAATTGAGGATAACAGAATAAAATCGATTAGACGTGATCAATATGGTCAAGAATGAAAACTTGCCTATAGTAGCAAATTCAGAATATGAACATTGCTTTGGAATTCCTCACCCAGCTCCGCTCCTAGAATTGAAATAATGGCGTATATAAATTTCTAGAAGTACAATGATGATCTCTGCACTGACATGTAACGTTTAGGTGCTAATCGTTCTTGTCTCTAACGTAATGACTACCTTCCTAGACAAAATGAGAAATCAAGTTCGGTTTAATTGAACTGCATAATGGAATTACATAACCACTTTGAGTTAGGTAGCTTTCTAAGGAATATTGTTATTGGCCTTCGCTTCATAGGTTTAGAATAATTAGGTCAAGGTATTGGTTTAGTGCTAAGGCTATTCAAGTTGATGACTAATTTATTTGCTATTCGAGACATGGAGTAAGGAAAATGGTTTATAACTTTTAAAATTCTTTTGCCTGGATAAAAAGAATATATGAAAGGATAGGAAATAATTTAAATTGATATATTAAAAGGGTGAAAATATACTTGTGTGCATATTCACATATCTTGTTTATATATATATATATATATATATATATATATATATATATATATATATATATATATATATATATATATATATATATATATAAAGGAATTGTAAATGTTAATTAGTCAAAAATATTTAGTTAGTTAAATTCCTGTATTAAACAAGTTTTAATTAGACATTAAACAATGTTCAATTAGTCTCCCTCTCCCAGCCTGCACACACACACGCACACAAAAATACACACCCACACACTCAACACACACAACACAACACAACACACACCACTCACACACTAAACCCTAACCGTTTTGCCGCCGTCCCCGACTCCGACGCCGGCCGCCACTCCTACAGTGAACTTCTCCCTCTACCTTTGTCACTGTCTCCTCTTTCCTCACGCCTGATAGGACCCATGGCCGGAGCCCTAACCCTAACTCTCCAAACCCCTTGTCGCCGCCAACTCTCGCCGGTGACTCACCGATGATAACGACGCCAGCGTCGCGGCCGGTCGTAGCCCGGGCCGAGCCGCCTCGCCTCCCCTCTCGCCGTTCGCGGCTGCGCTTGGCTGCGCCTCAGCGGCGTGGCCGTGATGGTAGCCCGCCGCGCGCGTGGACGCGCCACCGGCCGGCTCGTTGGCTGCCTGGTCCCTGCTGTTCGTGCCTCAGGTGAGTTCCCTCTATACTCGGGTTTTGGGCCACAGTGTTAGGGTTTGGATGCTTTGGTCTCTGGTTTGGGTCTAGCTGTTTTGTTCTATTCCTGTGGCATCCGTGTGCTTGATCTGGTCTGGTGCTGTGTTATGTGATGGTTGTGATCCAGTGTTTCATATTGTGTGGCTGTGTGATGTTGCGGGATGTGTGCATCTCATGTGGCAGCAATGATCTGTGGTCTTCAGGTGTTTTGGGGCGATTCTTATACATAACCTGCTACCACTATTACTTCTTTCTAATCTTACTCTTGAGTAATTGGTCATAACACTCTAAAAAGAAAACCAAAACTCGGAATTGGGTCTGGCTATTACCTTGTTGTGAGTTCTGGACCTCTTCTGGTTCCTGTGTTTCCCCTGTGGTTGTTACTCCTGTGATCACAATGCAACGAGGGATGAGTAGGTGATCGAATTGCTTGCTATCCTCTCTCTGCTCCAAAGGTTTACTGGCTTACTTTAATTCCCTATGATCTGTGCTGCTATGTGTGTGGATCTGAGTAGTAAAAATAGTTTATCTTGTGCACTTAGCATGAAACCGACTTACTGTGGGTTGAGGTGGCTGGAGTTACTGTTCCGGTGAACAGGTGGCATTGCCCTAAGTTAGATTGGTGTAATCTAGGCTGATTTGCAAAATCAGAGAACTTGGAGGGGTTTTGTGCAAGATTTACAATGAGGCTGTGATAAGATAAAGCTTGGGGGGGCCAAAATGCAAAGTTGCAGACTTTTGGACCTCTGGGCCCAAGGCCTTCTGTTGGGCTGGCCCAATAGAAAATCTCCCATTTTCTTTTATTATTATTTATTTCATTTCATTTTATTTTATTTTTTATTTTTTCTCTTATTTTGCTTTATGCCCACTAAGGCTCGGAACTGCCCTGCAAATGACCCGAAATGACCCGAATTCGAACGCTGGGTGATGACACACGAATACAAGGGTGAGCAGCAGCACTCGCTTGGGTTGAGAGGTGGCTGCAAGGAACTCTTGACAGATACTGCATAGTCTAACAACAATTTTTTTTCAAAATAAAAATTCAATGCGTAGCCTTAGGTTTTAGCCGGGTCAGCATCGTAACCTATCTACTAGCCAGCAATGTGGCCTCCAGCTAGTCGACCAGCTTCGTGGTTCTCACAGATCGATCCCAAATTTTTTGGTGAACAGTGGACTCTATGAGAACTCTCTACCAATTCGACCAGAAGAGGTGTTCTGTTTAGAAGCAAATGCAGCTTGTGTCATCGGAGATGGATTGATGATCACTTCTCATCCAGATGTCCGATCGACCCCAAATTTTTATGGTGAACAAGGGAATCTAGGAGAAACCCCTACACCAATTTTCAAGTCAATCAAAGACTCCAAATGTTCAATTCAACCAAAAGAGTTGATCTGTCCAGAAGCAAATTCAGCTTGTGTCATGGAGATAGATCGTTGATAACTTTTTATCCAGAAGTCCGATTTGTGGCGGCTCTGATATCGGGCCCACCGCAGCAACCGCACAGGATGGGTTTCTTACAGCGTTTGCATCACAACTACAACTCAAATAAAGCACAACTTAATTATACATAGATAAAAAGTAATACTGCAACAGAGGCTTTAAGCCATAATTTACAATAATGGTCGACCAGGCCAACATAAGATTTTTAGGACCATTTTTTAAGAAAGAGCAACAGGCACCACAGTCGAGCTCATCTGGGATTCGCAACCTTAGACCCAAAGGTCAAAATCAAAGTCTTCGGGAAACTCCGGCTCTTCTTCTAGATTAGGATTCACATCCTCAATTGGAGGGTCCACTAAGTGGAATGGCAAGAGTGAGTATGAGGGTACTCAGCAAGTCTCATCATAAGAATTCATTCTTATCATGCAGGAATTGATCAAGTATATGGTTTATGCAGCATAGAATATTAAATTTCACAAGTTACATTTCCAAAATAGTTTGAAGGATAGGTATTTAACAAAGTAACTATGCAAAGCATTTTAATGACTCAAGAGTGGAATCTGGGTAAAGCCTCCTAGCCTGCCCCTTTTTGTGTTAGCTCAATATCTCAAAACTATTGTGCCACACAATTACTACCCATAGTATACCCCTATCAGGCGGTATGGAGTACTCGAATACTTTTTAACACTCTGCAAAGGGGCACCGCTTTACTTATATGAGTCCATCAATCTTCCCAGTCAGACCAATTGCACGCACATTATTGCATGCGACTAGATTGAGGAGACAAGGCTTTCAAAAACATTGTATTAATTATATCCCTGTCCGACAATTCGACCGCACTGGTCGTTCTTGTCATTGTGAGGTACCCTCACTAAGAAGTACCTTCACACCCAGCATTCACGAGTTACCCAAGATTAGAGTAACCGTACGAACTCTCCCCTCACATTTTTCCCTCACCCATTCAGGCCATAAGTTTAGATGATTAAACTTATCAAGACCGATCCAAACATCTTAAATTTGGAGCCTGAATGAGAACGACCACCATACAGGGATAAAACCGATACATAGTAGTTTACTGGCCGAGTTCAATTCTTTGATCATGTGGTTGGCACGTGAACATGCCCTTGGCTGTTTAGCACAATTGGTTAAGTCTTTATTAGCATGTAAGCTATTATCCCTTCTCCCATATGAGTCAAGTCACAATTGACTCCTATCCTTCGATCCATTCATAGTCTTTCACATGCCACAAAGTTTTCAAGGTATACCCCCTTTATACTTTTGTGGGCCATTTCTCTCTATGCCTCTATACTCATATATTAATAATTTACCACATAATTATAACCTAAGGCCTCAAGGAACTTTTTGTTTAATCAATCAAGGATGGCTATTTAAGTTGGGTCAATAACTACACAAGATTATCGAAAATATTTTTCTTTAATGAGAAGATATACTTTCATAGTTCATCATCAAAATAAGTATTATAGAAATAAGGGTCAGCGATATGATCAAGGATTTGAGGCTTGCCTGACTCTAGGTGTGTCATTTCTGTGATGGTCGGGTTGACGTCTTGCTCTTGGTCATCAGGAACCTCGTCTTTCTAGACACGCACCACAGCAACAATCCAACAGAAGGCACAAAACCCTTGTATTAATATACTAAAATGCACACAAAATATAGAAATGTAAATACGAAATGCAGAAATGTAGATCTAAATGCAATTGCATTGGGTTTTGCACTAATTAGGGTTTCAAATTGTTTAAAACACATAGACTTTCTACAGAAACATAGCTCAAACAGCCTTGGATTAGAATCAAATTTCACAGGGAAGCTACAAACGCTAAAGCATAAGAAGTGACATGATCAGATTTTCAATTTGATCACTGGATGCCTTGTTTCGACCAGGGATTGCCATCTGTTGGCATTCGGGTTGCGCTTTGTGACATGTTGGCACTGGGCTGGTCGCGTTCGCGTGCGCGTGGCCGAACGGGGTGCAGCTCCCGCATAGACGCGTATGCACATGGGGAAACTAGATCACCACACGCCTTAGCATTGCGACACATTGCTGGAGCACTTGCACACGCCTGAGACAAGATGGTGAATAAGATGTTTTAAAATACTCTTTAGGGAGTTTTAATTCAAATGAGAGCTATCCATGATCAGGTTGGTTTGGATTGGTGGAATGACACAGTTTAGTGTATGATATGAGGTTTGTTCCTGATCGTGGACATATAAGGATTAGAACTTTTTGTTGTGTTTCCTGTGACATGAATTACATACTATCCACAAGTCTGGTATGGGACAGACCTGGATCATTAATTTGTTAAACATACACTAACAACCTGCATGGTGGAGTCCTTATTCATGTACTCATTTTTGTACACTCTCTTAGGAGCGATACTCCACACACATACTCTGACCCAGTAATGGGGAAATGATCGTCAGAGTTAGGGGTATTGCCCGCCACAACTATGGTTAGTCCAACCACAAGACAGAGGCGAATTGTATGGGAAGTATAAATAAGGTTCTTATTATCAGAACCTAGTCGTTGGTATATAGCTGCGGGATCTGATCTAATCGCTGCAGATAAGGGCCAACATCTTTCCTTGTCTCTTGTTGATGTTGTACAAATAACCTATCATTTACCATTTGTGAGAGCAGTATTGTCTTAACAAAGACAACCTACACTGGATATATACCATCAACAAGATAATACTCCATATTGTATTTCCGCCATTGATACCGACCAAAGCCGCCTTACAAAAGGACGAGATCATGACATTATGACGAGTATTCTGTTGTTCTTTCCACAGGGACTAAAAAAGCAAATCGTAGAAAAATAAACCAGAAAAAAGGAGGGAAGATATCCGAAGAAATGAGAGCTGGTCATCTGAACACGCGACGAGTGTTTGATCTATATGAGACTTTGTAAATACGAGCAATAGGATAGTAATAGATTAATAATCTCACACGAAAGAGAGCGCAGACGACATGTGTTTCTTCTCTCACATAAACTTGGCTCTGTTTGTTGTAGAGATTTCGGATCTATTTTTTGTTGTTGTCATGTGTTTTGTTGCCACAATGGATTTTTTGTTAAAATATGTTGTTGGAAGAATTCTTTTTTTCTTTTGCCGCAAATCTTATCATTTTGTTGGAGATATCAGTATATTGCAAATGGATGGCTGATGGCTGAATTGTAAATAGTCATTGCCATCGAGAGCATCCAGTGTAATTATAAAAAATGGATACACTCGATATCGTCTATTAGATTATAATCCACACATCAGATAGTTACTTTGTAAATATTTTTATTAATTTTTAAATTATAAAATAGTTTGTTACAAAGTGTTAAAAGACAATCAAATGAGGGTATTAGGGAAAATCTAAAGAATAGATTATCTAACTATAGCTCGCTCTTTATTAAGTAGTACAGATTGTTGACAAAAATAGATGGATTGAATATATAAAGGAACACGGGTGTGACCATTGTAGTTTGGATTTTATTTGTTGTTGTTGGGTGGTTTTGTCGCTGGTACTGGTTGATTTGTTAGGTGGAGATTTGTTCTTGATATTGACATGTCGAGGGATTTATTCAGCGGTGCCGAAATTTCAAGGAGTTGACGCAGGTCGGTGGTTGTAGATAAACATGTTATATTGCTATTGCTGGTGCTTGGTTTGGAGGAAGAGGGTTCTGTGTAGAGAGAGAAAGAGAGATTTTGGCGGTATATTTGAACAAATTCTTCGGATTCTTGGTAACAAGAATATATTTTTATTGTGGTTCGGTTCTGAAATTGTTTCGACTGGATATGGACTGTAATTCAATACAACACCATCATTAATTGAAGTCAAAACAGGTGGTAGAAAATAATAGCTATTTTTAGTTTCATTTATTGGATTAGGTTTGTGTTATTGAGATAGATAGCTTTTATATTTTGTAATTTTTTACATAATAAATATTTTTAAAGGGATAAATAAGTAAAGATATGGATTTTTATTTAAATAAGAGATAGTTTCTTCTTCATAGCCCCTCTTAATATAATAGTAGAGGAAATAGTGATAAGGACATGTATATGTAGCGGTGTAATTGGATTTGAATTTTTTTATAACATTCAAATTCATATATCTTTTTAGATAGCTGATTATATATTCTGATTCGAATTTGTATTTTGATAATGATTCAATTTGTATTCACATATGAGCACACCCGAATTTGTATTCGAATAGGAGAATTTGGATGTGATATAATCATTACCTGATTCGGATCCGCACCGATCATAGATATATGTACATACAATTGTGTAGGTTCGCATCTCGCAACAATGGGTGATGCAATTTCGTGATCTGTATCTTTAATTGTTGGAAACTTATCAAGTTCTTCCGCCAAGCCTTGGGTGAGGGTGTGGGCCGCTCGGGCAATGAAATCTTGCCGGCGGCGCCTCAGCCTGATGGGGACACTAGGCGATCCCCTGTGCTCCTGCTCCTCCGCCCATACCGATTTGCTCGCCTCCGGCACCGCATGCTACCAGGCTCACTGGTACGTCTCCTATTTCTTTCGAACAATCAAAATTTCTGTCGCAGCTTTTCTTCCTTTATCTGATTCGACCATCCTTGTTGCAGCAGGAGAGATTGGGCCAAACTGCCATCGGAGATGGTGGGGCTGACAGCCGAGCGTGTCCTCGCCAACGACGTCATGAATATCTCCACTGGCGAGTGCATCCACGTGGATCTCCCAGAGATCCGCAGCCACCGAGTTCTCGGGCCCACTCCCGAGGGTCTTCTCTTCTTGCAACACAGTGAGCATGCTGATGTGGCCCGCATCCTCAACCCCCTCACCCGACTTCTCACCGAACTGCCGTCGCTGCACCCGGGCATGATTACGGACCGCTGCTTGAAAGCCTTCGGTCTGTTAGGAGCTGACCTCCCTAACCACTTGACGGTTGCAACCTTTTCGAACAGGTCTAGCTCACTGGCCATCGTGAAGCCTGGGGATGAGCGTTGGACTTTTTTCTATGATGAAATACGGTCCAGCCCTGTTTTTCAGAGGCCGCTTCTATTGTTTGATACTCAAGTCTCTCATGGAGACCAAGTCAGACCAGCCACCACAGCTGGTGGTGGCCGCCGAACTGCCTACTAGCGTTCTCGAGATGGCAGCCGACGCGCACCTGGTAGACAATGGCGGGGAGCTGATGCTGGTGGTCCGTCGGAAATTGGGCCGTGCAAGAAACCCCCAGATCAGGAGGAATCGAGTGTATCATGTGTACCGGGTGGACTTGGACACCGGGATGATGGTCCCTGTTAGGGCTGGACAAAAAGATCGAAGCTCGCGAGCTATTCGGGATCGGATTGAAGCTCGGCTAGACTCGAGCTCGGCTCGAGCTCTAAACGAGCCGAGCTTGAGCCTGAAGTGAAGCTCGAGTGAGTATTCGAGCCGATCCAGAGCCTTCCTGAGCTCGCTCGAGCTCGGTTCGTTAAAGCTCGAATTAAATTTAATGGGCCACAGACCCACAGTTCACACTCCAATTCCACAGGCCACAGCCCGACAGCCGTGATAGCCCAGCCCACAGTCCAATTTCCCAATTTCCCCTTTTTGTTTGCGAATAGTGGCCGTGACCTACTGACCCGTCCTAACTCCCGATTCCCGAATCCCAAATTCCCAACCCTAGCCGGCGAAAGTTCAAATCTCAAATCCTCTCTCGTCACCAAATCTATCACTCTATCAGGATTCACGGTCACGACGGAGTGAATTTCTTCTTGGCGGCATGGGGGAGCGGCTATAGCGGCGTGGGGGAGCTGCGGTGGAGGCTTAGGGGAGCTGTTGCAGCGGCGTGGGGGAGGGAAGGTGCGGCGGCGGTGTGGGGGAGGGGTGGCGCGGGGAGCGGCGGTGGAGGCTTAGGGGAGCCGCGGCGGCGCAGGGAGCTGCTGCAGCGGTGTGGGGGAGGGAAGGTGCGGTGGCTGCGTGGGGGAGGGGTGGCGCGGGGAGCGGCAGCGGAGTGCGAGAGGGGAGGTGCGGCGGCGGCGTGGGGGCGGGCCGGCCGGGGAGCTGTGGTGGACTGGTGGAGGCGTTGGGGAGCGGCGGCGGCGTGGGGAGCGGTGGTGGAGGGGTGGCGCGGGGAGCGGCGGTGGAGGCATAGGGGAGCAGCGGCGGCATGGGTAGCGGTTGCGGCGGTGTGCGGGAGGGGAGGTGCGGCGGTGGCGTGGGGGCGGGGGAGCTGTGGCGGCGGCGCGGGGAGCGGCTGCGGCAGCGTTGGGGAGGGGCGGCGGCGCGGAGAGCTGCTGCAGCGGCGTGGGGGAGGGAAGGTGCGGCGGCGGCGTGGGGGAGGGGTGGAGCGGGGAGCGGCGGCGGCGTGCGAGAGGGGAGGTGCGGCGGCGGCGTGTGGGTCGGCCGGCGGGGGAGCTGCGGTGGACTGGTGGAGGCGTTGGGGAGCGGCAGCGGCTTGGGGAGCGGTGGTGGAGGGGTGGCGCAGGGAGCGGCGGTGGAGGCATAGGGGAGCGGCGGTGGCGTGGGTAGCGGTTGCGGCGGCGTGGGGGCGGGGGAGCTGTGGCGGCGGCGCGGGGAGCGGCTGCGGCAGCGTCGGGGAGGGGCGGCACGAGGAGCGGCGGCATCACAGCCTCCTTCAGAATTGGTATGAGCATTGCTTTCTTATTTGGTATTATGCTGTTGCCAATTGCCATTGGTAGATTCACCATTCAACTTGAACCTTGCTAAGAATGTAGAGTTGCCCATCTAGTGAGTTAGGGTGTGGATGTTTGCCGAGTTTCACATTTTCAGACATCCAATATAAAATTGCTTTACACAGTTGCATTTCACTGCATAAGGTCAGAAAATCAACAAGTGCAAATGCAAATAAAAAAGCAGAAACTCATGAGTTTTCCTTTGGCTGCGGAAGGTGATTTCATTCTGCCCCCTATTGGTTCTTCTACTGGATATGATCATGCTAAGATACGTGAGTTAATTGCTACCATGGTTGTTGTTGTTCATGAGTTGCCCTTTAGAATCGTGGAATATACTTGGTTCAATGCTTTGTTAAAAACATTGAATCATTCTTACCAAAAGGTTTCTAGAAAGACTACTAGAGCTGATTGTCTTAAACTTTTTGAAGCTGAGAAGGCAAAATTGAAGAAAAGTTTTAGGCATGTTAACAAAATAAGTCTCACATGTGATCTTTGGACATCTAATCAGACTCTTTGGTATATGAGTTTAGTTGCATACTATGTTGATGCTGATTGGACATTACAGTGCCGCATCATTAATTTTGTTGAGTTAGAGCCTCCCCACAGTGGAATAGTTATCTCTCAAGCTATTTCTGAATGTCTAGCTGATTGGAAAATTGAAGACAAGATAGCTACCATTACTTTTGATAATGCCTCTAGCAATGATGTTGCTGCAAAATTGTTGCTTGCTAAGTTAAGTGCTAGGGGTGTATTGTCCTTTAATGGAAAATTTTTTCATGTGAGATGTTGTGCACACATTTTGAATTTGCTTGTAAATGATGGTTTGAAACCATTGGAGAGCTTGATTAGCAAGATTAGGGAGACTGAAGTACTTCAAGAAATCCAATACTCGCTTGTATAAGCCAAGGTTCCAGAAATCGCTAATCGCTAGTCTGACGTTTGTGAAAGAGTTTACCGATAGAAAAAATATAGTACTCTCTCGGTTGTGAATGAGTTTAGCGGCAGCAAAAGTACTACTCTTCTAATGGTTAATTACAAGTTTACTGGCAGAAAAAACCTTAGTACTCTCTCGGTTGAAAATGAGTTTACTGATAGAAAAAACGATTGTACTCTCTCGGTTGTATATGAGTTCACCGGCAGGAAAAGTCACACTCTTCTAACGGTTAATTACGAGTGTACCGATAGAAAAAATGGTAGTAGTCTCTCGGTTATGGATGAGTTTACCAATAGAAAAAGTGATAGTAGTCTCTCTGTTGTGTATGAGTTCACCAGCAGGAAAAGTCACACTCTTCTAACGGTTAATTACGAGTGTACCGATAGAAAAAGTTGTAGTAGTCTTTCGGTTGTGGATGAGTTTACCGATAGAAAAAGTGATAGTAGTCTCTCGGTTGTGTATGAGTTTACCGGCAGGAAAAGTCACACTCTTCTAACGGTTAATTACGAGTGTACCGATAGAAAAAGTTGTAGTAGTCTCTCGGTTGTAAATGAATTTACCGAGAGAACATTCACATATACAGTACATTATTTACATTCACAATACAGTACATTCACATATACAGTACAGATGCAATACAGTATAGATTGGATACACAATACAGTACAGATGCAAAGAAGGGTAAATTTACAGAACAGATTGACACATTAATTAGACAGTCATTCACATTTATTCACATATATATGGACAAATACAAATTGTAATCCAATGTGGACATTTATTCACATATATATTTATTCACATTTATATAAACAGTCTATGCACAGAGTACACGAAAAAGAGAAAATTGTCATGGTGGATGGTTGGGTGCAACTTCCTCTATGATATATTGAGTCCAGATTTGTCGAAGATCTCTAATCTTTGCATTTTCGTATTGGTCATTTGACATAGCGATCTGCAAGCATGTGTGAATACTGAGTAACTAACTTCCTAATTAATTTAGAACGTGACACCCAATTTTCAAATTTGAGTTAGCTATCGATGCTTACCTGGGGGAATTGGGCAAAGTTTGTCTGCACTAGGTCGTACATGTAGCGCAGCACATAAAATCCGCATTCCCACTATTGCGGCTGCTGATGGCACTGAGATAATTGCATATGCGAAGACATGTTAGCTACTGTTTCCATAAACTAATTAAGCATAAACAAAAAGTCTCGTGAATACCTCATATTCTTTCCAAGCAAGTAGGGAGCCCTGCGGTGTGGCATGTCTCCCTCCAGCGGACACATATTTATCAAAAGTCCTGCATTTCAGTTAGTATTGCCGGTTAATGTATTATCATTAGCTAGTGAGGTCAAAATTTAAATCAAACATATAAGTTACTTACGCCTCCATATTCCCATTGACCACATATTCGATCAATAATCTGTCACACATCGAATCGAGGTAGTACACCTCGTTCCTCGGCGGACAGATCACGATGAGGATCCAGTGGCCCCTGCATTGTACGTAAAAGAGGACCGCTAGCTCAAAGTATATATCAGGTGTAACATACAAGATTGAGTTAAATTAGTACGAAATGCACTAACCTTTGGTGGTACAGCACCAGAATGAACTCTCTGTCCTGCTGCGCCATCAGCGCCTTGGATATGTACTGCTCAGCGTACGCGGCGTCGTGCTCTAGCATCGTGGGGCTTATTATCTCTGGGTCGAGGAAACCCACCTTGTCACACGCAGCCTCCGATGCTAGCCTGTACATGAACCTGCATGCAAAGGACGACGTTAGTATTGCACAAAAAGTTACTACATTTCAAATGAACTACAACAATGCAGAGTTAGCAAACAGAGTTAGAAAACAGCAATACATAGCATCAGCAAACTCACAGGACTCCAGTCCGTATGATGGACATATCGAGCTCCCGCCAGTTGTAGAGGTTGAACAGATCCTCGTGTGCCACGGATATACCCCCGGGCTCACGGTGGAACTGCCCAGGCCTGTAGGGAACTAAGAAATTCAGATTGTGCCGAGCTCGGTGTAGGTACCACTCGTGGAGGTCTCTGGTTGATCGATCCAATTTGCGCAAAGCTGCCTCCGACACGAGTGGGAACCCGTTCTTGAACCTCTCCAGCTGTCCCTGTCGCCCTTTGCCCTTGCCTTTTGCCGGGGACTGAGCGCGTCCCTTCGAAGGCATGGGCGAGGTGATGGTGGCTTTCTTCGGAGGTGAAGGCGTGCATGCACTGGGTGGGGTCGAGGCCGTCTTTGATGTGTCCAGGTTCGCATGAGATCGGGCCTCATGCCCCGAGCTGGGGGCGCAGTCCCCTGGTAGCCCGCCGACAGGCCACTTCAATTAATGACCACGTATGTTAGATTTTGCAAGTTGAGTGTACTGAGTAGGATGTAATCTAAAATGTGTAGGAGTTACCGGTTATATTAGAAGATACTTCTTGGGCCACTGTACGTAGGAGCCCACTACCTCAGCAAGTGTCTGCAGTTCCTCTGTTGGGACTGGCAATGGAGAATCGTTGTAGACTGGCATGGCCATGTCCACCTGTACCTTTGCGAACCCCAACCGCAGAGGTACGCAGTGGACCCGGACATCCGGCCCAGATGGATATACGAAGCCGTGTCCAACCACTTTCTGCCCGGCGCCTAGGTGATTCCGTAGGATGCAGCTCTCCGGCTTCTGCAAATTGTAACAATTAAAATAGGTTAGCGAAACAACTCTAACAGAATGGGAGTGGCATCAACTTAAGTGCACATATGAAGGCTTGCAGTACTTCAAGTAGATCCACTGGATCCGTGAGGATCTTCGAAGCGCAACTGCTTATCCGACCCCGTGGGGTACCGTCGCCCTGGGGATCCGCATCTGCACTGTTGGCCAGCAATGCTTCTCTCAACCGTACAAACTCTTCCCTCATTTGTGCGACCTCAGACTGCACCTCAGCCCGTATCTCAGCCCGTATCTCCGCTCGTACCTCAGCCCGTATCCTATCGGAGAGCTCCGATTCCTTTTCCTTCCAGGAGCGGGCCTTCTTCCTTGGTGGAGACGGATCTGCGAAACCGGCCTTCCACGACACAGTGGCTCCCACGGCCCATGTCCGCCCAGGATGCTCCTTATTTCCTAGAGCCCGGGTGAGAATGTCGTTCTCCCTCTGCGGGGTAAACAATCCCTCCACTGCCTCCTTCTCAAAAGAGATATGTTACATTTAAATGTACCTTGTGAGACAAATTGCCTTATATACACTTGTGCGCACACAGTTTACGAGGTTAGCCAACTTACCATTCGCCTCACAACGTCGGCGTCCCCAGGGGTTGCGAACTGCACAGACCCCGTGGACGACACGGACCCCCTCCCCCTACACCATCGCTTGCACCTCTCATCCCGGATCTCGGAGAGCGGCAACTCAGGGGTGTCGATGACAGGATTTTGCTCGTCTTCCTTCTTCCACTGCTCCTCCTTCCCCGCATAGCCCCGGGATCCGAGCCGATGCGGGTGGTCGTTCCTCTTCTGGATCGCCCTATTCTTCTCGCTAAGTGCCTTGAACTCCTCAGTCCCCTTCTGCTTGGTGAATTCCTCCCATACCTCCTCTGATATGAAGGGGTACTTCTCGCAAAGAGATGTCCCCGCAGCTTGGAAGTTACTGACGAGCCAACTCTTAAAGGTTTTCCATGTTTCGTTCATGTCCTTCAAGCAGGCCGTCCTAGGTGTATCGTCGATGATGTTCCACTTAGCCTGTTTTCAAAAAATGCATACAATTAATCACGAGTTAGTTAAACTTTAGTATAAGCCAAGAGAACGTGATTACGAAAGAGTTCAGCGATTTCAGTTAATTTAACCTTCACTTCCGCCCACAACCTATCCCTCTCGTCCGCCGTCACGTGCTTCCAGCTCTGGACGGTGATCTTCACCCTTTGTTTCACCAACAGCCCAACGTAGGCCGTGTACTTTCCAGCATTCTTTCCAATCGGCCTCCCAAATTGGTTGAACTCACAAGAAAGATCCGTGCGTTTGGCCAAACGGCCCAACGTCGTCGCGCCTCGCCCCATCCTCTTGCGCTGGGATGAAACATTTGCATCTTCAGTTACGTTGGGGTTGGCCCTAGTCGAACCACTAGTACCATCCGATGAAGACGACGACATGTCTTTCCCTACAAAACCATCAACAAACCATCAAAAATTTAATGGAAACACAAACCAAATCATTTTACAAAGCAAAAGGACCTATTTTAAATATTTTTTCCATCGGTAAACACAGAAGCTACCAATAGAAGATAAGATTCTATTTCTCAGCATTTTCGTCTACACATTTTCATATAGGAAGTAGGAAACATATGGCAATTAATTCTTCTTGGAGTTCCATAACTCAGCCCAGGACTGGAGACTAATTAGGGCTGCAAATGGAATGTCCGAAGAAAATAATACTAAAAGAAAGACATGCAAAAATTACTTCCTGAACTGTTCAGAAATATTTTCTATCGGTAAACACATGAGCTGCCGATAGACCATAACCATGTTTTCCATCGGCAAAGATACGAGATACTGATATAACATATTGTTCTGGAATATTGTTGATAAGCCACCATTCACTGGCATCACATAGTCTTGGTTTAAGTCAACATTCTCCATGATTTTCTATACTAATATTCATGGGCCAGCATTATTATTTCACACATAACAATGTTTTCTATCGGTAAATACATGCGCTGCTGATACAACATAGCCATGTTTTCTATCGGTAAATACAGGAGATACCGATAGAATATGTGTAAGAACACCTCCAACGTATAATGTGCATTACATGGCAGTTGGATACAATTGATCACACATACAGCAGTACATAGTAAGTTAAAATCTCAAAATAGGTTCATTACAGCACTGGAACATATTATGTCAACCCTAATTTAAATCAACATTGCCTGCAGAATGTTCATAATCCAACACAATAGGGAACCCTAGTGTAATTACAAAACTCGAAGAATTAGTACGTACAAAACACAAAGATCAAATAAGGAAGATGCTGGAAAAAGAACGACGAATTAGGGTATTTACGGCGATCAGTTGTGATGGAGAGGCGGTGTAGAACACAGCGGCGGCCGCCGAAGGACGAAAATAAGAACCGGTGGTAGTGGCGAACCAGTATCCAGCCGGCTTTCGTCGTGTGGGAGAGAGGAAGTGAGTGGTCACTGCGGAGGTTGTGGTTTTCTTCGCTCTCGAAGAGACGCAGTGCTATAAGTTGGAACTGTTCGACTGGAGGGAAACTCAAGGGCCGTGTACGAGTAATAAAGTAGTGGATGACCTTCTCTATCGGCACAACAAAAGAATACCGACAGAATTATGTACTTTTCTATTGGTACAAAAAAATAATACCGATAGAACAAGTAAATTTCTCAGAAAAATATTTGAAGTAGCGGATGTCTTTTTCTATCGGTATAAACAATAAAATCCCGTGAGACCAATTTTCCCCAGAAATTTTTTTTAAGTGGCTAAGATTATAGTATTGGGTGCCCTTTTTCTATCGGTAAAAACAATAAAATACCGTCAGAGTAATGAATTTATTCTAATGGTAGAACATAACAATACCGATAGAATAAGTAAGTTTGTCTCACCTTCAAACAATCGTATGTACACACGATGCAACATCAAACAGACCGTGCTTGAAAGCTGCAGAATGATAAAGAAAGAGGGAAGATAGCCGGATAATTGGAAAATTGACATAAAAACAAATTGTTCATTCATTGTTGTTTTATCACTTTAAAAAAAAAATAAAAACCCAAAATGCTAGGTCAAGGGGGTGGTCTTAGCCCTGGCTGCATGTAGAATAGAGTCAGTTTGACTTGCAGCCAGGACGCAGCACTCCTCTAGCGACAAGTTGTCCCTAGGATCAACTACTACCGCATCGAGAAGGCCTGCGACCTCCCTCAGCTTCGCTATGGTATCCTTCATAGTCAAACCGCAGCCAGCGATGGTAATATCTGCGGCTTGCTTCCCCTCGTGAAGACGCCTCGTCCTCGCCCTGGAATTGTCACCAGCCGTCTTCATGCGCTGAATGCGCTGGAGGAGATCATCCAGTTCAAGCCGTAGCTGAGTGTGCTTGTCCATAAGGAGCTTGTGCTTCTCCTGGAGGGCCCTCAGCTTGGCCTTGACTTTGCCAGTGTCTTCCACGGCTCCCATTCCCTGTGCAAATCAACAGGTCAAGAATGTACTGAACATGGATTAACAATATAGGAGTAAACCCAGGAGATTTAGAGTTCTTACCGGGGAGGGCGTGGCTGAGGATCCCATTGAGGTTGCCATTGTGAAAGAGAAGATAAGGAGTCGAAGCGTTCGAGAATTAGAAAAACAACAAAATACCGTGACGCATGGCGAGGTACTTATAGAATTTCCAAGGCGACGCATGGCGACATAGTTGAGAATTCAAAACGCCAGAGTATTGTTCTATTGGTACAAACAACAAAAAACCGTCAGACAACAAAATACCGTGAGACTAACGAATTTATTCTAACGGTAAAACATAATAATACCGATAGAATAAGTAAATTTTTCGCAGCGAAACTTTTGAAGTGCCTGAAACACATTAAAGTAGTGGATGTCCTTTTCTATCGGTAAAAATAACAAAATACCGTCAGAAAAATTGATTTTTGGAGAGCTTAATTTGAAGAAGCAAGAGGCTGCAATGAGATTTTTGCAAGTGCTATTTGAAGGGAAGAATTAAGTACTTACAGGATAAAGGTACTGTACATGTTAGAACTCATGCTGTGGAGTAAAATTGAGATATATTAATGCTGTGAACTAGCTTATCATTAAGTTCTAAAAAAAAATGTACTGCCTGATGTATTAATGATAAGTTCCTCACCTTGCTGCAGAACTTGTGGGCTGTTTGCTTGGCATTTATCCCTGAAATAGAAAATAATCATCAATGGTTCTCAACCCATAATCCTTCTTCGTGATCATCTCGCAGATACGTTGTTTCGTCGATATCTTTAGTAGGGATAGATTGAATGTACTCTAAAAATGGAGGTATTTCATCGAATTGGTTATACTCCTCTTCGTCGACAACGTCTTCGACCCCAACAATACGTCTCTTGCTGTGGAGGACAACATGCAAGTTTGGATTGGCCGGGTCAACGATGTAGAATACCTGTGTGGCTTGCTTTGCAAGTATGAATGGATCGTCTTGGTGTTCGACTCTACCAAGATCGACGAGAGTAAACCCGTAACTTTCAACTTGAACACCTCGAGAGATTTCGACCCATTGGCATCAAAACAGGGGAATCTTAAGTAATCCGTAATCGAGCTAGCTTGCAAGTAGAGAGGGAGGGAGATCTAGAGGGGGAGAGAGATAAGTGTCGACAATTAAGCATACCTTAAAGAGAGGGGTGCAATCAACTTCCCTCCCGCTTGCCCTAATCACCCTAGCAGTGTAGCTGCGAGCGTGGAACTTTCATCACAAACAGAGGGACACAGAGTGCAACAGAACAAAAGAGCAGCTCTGCAATGATCGAGTGGGGTTTTTCTTATAATGGACCTTTTTCTAACGGTAAATACATGAAATAACTGTTAGACTAAGTAAGGTAATTTGCCGCTTACATATTCTATCGGTAAAAACACACATGTACCGTTAGAGAATGTACATTGCTGAGCAAGTACAGGTCTTGTTCTATCGGTAAATATGTGTATTGACTGTTAGATCATGCATGACACAGCACGTACATGAGTTTTTTTATCGGTAAATATGTGTATTAACCGTTAGATGATGCATGACACAGCACGTACATGAGTTGTTCTATCGGTAAAGATGTGTATTTACCGTTAGATGATGCATGACTGAGCAAATATATGTGTTTTCTATCGGTAAATATGTGTATTTATCGTTAGAGGAGGTACTTGTACCAAACTGGGTATTGTATGACACACATGACACCAGTTCTCACATCCAAAGAATTATATCAATGTAACATCAAACAGATCTTACATCAAACAGATCTTAACTAGAAGATAAAGCAATATTTCAAGAAATGCTAATTTATGGATTAACTAGGAGACTCAAAAATACTTTTCTTAGGTACTTGGGACTTCATCTTGCCAAAGAAATTACACATGCCAGTTCACAAATTCAGGTACAAACATACACATGCCAGTTCACCAATACAAATTTAGGTACAAACATACACATGCCAGTTCACAAATTCAAGTGCATGTCTGAAATAGCAGTTCAAATACACACCTACCTACCAATACAATTAAATACACAAATACTCCCTACACATTCAAGTTCATGTCCCAAATAGCAATACATGATACACAAATATACAACAATATACAAATACAACAATTCACACATTCGATGTATATTACAAAAGCCACGTCTGAAATTAACAACAGATCACGACGAGGACCCAGTGGCCCATACATTTTACATAAAAGAGAACCTTTGCAGGTTGCGACAATGCAACTACCGACTACAAGTTAGACCTGATACATCACAAATCCATTCATCCAAAACAGCAAATGTCTGAACCACATTGGACTTAACCATAGGAGTTCAGTTCGAAGACGCCCGAGGAGCTGGAACTGCCGTCGAGTTACATTTGTATTGGTGATTTCCTTGGACTCAAATTCGATCAACTCAACTCAACTCAACTCCATTAACAAAAAGAACCTACCTTCCAAGATGTTGTTCTGTGTAGTGATGGTGTAGAATGGCTGTGCAAATGACAATAATTCTTCTTCTCCAAGCAGGTAAGCGTCTGGCCACAAGCTGGTGCATGCAAAAAAAATGTAAGATGCTTTCTATAGGTCCTGATTTGAGAAACACGCCGGGCTTAAGGATTTTTTCGACCGAGCCAACCAAGATCTCACCCTTCACGTCCTTCCAGTTCTCGACGGTGATCTTCACCGTTTCTTTCGCCAACAAGCCAACGTAGGCAGCGTACGGCGATGAAGAACCGTGAAATACATTGCCCCTCATGAGCATCATCCAAGGAATTGCACAGATCATAATCATATTGAAAAGAAGACACATCAAAATGAAGGATACAAAAATTGCAGAATAATTGCCATAATCGGATTAGAATAATCTAACAATATTGCCGAAATTTTACGTACCTTGCTTGGGATGCCGAAATCTAGAGGGCGTCGATGGAGGTGCGGAGGTGCAGCGATCGCCGGTAGAGGTGCGCCGGCCGTCCATGGAGCTTACGGGTTAGGACTACGAGCACCAGATGAACTGTGAGAATGAAAGAGACACCCGTGTATTTATAGTTCTAGATAATTTCTATCAGTACAAAAACCGCATACCGTTAGTAATTTTATATATCTTCTAACGGTATACAAATAAATTACTGATAGAATAAAAATATTTGTAGAAGATGAATGGTTCACAACACATATTACCGATAGGAATTTTTATCCATACTCTGTCGGTATATACGTACATTGCCAATAGAATAATACTAGTTGTAGAAGGTGAACAGTTCTAAAATATTTTTGCTATATTCTAACGGTATAAACATACATTACCGAGAGAATAAAACTATTTGAAGACGAACAGTTCTAAGCAATTTGCGACATATTCTAACGGTACAAGAATCCATTACCGATAGAATAAAAATATTTGTAGAAGGCGAACGGTTCTATCGGCACACTACATATTGCCGATAGGAATTTTTGCACATACTCTGTTGGTATGCGCACACAGTACCGATAGAATAAGTCTAGTTGTAGAACTCGACCAGTCCTATCGGCGCATGTCGTGGTATTGCGAATACCCCGGCAGGTTTTGTGGACGATCGTAGCGAAGAAAACGCGACGCGGGTTGACCGGATGACCGGTCCTCCCCCGCCGGACAAACACAACAAGTGACACGGAGGTTTATACAGGTTCGGGTCCCGGTGGGGGCCCTAGTCCTGTCGGCGTGCTCCCGACCGGAGTCGGTTGGGGAGGCTCTCTCGGGGAGAGGCTTCCGGAGCACACCTGAGTTTTGGCTATTCTAGCAATAATGAATAACTTCTTCTTACAACAGGGGGTACAAGGGCTATTTATAGCCCCAAAAAGAAGCAAAAAGACTAAACTACCCCGGACACTACCATCGGATTGAGGGGTAGCAACGTCCTTCTCCCGGCCAGGTGCCTCGGATGCTTGACAGGTGGCCGCTGATTCCCGAGGCGCTCCTCGCGTGACCTGCACGTGATCAAGAACCAGAGACTTTACCTTTAGAAGGGCGACAATGCCCGGGACAGGCACCGGAGGCCACGTCCTCGGGTAGATGGCGGCGTCCGGGACATGCCCCGGAGGCAATGTCCCCGGGCGAAAGGCGGCGCCCGGGGCAGGCACCAGAGGCAAGGTCCCCGGGCAAAAGGCGGCGCCCGAGGCAGGCACCGGAGGCCACGTCCCCGGGCGAATGGCGGCGCACAGGACCGGCACCGGAGGCCAGGTCCCCGGGCGAAAGGCAGCGCCCGGGGCAGGCACTGGAGGCCACGTCCCCGGGCAAATGGCGGCGCCCGAGACATGCACTGGAGGCAATTTCCCCGGACGAAAGGCGGCGCCTGGGATATGCCCCGGAGGCAATGTCCCCGGGCGAATGGCGGCGCCCGGGACCGGCACCGGAAGCCACATCCTCGGGCGAATTGTGGCGCCCGGGGCCGGCACCGGAGGCCAGGTCCCCGGGCGAAAGGCGGCGCCGGGGACCGGCACCGGAGGCCAGGTCCCCGGGCGAAAGGCGGCGCCCGGGGCAGGCATCGGAGGCAATGTCCCTGGGCGAAAGGCGGCGCCCGGGGCAGGCACCGGAGGCAATGTCCCCGGGCAAATGGTGGCGCTCGGAACCGGCACCGCAGGCCACGTCCCCGGGCGAATGGCGGCGCCCGGGACCAGCACCGGAGGCCAGGTCCCCGGGCAAAAGGCGGCGCCCGGGGCAGGCACCGGAGGCCACGTCCCCGGGCGAATGGTGGCGCCCGGGACCGGCACCGGAGGCCACGTTCCTGGGCGAAAGGCGGCCCCCGGGACCTGCACCGGAAGCCAGGTCCCCGGGCGAATGGCGGTGCAGCTTACCTGGACTTAGTCTGGCGGAGATTTCCCCCAACAACAGCCCCCCATGCCCTCCGGGGACGATACTCGAGTCCTTGGTGGGGATGGTACATGTCACCGGGAAAATCTCCGGGCCAAGCTACCGGAGCTGTGACGCTTCGATTCCCATGCCGCGAGCTTATGACCGTGCCATTTGGCCATAAATGCGCTCGCGGTTCGAACCGGCGCCTCGGTTTGCGCGCCCGTTCCTTCGTTTCCTGCACGCGGTTTGAATTTCAACGGTACAGATGTACCGCAAAGTGCCACGTGGCGCCCATCTGGGCCACGCTTCACCTCTATAAATAGAACCTTGGGGGGGCCCGGGGAGCTCATTCCAAATTCTTCTTCACTCCAGCGCCCTCAGCTCTCCCGGTAGCCCCCTCCCGGTAGCTAGCTCCCGGTAGCCTAGTCTCCGGAACCTTTAGGTCCCTCCCGCTCCCGAAGCTTTAGCCACCGAAAAAAACTCGATGGCGCCTAAGGGCCGTGCGAAGACCACGGAGGTACTTCCGGAGGAAGTCGCTCCGGACTTCCTCTAGGCCTTCGAGTTCACGGCCGGGGATATAGAGTCCCTGGTCGACCGTGGAGTCGTCGAGGACGGGGACGTCTGGGTCCCCGTGAAGAAGGATGGAGCCCCCCGCCCCAGGCCCGGAGAGGTTGTGGCCTTCGAGGCCTTCCTCGAGGCGGGGCTCCAGCTCCCAGTGCAACCATTGCTCCGGGAGTTCTTGAAGGAGTATGGGGTGGCCCTGAACCACCTAACGCCGAATGCCATCATCCGGATGGGCCTATTCATATGGCTCTTCGAGACGGCGATCGGATGGGAGCCCACCCTACGAGCCTTCCGGTACTTCGACGAGCCGGCGGCGAGGAGCTCCCACACGGTGAAGGGGGGACCCAAGTCCCCCTTCGGCTCGGTGATGGTGCAGATGCTACCGTTCTGGGTAGCCGATTACTCGGTGGCGGCCTCCCGGGACCACTGGGGCGATTGGATCCGGAGGTGGTTCTACCTCCGGGTCTGGGACGATGGGGTGGTGTACTCCCCAGAGTCCCCCACCTACAGCCGGTTGTCTGCGCTGAAGCCCCCGGTGTGGACAGACGAGGAGTTGGAGCTCCTCGGGAAGGTCATCATCTCCCGGGGCACCCGCTCTATGCGGGACGCCGCCGAGGAGATGATGCTCTTGAGGATCTCCCCCTTCTCGCGCGGGAGAAGGGGGAAGGGATGTGCCCGGAGCAACAGCCCCCGGTGAAACCGGTGACCCGACGTAAGTCTTTGTTACCTGGTTCATTAGATTTACAAATTTTTGAAAATTTTTCTAACTCTTACCTTTCGCAGTCCTGCCGTACCCGGCAGCACGGGAGAAGGCGGAGAACCTCCTGGGGAGTTACTTCGCCGATGAGAACGAGCGCATCGTGCGCATTGTGGGGGAGGGCCCTCCCCGGAACCTAGTTGCCGAGGCCTTCGGGCTAAAGCTACCGGAGAGGAAGCCCCTCCCTACCCTCGGATCGCACAAGCGGGGGAAGGAAGCTGCCAGGGGCTCTGAGCCTAAGAAGGCCAGAGTTCAAAAAGCCCCCGGCCCATCGACGACGCCGGCCTCGACGCCAGCGAAGGCCCGGGACGATACCCCCAGGACCGGGCGCGACTGGGCGCCGGCCCGGAAGGAAGCAACACCCCCTCCCCCGGAGAGCCCCGTTGAGGCTCGGGGGAAGGGACCGGCCGCGGGCGGGGCGGAGTCTGATTCAGCGGATTACGCCCCCTCGCCGCCTTCGGTGGCGGCCCTCCCGGCGCCCCCGACACCTTTGGAGCCGGAGAAGCCGGAGGTGAGGTTCGCGGAGGCCTCGCCTCCGCTGATGGAGTGGCCGGTAGACGAGGGGGGAGCCCCTCGGTCTATGAGGTCCCTCCGGAGGCGGAGCTCCCAGGGGCCCCGCAGCCCGGAAAGGGGAAGGGCCTCATGGTTCCTCCCCGGGGGGGGGGGGCGGGGGACCCCCTCCGAGAGCTCCTCGGCTACCTCCTCGGAGGCCACCTCCTCGGCGACAAAGACGCTGACCACCGCCACCCCGGCCCATATTATGTTGGGCGCTCAGGCCCGGGGGCCCGTCGTCGGCCGCGACGGGACCGGCACCGGGTGGGAGACCCCCCTGCTTTCCGCGGGGGAGCTCCACCGCTACGCGGAGGGCCTGCAGACCCAGAAGGTCCAGGCCTACGTCTCGGAGGGGATGCTCCGTGAACGTTTTGAGGAGCTTCAGGCTCTCCAAATCCAGGTACTTACCTGAACCGGTGGGTGCCTTCTTTCGGCCCCCTAAACTCGAATTTTTTCTAACTCTTGAGTTTGTAAGGGGCGGCCATTACCTGGGGGCTTGAGCAGCGCATCGGCCGACTGCTGAAGGACGCGGAGGAGGGGGCCACCGCCTTCCTGGAGCAATGGGACGAAGCCCTCCGGGAGCTGGCCCGGGTCCGGGCCCAAGTCTATGTCTCCGAGACCGTCAATGACCGCCTCCGGCGGGAGGCCAAGGAGAAGGACGAAGCCCTCCGGGAGCTCGAGGGCTCGAGCGTTCAGGCGGTGACGGACGCAGGCCACTCCGTCCCTTCGGCCCTCGAGGGCCTTGGCGTGAGCCTAAGCTCCGGGAGCAGCTCGGAGGTGCCCCCCGCCACACTCACGGAGGCTGTGCATTTTCTTAACGCGCAAGTCTCCGTGATCCCGGAGGCCGCAGATGCTCGGGCGCGAGGCCGGGCAATCCTCGTGGTGGAGGCCGCGGCCGGGCTCGTGGAGCACCAGGGGGTGGGCGCTCGGGTGATCGGGGGCCGCATCCCCCGGAGCTTCCTTGAGTTTTTCGAGCCCTCGCGCTGGGAGGTGGAGCAGCTCACCGGGGGCTTTTATGACCGGATCATCCGGGTGAGGTTCCCGGCACCGGCGCCTCCGGGGGCGGATGCCCCGGCCCCGGCGGAAGCCCCCCGGGGGGAGGACGCCAATGACAAAGTATGAGCCTCCCCCCGGGTCTTAGCTAGGACCCTTTTTTGTTTTCTTAGTATTTTGTTCCCGGTAGCTTCTTAGAAGGAGCCCCGGACGTTTGTAAAAAGACATTTTCAAATGAAATAGAATTGAAAATTTTTCTAAGTCTTGAATGAATACAATGTTACCAGGTTTCCCGGGAGGTTGCTCCCAGGCGAAGATCCGGGAGAAGTTCCTGGGGGCGAGGCGTTTGAGCCATGGTAGGTGCCCCTCGGGGGACGCCCAAGCCGCTTTGATTTTGCTAAGCCTCATCTCCGGGGAGCGCAGCGGGGACGTTGCCTAGGGGCTGATCCGGTTAAGATGGCGTCCGTAGTGGCACTTGGATAACTTCGACAATCATCGCGCCGAATTATCCCCTCCGCGTCTGGGGTTCCGGATGATCCCCCCTCTTCGGATACTTCCACCGGCGGGCTACGAGTATTGGCCCGAGGACGTGCTCCGAGAAGCTCAGCGCCGCATACGCGCATTGTACCGGGACTTGACCCGGGAACTATCGGAGGGCCTCCGGGACTATTAGGTGTAGGAGCCTTAGGTAGAGAATTTCCGGGTTATGGCCCGGCTTGTACCATTTCCGATGCCCATCGGAGGGGGAAGATGTCCTCCGGTTGAATGATTCATAAAGTTGTGTTTGTTTCTTGTTGCTTTAAGAATCTTCTCTTGATAAGATAGAGCTAAGTTTGCTCGTTTTTCTTGGATGGTCTGGACGACTTCTTTTGATAAGAATGAGCTAAATTTGCTCGTGGATGGTTCGGACGACACCCGGGGGTTCCTTATTCCCCCCGCCCACAACGGGCCGGAGGGTAGCTCCGCGCGCTGTGGGGGTGACAAAGCCCCTGGGGTGAAGATGAAGACCTGTGACATAAGAATTTTTCGAAGTTAGAAAATTCCAAAACGAGTTTTCCGGGGAAAAACTTTCTGGGAGACACTCATCCGGTCGCCGTGAGAACGGGGAGCCAGGAATAAGGTCTCAGGGGAAGAAACATCCGAGAAAACTCGACGAAATTTTCGGAGGTGAACTTTCCGGGAGACAATCGTCCGGTCGCCGTGAGAACGGGGAGCCGGGAATAGGGTCTCCGGGAAAGAAATATCCAAGAAATCCATAATTTTTCCGGGAGACAATCGTCCGGTCGCCGTGAAAACGGGGAGCCGGGAATAGAGTCTCCGGGAAAGAAATATCCAAGAAATCCGTAATTTTTCCGGGAGACAATCATCCAGTCGCCGTGAGAACGGGTAGCCGGGAATAAGGTCTCCGGGAAAGAAATATCCAAGAAAAACTGAGATTTCCGGAGATAAACCTTCCGGGAGACAATCGTTCGGTCGTCGTGAGAACGGGGAGCCAGGAATAAGGTCTCCGGAGAAGAATATCCAAGAAATCCGTCCCGCTGGGGAGACCATCGACTCCCGGAGGAGGATGTGCCCGACGACGGGTCTGAGTATTTGGGTAGGGGACTAGTCTCCCAAAGTGACTCGTTACCACGGTCCCTGAGGACCGGGTTGCCGCTTACACCCTCAGTCCACGAGGGGTTATCATAAGCCGCCCTACAGGAGGGACTTGTTGGGTCATGAGAGCCCACTTCCTCGCGGGGAGGGCATCGCCGTTAGAGGCGGTAATGTGAAGAACCTGCAATGAGACAGTTGAAGAGCAAAATCCAGTTGTATTGACAATGGAACAAAATACAACGCCTCCCCCCGCGAAGTCGCGACGGGGGAGGGAACGGTAATTACAATGTCCCC
Source organism: Pharus latifolius (assembly GCA_019359835.1). NCBI lineage: Eukaryota > Viridiplantae > Streptophyta > Magnoliopsida > Poales > Poaceae > Pharus > Pharus latifolius. The sequence goes on from CM033325.1 coordinate 9,445,436, forward strand.
CCTTCCCCTCCGGCGTAATCGCTCCGGGGGAGGGGACGGGCCTGTGTAGGCTAGACATAAAACTTGCGAAGTAAACACAAGTTCCACGTGTGCTTCAGCTCCTGCTCTTGGAGGTTGGAGAGCTTGTAAGCCCCCGAGCCTAGGACCGCGGAGATTCTGTAAGGGGCCCTCCCATTTGGGGGAGAGCTTGCCCTGGGCTTGGGGGTCTGTGACGCGCTTGAGGACAAGGTCCCCAAGGCGGAAGGACCTCTTGCGCACGTGCTGGTTGTATGCGCGCGCCATCTCGCGCTCATAGATGGCGTGGCAGAGGAGCGCTCGGTCGCGTTCCTCCTCCACGAGATCGATCTCCAGCTGCTGGTTCGCCTCATTGGCTTGGTACGCTGCAGTCGTAGCTCCGTCTAGGAGCTTGACTCGCAACGACCAGAAGCCAATATCCGGGGGGAGGACTGCCTCAGCCCCGTAGACTAGGGAGAAGGGAGTACGTCCCGTCGCCCGCCTCGGGGTCGTGCGCATGGAGCAAAGGATGCTAGGGAGCTCCTCTGCCCATGCACCCCTCTTAGAAGAGGCCTGCTCGAGTCACCGGCGTAACCCCTGTAGGATCACGCCGTTGACCCTTTCGACAGCCCCGTTGCTCCGGGGATGGGCCATTGAGGCGAAGTGGATGACGAGCCCCAGGCCTTCGTAGAATTCCCGGAAATAAGCCGAGTCGAATTGGGTCCCGTTATCAACAGTCACTAGTACAGAAAAGTTTTCTTCTATCGGTAAAAAAAACTCTTCTACTATCGGTTTTCGTACCGATAGAGATAGACACGATAGAACAAGACAGAACATTTTCTATCGGTAAATAACCGACAGAAGAAATTAACTATTCTATCGGCATATTAGGAGTGTACCGATAGAAAACCCGTCGTAATCTGACGAATAACGGTGGGAAAGTACCACTATTCTAACGGTTAATTACATGATTACCGACAAGAAAATATTACTATTCTATCGGCACCTTATGATTGTACCGATAGAAAACCCGTCATCGTCTGACGTTTAGCGTTGGGGAAATACCCATATTCTAACGGTTAATTACAAGTTTACCGACAGAAAAAAGTGTAGCACTCTCTCGGTTGGAAATGACATTATCGATAGAAAAAAGCTTAGTACTCTCTCGGTTGTGTATGAGTTCACCAGCAGGAAAAATCACACTCTTCTAACGGTTAATTATAAGTTTACCGATAGAAAAAACTACAGTAGTCTCTCGGTTGTGGATGAGTTCACCGGCAGGAAAAGTCACACTATTCTGACGGTTAATTTCAAGTTTACCGATAGAAAAATGGGTAGTAGTCTCTCGGTTGTGGATGAGTTTACCGATAGAAAATTTGTAGTAGTCTGTCGGCTGTGAATGAATTTACCGATAGAACATTCACATATACAGTACGTTATTTACATTTACAATACAGTACATTCACATATACAGTACAGATACAATACATTATAGATTGGATACACAATACAGTACAGATGCAAAGAACGGTAAATTCACAGAACAGATTGACACATTAGACAGTTATTCACATTTATTCACATATATATGGACAAATACAAATTGCAATCCAATGTGGACATTTATTGACATATATATTTATTCACATGTATATAAATAGTCTATGCACAGAGTACACGAAAAAGAGAAAATTATCATAGCGGATGGTTGGGCGCAACTTCCTCCATGACATATTGAGCCCAGATTTGTCGAAGATCTCTAATCTTTGCATTTTCGTATGAGTCTTTCAACATGGCGATCTGCAAGCATGTGTGAATACTTAGTAACTAACTTCCTAATTTAGAACGTGACACCCAATTTTCAATTTTGAGTTAGCTATCGATGCTTACCTGGGGGAATTGGGCAAAGTTTGTCTGCACTAGGTCGTACATGTAGCGCAACACATAAAACCCGCATTCCCACGATTGCGGCTGCTGATGGCACTGAGATAATTGCATATGCGAAGACATGTTAGCTATTGTTTCCATAAACTAATTAAGCATAAACAAAAAGTCTCGTGAGTAACTCATATTCTTTCCAAGCTCGTAGGGAGCCCTGCGGTGCGGCATGCCTCCCTCCAGCGGACGCATATTTATCAAAAGCCCTGCATTTCAGTTACTATTGCCCGTTAATGTATTATCATTAGCTAGTGAGGTGAAAATTTAAATCAAACATATAAGTTACTTACGCCTCCATATTCCCCTTGACCACATATTCGATCGATAATCTGTCACGCATCGAATCGAGGTAGTACACCTCGTTCCTCGGCGGACAGATCACGATGAGGACCCAGTGGCCCCTGCATTGTACGTAAAAGAGGACCGCTAGCTCAAAGTATATCTCAGGTGTAACATACAAGATCGAGTTAAATTAGTACAAAATGCACTAACCTTTGGTGGTACGGCACCAGAATGAACTCCCTGTCCTGCTGCGCCATCAGCGCCTTGGATATGTACAGCTCAGCGTGCGCGGCGTCGTGCTCTAGCATCGTGAGGCTTATTTTCTCTGGGTCGAGGAAACTCACCTTGTCACACGCAGCCTCCGATGCTAGCCAGTACATGCACCTGCATGCAAAGGACGACATTAGTATTGCACAGAAAGTTACTACATTTCAAATGAACTACAACAATGCAGAGTTAGCAAACAGAGTTAGAAAACAGCAATACATAGCATCAGCAAACTCACAGGACTCCAGTCCGTATGATGGACATATCGAGCTCCCGCCAGTTGTAGAGGTCGAACAGATCCTCGTGTGCCACGGATATACTCCCGGGCTCACGGTGGAACTACCCAGGCCTGTAGGCAACTAAGAAGTTCAGATTGCGCCGAGCTCGGTGTAGGTACCACTCGTGGAGGTCTCTGGTTGATCGATCCAATTTACGCAAAGCTGCCTCCGACATGAGTGGGAACCCATTCCTGAACCTCTCCAGCTGTCCCTATCGCCCTTTTCCCTTGCCTTTTGCCGGGGACTGAGCGCGTACCTTCGAAGGCAAGGGCGAGGTGATGGCGGCTTCCTTCCGAGGTGAAGGCGTGGATGCGCTGGGTGGGGTCGAGGCTGTCTTTGATGTGTCCAGGGTCGCACGAGATCGGGCCTCATGCCCCGAGCTGGGGGCGCAGTCCCCTGGTAGCCCAGCGGCAGGCCACTTCAATTAATGAGCACGTATGTTAGATTATGCAAGTTGAGTGTACTGAGTAGGATGTAATCTAAAATGTGTAGGATTTACCGGTTGTATTACAAGACACTTCTTGGGCCACTGTACGTAGGAGCCCACTGCCTCAGCAAGTGTCTGCAGTTCCTCTGTTGGGACTGGCAACGGAGAATCGTTGTAGCCTGGCATGGCCATGTCCACCTGTACCTTTGCGAAACCCAACCGCAGAGGTACACAGTGGACCCGGACATCCGGCACAGACGGATATACGAAGCCGTGTCCAACCACTTCCTGCCCGGCGCCTACGTGATTCCGTAGGATGCAGTCCTCCGGCTTCTGCAAATTTGTAACAATTAAAACAGGTTAGCGAAACAACTCTAACAGAATGGGAGTGGCATCAACTTAAGTGCACAGATGAAGGCTTGCAGTACCTCAAGTAGATCCACTGGATCCGCGAGTACCTTCGAAGCGCAACTGCTTATCCGACCCCGCGGGGTACCGTCGTCCTGGGGATCCGCATCTGCACTCTTGACCAGCAATGCTTCTTTCAACCGTGCAAACTCTTCCCTCATTTGTGCGACCTCGGACTGCACCTCAGACTGCACCTCCGCCCGTATCTCCTCCCGTACCTCAGCCCGTATCTTATCGGAGAGGTCACCTTCCTTTTCCTTCCAGGAGCGGGCCTTCTTCCTCGGTGGAGCCGGATCTACGAAACTGGCCTTCCATGACACAATGGCTCCCACGGCCCGTGTCCGCCCGGGGTGCTCCTTATTTCCTAGAGCCCGGGTGAGGATGTCGTTCTCCCTTTGCGGGGTAAACAATCCCTCCGCTGCCTCCTTCTCAAAAGAGATCTGTTACATTTAAAGGTACCTTGTGAGACAAATTGCCTTATATACACTTGTGCGCACACAGTTTACGAGGTTAGCCAACTTACCATTCGCCTCACAACGTCGGCGTCCCCAGGGGTTGCGAACTGCACAGACCGCGTGGACGACACGGACCCCCTCCCCCTCCACCATCGCTTGCACCTCTCATCTCGGATCTCGGAGAGCGGCAACTCAGGGGTGTTGATGACAGGATTTTGCTCGTCTTCCTTCTTCCACTGCTCCTCCTTCCCCGCATAGCCCCGGGATCAGAGTCGATGCGGGTGGTCGTTCCTCTTCTGGATCGCCCTATTCTTCTCGCTAAGGGCCTTGAACTCCTCAGTCCCCTTCTGCTTGGTGAATTCCTCCCATACCTCCTCTGATATGATGGGGTACTTCTCGCAAGGAGATTTCCCCGCAGCGAGGAAGTTACTGACGAGCCAGCTCTTAAAGGTTTTCCATCTTCCGTTCATGTCCTTCAAGCAGGCAGTCCTAGGTGTATCGTCGGGGATGTTCCACTTAGCCTGTTTCTGAAAAATGCATACAATTAATCACGAGTTAGTTAAACTTTAGTATAAGCCAAGAGAACGTGATTACGAAAGAGTTCAGCGATTTCAGTTAATTTAACCTTCACTTCCGCCCACAACCTATCCCTCTCGTCCGCCGTCACGTCCTTCCAGCTCTGGACGGTGATCTTCACCCTTTCTTTCGCCAACAGCCCAACGTAGGCCGCGTACCTCCCAGCATTCTTTCCAATCGGCCTCCCAAATTGGTTGAACTCACAAGAAAGATCCGTGCGTTTGGTCAAACGCCCCAACGTCGTTGTGCCTCGCCCCACCCTCTTGTGCTGGGATGTAACAGCTGCATCTTCAGTAGTTACAATGGGGTTGGCCCTAGTCGAACCACTAGTACCATCCGATGAAGACGACGACTTGTCTTCCCCTACAAAACCTTCAACAAACCATATGGCAATTAATTCGCCTTGGGGTTCCATTACTCAGCCCAGGACTAGAGACTAACTAGGGCGGCAAAAGGGAAAATAATACAAAAAGAAAGACATGCATAAATTACTTTCTGAACTGTTCAGAAATATTTTCTATCGGTAAACACATGAGCTGCAGATAGACCATAACAATTACCTCCACAGAAGATAATTTTTCTATTGGCAAACCCGTGAGATACCGATAGAACATAACAATGTTCTCTACATATGGAATTTTGTTGACAAGCCACCATTCACTATCATCACATTACATTCTCGATGATTTGCTATACTAATATTCATGGGCCAGCATTATTATTTCACACGTAAATATGCACACAAGCATCTAAGTGCCACTGTGCATAATCTTTAGCCTGTATGTGAGTCATCAGGACTTCACATCTATTAGGTTGGGAAAAGTCATGTATAGGTATTTGAAACATATACATCGAAGACCCATCCACATTGCCATATATTCATACCAAGTGAGTAAAAATTCCCAACCAAACTAGTACATTACATGGCTCATGTCCTTCCAGATCCAAATTATGTTTTACTACTTGTGCAGAAATATTTTCTATCGGTAAACACATGAGCTGCCGATAGAATATGTGTAAGAACACCTCCAACATATAATGTGCATTACATGGCAGTTGGATATAATTGATCACACATACAGCAGTATAGATAAGTTAAAATCTCAAAACAGGTTCATTACAGCACTGGAACATATTATGTAAACCCTAATTTAAATCAACATTGCATGTGGAATGTACATAATCCAACACAATAGGGAACCCTAGTGTAATTGCAAAACTCGAAGAATTAGTACGTGCAAAACACTAGGATCAAATAAGGAAGATGCTGGAAATAGAACGACAAATTAGGGTATTTACGGCGGCGATCAGTTCTGGTGATGCAGAGGCGGTGTAGAACGCAGCGGCGGCCGGCGAAGGACAAAAATAAGAACCGGTGGCAGTGGCGAACCAGTGTCCAGTCGGCAATCGTCGTGTGGGAGAGAGGAAGTGAGTGGTCACGGCGGAGGTTGTGGTTTTCTTCGCTCTCGAAGAGACGCAGTGCTCTAAGGTGGAACTGTTCGAGTGGAGGGAAACCCAAGGGCCGTGTACGAGTAATAAAGCAGTGGAGGAACTTTTCTATCGGTACAACAAAATAATACCGATAGAATTATGTCCGTTCCTATCGGTACAACAAAATAGTACCGATAGAACAAGTAAATTTCCCGGAAAATATTTGAAGTAGTTGATGCTTTTTTCTATCGGTATAAACAATAAAATCCCGTGAGACCAATTTTCCCCAGAAAATTTTTTTAATTAAGTGCTTGAGATTATAGTATTGGGTGCCATTTTTCTATCGGTAAAAACAACAAAATACCGTCAGAGTAATGAAAAGGTACACACAATTTAACATCAAACAGACCGTGGTTGAAAGCTGCAGAATGATAAAGAAAGAGGGAAGATAGCCGGAAAATAGGAAAATTGACATAAAAAGAAATTGTTCATTCATTGTTGTTTTATCACTTACAAAAAAAAATAAAACCCAAAATGCTAGGTCAAGGGGTGGTCTTAGCCCTGGCTGCATGTAGAATAGAGTCAGTTAGACTTGCAGCCAGGACGCAGGACTCCTCTAGCGACAAGTTGTCCCTAGGATCAACTACTACCGCGTCGAGAAGGCCTGCGACCTCCCTCAGCTTCGCTATGGTATCCTTCATAGTCAAACCGCAGCCAGCGATGGTCATATCCGCGGCTTTCTTCTCCTCGCGAAGACGCCTCGTCCTCGCCCTAGCATTGTCACCATCCGTCACTAGTACAGAAATGCAGTCTACTAACCCCTATCTTCTATCGGTTACTAGCGAAACAGCACAAAACCGATAGAAAATGTGCCTCGCGGGCAAAAAAGCCCGACGGATGTATTTTCCCTATCGGTTTCTAAGAAACTTACCGATAGAATAAATAGTATGATTTACTCTAGCGGTGATGAACATATTTGCCGTTAGAAGAGATGCATAAGTACTGACGGAAGAATGTTGTGCGCCGATAGGACTGGTCGACTTCAACAACTAGACTTATTCTATCGCTACTGTATGAATATACCGACAGAATATATTAAAAGTTCCTATCGGCAATATGTAGTTCGCCGATAGAATAGTTGACCTTCTACAAATATTTTTATTCTATCGGTAATGGATTCTTTTACCGTTAGAATATATAGAAAATTGCTTAGAACTGTTCGTCTTCTAATAGTTTTATTCTATCGGTAATGCATGTTTATACCGGTAGAATATTGCACAAAATATCTTAGAACTGTTGGCCTTCTACACTAGTAATATTCTATCGGTAGTGTACGTACAGACCGATAGAGTATGTACAAAAATTCCTATCGGTAATATTTGTTGTGCCGATAGAACCATTCGGCTTCTACAGATGTTTTTATTACTAACGGTATTCTGTTTTCTTACCGATAGAAAATATATAATTGTATAAATACACGGGTATGTCTCTTTCATTCTCACAGTTCATCTGGGCTCGTAGTCCTAACCCGTAAGCTCCATGGATGGCCGGCGCACCTCTACAGGGGACCGCTGCACCTCCGCACCTCCATCGACGCCCTCTAGACGTCGGCATCCCAAGGAAGGTACGTAAAATTTCTGCAATATTGTTAGATTATTCTAATCCGATTATGGCAATAATTCTGCTTTTTTTGTATCCTTCATTTTGATGTGTCTTCTTTTCAATATGATTATGATCTGTTCAGGTCCTTGGATGATGCTCGTGAGGGGCAACGTATTTCACGGTTCTTCATCGCAGTACGCTGCCTACGTTGGCTTGTTGGCGAAAGAAAAGGTGAAGATCACCGTCGAGAGCTGGAAGGACGTGAAGGGCGAGATCTTGGTTGGCTCGGTCGAGAAGATGCTTAAGCCCGGCGTGTTTCTCAAATCAGGACCTATAGAAAGCATCTTACATGTTTTTGCATGCACCAGCTTGTGGCCAGATGCTTACCTGCTTGGAGAAGAAGAATTGTTGTTATTTGCACAGCCATTCTACACCATCACTACACAGAACAACATCTTGGAAGGTAGGTTCTTTTTGTTAATGGAGTTGAGTTGAGTTGATTTGAGTTGAGTTGATCGAGTTTGAGTCCGAGGAAATCACCATTACGTACAAATGTATGTCGACGGCAGTTCCAGCTCCTCGGGCGTCTTCGAACTGAACTCCTATGGTTAAGTCCAATGTGGTTCAGACATTTGCTGTTTTGGATGAATGGATTTGTGATGTATCAGGTCTAACTTGTAGTCGGTAGTTGCATTGTGGCAACCTGCAAAGGTTCCCTTTTATGTAAAATGCATGTATGGGCCACTGGGTCCTCGTCGTGATCTGTTGTTAATTTCAGACGTGGCTTTTGTAATATACATCGAATGTGTGAATTGTTGTATTTGTATATTGTTGTATATTTGTGTATCATGTATTGCTAATTGGGACATGAACTTGAATGTGCAGGGAGCATTTGTGTATTTAATTGTATTGGTAGGTAGGTGTGTATTTGTACTGCTGTTTCAGACATGCACTTCAATTTGTGAACTGGCATGTGTATGTTTGTACCTGAATTTGTATTGGTGAACTAGCATGTGTATGTTTGTACCTGAATTTGTGAACTGGCATGTGTAATTTCTTTGGCAAGATGTTTGTACCTCCATTTTTAGAGGACATTCAATCTATCCGTACTGAAGATATCGACGAAACAACGTATCTGCGAGATGACCACGAAGAAGGATTATGGGTTGAGAACCATTGATGATTAATTTCTATTTCAGGGATAAATGCCAAGCAAACAGCCCACAAGTTCTGCAGCACGGTGAGGAACTTATCATTAATACATCAGGCAGTACATTTTTCTTTAGAATTTAATGATAAGCTAGTTCACAGCATTAATACATCTCAATTTTACTCCACAGCATGAGTTCTAACATGTACAGTACCTTTATCCTGTAAATATTTAATTCTTCCCTTCAAATAGCACTTGCAAAAATCTCATCGCAGCCTCTTCAAAAATCCCTTTTTTCTGACGGTATTTTGTTATTTATACCGATAGAGAAGGACATCTTCTCTCAGGCACTTCAAAACTTTTTCTATCGGTATTGTTCTATTTTACCGTTAGAATAAATTCATTTGTCTCACGGTATTTGTTGTCTGACGGTTTTTTCCTGTTTTTACCGATAGAAGAATACTCTGCCGCTTCGAATTCTCAACCGTGTCGCCATGCGTCGCCTTGGAAACTCTATAAGTACCTCTCCATGCGTCGCGGTATTTTGTTGTTTTTCTAATTCTCGAACGGTTGGACTCCTCATCTTCTCTTTCACAATGGCAACCTCCATGGGATCGTCATCCACGGCCTCCCCGGTAAGAACTCTAAATCTCCTCGGTTTACCCCTGTATTGTTAATCCATGTTCAGTTCATTCTTGACCTGTTGATTTGCACAGGGAATGGTAGCCGTGGAAGACACTGCCAAAGTGAAGGCTGACCTGAGGGCCCTCCAGGAGGAGCACAAGCTCCTTACAGACAAGCACACTCAGCTACGGCTTGACCTTGACGATCTCTTCCAGCGCATTAAGCGCATGAAGACTTTTGTAAATGTTGCACATCCAGGGAACAGAGGCTTCTCAGAGTCAGCAATCAGTTTCTCAAATTCACAGAAGTCATTTTCGTTGTAATCTTCCTCTACATCACGTAACATCTCATCTAGATTGTCATCATCATCATCTACGTGCACATCGGAATGAACATTACCAAAATTGGGATGATCATCGATATTATTGCAATCCACATCCGAGTCGTGCTGATTGGTAGTAGTGGTGCTTGTTTCCTCAAGATCTTCACCATGCCATATCCAACGGGTGTATCGCGCGTTAAAACCACGACAAATCAAATGACTCTTAATTTGATCAGAGTTGCTAAACCTCTTCAAGTTCATATAATCTGTACAAGGACAGAGCATATTTTTCTCTCCCTTCCTCTCCTTTTGTTGCTCAGCAAATTTAATAAACTCATTCACACCATCCAAATATTCAAGAGTAGTACGTTTTATTCCATACATCCAATATTTCCTGTCCATCTACAATTAACAAAATTTAACGAGTAAGCCATGCATGAAATCTGCCCGATTAAGTTATGTATATGTACATGTACAGCCTCTTACAACAGATACATGTGTTGAACCCTAGCCTGACGAAATTAACACTAGTTAACCTAGCTAACTACACAAGACAAGCTAGTTAGCTCCTAAAACATGACGCATTTCCAGCTACCAAGCTCCCAAGCTTAGAGCTACAAACTTGGAACTACACAATACAGCTAGCTTGCAAGTAGAGAGGAAGGGAGATCTAGAGGGAGAGAGAGATAAGTGTCGACGATTAAGCGTACCTTAAAGAGAGGGGCGCAATCAAATTCCCTCCAGCCTGCGCTGATCACCCTAGCAGTGTAGCTAGAACTTTCGTCACAAACAGAGCGACACAGAGTGCAACAGAACAAATTAAAGAGCAGCACAGCAATGCACGAGTGGGGTTTTCCTTATAATGGACATTTTTCTAACGGTAAATACATGAATTAACCGTTAGACTAACTTAGGTAATTTGCCGCTCACATATTCTATCGGTAAAAACACACACATACCGTTAGAGAATGTACATTACCGAGCAAGTACAAGACTTCTTCTTTCGGTAAATATGTGTATTGACCGTTAGATCATGCATGACACAGCACGTACATGAGTTTTTCTATCGGTAGATATGTGTACGAACCGTTAGATGATGCATGACACACGAGCAAGAGTTTTTCTATCGGTAAATATGTGTATTTACCGTTAGAATATGCATGACTGAGCAAATATATGTGTTTTCCTATCGGTAAATATGTGTACTTACCGTTAGAGGAGGTACTGGTACCAAACTGGGACAAACATGCACATGCCATTTCTCACATTCAAGGAATCATATCAATATAACATCAAACAGATCTTACATCAAACAGATCTTACATCAAACGGATCTTAACTAGAAGATAAAGCAATATATTTCAAGAAATGCTAATTTGTGGATTAACTAGGAGACACAAAAATACTTTTCTTAGGTACTTGGGACTTCATCTTGCCAAAGAAATTACACATGCCAGTTCACAAATTCAGGTACAAACATACACATGCCAGTTCACCAATACAAATTCAGGTACAAACATACACATGCCAGTTCACAAATTCAAGTGCATGTCTGAAACAGCAGTACAAATACACACCTACCTACCAATACAATTAAATACACAAATACTCCCTACACATTCAAGTTCATGTCCCAATTAGCAATACATGATACACAAATATACAACAATATACAAATACAACAATTCACACATTCGATGTATATTAGAAAAGCCACGTCTGAAATTAACAACAGATCACGACGAGGACCCAGTGGCCCATACATTTTACATAAAAGAGAACCTTTGCAGGTTGCCACAATGCAACTACCGACTACAAGTTAGACGTGATACATCACAAATCCATTCATCCAAAACAGCAAATGTCTAAACCACATTGGACTTAACCATAGGAGTTCAGTTCGAAGACGCCCGAGGAGCTGGAACTGCCGTCGACATACATTTGTACGTATTGGTGATTTCCTCGGACTCAAACTCGATCAACTCAACTCAACTCAACTCCATTAACAAAAAGAACCTACCTTCCAAGATGTTGTTCTGTGTTGTGATGGTGTAGAATGGCTGTGTAAATAACAACAATCATTCTTCTCCAAGCAGGTAAGCATCTGGCCACAAGCTGGTGCATGCAAAAAAATGTAAGATGCTTTCTATAGGTCCTAATTTGAGAAACACGTCGGGCTTAAGCATCTTCTTGACCGAGCCAACCAAGATCTCGCCCTTCACGTCCTTCCAGCTCTCGACGGTGATCTTCACCATTTCTTTCGCCAACAAGCCAACATAGGCAGCGTACTGCGATGAAGAACTGTGAAATACGTTGCCCCTCATGAGCATCATCCAAGGACCTGAACAGATCATAATCATATTGAAAAGAAGACACATCAAAATGAAGGATACAAAAAAAGCAGAATTATTGCCATAATCGGATTAGAATAATCAAACAATATTGCAGAAATTTTACGTACCTTCCTTGGGATGCCGACGTCTAGAGGGCGTCGATGGAGGTGCGGAGGTGCAGCGGTCCCCTGTAGAGGTGCGCCGGCCGTCCATGGAGCTTACGGGTTAGGACTACGAGCCCCAGATGAACTGTGAGAATGAAAGAGACATACACGTGTATTTATACAAATATATATTTTCTATCGGTACGAAAACAGAATACCGTTAGTAATAAAAACATCTGTAGAAGGCGAATGGTTCTATCGGCACAATAAATATTACCGATAGGAATTTTTGTACATACTCTATCGGTGTGTACGTACATTGCCGATAGAATATTACTAGTTGTAGAAGGCCAACAGTTCTAAGATATTTTTTGCAATATTCTACCGGTATAAACATTCATTACCGATAGAATAAAACTATTTGAAGACGAACAGTTCTAAGCAATTTTCTATATATTCTAACGGTAAAAGAATCCAATACCGATAGAATAAAAATATTTGTAGAAGGCCAACGATTCTATCGGCGCACTACATATTGCCGATAGGAATTTTTAATATACTCTGTCGGTATATTAATACAGTATCGATAGAATAAGTCTAGTTGTAGAAGTCGACCAGTCCTATCGGCGCACAACATTCTCCCGTTAGTACTTATGCATCTCTTCTAACGGCAAATATGTTCATCACCGCTAGAGTAAATCATACTATTTATTCTATCGGTAAGTTTCTTACAAACCGATAGGAAAAATACACCCGTCGCCCTTTTATGACAGCGAGGCACATTTTCTATCAGTTTTCAACTAAATCGCCAATAACCGATAGAAGATAGGGGTTAATAGACTGCATTTCTGTACTAGTGAGTGATTTCCCGGGGGACACCAAAACAACAAACGACATTTTTCTAGAAAAACCGCTGGACGGCCCGGGACGTGATGCTGGCCAAGGGTTCTGCCTCTACCCACTTTGTAAAGTAGTTGACCGTGACCACCGCATACTTGTATCCTCCGGGCGCTGGGGGGAAGGGTCCTAAGAGGTCCATCCCCCAGCGCGCGAAGGGCCAAGTGATGGAGATAGTCTGCAGTGCTACGGGGGGGAGGTTTGAACTCTTGGCCATCTTCTGACAAGCCTCACACGCGGAGACACGGTCTCGCGCGTCGCGCATGACCGTGGGCCAATAGAAGCCTTGCCGGAGAACCTTGGCCGCGATGGCACGCGGGGTTAAGTGAGAGCCACAGCTCCCCACGTGGATGTCTTCAAGAAGTTGGAGTCCCTCCGGCCGTGGGAGGCAACGGAGGAGGGCAGAAGCCCCCTGCTTGTAGAGCTTCCCCTCCAGCAGGAGGTATGCCCTGGCTTTGGCCCGGAGGCGCTTGGCCTCGGTCTCGTTGGGAGGGTCCCCCTCCCCCTCGATGAAGGAGACGAGGGGGTCCATCCACGACGGAGTCCGGGGAGGCCACCGAGGGCTTCGCGATGATTTCCAGGAAGGCCCCTTTGGGGAGCGATTCCCGGGCGCTGGCTGCCCGGGCCAAGGTGTCGGCCCGGTTGTCCCTTCGCGGGATATGCTGGGCCTCGAGGCCGTCGAAGTGCCTCTCCATCTTCCTCATCTCCTGCAAATAAAGACTCAAATTTGCATCATGGCACAGGTAAGACTTGTCCATTTGGCAAACTACGAGCTGAGAGTCTCCCTTCACTAGGAGGCGCCGGATCCCCAGGGACCGTGCAAGAGGCAACCCGGGGAGCAAAGCCTCGTACTCGGCGACGTTGTTGGTTGCAGGGAACTCGAGTCGCGCCGCGTACTCGAGTTCTTTGCCCTCGGGACTCCAGAGGACTACTCCCGCACCGACCCCGGTGAGACACAACGACCCATCGAACATGAGTGTCCAATGGTCACTGCGTCGGGGCGGCGCGAGGAGGTCTTCATCCCCGGACCCGGAGGCAGGAGTCCACTCCGCCACGAAGTCGGCGAGGACCTGCGACTTGATGGTGGAGCGGCCTGTGAGGGACGGGGAGAAGGGGGCGAGCTCGGCCCCCCACTTCCCGATCCGGTCGGTGGCCTCTTTGTTCCGCAGCACCTCCCCCAGGGGGAGGGACGACGGGACGGTGATGGGGTGTCCCAGGAAGTAGTGACGAAGCTTCTGGGACGCCATCAGGAGGGCGTAGCAGATCTTCTCCATCTCCGTGTACCGGGTTTTGGCCCCCTGGAGGGCCTCACTCACGTAGTACATGGGACGTTGCTGCCCCCCTTGCTCCTTCACCAACACCGCGCTGACGGCGACCAGGGTCGCGGCAAGGTAGAGGAGCAAGGGCTCTTCTGGAGACGGACTCACGAGCATTGGAGGGCTCGTGAGGTACTTCTTGAGGTCGTCGAAGGCCTCCTGGGCCTCGGGGGTCCATCGGAACCCCTCGAGCCCCCGGAGGATCTTGAAGAATTGGAGGCCTCGTTCCCCCGACCGCGAGACGAAGCGGCTCAGCGCGACTAAGTGGCCGGCGAGCCACTGGACGTCCTTGACGGAGCGCGGCGGGGGCATATCCAGGAACGCCCGGATTTTTTCGGGATTTGCCTCTATGCCCCATTGGGACACGAGGAACCCAGGAGCTTCCCTCCGCGCACGCCGAAGGCGCACTTCTCCGGATTGAGCTTCAACCCATACGCGCGGAGGTTGCGGAAGGTCTCCGCTAGGTCGTCGACGTGGGCGGCTGCGCGGGGACTTTTGATGACCGTGTCGTCTACGTGGACTTTTGAAGACCAGCGTCATGAGGCGTTGGAAGGTCGCTCCCGCATTCTTGAGCCCGAAGGGCATGTGGACGTAGTAGAAGGTTCCGAGGGGAGTTATGAAACTCGTCTTTTCCTCGTCCCCTTCCGCCATCCGGACTTGATGGTAGCCAGAGTAGGCGTCCAGGAAGCTCATCAACTCGCACCCCCGGTGGAGTAGACCAGTTGGTCAATCCGCGGGAGTGGGAAGTTGTCCTTGGGGTAGGTGCGGTTGAGGTCGGTGAAGTCCATGCACATCCGCCACTTGCCATTTGACTTCTTTACGAGGACGGGGTTCGTGAGCCACTCGGGATGCAAGACCTCCCGAATGAACCCCGTCTCTCGGAGTCTGGCGATCTCCACCTTGATCACCTCTTGGCATTCAAGGGAGAGTTTCCTCAGCTTCTGTTGACGGGAGGGTGACCGGGGGTCACCGCGAGCTTGTGCTCAATGACCCCCAGGGTGACGTCCCGCATGTCCGAAGGCTTCCACGCGAAAACGTCGGAGTTTTCACACAGGAACGCTGCAAGTTGTGCTGCATGCTCCTTGGGGAGCTCCGCCCTAATCCGGACGGTTTTGTCCCCATCGTTCGGGGACAGCAAGACCTTCCGGAGGCCCCCTTCCGGACGCGTCTTGGGGAGGGGCCTCCCGGGAGGTATCGCCGCGACGTCTGGTTCCGGGGGAGAGACCTCCCCCCCGGGCGCCTTAATGATGTTGACGGCTTCCGATTGTGGCGGCGGCGCGCTTGTATAGAGCTCGGGCCATGTCTTGGTCTCCCTGGACGTTGATCACGCCGTGCGGCCCGGGGATCTTCATGCACAGGTAGTTTTGGTGGGTGGCAGCCCCCAGGCGGTTGATCGTGGTCCTCCCCATGATCGCGTTGTAGGAGGAGGGGAGGTCCACCACGTCGAATCGGACCATCTCGGTCCGGTAGTTCTCCGGGGTGCCAAATGTCATGGGGAGATCCACCTTCCCCACGGGGTGGATCGCCTTCACCGGACAAATCCTTGCAAGGGGCCCGCTGCGGGCTGCAGAAGCTTCTCATCCACCTGCATCTCCCTGAAGGCCTTCAGGTAGAGGACGTCGACGGAGCTCCCGCGGTCCACGAGGATGCGGGCCAGGTGGCAGTTGTAGATGGTGGCAGAGACGATGAGCGCGTCGTTGTGGGGGAAGCGAACCCCGCGCGCGTCTTCCGCCGTGAAGGTGAGGGGGACGTCCGACCACTTGGGTGGCGGAGACGTGTGCAGCACCCCCACCACCTTGACTTCGCGCGCGTACTCCTTACACTGGCGCTTAGACTCCCGGCCGGAGGCAGACCCTCCCGCGATGATGTTGATACGGCGCTGGGAAGTTTGGAAGGGGAGAGCTTCTGACGGCTCCCCCTCCTGCGTCTGCCCCTGTTGACACCCCGCGGGAGCAGGAAGGGCCGGTACAGCTGGCCGAGGGGGCAAGGAGGCCGGAGTCCCCCCCTGCCCATGCTGGTCGAGGAACGCCGCGAAGTGCTGCAGCAGTTGGTGGCACTCTCAGGTAGCATGGGTACTAGACCCGTGGAAGGTGCACCACGGTCCTTCCCTGCTTCTCCCCGTGGGGCCTTCCCGACCGCGGGAAGACTGTCGTCCCCCATGGCCTTTCGGCTTGGGGAAGGGGCGGCTGCCCCTCGGGGGGTCGCGCGAGCCGCCTCCGCCCTCGAGGACAAAGGTGTCCCGAGGCCGTGGCTCGTTACGGCCCCCCTGCCTAGGGCGTTTGAGGGGTTCCCTGGCCCCCCGATCGGCGGGGGCGGGAGCCCCCTGGTTCTTCTTCCAAATATCGTCCTCCTCCGCCCGAGCGTACTTTTCAAGTACGTTGAAGAGCTCGTCGGCGGAGGAGGGGCAGCTCCGGGAGAGCCTCCGATGGAGCTCCCCCGGGAGGATCCTGCTTTTGCACGCTTCGATGACCGTAGAGTCGGGGACGTGAGCCACCTTGCTCTTCACTTGGGCGAAGCGCTTGAAGAAGCTTTGGATGGTCTCCCCCGTCCTCTGCCGGACGGTGTACAGCTGCGAGGAGTCCAGGGGATGCACGTAGTTCTCCTGGAAGTTCGGGCAGAACTCACGCTTGAGCTGCGCGAAAGTCTTGATGGAGCCGGCCTTCAGGTTGTAGAACCAGGAGCGGGTGATCCCGGTGAGGTAGAGGGGGAAGATGTTGCACTGCACCGTCTCGTCCCCCCCAGCCACGGAGATGGCTGTGGAATATACCTGCACAAATTCGTAAGGGTCGGCCTCACCGTTATAGTGCTCGATGTGCGGCAGGCGATAAGGCCGCGGCTACCGAATGCTCTGAAGTCTGCGGCATAGGGGCTTATTAGCCCCCTGCACTTCCCGGGGAGAGTCCCGGTCGCTGTCTCCTTTGACGGGGGACACGCCCTCGTTATCGGAGTCGGGAAGCGGCCCGAGAGGTCCGCAGGTGTGGCGGTGGCGACGCTTTTCTTTCGGACCGGGGCTGAGTTCTCAGACGTCCGGGCTCTCGACCGGAGAGGTTGGCTCCTCGGCGGGTCTCTTCCCCCGACCGGTGCGAGAGCGAGGCTCCCCGCATCCGCGGCCTGGGGGAAGCTCTTCCCCGCACTTGGACGTATGCATTCGCTCGACCTCCCCCTGGGAGAAACGGGCCTGGTCTGACGGGGGCACCCTCGGGGGAGGAGGGAGCTCATGCACTGTAGCTGCCGGCCCGGAAGCTATCGGGGCCGGTTGGGGGGAGCCCCCTGCGGAGATCCCCAGGACTGGAAAGGGGGAAGCCCCTGTATCATCCGGAACCGGGGAGGGGGCGCCCGCGGCGACGTTCGGAACTGAAGTGGAGGGAGCCCCCGTGGCTACGACCGGAACCGGAAAGGGGGAAGCCCCTGTAATATCCAAAACCAGCAAGGGGGGAGCCCCCACGGCGACGTCCGGGACCGGGGAGCCGATACGGGGGGAAGTCCGCTGAGGCACGGGAGCTGCTCTGTCGACCGCCCCCAGGGAAAACCCTCGGCATGAAATGGGCCCGGAACGGGGTATCCCCACGTTGCCACGAAGGGCCCGGGCACGAAGTAGCCTCCCGGCACCGGGAAGGATCCGGGTGCCGGGAAGGATCCGGACGTATGACCTGCAGGGGGAGGGTACCCCCCGGTGGGGTCATATGGGGCGGCCGAACCTCTGGAAACCGGGGGGACCGCTGGGTGACCCATAAACGGGGGCATAGCCCCCGGATATGGGTACGGTGCATATGTGGGGGTCGGTGGCCGCGCCAACACGCGAAGTAGCTCATCCATAGAATGTTGGGCGAGGAGCTGGCCCTCCACTAAGGCCTCGAGCAGGGCGTCCCAGGGAGCCGGGGGAGCCGCCGGGGGGAGACTGGTCCCGTCCGAGGCTCCCGCGGTCACCGGGAGCGACCCGGAGGTCGAACCACCTAAGTTAAGAGGAAAGGTGGGAGGCGGTACCTGGGTCTGGCCGCCTCCGGGCGGAAGTGCCAGGACAGTCGTGTCCCGGACAGGTGGCACCGAGTCTCCGAGACCGGCGTCACCGGGTAGGGCGCGGGCCCTTGTTCTTGGGGGAGCCATGGCGTCTTGTCACGAGTCCCCACGGACGGCGCCAACTGTCGTGGTATTGCGAATACCCCGACAGGTTTTGTGGACGATCCTAGCGAAGAAAACGCGACGAGGGTTGACCGGATGACTGGTCCTCCCCCGCCGGACAAACACAACAAGTGACACGAAGGTTTATACAGGTTCGGGTCCCGGTGGGGGCCCTAGTCCTGTCGGTGTGCTCCTGACCGGAGTCGGCTGGGGAGGCTCTCTCGGGGAGAGGCTTCCGGAGCACACCTGAGTTTTGGCTATTCTAGCAATAATGAATAACTTCTTCTTACAACAGGGGGTACAAGGGCTATTTATAGCCCCAAAAAGAAGCAAAAAGACTAAACTACGCCGGACGCTACTGTCGGATCGAGGGGTAGCAACGT
Source organism: Pharus latifolius (assembly GCA_019359835.1). Lineage (NCBI taxonomy): Eukaryota > Viridiplantae > Streptophyta > Magnoliopsida > Poales > Poaceae > Pharus > Pharus latifolius. Next base: position 9,464,342 of record CM033325.1, read on the forward strand.
CCTTCTCCCAGCCAGGTGCCTCGGATGCTTGATAGGTGGCCGCTGATTCCTGAGGCACTCTTCGCGTGACCTGCACGTGATCAAGAACCAGAGACTTTACCTTTAGAAGGGCGACAATGCCCGGGACAGGCACCGGAGGCCACGTCTCCGGGTGAAAGGCGGCGCTCGGGACATGCACCGGAGGCAATGTCCCCGGGCGAAAGGCGGCGCCCGGGGCAGGCACCGAAGGCCACGTCCCCGGGTGAATGGCGGCGCCCGGGACCGGCACTGGAGGCCAGGTCCCCGGGCGAAAGGCGGCGCCCGGGGCAGGCACCGGAGGCCACGTCCCTGGGCGAATGGTGGCGCCCGGGACATGCACTGGAGGCAATGTCCCCGGGCGAAAGGCGGCGCCCGGGATATGCCCCCGAGGCAATGTGCCCGGGCGAATGGCGGCGCCCGGGACCGGCACCGGAGGCCAGGTCCCCAGGCAAAAGGAGGCGCCCGCGGCAGGCACCGGAGGCCACGTCCCCGGGCGAATGGCGGCGCCTGCGACCGGCACCGGAGGCCAGGTCCCCGGGCGAAAGGCGGCGCCTGGGACCGGCACTGGAGGCAATGTCCCCGGGCGAACCGGCACCGGAGGCCAGGTCCCTGGGCAAAAGGCGGCGCCCGGGGCAGGCACCGGAGGCCAGGTCCCCGGGCGAATGGCGGCGCCCGGGACAGGCACCGGAGGCCACGTCCTCGGGCGAAAGGCGGCGCCCGGGACCGGCACCGGAGGCCACGTCCCCGGGCGAATGGCGACGCCCGGGACATGCCCCGGAGGCAATGTCCCCGGGCAATGGCGGCGTCCGGAACCGGCACCGGAGGCCACGTCCCCGGGCGAATGGCAGCGACCGGGACCGGCATCGGAGGCCAGGTCCCCGGGCAAAAGGTGGCGCCCGGGGCAGGCACTGCAGGCCACGTCCCCGGGCGAATGGCGGCACCCGGGACCGGCACCGGAGGCCACGTCCCCGGGTGAATGGCGGCGCAACTTACCTGGACTTAGTCTCGCGAAGATTTCCCCCAACAGCGCACAACATTCTTCCGTCAGTACTTATGCATCTCTTCTAATGGCAAATATGCTCATCACCGCTGGAGTAAATCATACTGCTTCTTCTAACGGTAAGTTTCTTACAAACCGATAGGAAAAATACACTTATTGGTCTTTTATGACCGCGAGGCACATTTTCTATCGGTTTTCTACTAAATCGCTAATAATCGATAGAAGATAGGGGTTAGTAGATTGCATTTCTGTACTAGTGTTTGTTGAGCCGAGCCCGAGCTTGGTTCCGAGCTCGTTAATGTTTCGAGCCGAGCCCGAGCCAAGCCCAATACACTATCGAGCCCGAGCCGAGCCTGCCTGGGCTTGCTCGAGCTCGGCTCGTTTCCAGCCCTAGTCCCTGTGCCTAGCTTCGGCGGACATGCAGTGTCCATCAGCAAGATACGCACACTCTCTTATCCACCGAGGTTTTCCCCTTCCTCGGTGCGGACACTATCTACTTTGGTTGTGACTTGTGGATGCCGAAGATTAGGGGATGCCATACCCGCAGGGTTATAGCACACCATCTCCTCGATGGAACCACTGAAACCCAAGCCCATGATGGGTCTGACTGGGTGGAGATGACCGCAGATAGTCTTGTTGACTGTTTCTCCTGCTATATCGCCTTGTGAACCTTTGAGCTTACCCATTTATTGAATTATTTTGTTTGTATCTGTTTAGTTTCCCATTTAGCACTTTCACCAGAAGCAATGTACGAACAGCACTATCATTATTTATGTTTTTCCCCGGTTCTCAAGATCATACCTTGCTTTATTTATTTATTTATTTTTTTGCCCTGTGTGATGTTGCCCTTTTCAGTTTTAATGATCCGGGAGGATCTCCAAGTCCTGATCGCATGCGGCTTCGCGACCAAGTCCTGATCGCATATGGCTTCGCGACCTTAACCGTATTCGGAAAGGATTCGCGACCATGGATTGGTCCGCGACCTGGAAAAGGAATTCGTTCCCTGTTCAGAATTGTAATCCGATCCGAATGTGTATAACTAAGCTTATCTGTTTAGGATTAGTTATATGAGTCTCATACATTTAGGTCTCTAAGTCTGATACGTACTCATACGATTGGACTATAAATACCTTGTAATAGGTCTAGTTTAGATCATCGAATTCAATCGAAGAGTCATAGAACTTATTTGAGTTTTAGACACTTATAGTTCCTTCGACGTAGACAAATGTGTCTAACGTTCGATGTGTAAGCCCTCTTTGAAATAAAGAGTTGTGCAATTACCTTGGGGTTTCGGTATAAGATCCCGTTATTCCGCATATTAGAATCTGGGTGAGCCTAGTGCGAAAACCAAGGCTAGGTCTCAAACGGATCAAGTTGGTATCAGAGCAACTTTCCTATCCTGTGGATGGTGAAGACTTGCCAGGGTTACAAAACCTCCGGCGAAACTCCAGGAGATCAATTGACGGTTCCTACAGCCACGTCTCCGACAATGTCTGACGATACCTCCGTTCAAGCTAACCTAACCGAACAAGTGGCTAAGCTCTCCACCGACATGGAAACCGTGCTTGCTTGGATTAAGCAGCAGGCCATGATTGTACCTCCTGAAGTAGGGAAGGGCATGGGTGCGAAGATTGGTGAAGACTTGCGCAGGGCAGACGAAGATGAAGACGAAGGCAATCACAAGACCGACGACCTCGCCAACACCTCCTTAGCTGTCGGATCTTTTAAGGTCTTCGCTAAGATTGATATACCCATATATGATGGGGTGATCAATGCCGAGAAGCTGGATTCTTGGATCGATCAACTTGAGACCTACTTTGACCTGAAAGGATTCAGTAGCGCTCAAAAGGTGAAGTTTGCACCTTTGAAGATGAAGGACCACGCCAAGACATGGTGGAAGGCCCTTGTCACCAGTAGTGAAGCTGACGACCTTGCGTGGGGTCAATTCAAACGACTTCTGCGACAAGAATTCTATCCGATGGGTTACCTTGAGGAGAGATGGGAGCGTTGGCACAGATTGTACCAACGGTGCGACCAGACCGTCCAAGACTATACAACAGAGTTTTGGCGACAAGCAATGGTCATTGGCATCTCACTATCTGACCCTCAGGTATTTCGGAAGTACACATTTGGACTTCAGAAATCGATCAGTACTGAGCTAAGTCTGTTCGGCGTCCAAGACATCGCGACCGCAAGCACAACTGCTATGGCGATCGAGAAGAAGAATAAATCCCGCAGCGACAAAAGCACAAAGGAAAGTGCGACATCGACAAAGAAAAAGCCGAGTCCGAAGAAGAAAGCTTCCAAATCGGGCACGGGTGCTTTTTGTGAACAATGTCAAGTCGCGGGACATACCAAGGACAAATGCTACAAGCTTCATCCTGAACTTCGACCAAAGAAAAATGGACCAGGGAAAAGAACAGCCACGGCTACAGCGACTTCACCCAATGAAGAGGTTGTTCGAGTGAACTCGGTTAATGAGGCGGATACGACCTTGTCTCTGATGGCAATGCCGAAGGAGAAGGGTTCGGATCCACCAAACGACCATCACCCAACAGAGGACTTGTTCACCATCAACGTCCAGGTGAAGCACGAAGTGGTTGTAGCGATATTCGATCCAGGAAGTCAGAAGAATCTGGTCTCCGCTGGACTGGTTCGGCGGCTTGGTTTGAAGACAACCACACACCCGCGACCATATCCGCTGGGTTGGTTTACATCCGATGTGAATCAACAGATTACGAGTCAGTGTGTGTTGAAATTTGCGATCTCTGCACGATATGTCGATGAGGTGCAATGCGATGTTGTCCCTATCGATATCTGTCAGGTGATATTTGGGAGTCCGTATCTGTATGATTGAGACGCTCATTTCCATCGGCGTGCACAAGAGTACGACCTCACCAAAGATGGAGTTAAGTTCGTGATCAGTAGAGACGTCCACGTCAACACTTCGAACTTGATTACCGCAAATCAAGCTAAACGGATTGTGAATGCATGTCACAAGTATGTGCTTGTCATGATTCGATCCATTGGTCAAAGTGGGGGTACTCGACTAGCATTGTCGTTGGCGTGCCGAGAGAATTCTGGTCGTTTTTCGGGACTGCTGGAGAAATACAGTGATCTGTTCGAGACTACCCAGGGACGTCCGCCGAAACGTCCAGTCGAGCACGAAATTCAGCTTGTGTCCGATGCGACACTGCCCAATCTGAGTATGTATCGCAACTCAATATTGGAGAATAAAGAGATCAAGAGACAACTTGGTGAGTTGCTGAACGATGGTGTCATCCAACCAAGTAGTTCACCTTGTGGATCTCCTGTGGTGTTAGTACCAAAGAAAGATGGGACTTGGCGTATGTGCATCGACTATCGAGCACTGAACAAGATCACCATCAAGAACCGGTACCCCCTTCCCCGTATTGACGACCTGTTAGACCAATTGAAGCATGCTATTGTCTTCTCCAAATTGGATCTTAAGTCAGGATATCATCAAGTCAGCATCCGAGAGGAGGATACGTGGAAGACCGCGTTCAAAACACGACAAGGTCTGTTCGAATGGCTGGTCATGCCGTTTGGTCTCTGCAACGCCCCGGCAACTTTCATGCGTCTTATGAATGACGTATTGAGATAGTTCATCGACGAGTTTGTGATCGTGTACCTCGATGACATATTGGTTTATAGTCGTTCGTGGGATGAGCACCTCATTCATGTCGAAAAGGTGTTCGATCAGCTTCGGCAACATCGACTTCGCCACAACCGTAAGAAGTGCGAGTTCGGCCAGCAAACTCTACTTTACCTTGGATTCCTGGTCGGCAACGGTATGTTGCAAATCAACCCAGATAAGGTAAAAGTGATTCGCGAATGGCCACGACCGCGAACAGTTACGGATGTGCGTAGTTTTGTGGGAGCATGCCAATATCTTCGGAAGTTCATCCGACACTTCTCAATTGTGGCTTCTCCATTGCATGCATTAACCAGGATCGATCAGAAGTTCGAGTGGACAGGGAAACATGAGGACACGTTTCTCTTGCTGAAAGGGAAGATCAGCGAGGCACCTGTGTTAGCTTTGCCGAATCTCCAGAAACCATTCGAGCTCAAAACCGATGCCTCAGGTTATGCAATGGGCGCAGTGCTCATGCAAGAAGATCGACCAGTGGCATATCACTCCGAGTTATTCCAGGGAGCTCAGAAGAACTACCCGACTTATGATAAGGAGTTATGCGCACTGCATCAGGCCATGAAACATTGGCGGTGTTATCTCTTGGAGAAAGAGACGGTTGTCCACACCGACCATCAACCATTGCAATATTTGCAAACTCAGTCCAAGCTACAGCAAGCTCGGCACATGAAGTGGATGTCATATCTGCAGCAGTTTAATCTGGTGATTAAGTACAAGAAGGGCGTACACAACAAATTGGCGGACATGTTGTCGCGACCACCAGTTACGACCCTCTGCTTATCAGCGTTCATGCAGATCGAGCCCTCATGTCATGATGACTATGTCACGATGTATAGTGAAGACCCTGATTTTCAAACAGTACTGACTAAGGTCGAAACAGGGAACCCTACAGAGTTCGTTCGTCGAGAAGGACTCTTGTACAAGGGCAATTTACTTTGCATACCTCGTGGAGCACCTCGAACTCAATGGATGCGAGAAGCGCACACATCGAAGGTAGCTGGTCACTTTGGGGTTACAAAGACGTTGCAAAATCTTCACCGACATGTGTTCTGGCCGTGTATGCAGCAAGATGTGGCTAGGTTTGCTTGAGGCTGTGGTCTCTGCAGCATCTCGAAACCGGCAAACCAAAAATTAGGTTTGTACACTCCTTTGCCAGTTCCATCGCGACCATGGGAGAGCATATCCATGGATTTCTTGGGAGGATTGCCTAAGACCCGACGTGGCAACAACTATCTATTCGTGGTCGTTGATCGGTTCTCCAAAATGATTGTTCTTATACCTTGTCGAAAGACTATCACGGGAGATGAAGCAACTCGGGTATTCTTTCAACACGTTTGGACACACTTCGGACTGCCGACTTCTATTGTGTCTGATCGCGATACCCGGTTCCTTAGTCATTTTTGGCGATCGCTCTGGACGATGATGGACACCAAGCTAAAGAGGAGTACTGCTTTTCATCCGCAAACTGATGGTCAAACTGAGGTGGTAAATCGCACAGTCGTTCATCTCTTGAGAGGATATAACTCGAAGCACCCGAAGACTTGGGATGAAAGTATACCGTACCTGCAGTTTGCTTTTAATCGAGAAGTGCATGGTTCGACTGGAAAGTCGCCGTTTGAGGTTTGTTTAGGGTTTCTACCACATAGTCCATTCGACATGGAGTTTGTGATCCCCACCTCAGCACAGAACAACAAGGAAGCATCTGATCAGGATCGAGCACAAAAGTTCCTGGAAGATATTCAACGACTCCATCAAGAGGTTGAACAGAACTTGCTGAAAGCTCAACTCAAGTACAAGGCGCGACATGATCGGCACCGAGTTGATGCGCAATTTCAAGAAGGTGATATGGTATGGTTACATCTGAATAAGGAGAGACTTAAAGGTGAAGGTAAGAAACTCAAACCCATTCGCTATGGTCCTTTTCGGATTTTGCGGAAAGTGGGTAATAATGCTTGTCAGCTCGAGTTACCTCCATACATGGATATCTACTCGGTTGTTAATGTTGAGCACCTCAAACTCTTTGAGCCTTCAATGCTGGATGATGAGCCAGATACTATAGTACCATCTGTTGAAGACTTGGTCTATCAACGATATGAACCTCTACGTGAAGATGTGATTCTGGAAAAGAAGGTGACTACCACCCGCAGTGGCACCAAGGAGACTTTTCGAATCGGTCGGAAAGATCAACGAGCACGTGTGGCAAAGTGGTACACCAAAGAAGATGGACAAGCCCAATTTCCACATCTCCAATTTGATCGAGAGGTCGCAACAGGGGTTGGCTCCTTCTCAACAAGGGAGTCATGATCCGGGAGGATCTCCAAGTCCTGATCGCATGCGGCTTCGCGACCAAGTCCTGATCGCATACGGTTTCGCGACCAAGTCCTGATCGCATATGGCTTCGCGATCTTAACCGTATTCGGAAAGGATTCGCGACCATGGATTGGTCCGCGACCAGGAAAAGGAATTCGTTCCCTGTTCAGAATTGTAATCTGATCCGAATGTGTATAACTAAGCTTATCTGTTTACGATTAGTTATATGAGTCTAATACGTTTAGGTCTCTAAGTCTGATACGTACTCATACGATTGGACTATAAATACCTTGTAATAGGTCTAGTTTAGATCATCGAATTCAATCGAAGAGTCATAGAACTTATTTGAGTTTTAGACACTTATAGTTCCTTCGACGTAGACAAGTGTGTCTAATGTTCAATGTGTAAGCCCTCTTTGAAATAAAGAGTTGTGCAATTACCTTGGGGTTTTGGTATAAGATCCCGTTATTCTGCATATTAGAATTTGGGCGAGCCTAGTGTGAAAACCAAGGCTAGGTCTCAAATGGATCATTTAATCATCCTCCTTAAGGTGGCAGATGGTACATTACTTTTGTTGAATTGTTGCTCGTGTCATCCTACAGCTAAGTTAAACCACACCAAGAGCAAACTGGAGCTTACCGCACCCGGCACAGTTTGCATGCTACCCATGATTGCCAAGCTGAATGTTTATGACTTACTCCCTCGGTTTTCAAAAATATATCATTCCAGTTTTCTTAGTTTATTTTAAAATAGATATCATTCTACAATTTTAGTATTTTCTTTGGAACAACCCACAATGTATAAAAGAGAGTAACAAGAACTCTCAACAGGCGAAAAGGAAAGACAATGGCTTTGGTGCTTGTAACACCCTGAGTTTAGGGGTAAAAACTCTCTTTTTCATGAACATCATGCATGCATGTATCTCTGTAGTAGTAGCCAGATCAGTCAGACTCTAATCTATCCTAAGCCCCAAATATCTCAAAATCTTCCCTGTGAATCCAAATCAAGATCAGATTACTCAGATGTGATATATCAGTTACTCTGAGTATAAAAGCCTTCAGAAGCCAGATTCAATTCCATCTCTAACTCTTAGATCTTGCGATCCTTTTCTGTTTTCGAAAACAGGAATTTAATTAATATCCTAATTACTCTAAATACTCTGAACACAGATTTAGCCAAATCTTGACCTAATCCAGATCAGATTATTCTTGGATTATGATCATGGGTATGCCAATACCTTAATCCAGAAAGTTGGCAGCCAGATTTCATCATTTAAGCCTTTTTCACAGATCAGTCCAAATTGTATCGCAAATCAGTCCTTTTTCTGATATCTGGAAACCCAAAAAGGCTGAAATCTTCAGATTAACTCCAAATTCAAATCTGTTTCAGGGAACACTTCCCAAATGCTAATTAATACAAAATCTTCTTTTATCAGAATACCCAAATCTCATCCTAAATGACAGAACTCGAAATCGATCGAAACTCAAATTCAATTTACCTTAAATACCCTATTTTCGGGTTATATCGAAAACCATCAAATCATGCCAGATTTTACCAAATCTCTTGCTGGATGAGTATAAGGTATAAGTTTATACTCATCTATGAAATCAGATTGCAAATTATCTATCTCTAAGCCAGAAATTACAAATCAGTCCAAGTTGCGAACAAAGAATCTGGCAATTAGGTCCCTGGTTCGACCAGAGCCACCGTTCACGACCGGAGCAATCTCCTGCGACCAAATCAGTAGCAGTAGTTCGCGACCAGAGCTCGCATCCCCTTCGACCGCAACCACAGCTTGCAGTGCATAGCTTCGATCAACACCGTTGCGACCGCGACCAAGTGCGCCTTGTCGCAGTGTTTTCGCCGCCGATCAGCGCCGCTCTAGCCGTGCTTTTTAACAACCGTATTTGCATGTGCACGCGTGTTTGCACCTTAGCTATTTTTGTGGCAATCCTTGTCCAGCTCACTAGCAGCTTGCGCGCCAGAGAGAAGCTTCATTTGTTCGCCGTTGCTTCAACCCGAAGGTACACCGGCGCATGCAATTTAGCCGCCAAGCAGTAAGCTTTGCTTTGCTTCGCTTCGCCTTGCCCTTGAATAGCAGTCCCGAGCAGCTCCCTTGTCACCAGCACTGCTCTCTAGAGCTTCTCAGCAAATAACCAAATTCTCTTCGCTGCTGTCTTCTTCTCCGGTGAGCCGCCAAGGAGGTCGACGATGCCAACTCGCCTCGCTTCACCAAACTCCAAATTGAAGCCACCAGTGAGTATCTCTCATCCTCCTCATCGTTCTGTAGCATTTAATTGAACTCCTATGCCCCTCATCACCGGTGATCGCCGGAATTGCTAAAACCCCTGTTCCAGCTTTACAATTTGATTCAATCCAAATTAGCCCTCGATCCAGTAGAATAAAATGATCAGTGAGTTATCTTCAGCAAGCCAGTGAATCCAGATTTTGAAATTAAGCCCGAATTGAAGCTATCTCCAAGTTTCAGCTTCACCAGTCGCCGGCGCTCATCGCCAGACTTCTCCGGTGATGCTATGACCAAATTAATCATGCCATTAGTTTCTAAATGTATCCCTCTTACTCCCTGAGCTTGGAACTGAGTTCAAATCCTGTGTATCAAAAATCCCCAAATCCAGTGTCATCTTCTCCGGCGCCGGCCATCAGAAATCTGTTCTCGGCCGATCCAGTAACAATCACGTTGCCCCTTAGATGCATCTCGATCTCCTGAACACTTTTGTCTTCTAGTTCGACACCTAATTTGGTCTAAATCAAAAGTTATGGCCGTGCCCTAATCTCTGTCCAGTGCCATGACAGGTAATTCTAGCCACCGTATTCTTTGCTGGTTTTCACCACTTTCTGGCCATCTTCAACCTTGGAACCTGTTGAATAATTTGTTCCTGTTATCAAGGCCTATCTCCCAGACAAAGTGGTGCATCAATTGGAGCCCTAGATCAAAAGATATGGCAAACCCTTGTTTCTGGCCATGTCAGCCCAATGCCAATCTATGTCAGCCAGTGGCATTGAACCTTTTTACCTACTTCCAGCCATGCATTTTGAGCATGACTATGTCCCTTAGACTCCTGATGTTGTGATCTACAATTTCTTCTTCTGTCACAACTTGAGATAAGCTCTCTAGCTTTTCTTGAAGCTATGTCAAAACCTTGAACCGAATGTCAATCGGCTGACATTTACTATTTTTGGGCAAACCAGCCGCGGACTTGATGTCCATATTGCAGTCTTGAAGCCCTAAGAATTTCTAACACCATCCTGAGCTCATATTCTATAAATTCCAGGGTTTTGACCCAGATTAGCTTGCAATCTCAGTCCGTTTCATCATCGCCAAGATCTTTTCTCTTAAAAGCATGTTGCATATAGATTTTAAAGTATTTAAAATGGTTTGTGATCTTTGTGTGCTTGTTTAATTGGAGAGTAGATCAAGAGCCCGAGTATGAAGACTTCGCCGTAGACTCGACATCGACTGCAGTTTCTTACGACGCGGAAGGCAAGTCATAGTCTTGATCAACTTGAACCTATATTTTAAGAGTTGCTATGATATGACCTTGAATATAAGTAATATTGCATGTGAAAGAATGGTTGAGATATAATTTGGTAGTACTAAGCTGGATGCTTGTGAAATGTAAAAAGATCAAATAGTGAACCATGAACTATTATATATGTATTTATATATATTCATGAAATAAAACCCCTAGCCGTGACTAGAATTTTGGTATGGATGGCTGTAGCACTGGAGGTGCTTAACTGCAAAGGATAGCAGGCACGGAAGGTGCATGGTTTGTGGATGGTCTGGTCACTGGCATATAAGGACTAGAACCTTGTGTTGTGCGTCTAGTGGCATGAAACACGTGCTAATCGCAAGCCTGGTATTCGAATACTCCGAGCTCCCGGGTTTATAGGAGTCTGCTGCGGTGGATTAAACCCACGGGGTGTGGCACAAGTATGTTTTCTAAATAAAATTTGATAAGTCAAGATTACCCAAATGACATGTGTTGTCATGATAAGGGGTGCTGCCGTGGGCTGTTGTGTGTCGACGTGTCGCGGTAGTGCTATAATTTAGTGAACATGAATAGCGATGCTATGTTATGAAAAGTGCTGCCATGAGATGAGATGAGATATGAAAGAAAAGAGTATTTTACAAACATCCATAATTCTTGACTAGTCTAGGTTCATAACAACACTACTATATCTATCTACTCTTACCTATGACTTGCTGAGTACGTAAGTACTTACCCTTGCAACCTACAACCCAGTAGATGGAGCGTTCCATGATCAAGAAGAAGGCGTGGAGAACTTCTTGGATCCAGATGAAGGAGAGTCAGGTCCGCCAGATCCCTGATGTGTGTGTTGTTCTGTCGTCAACTCCCTCAGTTTTCAAAAATATATCATTCCAGTTTTCTTAGTTTATTTTAAAATAGATATCATTCTACAATTTTAGTATTTTCTTTGGAACAAGCCACAATGTATAAAAGAGAGTAACAAGAACTCTCAACAGGCGAAAAGGAAAGACAATGGCTTTGGTGCTACTACTCTATTATCCCTTTGTTTTACATTGTTTCTCCATGGCATTCTAGTGATTGGTGTGGGTACTCGATCTCTTGATGTCTTAACACTTGTTTATTCAGTCTTCATCAAGGGAAGTCTAATTTCGTAAGCTTTTGTAGTGCTTGTCCAGATTAACCATGAATTCTGCTAAATTCTTTAGGATGGTCTATGAGTTTGGAAGCAGCGGAAGGTGATTGGAGTTTCTAGTTTTCTTTCTTCTGTGTTGTTGTTTTTTTTGTTGAGAACAAAGAACAGTAATACTTTATTGATGAGGTTTTAAAGCATTGCAATAAGGTTTAGAAAAAATAAGCACATTCGGCCCATTTTTGTTGGCACTGTGTATTGGCCCACATGAATTGACATTGATTCCTTGCCCTTGTTCCAGAATCTTCCATATATGTATTGGCAGCTCCTCGTTTCTATCCCTCCACTTGCCTTCCTTCCTCCATTCCCCACCTCGCACATCGGTGAGCTAGTACGTTCGCCTCCCATCGCACATAACTTACCTCGTTTGACCCCTGCGTCTTCAGCTGCATCTTCAGCCACTCGACTTGAGCAGAAAGCGATGATCTATCTACCTCCGACGAGGTTAATAACTTAACCACACTCTTGCAGTCCGATTCGATAATAGCTTTGCTCTTCATCTTCTCCAAAATATCCAGTGCTTCCTCAAATGCGCAAAATTCTGCATCTCTAGCGTCTTCGCAACGGTTGATCTGTGTAACTTTGAGAGCTATTATCTCACCAATATTGTTCCGAGCTACCATCCCACCCACTGCTAGGTGAGATTGAAGGCTGCGTCCGTATTAATTTTTACAACTCCTTGTGGCGTCAGAAGAGCCATTTGAAATATTAAAGTTTCTAAATGCAAGTGAAAATCACCTATTTGATTATTGATGATAGAGCACGTAGAGGATATTATTGGGCTACTATTCAGCTACATAATGTTGTTGCAGACCTCTGGTACTCCAAAATGGATTTTTGATGAGGTGACTATGTTTTTGGATTTATCTTTTACAATTTTTCATCTTTATTTGACATAAACTGAAGCTTTTTGCAAGTTTCTTCCTGAGCTGCCAGTATTTCTTTTTCTGAGAGTACTGCCTTCTGAAAATTAGACAATCAGGTTATTTATCGATGAACTTGCTACCATTAGAATGTGAAAATCATCTAATTAGAAAAAGCTGTATGCAAGTGCTCCAACTTTTGATGATATATAACTATGTCGTGATTAGGTCAGTTTACTTTTCTGATAGTTCTTATTGTATGGTTAGTTGTTTGGTTCGACCTTCTTGTAGTTAGTTGACCCTAGTAGATGCATGTCATGTGATGGAGGAGATAATTTTTGCTTCTTCCCTTATCACCCAAATGAAACATGTTTGATGCGTTGATGGGTTATTTGTATCATTAGTATGAAATTTGATGAAACATGTGGATCCATATGTGACTGAGGCACCGAGCCACTAAAAAAATTGAAATTGCCTTTTGACTTAATGATTATTGAGTCAGTTGATTAGATTTTCAAACATTATAAACACTTTACATAAGATTTATCACTAGGCGGGCTCACAACTGCAGTGGTATGTTACTTTTCCAGGGCTGAAATGTTTTCTCCTATCTTTATTATTTTAATTGGTAAAATAAATCTCTAATTAATATTGATATGCTTGTGGCGAGAATCTGTAGGTTAGTTCTGCCATTGTTTTGAGAACAAGGTAAAACCATCGTGTTGTTGCGGGTATCAAGAAAATAAATTTGTAAATGATAGGATATTGTATTTATAAATTAGTTGTGGTTATTGAGATTATTAAACTGCACTACTACGATCAATTATGAACTGGATGACCATGATCAGAAAACTAGCAGACTACGACCAGAACAAACTTTGTGCTGAATGACTAATTTGTTTTTTTTTTGTTATGATGGTCCAATAAAACACAGTGGTCGTAGTAACAAAAATTCTGGTCGTTGTGACAGCAAAAACAGTTTTTGACCAATTCTTGACAAATCAACTGTCAATGTTTTTAGTCGATTATATTTGGATGAAACAGTAAATTACTTTTTGGTCACATTTAGGTTTTGTGGCTGAATTAGCTGTCATGATTTGTGGCTGAATTAGCTGTAATGATTTGTGGTTGTATATGGCAAACAACTCGACAGTGCAAAAAACAATGTGGTCATGCATGGCAGCAGAAAAATGGTTGGGTTTTGTTTTTTGGGTCGTAGTAGATTTTTTTGGTCGTAAAGTTGGGTCTATCAACATAAATATTAGTCGCAACAACAAAAAAAAAGACCCGATTGATTCAGCATAACATAAATTTGGTTGAGCCTGGGAAATCGTTTGTCGACTGCTTTTGGTCGAAGAATTAATCTCACTGTCGATCTGTTTTACTGCCACGACTGCTCTGGTCGAATACAACAAAACAGCTCGATAATACGAAAAAGTGCGGTCGTGGCACTAAAAAATTGGTAGCAAATCTTGGTCATTTAGTTTCGCTCGACTCATTTTGGCCGAAAGAATTACCTATTTTTTGGTCGAATTTTGTTTTTTTTAGCTGAATAAGCAGGCTTGGATGTGGCTGAAAGTGGCACCTGCTCGAAGTAGTTTGTTTGTTGTGATGATCGCATTTTTGTTTTCCTGGTCGAATTGTTTGTTATGGTTTGTGGTCGAATGTGTATACAGCTCCAGTAGGGGTGGAAACTGGTCGAATCGCATTTTGTATTTCTTATGCCTTGTAATTGAAAACGCTTTTGGAATTTTTGTGAAGTATGGTGATATTTTTCTGAATTTTTTTTTACATACAGTAATGCACTGTGTTGTAATTTATTAGTGTTTATTAATATTGTTTTGTGTTAATCTTGTTTTTTTACTGTAAGTCATGAGTCGAAGCAACAACAACGGTTGGAGCAACACGAGGAGCGCGAGGTTAGAGCTGCAAATGAACCTGTCACCGCCGGATCCGCATATACATACACTTATACACTATGTTTATTTATAATAGATATCACAGACAGTTGTAGTCTAGTTGGTTAGGATATTGTCTCTCACCCAAGAGACCAGGATTCGAATCTTGACAACAGAATTATCAAATATATATATGGATCCAAGTCTAACCTGTATTCGCATCAATATGGTCAATTTTTTCGCTCGTCGAATCAGTAGAATTGGTCTTAGTCGAATGTTTGGGACAGCTGGCAGTTTTGGTCAAACGCCAAACACAGCTGGCTAATGGGAAACAACTGGACAATCGAGAGCACGTTCAACTACCCAGATGAAATAAATTGTATTCTATCTAATATGTCTCTTACAGTCTTACCTCTTTACAAGGAATTGAGCTTTAGGCTTCTGCCCGTTCAGCCGATAAAGGCTCACAAATTATTTTTAGATTGGGTAAATGTTATTTTTGGCCTTTCACTGCATGTTGAGGTTTATTTTGGTCTATCTATTTTAAAATAGTTCAAATTAATCTTTATATTTTAAATCAAATATCTTTTAGTTTCTAAGTGGTTTTATGATTGTTTTGGTTACATTATTTTGGGTATATGGATGATACGATGACTTTTATCTACAAAAACAAATTTGTAATACAAAATCATCTCTTTTTTTCTCTTTCAATAAATTGATAACACAACTCGTCAGCATGTACATTTAACTAGACATAGTGGAAAGCGTCATATTATCTATGTTAATGTCTACAAATGATCAAAACAACTTATAATACCGCTTAGAGATAAAAGGATCCAACTTTCAAAGTAGAGTGATAAATTTGAATTATTTTAAAATAAAGGGACTAAAATAAACTCGTGGACAATAAGTGTGGTTTACCCTTTTAGATTTCGTAGTTATATGTTGTCTCGTGGTTATTGTTTGCGCTTCCACAATTATGCAGTCTGGATTTCGGCCTGCTCTTCCAAGAATAGAAATTGCCCAAATTTACTTTCAGTTGTTTCTGACGGCATCCTGCGACTTTGCATTGTAATGTTATAAAGCTAAGTAAGCAGCAGCTCACCCACGGTATTCGTGCCAAGTTTTACACTGCTAGTGGGTAGTCGCCAGACAGATGATAGACCGCTTAACCACCAACTGTACCAGTAGGAAAATCTTTGGCCTGTGTGTGTGTGTGTGTTCATAAATTGATGCCAGACATAAATTGTCCACAATGTGTGATAATCTATTTATAGATTCACAACAGTGTTATGATCTATGTCTCCTGCATTATTAATCATTCATTGGGAAATTTGGGCAATACCGCTACACCAAAACAATTGCAGAAGCTGCTAGTTATAATAGGAATCTGATTGTGCTATAGTTGAATGCAGTCATCTGACATTGTTATGCTACATTACATATGTATTACCTTTGTTAAGCTTAACCGCATAATAACAAGCCAACACCTAATCTGAGTTAATCTCATATATCATAACTGCATTGATCATAATCTCGGATACCATAATTTCGAACCTACTATGTATATGCAACTTGCATGCATCTATTTCATGGAAATTGTGGTGTGTGAGATTATGGTCAATGCAGTTATGGTATCTGAGATTATCTTGGAGTAGTTGTTGGCTTGTTGCTATGCATTTAAGCTTAACATGCGAATTTCATGTTTTTCCTCTTGTTTTTGTATAACAAGAAATAAAGATATTCTCGTAAGCTGGTAGCTGCCTTCATGTACAATTGGGAAGATGTGCCAAAAGAAGCTAATCAGCATAGTTCTGTTGAACTAAACTGCCATCTGTATAACAATTTGGGGTAATTTGATTGAGACTATCGATGACTATGTCTGAAATATTATAATATATTGTATGTTTTATGTCATGGTCATGCCTTTTTATGAGCCTGAAGTTGAGTTTACTTGAAAAAGTTTAATTGCAACTCTTGCATCACCTTCACTTAAGCTGTCCACGTATAGTTTATTTATGGGTTTATTGCAATCTCAGGTGACTTGAGGTGTTTGGACAGATAGAAAAGAATGGGTGGTGTATTCGTTCCATAGGCTCTGCCATGTGGTAGGCCATGAGTTGGTCACTAATAGGTCTTCATATTCAATATTTGGAATATATCTGCCATAAGAAGAGTTAGAATGTAGTAGGATTGACCCTTTTCTTCTGATGAAATAGAAAATGCTAACCACTAGCAAATTGTTCTATCTCCTCTTCTACTTGTGCAGGCTTAGATTGTTCTCATTCAAAATGCAAGTACCATATTACTAAGTCCGACTAGGATAGCTTATTTGGCCTAATTCCTGTGAGAATGTTTAAGAAGGCACTGTAAAAACGACATATCAAGTTCACTAAGAATATAGTGTTAAGTGACTGATCTAACTATGTATATAGCGACTACTCGCATATTGTCTTGATCAATCGGATGTAAATGACAATGAATGCTCGTAGATCGTTTTGATCAGTGTAGCATTTGCAACAGCCTTTACTGGTATCCATTTGTCTCGGAATGGAGTGTCGTACGTTAGTGTGTTAGTACCAACACGCACGATAGGGTTTAGAGTTGTCATTCTAGTGAGGTGGCAATTAGGATTTTCTTGATATATGTTAAATCCATCATGCCTCTATTTATATAGAGCATGCAGGAGTCTTACTATATTAGATCTCTTGATGTAATACAATATCACTAATACCGGCTAAAGCCATCTCGTAAGAGAACAAGAACAATGCAGTAGATGAGTACAAGAACTAGAGAGAAAAATCGTGTAAAACTAAACTAAATCGAACTCAAATGAAAATAAACCAGTCGAAAAAAAGAAAAAAAGAAAATGTTAGAAGAAATAAAGACAGAGATAATCATCGGCAACAATCTATTGGTGCTAAATCTATACACTTATTCGTAAATACAAGTGATAGAATCGTCATCATCTAGAAGTCAAGCATAAGGAGGCGAAAACAACTAAGATGAATCTGTCCATTGACGGTATCAACAAACAAGTGTGTAAAAAAATAACCCGGACCATTCCCCAATTTTTCTCAACAACCTTTCTCAACAAACACAAAGAAGAAATTAAATAACAATTCACATGTAAATTCTCTATTATTCATCATACACGAAAGAAATAGACATCAAGGATTACCAACTGAAGTTGAGTTTGAAACAAAATACACTACTGTGCCTTGGCAAATGAAAAGTATATCAAGATACAGTACAGTGTTTAATTCCAATGAAAATCAACTCAATTTCAATTCATCTCAACACAATCAAAAGTACACTAAGAGCCTCAATTTTGAAATCCAAAAACAACACTGGACCAATGCAACATTTCATCACCATCACTGGATTCATTTATAGTCATTTAGATGCAAAAAAGTGAACACTGATGCATTCAAAATTTGAACTGAACCAAGGAACTGTTGGAATTTAGCCTCCAGTATCTCACACTTCAGTGCAAAAACATCATACCAATTGAAACATGAATCCGCTTCAAGCACAGGATATCAATTCACTGACAGCTTGATGAACAACCAATTCCAGCCATACATGGAGAATCAACACAAAGAGATGAATAACTCAAAGCAAGTGCACAGAAGAGCACTTGACCAAATTCAGTTCAAAATATTAGTAATTCGCATTGAATTTAGAAAACTACGTTTGATTCTTCACAATTACAGGAGTAACCATCTCATACATCACATTGTTCATCATTGGTATAGTATCAGGGACGAGAGAAGCAAATTGTCATCGGTTTTGCTGTTGAAATTGGTTGTGGAGCCTCTGGAGCTTGCTTGGGGTTGAGCTCGCTGGTGCAGAGCACGGGACGCGCACGTCACATCTAGAAGAGAAGAGGAGTCTGTCGCCGGCTCAGGCCCAAGAAAGAGGTCGTGGCAGACTGCAAACACACACACACACACACACACACACAATGCAGAACCTCCTCACCTTCAAGCTTCAAACGCAGACTGTATGCACATCAATGCCTCACTCAGAGCCGTCAACCTCAAAATACCAAAAACCATGCAAGCCCAATCGTCGTTTCTTCCTTCTCCAGCAGCTTCGACAATGACTGTACAAGCCAGATTGTCCACTGCACCGTGTCGCTTCACTGCAGTCACCGTTCGCTGTGCCCCAATCCAAACAATTTCTTCTGCACACAGGTTCACGTGATCAATTCACTGAAAAATTTGAAGGTTGTATAAGTTTACTCCTACTACATTCCTCAAATCCTTCACTATATTCCCTGCTAAGTTCTCACACTCCTACACTTACTGTTTTCTTCAAGTTTTCTTTTCTTCTCAACCGCCTGATGAAGACGAGGAAGCAGCAAGCCACTGCACTTCCAACATGATTTGCAAGGTGAAGATCACAATCCCTACGCCATCCATTGTCTCCTCAAGCAACCTTGTGAGTCCCGATGAACTACGTCACCGGCGATTGCAAATTTTTCCCTTTTTGGCCGCTCCCTTGTTTCGACCAGCGGGCTTGTTTCTGGTCTGAGTTAGCCTTCGAGCTAGTAGAGGACAGTGTTCCTCGCCCCAAATAAAACATATATGTTCAATTAATTTTTAAAATTCACCTCGAAAAGTATTGTGTTCTTCGCGTGCTGTCGCCAACGAGCTCATGTTGCCGGCCCAACACACCGCACCACTAGTGAAATTGGCATAGCCATTAGAATCCCTTCAAACTGTAGTGACTTTTTTTGAAGACACCCGATTCAAGCTTCGTCATCTCTGGCCACACACCGACAAGCCACCAGTCACCACCTACACCCAATTCCTCTCAACACCACAATCAAATCCACTCCAGAAAACTATTCACCCATTAATTTTCAAGATTATCTTACAATTTGCTCAGCATTGAGGACCACAAAAATTCACTTGTTCTTGGGATTTAGAACTCACCGTACACCATCGTTCGATCACCGCCAACCAATTCCTTCTAGCATCGAGCTCATTAACCTGAAGCATTAGTTTTTGACACCGAGCAAACATGGACTGGCAATGTCCTGACACTGCTTTGGCATTCAAATCAAATTTTGAGTTGCTCCAGCATCTTTCAGTTGCAATATTTTGTCTAGGAGTTGTTTCATCATAATGCACCAAGTGGCGCGCTTAGTTTTAGTTGCGACCATTGAAAATCTTTGAAATCAACTCTATATCAACCACTGATGTTGTTAGGCCGCGAACTGAATGTTAGCTAACTGACATTCGTTAGTTTTTTAGCCACATCATTGCGTCCGAAGTGTTGCACTTTGTCCAATAGATTCATACATGTACTGGGAACCTATCCGTGGTGAAGTTCGCTATTAATCCACCTGTTTTAGCCTTAAAAACTGACCTTGACCACATTTACACAAGCCTGTTTCGAGTCTCACCAAAGCCCTAAACTCCACGGATTCTTAACTCACCATTTCTAATTATTACAATCCCCTAAAACCAGTATGTGGTCATTGTCTATAGTCCATTTTATAAATAATGAGATCAAAACACCGTTTTTTTAAATTGGCAAATAATTCGAAGCCCATCTGAGGACCCCAAACCTATCGTCCAAAACCCTATTTAACCTAAATCCCCATTTTTCATTGCATTGCAATATATGGATACTTGTGATAAGACTATATTGCAGTTGATTCACCGTTGACCATCAACACGTAATTCGCTGAAAGCAAGTCATGTTCTTGAACATCTTCAGCCCATATTTAAAATGTATAAGTATCATGTGCTTTGAATATGATTATATAGCATGAGATGTTATCACCTTAGAGAACAACCTACTAATTTATCTATTTACATTATTGAGTCACTAGAGGTCAGTATGTATGTCAAAGTCGTAGAATAAGATGTTTTAAAATACTCTTTAGGGAGTTTTAATTCAAATGAGAGTTATCCTTGATCAGGTTGGTTTGGATTGGTGGAATGACACTGTCTAGTGTATGATATGAGGTTTATTCCTGATCATGGACATATAAGGACTAGAACTTTTTGTTGTGTTTCCTGTGACATGAATTACATACTATCCACAAGTCTGGTATGGGACAGACCTGGATCATTAATTTGTTAAACATACACGAACAACCTGCATGGTGGAGTCCTTATTCATGTACTCACTTTTGTACACTCTCTTAGGAGCGATGCTCCACACACATACTCTGACCCAGCAATGGGGAGATGATCGTCAGAGTTAGGGGTATCGTCCGCCACAACTATGGTTAGTCCAACCACAAGACAGAGGCGAATTGTATGGGAAGTATAAATAAGGTTCTTATTATCAGAACCTAGTCGTTGGTATATAGCCGCGGGATCTGATCTAATCGCCGTAGATAAGGGCCAACGTGAAAGTTGTGGTATCTTGTGGATAAATTGGTACACCTCTATAGAGTTCAAAACATATTCGAATATTTTGTGCTCCCAGGTGTTTAGGAGTCAACTTGCAATGGGTTAAACCTAACGTCATTGACACAAGTATATATTGCAATAAAATGAATTTAGTACAAGATTAAATTATGTTATAGAAACTTGATAGTCGAATGATGCATGACAATTTGTTTCCAACCAAACCACTCATATACCTTGTTAAGTTGTAGAATCATGTAGTACATTAAGTGTTAGCATGGCTTGATGTGTATCAAAGTACTCACCCTTCCAAAAATTTAAATTTAGTAGATGAAGAGCCAGTAGAGCAAGGACAAATTAGTTAGATGCCTGATGTCGAAGACGACTAGAGCTTTAAGCAGGATCAATAAGGGCATCGTACTATACTCAAGCTTCTTCTATAGAAAAGCTTGTCTAGTATCACTTCCGCATTTTGTTGAAAACTTAAAGTTTTAAAAACGAATGTCCATGTTTTGTAATTAAGGCTGTCGGGCCCTACACTATGTTAGCTATTGTAATGTATCGTGAGTTTGACTATTGTTGTACTCCTATGCATGGCTATAATCTAGGCAGTTACGATGTAAACATGACCTCGAGATCCACGGCAACAGGCGAGGTCCCCATAAGGGGTTGCGGTAGTGAGGACTGCATGTAGTTGGTCAACATATCGACAGAATGAAAATTTTGCCCATATATGCATATGGAGGGCTATGTGGATATGAAGTGGCCTTAGAATACTGAGTGGCCGGTGGATATGCAGCATAAACAGAAGGATATGGTGGTTGCAAAACATTTTGATTACTGGGTGGATATAGTGGTGGAATTAGTGATTCTAGATTTTCTCTAGCTGTTAGAAGAAATCCAGTTTAGGAAACCCTCGAGGGATTAACGCTAAAAAAATAGTGAGAAATGGTGTTCATGAAGTGGTGTAATAAGCTATAAGATTTGTGTGTTGAAATGAGTAAATGTGGGTTCGATTTATAGAGAATGAGGGTAGGAAATTTTTCTGAATTTTTCTAGATTTTTTATGAATTTTTTGAAGCAAAAATGTTTGAGAAAAGCCCCAATGGCTATTTATAAGGTTAATATTTCCAAACGGCGAAAAAAATGGGTAACTGACAGGTGGGTCTCACTAAAAATAGATTACAACGATATTCCACACAACACCCAACGGAGGCTGATAGGTAGGCTACAAATTTCCAAGACCCAACGTGTGTGAACACCGACATTGGAATGACAGCTCCAGGCATCCGAGGTTGAGGCGGAATGAGATCTTGCATATGCAATCCAAGGCAAAGCGGCGGAGCACATCCTGTAAATCAAGCACCTTTGCTCTTCTGTCACCAAAGGCAAAACTGCAACTTGGAAGCCACAACATGCGCCGCAAGGCACGCAGCGCTGGGGATGTGAGATTGCGCTTGAAGAGCTAGCCGCCGCCATCGACATAGCCGAGGAAGTTGGTGAGGATGGCAAAGAAGGGCGCACCTTTGGGGTAGTTCTCGAAGAAACTGCACATATATATGTGGTCAACGGTTGTCGGGTTGATGGTGACTGTTTGAGCATGGGTACCGGTGTAGTAGAGCACAACGGATGCAAGCATGAATGCCCTCAAGATGTTCGATGAAATGCCTAATACACATTATTTGATTGTTTAAGTTTTGAGTTTGGGGTTGAGGATAAAATTCATTTTATCATGGGCCAACATTTTCGATCTTGTCATAGTTGTATTTTCTAAAAGTTTTTTGGATTTTAGTGTCATAAGACCAATAATGTAAAAAGCAGTGGCATTTCCCAAATTACTGCTTTCACTAGAGGCATAGACAAACAACCCCTTTAATATTAGATCCATATTAGATTTTAAATGTTAAAACTGCTAAGAAATCATATCGAGGAAGTAAGAAATTGTTCGTATTTTTTCACTGAACTCAAAAAAAATACCAAAATGGGCACAACTGGTTTTGACGAAATTTTCTTTAAAATAACCTAGAATAAAAAGTAAAATGCAAAAGTAATCTACAGTAGATCAAAATAGCAAAATTGATCTATCACGTCAGCTTGTGCTAAAGTAATCTACAGGTCTTGGTACACACACCACATGTTCTATCTGGACACTAGATTCCACCACATATCCTATCGCGCTTCCAAACCAAACTGCCACGAGCAAAGCTTTCCTCCTTGACTTGTATGATTTGGCTACCAAACGATGGCTAAAAGACCTGTCGCCAATCAAGGCTAAGCAAGAACCACCCCTAATGACTTGGCTCTTGATTGCCTTTATATCAGGGCCTACATTGTATAAAGCCACTCTGAGAGCTAAGCAAGAGCCAACCAATACAATGATTTTATTCTTGCTTGGCTTTATGGGATGAGTCGACTATATATTTTATAAATTTATCATATTTAATGACTTTCCTATTAATATTATGCTAATAATATTTAGGGAATTTAATTTGGGACAATTCAAATAAAACATAATAATTAAGGAATTATAATTAAAAATTGAACTTCATAATTTGCCTGGATGGCTGTTGCAATCATAATTTTTGCCATCATAGTCTCACTCATCATCTAATTATCATGTTGTGTAAGATGACGCATGCTTCCACGATCTTGGCGAGGATCGAGTGTTGTCAAAATAGTGCCGCGCCGTACACGATGGCAAATTGAGACTATAACACTCCAAATGCTAACTCAGCATCTTTCCTTGTCTCTTGTTGATGTTGTACAAACAACCTATCATTTACCATTTGTGAGAGCAGTATTGTCTTAACAAAGACAACCTACACTGGATATATACCATCAACAAGATAATACTCCATATTGTATTTCCGCCATTGATACCGACCAAAGCCGTCTTACAAAAGGACGAGATCATGACAGTATGACGAGTATTGTGTCGTTCTTTCCACAGGGACTAGAAAAGCAAATCGTATAAAAATAAACCAGGAAAAAAGGAGGGAAGATATCAGAAGAAATGAGAGGTGGTCATCTCAACACGCGACGAGTGTTTGATCTATATGAGACTTTGTAAATACGAGCAATAGAATAGTAATCGATTAATAATCTCACACGAAAGAGAGCGCAGACGACATGTGTTTCTTCTCTCACGTAAAATTGGCTCTGTTTGTTATAGAGATTTCGGATCTATTTTTTGTTGTTGTCATTTGTTTTGTTGCCACAATGGATATTTTGTTAAAATATGTTGTTGGAAGAATTCTTTTTTTCTTTTGCCGCAAATCTTATCATTTTGTTGGAGATATCAGTTTATTGCAAATGGATGGCTGATGGCTGAATTGTAAATAGTCATTGCCATCGAGAGCATCCGGTGTAATTATAAAAGATGGATACACTCGATATCGTCTATTAGATTATAATCCACACATCATACAGTTACTTTGTAAATATTTTTATTAATTTTTAAATTATAAAATAGTTTGTTACAAAGTGTTAAAAGACAATCAAATGAGGGTATTTGGGAAAATCTAAAGAATAGATTATCTAACTATAACTCGCTCTTTATTAAATAGTACAGATTGTTGACATAAATAGATGGATTGAATATATAAAGGAACACGGGTGTGACCATTTTAGTTTGGATTTTATTTGTTGTTGTTGGGTGGTTTTGTCGTCGGTACTGGTTGATTTGTTAGGTGGAGATTTGTTCTTGATATTGACATGTCGAGGGATTTATTCAGCGGTGCCGAAATTTCAAGGAGTTGACGCAGGTCGGTGATTGTAGATAAACATGTTATATTGCTATTGCTGGTGCTTGGTTTGGAGGAAGAGGGTTGTGTGTAGAGAGAGAAAGAGAGATTTTGGCGGTATATTTGAACAAATTCTTCGGATTCTTGGTAACAAGAATATATTTTTATTGTGGTTCGGCTCTGGAATTGTTTCGACTGGATATGGACTGTAATTCAATACAACGCCATCATTAATTGAAGTCAAAACAGGTAGTAGAAAATAATAGCTATTTTTAGTTTCATTTATTGGATTAGGTTTGTGTTATTGAGATAGATAGCTTTTATATTTTGTAATTTTTTACATAATAAATATTTTTAAAGGGATAAATAAGTAAAGATATGGATTTTTATTTAAAGAAGAGATAGTTTCTTCTTCATAGCCCCTCTTAATATAATAGTAGAGGAAATGGTGATAAGGACATGTATATGTAGCGGTGTAATTGGATTTGAATTTTTTTTTATAACATTTAAATTCATATATCTTTTTAGATAGCTGATTATATATTCTGATTCGAATTTGTATTTTGATAATGATTCAATTTATATTCACATATGAGCACACCCGAATTTGTATTCGAATAGGAGAATTTGGATGTGATATAATCATTATCTGATTCGGATCCGCACCGATCATAGATATATGTACAGACAATTGTGTAGGTTCGCATCTCGCAACAAAGGGTGATGCAATTTCGTGATCTGTATCTTTAATTGTTGGAAACTTATAAGTCCGTCCGCCAAGTCTTGGGTGAGGGTGTGGGCCGCTAGGGCAATGAAATCTTGCCGGCGGCGCCTCAGCCTGATGGGGACCCTAGGCGATCCCCTGTGCTCCTGCTCCTCCGCCCGTACCGATCCGCTCGCCTCCGGCACCGCATGCTCCCAGGCTCACTGGTACGTCTCCTATTTCTTCCGAACAATCAAAATTTCTGTCGCAGCTTTTCTTCCTTTATCTGATTCGACCATCCTTGTGGCAGCAGGAGAGATTGGGCCAAACTGCCATCGGAGATGGTGGGGCTGACAGCCGAGCGCGTCCTCGCCAACGACGTGGCCGACTACATCCGCTTACGTGCCGTATGCGGCCCGTGGCGGCGATGCACGGTGGACCCCCGCGCGCACGGCGGCTTGGACCGCCGCTTTCACCCCCGGCGATGGATCATGCTCCCGGACCCCCCCGCCAGCCCCCGCCGCCGCTTCATGAATATCTCCACTGGCGAGTGCATCCACGTGGATCTCCCGGAGATCCGCAGCCACCGAGTTCTCGGGCCCACTCCCGAGGGTCTTCTCTTCTTGCAACACAGTGAGCATGCTGATGTGGCCCGCATCCTCAACCCCCTCACCCGACTTCTCACCGAACTGCCGTCGCTGCACCCGGGCATGATTACGGACCGCCGCTTGAAAGCCTTCGGTCTGTTAGGAGCTGACCTCCCTAACCACTCGACGGTTGCAACCTATTCGAACAGGTCTAGCGCACTGGCCATCGCCAAGCCTGGGGATGAGCGTTGGACTTTTTTCTATGACGAAATGATGAAATACGCTCCAGCCCTGTTTTTCAGAGGCCGCTTCTATTGTTTGATACTCAAGTCTCTCATGGTGCTGGAGACCAAGTCAGACCAGCCACCACAGCTGGTGGTGGCCGCCGAACTGCCTACTAGCGTTCTCGAGATGGAAGGCGCCGCGCGCCTGATGGACAATGGCGGGGAGCTGCTGGTGGTGGTCGGTCGGATATTGGGCCGTGCAAGCAACCCCCAGATCAGGAGGGACCGAGTGTATCATGTGTACCGGGTGGACTTGGACACCGGGATGATGGTCCCTGTGCCTAGCTTCGGCGGACATGCAGTGTTCATCGGCAAGATACGCACACTCTCCTTATCCACCGAGGTTTTCCCCTTCCTCGGTGCGGACACTATCTACTTTGGCTGCGACTTGTGGATGCCGAAGATTAGGGGATGCCATACCCGCAGGGTTATAGCACACCATCTCCTCGATGGAACCACTGAAACCCAAGCCCATGATGGGTCTGACTGGGTGGAGATGACCGCAGATAGTCTTGTTGACTGTCTCTCCCGCTATATCGCCTTGTGAACCTTTGAGCTTACCCATCTATTGAATTATTTTGTTTGTATCTGTTTAGTTTCCCATTTAGCACTTTCACCAGAAGCAATGTACGAACAGCACTATAATTATTTATGTTTTCCCCGGTTCTCAAGATCATACCTTGCTCTATTTATTTATTTATTTTTGCCCTGTGTGATGTTGCCCTTTTCAGTTTTAATCATCCTCCTTAAGGTGGCAAGATGGTACATTGCTTTTGTTGAATTGTTGCTCGTGTCATCCTACAGCTAAGTTACACCACACCAAGAGCAAACAGGAGCTTACCGCACCCGGCACAGTTTGCATGCTACCCATGACTGCCAAGCTGAATGTTTATGACTCACTCCCTCGGTTTTCAAAAATATATCATTCCAGTTTTCTTAGTTTATTTTAAAATAGATATCATTCTACAATTTTAGTATTTTCTTTGGAACAACCCACAATGTATAAAATAGAGTAACAAGAACTCTCAACAGGCGAAAAGGAAAGACAATGGCTTTGGTGCTTGTAACACCCTGAGTTTAGGGGTAAAAACTCTCTTTTTCATGAACATCATGCATGTATGTATCTCTGTAGTAGTAGCCAGATCAGTCAGACTCTAATCTATCTTAAACCCCAAATATCTCAAAATCTTCCCTGTGAATCCAAATCAAGATCAGATTACTCAGATGTGATCTATCAGTTACTCTGAGTATAAAAGCCTTCAGAAGCCAGATTCAATTCCATCCCTAACTCTCAGATCTTGCGATCCTTTTCTGTTTTCGAAAACAGGAATTTAATTAATATCCTAATTACCCTAAATACTCTGAACGCAGATTTAGCCAACTCTTGACCTAATCCAGACCAGATTATTCTTGGATAATGATCATGGGTATGCCAATACCTTAATCCAGAAAGTTGGCAGCCAGATTTCATCATTTAGGCCTTTTTCACAGATCAGTCCAAATTGTATCGCAAATCAGTCCTCTTTCTGATATCTGGAAACCCAAAAAGGCTGAAATCTTCAGATTAACTCCAAATTCAAATCTGTATCGCAAATAAGTCCTTTTTCTTTGCTTCGCTTCGCCTTGCCCTTGAATAGCAGTCCCGAGCAGCTCCCTTGTCACCAGCACTGCTCTCTAGAGCTTCTCAGCAAATAACCAAATTCTCTTCGCTGCTGTCTTCTTCTCCGGCGAGCCGCCGAGGAGGTCGACGACGCCAGCTCGCCTGGCTTCACCAAACTCCAAATTGAAGCCACCAGTGAGTATCTCTCATCCTCCTCATCGTTCTGTAGCATTTAATTGAACTCCCGTGCCCCTCATCGCCGGTGATCCCCGGAATTGCTAAAACCCCTGCTCCAGCTTTACAATTTGATTCAATCCAAATTAGCCCTCGATCCAGTAGAATAAAATGATCAGTGAGTTATCTTCAACAAGCCAGTGAATCCAGATTTTGAAATTAAGCCCGAATTGAAGCTATCTCCAAGTTTGAGCTTCACCAGTCGCCGGTGCTCGTCGCCAGACTTCTCCGGTGATGCTATGACCAAATTAATCAAGCCATTAGTTTCTAAATGTATCCCTCTTACTCCCTGAGCTTGGAATTGTTTTCAAATCCTGTGTATCAAAAATCCCCAAATCCAATGTCATCTTCTCCGGCATCGGTCACCAGAAATCTGTTCTCGGCCGATCCAGTTCCAGTCACCTTGCCCCTTAGATGCATCTCAATCTCCTGAACACTTTTGTCTTCTAGTTCGACACCTAATTCGGTCTAAATCAAAAGTTATGGCTATGCCCTAATCTCTGTCCAGTGCCATGACAGGTAATTCCAGCCACCGTATTCTTCGCCGGTTTTCACCACTTTCTGGCCATCTTCAACCTTGGAACCTGTTGAATAATTTGTTCTTGTTATCAAGGCCTATCTCCCAGACGAAGTGGTGCATCAATTGGAGCCCTAGATCAAAAGATATGGCAAACCCTAGTTTCTGGCCATGTCAGCCCAATGCCAATCTATGTCATCCAGTGGCATTGAATCTTTTTACCTACTTCCAGCCATGCATTTTGAGCATGACTATGTCCCTTAGACTCCTGATGTTGTGATCTACAATTTCTTCTTCTGTCACAACTTGAGATAAGCTCTCCAGCTTTCCTTGAAGCTATGCCAGAGCCTTGAACCGAATGTCAATCGGCTGACATTCACTATTTTTGGACAAACCAGCCGCGGACTTGATGTCCATATTGCAGCCTTGAAGCCCTAAGAATTTCTAACACCATCCTGAGCTCATATTCTATAAATTCCAGGGTTTTGACCCAGATCAGCTTGCAGTCCGTTTCATCATCGCCAAGATCTTTTCTCTTAAAAGCATGTTGCATAAAGATTTTAAAGTATTTAAAATGGTTTGTGATCTTTGTGTGCTTGTTTAATTGGAGAGTAGATCAAGAGCCCGAGTACGAAGACTTCGGCGCAGACTCGACATCGACTGCTGTTTCTTACGACGCGGAAGGCAAGTCATAGTCTTGATCATCTTGAACCTATATTTTAAGAGTTGCTATGATATGACCTTGAATGTAAGTAATATTTCATGTCAAAGAATGGTTGAGATATAATTTGGCAGTACTAAGCTGGATGCTTGTGAAATGTGAAAAGATCAAATAGTGAACCATGAACTATTATATATGTATTTATATATATTCATGAAATAAAACCCCTAGCCGTGACTAGAATTTTGGTATGGATGGCTGTAGCACTGGAGGTGCTTAACTGCAAAGGATAGCAGGCACGGAAGGTGCATGGTTTGTGGATGGTCTGGTCACTGGCATATAAGGACTAGAACCTTGTGTTGTGCGTCTAGTGGCATGAAACACGTGCTAATCGCAAGCCTGGTATGGGACAGGCCTGAACAAATACTTATGCGGATCGCACATGAAACCCCTGCATGAGATGTGTTGTGATGCATGATTTGCACGGAGTACGGCTCCCACACATATCACTGAAGGTGATCTTGCACGCTGACCCAGTAATGGGAATATGCATAGCGGTGGAGGTTTGGGTACAACCTGCCACAACTGTGGTTCACGAGAGATCCACAGGGTCAGGGGTGAATTGTGAGTGAAACATAACAAAAGTTCCTGTTATCTCCACCTTGCCACTCGCACATGGTTGTGAGGAAGGGTCTAATCATATTGATAGGATGGGCTTGAAAGTGGAATATCTTGCGGGTAAATTGGTACCTCTCTGCAGAGTAAAAAACGTATTCGAATACTCCGAGCTCCCGGGTTTATAGGAGTCTGCTGCGGTGGATTAAACCCACAGGATGTGGCACAAGTTTGTTTTCTAAATAAAATTTGATAAGTCAAGATTACCCAAATGACATGTGTTGTCATGATAAGGGGTGCTGCCGTAGGCTGTCGTGTGTCGACGTGTCATGGTAGTGCTATAATTTAGTGAACATGAATAGCGATGCTATGTTATGAAAAGTGCTGCCATGAGATGAGATGAGATATGAAAGAAAAGAGTATTTACAAACATCCATAATTCTTGACTAGTTTAGGTTCATTACAACACTACTATATATATCTACTCTTACCTATGACTTGCTGAGTACGTAAGTACTCACCCTTGCAACCTACAACCCAGTAGATGGAGCGTTCCATGATCAAGAAGAGGGCGTGGAGAACTTCTTGGATCCAGATGAAGGAGAGCCAGATCCGCCAGATCCCTGATGTGTGTGTTGTTCTGCCGTCAACTCCCTCGGTTTTCAAAAATATATCATTCCAGTTTTCTTAGTTTATTTTAAAATAGATATCATTCTACAATTTTAGTATTTTCTTTGGAACAACCCACAATGTATAAAAGAGAGTAACAAGAACTCTCAACAGGCGAAAAGGAAAGACAATGGCTTTGGTGCTACTGCTCTGTTATCCCTTTGTTTTACATTGTTTCTCCATGGCATTCTAGTGATTGGTGTGGGTACTCGATCTCTTGATGTCTTAACACTTGTTTATTCTGTCTTCATCAAGGGAAGTCTAATTTCGTAAGCTTTTGTAATGCTTGTCCAAATTAACCATGAATTCTGCTAAATTCTTTAGGATGGTCTATGAGTTTGGAAGCAGCTGAAGGTGATTGGAGTTTCGAGTTTTCTTTCTTCTGTGTTTTTTTTTTTTTTGAGAACAAAGAACAGTAATACTTTATTGATGAGGTTTTAAAGCATTGCAATAAGGTTTAGAAAAAATAAGCACATTCGGCCCATTTTTGTTGGCACTATGTATTGGCCCACATGAATTGACATTGATTCCTTGCCCTTGTTCCAGAATCTTCCATATATGTATTGGCAGCTCCTCGTTTCTATCCCTCCACTTGCCTTCCTTCCTCCAATCCCCACCTCGAACATCGGTGAGCTAGTACGTTCGCCTCCCATCGCACATAACTTACCTCGTTTGACCCCTGCGTCTTCAGCCGCATCTTCAGCCACTCGACTTGAGCAGAAAGCGATGATCTATCTAGCTCCGACGAGGTTAATAACTTAACCACACTCTTGCAATCCGATTCGATAATAGCTTTGCTCTTCATCTTCTCCAAAATATCCAGTGCTTCCTCAAATGCGCAAAATTCTGCATCTCTAGCGTCTTCGCAACGGCTGATCTGTGTAACTTTGAGAGTTATGATCTCACCAATATTGTTCCGAGCTACCATCCCACCCACTGCTAGGTGAGATTGAAGGCTGCGTCCGTATTAATTTTTACAACTCCTTGTGGCGTCAGAAGAGCCATTTGAAATATTAAAGTTTCTAAATGCAAGTGAAAATCACCTATTTGATTATTGATGATAGAGCACGTAGAGGATATTATTGGGCTACTATTCAGCTACATAATGTTGTTGCAGACCTCTGGTACTCCAAAATGGATTTTTGATGAGGTGACTATGTTTTTGGATTTATCTTTTACAATTTTGCATCTTTATTTGACATAAACTGAAGCTTTTTGCAAGTGTCTTCCTAAGCTACCAATATTTTCTTTTTCTGAGAGTACTGCCTTCTGAAAATTAGACAATCAGGTTATTTATCGATGAACGTGCTACCATTAGAATGTGAAAATCATCTAATCAGAAAAAGCTGTATGCAAGTGCTCCAACTTTTGATGATATATAACTATGTCGTGATTAGGTCAGTTTACTTTTCTGATATATTGTTCTTATTGTATGGTTAGTTGTTTGGTTCGACCTTCTTGCAATTAGTTGACCCTAGTAGATGCATGTCATGTGATGGAGGAGATAATTTTTGCTTCTTCCCTTATCACCCAAATGAAACATGTTTGATGCGTTGATGGGTTATTTGTATCATTAGTATGAAATTTGATGAAACATGTGGATCCATATGTGACTGAGGCACCGAGCCACTAAAAAAATTGAAATAGCCTTTTGACTTAATGATTATTGAGTCAGTTGATTAGATTTTCAAACATTATAAACACTTTACTTAAGATTTATCACTATGCGGGCTCACAACTGCAGAGGTAAGTTACTTTTCCAGGGCTGAAATGTTTTCTCCTATCTTTATTATTTTATTTGGTACAAAAAATCTCTAATTAATATTGATATGCTTATGGCGAGAATCTGTAGGTTAGTTCTGCCATTGTTTTGAGAACTAGGTAAAACCATCGTGTTGTTGCGGGTATTAAGAAAATAGATTTGTAAATGATAGGATATTGTATTTATAAATTAGTTGTGATTATTGAGATTATTGAACTGCACTACTACGATCAATTATGAACTGGATGACCATGATCAGAAAACTAGCAGACTACGACCAGAACAAACTTTGTGCTGAATGACTAATTTGTTTTTTTTTTGTTATGATGTTCCAATAAAACACAGTGGTCGTAGTAACAAAAATTCTGGTCGTTGTGATAGCGAAAACAGTAGTTGACCAATTCTAGACAAATCAACTGTCAATGTTTTTAGTCGATTATATTTGGATGAAACAGTAAATTGCTTTTTGGTCGCATTTAGGTTTTGTGGCCGAATTAGCTGCCATGATTTGTGGCCGAATTAGCTGTAATGATTTGTGGTTGTATATGACAAACAACTCGACAGTGCAAAAAACAATGTGGTCATGGCAGCAAAAAAATGGTTGGGTTTTGTTTTTTGGGTCGTTGTAGATTTTTTTGGTCGTAAAGTTGGGTCTATCAACATAAATATTAGTCGCACCAACAAAAAAAAAAGGCCCGATTGATTCAGCATAACATAATTTGGTTGAGCCTGGGAAATCGTTTGTCGACTGCTTTTGGTCGAAGAATTAATCTCACTGTCGATCTGTTTTACTGCCACGACTGCTCTGGTCGAATACGACAAAACAGCTCGATAATACGAAAAAGTGCGGTCGTGGCACTAAAAAATTGGTAGCAAATCTTGGTCATTTAGTTTCGCTCGACTCATTTTGGCCGTTGGTCGAATTTTTTTTTTTTAGCTGAATAAGCAGGCTTGGATGTGGCTGAAAGTGGCACCTGCTCGAAGTAGTTTGTTTGTTGTGATGATCGCATTTTTGTTTTCCTGGTCGAATTGTTTGTTATGGTTTGTGGTCGAATGTGTATACAGCTCCAGTAGGGGTGGAAATTGGTCGAATCGCATTTTGTATTTCTTATGCCTTGTAATTGAAAACGCTTTTGGAATTTTTGTGAAGTATGGTGATATTTTTCTGAATTTTTTTTACATACAGTAATGCACTGTGTTGTAATTTATTAGTGTTTATTAATATTGTTTTGTGTTAATCTTGTTTTTTTACTGTAAGTCATGAGTCGAAGCAACAACAACGGTTGGAGCAACACGAGGAGCGCGAGGTTAGAGCTGCAAATGAACCTGTCACCGCCGGATCCGCATATACATACACTTATACACTATGTTTATTTATAATAGATATCACAGACAGTTGTAGTCTAGTTGGTTAGGATATTGTCTCTCACCCAAGAGACCAGGATTCGAATCTTGACAACAGAATTATCAAATATATATATGGATCCAGGTCTAACCTGTATTCGCATCAATATGGTCAATTTTTTCGCTCGTCGAATCAGTAGAATTGGTCTTAGTCGAATGTTTGGGACAGCTGGCAGTTTTGGTCAAACGCCAAACACAGCTGGCTAATGGGAAACAACTGGACAATCGAGAGCACGTTCAACTACCCAGGTGAAATAAATTGTATTCTATCTAATCTGTCTCTTACAGTCTTACCTCTTTACAAGGAATTGAGCTTTAGGCTTCTGCCCGTTCAGCCGATAAAGGCTCACAAATTATTTTTAGATTGGGTAAATGTTATTTTTGGCCTTTCACTGCATGTTGAGGTCTATTTTGGTCTATCTATTTTAAAATAGTTCAAATTAATCTTTATATTTTAAATCAAATATCTTTTAGTTTCTAAGTGGTTTTATGATTGTTTTGGTTACATTATTTTGGGTATATGGATGATACGATGACTTTTATCTACACAAACAAATTTGTAATACAAAATCATCTCTTTTTTTCTCTTTCAATAAATTGATAACACAACTCGTCAGCATGTACATTTAACTAGACATAGTAGAAAGCGTCATATTATCTATGTTAATGTCTACAAATGATCAAAACAACTTATAATACCGCTTAGAGATAAAAGGATCCAACTTTCAAAGTAGAGTGATAAATTTGAATTATTTTAAAATAAAGGGACTAAAATAAACTCGTGGACAATAAGTGTGGTTTACCCTTTTAGATTTCGTAGTTATATGTTGTCTCGTGGTTATTGTTTGCGCTTCCACAATTATGCAGTCTGGATTTCGGCCTGCTCTTCCAAGAATAGAACTTGCCCAAATTTACTTTCAGTTGTTTCTGACGGCATCCTGCGACTTTGCATTGTAATGTTATAAAGCTAAGTAAGCAGCAGCTCACCCACGGTATTCGTGCCAAGTTTTACACTGCTAGTGGGTAGTCGCCAGACAGATGATAAACCGCTTAACCACCAACTGTACCAGTAGGAAAATCTTTGGCCTGTGTGTGTGTGTGTTCATAAATTGATGCCAGACATAAATTGTCCACAATGTGTGATAATCTATTTATAGATTCACAACAGTGTTATGATCTATGTCTCCTGCATTATTAATCATTCATTGGGAAATTTGGGCAATACCGCTACACCAAAACAATTGCAGAAGCTGCTAGTTATAATAGGAATCTGATTGTGCTATAGTTGAATGCAGTCATCTGACATTGTTATGCTACATTACATATGTATTACCTTTGTTAAGCTTAACCGCATAATAACAAGCCAACACCTAATCTGAGTTAATCTCATATATCATAACTGCATTGATCATAATCTCGGATACCATAATTTCAAACCTACTATGTATATGCAACTTGCATGCATCTATTTCATGGAAATTGTGGTGTGTGAGATTATGGTCAATGCAGTTATGGTATCTGAGATTATCTTGGAGTAGTTGTTGGCTTGTTGCTATGCATTTAAGCTTAACATGCAAATTTCATGTTTTTCCTCTTGTTTTTGTATAACAAGAAATAAAGATATTCTCGTAAGCTGGTAGCTGCGTTCATGTACAATTGGGAAGATGTGCCAAAAGAAGCTAATCAGCATAGTTCTGTTGAACTAAACTGCCATCTATATAACAATTTGGGGTAATTTGATTGAGACTATCGATGACTATGTCTGAAATATTATAATATATTGTATGTTTTCATGCCTTTTTATGAGCCTGAAGTTGAGTTTACTTGAAAAAGTTTAATTGCAACTCTTGCATCACCTTCACTGAAGCTGTCCACGTATAGTTTATTTATGGGTTTATTGCAATCTCAGGTGACTTGAGGTGTTTGGACAGATAGAAAAGAATGGGTGGTGTATTCGTTCCATATATAGGCTCTGCCATGTGGTAGGCCATGAGCTGGTCACTAATAGGTCTTCATGTTCAATATTTGGAATATATCTGCCATAAGAAGAGTTAGAATGTAGTAGGATTGACCCTTTTCTTCTGATGAAATAGAAAATGCTAACCGCTAGCAAATTGTTCTATCTCCTCTTCTACTTGTGCAGGCTTAGATTGTTCTCATTCAAAACGCAAGTACCATATTACTAAGTCCGACTAGGATAGCTTGTTTGGCCTAATTCCTGTGAGAATGTTTAAGAAGGCAATGTAAAAACGACAAATCAAGTTCACTAAGAATATAGTGTTAAGTGGCCGATCTAACTATGTATATAGCGACTACTCGCATATTGTCTTGATCAATCGGATGTAAATGACAATGAATGCTCGTAGATCGTTTTGATCAGTGTAGCATTTGCAACAGTCTTTACTGGTATCCATTCGTCTCAGAATGGAGTGTCGTACGTTAGTGTGTTAGTACCAACACGCACGATAGGGTTTAGAGTTGTCGTTCTAGTGAGGTGGCAATTAGGATTATCTTGATATATGTTAAATCCATCATGCCTCTATTTATATAGAGCATGCAGGAGTCCTACTATATTAGATTTCTTGATGTAATACAATATCACTAATACCGGCTAAAGCCATCTCGTAAGAGAACAAGAACAATGCAGTAGACGAGTATTTTGTTGTTTTTTCCACAAGAACTAGAGAGAAAAATCATGTAAAACTAAACTAAATCGAACTCAAATGAAAATAAACCAGTCGAAAAAAAGAAAAAAAAGAAAATGTTAGAAGAAATAAAGACAGAGATAGTCATCGGCAACAATCGATCGGTGCTAAATCTATACACTTATTCGTAAATACAAGTGATAGAATCGTCATCATCTAGAAGTCAAGCATAAGGAGGCGAAAACAACTAAGATGAATCTGTCCATTGACGGTATCAACAAACAAGTGTGTAAAGAAATAACCCGGACCATTCCCCAATTTTTCTCAACAACCTTTCTCAACAAACACAAAGAAGAAATTAAATAACAATTCACATGTACATTCTCCTCTATTCATCATACACCAAAGAAATAGACATCAAGGATTACCAACTGAAGTTGAGTTTGAAACAAAATACACTGTTGTGCCTTGGCAAATGAAAAGTATATCAAGATACAGTACAGTGTTTAATTCCAATGAAAATCAACTCAATTTCAATTCATCTCAACACAATCAAAAGTACACTAAGAGCCTCAATTTTGAAATCCAAAAACAACACTGGACCAATGCAACATTTCATCACCATCACTGGATTCATTTATAGTCATTTAGATGCAAAAAAGTGAACACTGATGCATTCAAAATTTGAACTGAAGCATGGAACAGTTGGAATTTAGCCTCCAGTATCTCACACTTCAGTGCAAAAACATCATACCAATTGAAACATTTATCCGCTTCAAGCACACAGGATATCAATTCACTGACAGCTTGATGAACAACCAATTCCAGCCATACATGGAGAATCAACACAAAGAAATGAATAACTCAAAGCAAGTGCACAGAAGAGCACTTGACCAAATTCAGTTCAAAATATTAGTAATTCGCATTGAATTTAGAAAACTACGTTTGATTCTTCACAATTACAGGAGTAACCATCTCATACATCACATTGTTCATCATTGGTATAGTATCAGGGACGAGAGAAGCAAATTGTCATCGGTTTTGCTGTTGAAATTGGTTGTGGAGCCTCTGGAGCTTGCTTGGGGTTGAGCTCGCTGGTGCAGAGCACGGGACGCGCACGTCACATCTAGAAGAGAAGAGGAGTCTGTCGCCGGCTCAGGCCCAAGAAAGAGGTCGTGGCAGACAGCAAACACACACACACACACACACACACACAATGCAGAACCTCCTCACCTTCAAGCTTCAAACGCAGACTGTATGCACATCAATGCCTCACTCAGAGCCGTCAACCTCAAAATACCAAAAACCATGCAAGCCCAATCGTCGTTTCTTCCTTCTCCAGCAGCTTCGACAATGACTGTACAAGCCAGATTGTCCACTGCACCGTGTCGCTTCACTGCAGTCACCGTTCGCTGTGCCCCAATCCAAACAATTTCTTCTGCACACAGGTTCACGTGATCAATTCACTGAAAAATTTGAAGGTTGTATAAGTTTACTCCTACTACATTCCTCAAATCCTTCACTATATTCCCTGCTAAGTTCTCACACTCCTACACTTACTGTTTTCTTCAAGTTTTCTTTTCTTCTCAACCGCCTGATGAAGACGAGGAAGCAGCAAGCCACTGCACTTCCAACATGATTTGCAAGGTGAAGATCACAATCCCTACGCCATCCATTGTCTCCTCAAGCAACCTTGTGAGTCCCGATGAACTACGTCACCGGCGATTGCAAATTTTTCCCTTTTTGGCCGCTCCCTTGTTTCGACCAGCGGGCTTGTTTCTGGTCTGAGTTAGCCTTCGAGCTAGTAGAGGACAGTGTTCCTCGCCCCAAATAAAACATATATGTTCAATTAATTTTTAAAATTCACCTCGAAAAGTATTGTGTTCTTCGCGTGCTGTCGCCAACGAGCTCATGTTGCCGGCCCAACACACCGCACCACTAGTGAAATTGGCATAGCCATCAGAATCCCTTCAAACTGTAGTGACTTTTTTTGAAGACACCCGATTCAAGCTTCGTCATCTCTGGCCACACACCGACAAGCCACCAGTCACCACCTACACCCAATTCCTCTCAACACCACAATCAAATCCACTCCAGAAAACTATTCACCCATTAATTTTCAAGATTATCTTACAATTTGCTCAGCATTGAGGACCACAAAAATTCACTTGTTCTTGGAATTTAGAACTCACCGTACACCATCGTTCGATCACCGCCAACCAATTCCTTCTAGCATCGAGCTCATTAACCTGAAGCATTAGTTTTTGACACCGAGCAAACATGGACTGGCAATGTCCTGACACTACTTTGGCATTCAAATCAAATTTTGAGTTGCTCCAGCATCTTTCAGTTGCAATATTTTGTCTAGGAGTTGTTTCATCATAATGCACCAAGTGGCGCGCTTAGTTTTAGTTGCGACCATTGAAAATCTTTGAAATCAACTCTATATCAACCACTGATGTTGTTAGGCCGCGAACTGAATGTTAGCTAACTGACATTCGTTAGTTTTTTAGCCACATCATTGCGTCCGAAGTGTTGCACTTTGTCCAATAGATTCATACATGTACTGGGAACCTATCCGTGGTGAAGTTCGCTATTAATCCACCTGTTTTAGCCTTAAAAACTGACCTTGACCACATTTACACAAGCCTGTTTCGAGTCTCACCAAAGCCCTAAACTCCACGGATTCTTAACTCACCATTTCTAATTATTACAATCCCCTAAAACCAGTATGTGGTCATTGTCTATAGTCCATTTTATAAATAATGAGATCAAAACACCGTTTTTTTAAATTGGCAAATAATTCGAAGCCCATCTGAGGACCCCAAACCTATCGTCCAAAACCCTATTTAACCTAAATCCCCATTTTTCATTGCATTGCAATATATGGATACTTGTGATAAGACTATATTGCAGTTGATTCACCGTTGACCATCAACACGTAATTCGCTGAAAGCAAGTCATGTTCTTGAACATCTTCAGCCCATATTTAAAATGTATAAGTATCATGTGCTTTGAATATGATTATATAGCATGAGATGTTATCACCTTAGAGAACAACCTACTAATTTATCTATTTACATTATTGAGTCACTAGAGGTCAGTATGTATGTCAAAGTCGTAGAATAAGATGTTTTAAAATACTCTTTAGGGAGTTTTAATTCAAATGAGAGTTATCCTTGATCAGGTTGGTTTGGATTGGTGGAATGACACTGTCTAGTGTATGATATGAGGTTTATTCCTGATCATGGACATATAAGGACTAGAACTTTTTGTTGTGTTTCCTGTGACATGAATTACATACTATCCACAAGTCTGGTATGGGACAGACCTGGATCATTAATTTGTTAAACATACACGAACAACCTGCATGGTGGAGTCCTTATTCATGTACTCACTTTTGTACACTCTCTTAGGAGCGATGCTCCACACACATACTCTGACCCAGCAATGGGGAGATGATCGTCAGAGTTAGGGGTATCATCCGC
The DNA here is from genome assembly GCA_019359835.1 of Pharus latifolius. Taxonomy (NCBI): domain Eukaryota; kingdom Viridiplantae; phylum Streptophyta; class Magnoliopsida; order Poales; family Poaceae; genus Pharus; species Pharus latifolius. Next base: position 9,504,094 of record CM033325.1, read on the forward strand.
CACAACTATGGTTAGTCCAACCACAAGACAGAGGCGAATTGTATGGGAAGTATAAATAAGGTTCTTATTATCAGAACCTAGTCGTTGGTATATAACCGCGGGATCTGATCTAATCGCCGTAGATAAGGGCCAACGTGAAAGTTGTGGTATCTTGTGGATAAATTGGTACACCTCTATAGAGTTCAAAACATATTCGAATATTTTGTGCTCCCAGGTGTTTAGGAGTCAACTTGCAATGGGTTAAACCTAACGTCATTGACACAAGTATATATTGCAATAAAATGAATTTAGTACAAGATTAAATTATGTTATAGAAACTTGATAGTCGAATGATGCATGACAATTTGTTTCCAACCAAACCACTCATATACCTTGTTAAGTTGTAGAATCATGTAGTACATTAAGTGTTAGCATGGCTTGATGTGTATCAAAGTACTCACCCTTCCAAAAATTTAAATTTAGTAGATGAAGAGCCAGTAGAGCAAGGACAAATTAGTTAGATGCCTGATGTCGAAGACGACTAGAGCTTTAAGCAGGATCAATAAGGGCATCGTACTATACTCAAGCTTCTTCTATAGAAAAGCTTGTCTAGTATCACTTCCGCATTTTGTTGAAAACTTAAAGTTTTAAAAACGAATGTCCATGTTTTGTAATTAAGGCTGTCGGGCCCTACACTATGTTAGCTATTGTAATGTATCGTGAGTTTGACTATTGTTGTACTCCTATGCATGGCTATAATCTAGGCAGTTACGATGTAAACATGACCTCGAGATCCACGGCAACAGGCGAGGTCCCCATAAGGGGTTGCGGTAGTGAGGACTGCATGTAGTTGGTCAACATATCGACAGAATGAAAATTTTGCCCATATATGCATATGGAGGGCTATGTGGATATGAAGTGGCCTTAGAATACTGAGTGGCCGGTGGATATGCAGCATAAACAGAAGGATATGGTGGTTGCAAAACATTTTGATTACTGGGTGGATATAGTGGTGGAATTAGTGATTCTAGATTTTCTCTAGCTGTTAGAAGAAATCCAGTTTAGGAAACCCTCGAGGGATTAACGCTAAAAAAATAGTGAGAAATGGTGTTCATGAAGTGGTGTAATAAGCTATAAGATTTGTGTGTTGAAATGAGTAAATGTGGGTTCGATTTATAGAGAATGAGGGTAGGAAATTTTTCTGAATTTTTCTAGATTTTTTATGAATTTTTTGAAGCAAAAATGTTTGAGAAAAGCCCCAATGGCTATTTATAAGGATAATATTTCCAAACGGCGAAAAAAATGGGTAACTGAGAGGTGGGTCTCACTAAAAATAGATTACAACGATATTCCACACAACACCCAACGGAGGCTGATAGGTAGGCTACAAATTTCCAAGACCCAACGTGTGTGAACACCGACATTGGAATGACAGCTCCAGGCATCCGAGGTTGAGGCGGAATGAGATCTTGCATATGCAATCCAAGGCAAAGCGGCGGAGCACATCCTGTAAATCAAGCACCTTTGCTCTTCTGTCACCAAAGGCAAAACTGCAACTTGGAAGCCACAACATGCGCCGCAAGGCACGCAGCGCTGGGGATGTGAGATTGCGCTTGAAGAGCTAGCCGCCGCCATCGACATAGCCGAGGAAGTTGGTGAGGATGGCAAAGAAGGGCGCACCTTTGGGGTAGTTCTCGAAGCAACTGCACATATATATGTGGTCAACGGTTGTCGGGTTGATGGTGACTGTTTGAGCATGGGTACCGGTGTAGTAGAGCACAACGGATGCAAGCATGAATGCCCTCAAGATGTTCGATGAAATGCCTAATACACATTATTTGATTGTTTAAGTTTTGAGTTTGGGGTTGAGGATAAAATTCATTTTATCATGGGCCAACATTTTCGATCTTGTCATAGTTGTATTTTCTAAAAGTTTTTTGGATTTTAGTGTCATAAGACCAATAATGTAAAAAGCAGTGGCATTTCCCAAATTACTGCTTTCACTAGAGGCATAGACAAACAACCCCTTTAATATTAGATCCATATTAGATTTTAAATGTTAAAACTGCTAAGAAATCATATCGAGGAAGTAAGAAATTGTTCGTATTTTTTCACTGAACTCAAAAAAAATACCAAAATGGGCACAACTGGTTTTGACGAAATTTTCTTTAAAATAACCTAGAATAAAAAGTAAAATGCAAAAGTAATCTACAGTAGATCAAAATAGCAAAATTGATCTATCACGTCAGCTTGTGCTAAAGTAATCTACAGGTCTTGGTACACACACCACATGTTCTATCTGGACACTAGATTCCACCACATATCCTATCGCGCTTCCAAACCAAACTGCCACGAGCAAAGCTTTCCTCCTTGACTTGTATGATTTGGCTACCAAACGATGGCTAAAAGACCTGTCGCCAATCAAGGCTAAGCAAGAACCACCCCTAATGACTTGGCTCTTGATTGCCTTTATATCAGGGCCTACATTGTATAAAGCCACTCTGAGAGCTAAGCAAGAGCCAACCAATACAATGATTTTATTCTTGCTTGGCTTTATGGGATGAGTCGACTATATATTTTATAAATTTATCATATTTAATGACTTTCCTATTAATATTATGCTAATAATATTTAGGGAATTTAATTTGGGACAATTCAAATAAAACATAATAATTAAGGAATTATAATTAAAAATTGAACTTCATAATTTGCCTGGATGGCTGTTGCAATCATAATTTTTGCCATCATAGTCTCACTCATCATCTAATTATCATGTTGTGTAAGATGACGCATGCTTCCACGATCTTGGCGAGGGTCGAGTGTTGTCAAATAGTGCCGCACCGTACACGATGGCAAATTGAGACTATAACACTCCAAATGCTAACTCAACATCTTTCCTTGTCTCTTGTTGATGTTGTACAAACAACCTATCATTTACCATTTGTGAGAGCAGTATTGTCTTAACAAAGACAACCTACACTGGATATATACCATCAACAAGATAATACTCCATATTGTATTTCCGCCATTGATACCGACCAAAGCCGTCTTACAAAAGGATGAGATCATGACAGTATGACGAGTATTGTGTCGTTCTTTCCACAGGGACTAGAAAAGCAAATCGTAAAAAAATAAACCAGGAAAAAAGGAGGGAAGATATCAGAAGAAATGAGAGGTGGTCATCTCAACACGCGATGAGTGTTTGTAAATACGAGCAATAGAATAGTAATCGATTAATAATCTCACACGAAAGAGAGCGCAAACGACTATTACCATTACGTACTATAGCTAATATCAACAAGTTACAAATATAGAGGTAACACTAACCGTCCCCAACACCCTCTCAACAAATGTGCCCAACAAGCATAGAAAACACAACACTCCAACGAGTTACAAATGGGCTCCCTCTCTACTCGGTGCTCAACGAGTTACAAATAAGAGGTAACACTAACTGTCCCCAACACCATGGTATGGGACAAGCCTAGTCAATTATCTTATCCAGAAACTAGCACACCTTCACATGGGCGGGCTCCGAGCTATAGGCTCGACTAGTGGTGTAGCGGATGAGTCTGTTTACAAGGGCATTGCGACACCATGCCAATTGAGGAACCTAGTGTAAAGATTTAAAAAGGATATGTTCTCTTGATGTCACGCATTTTAAGAAATGTGGGGTGATCTTGATGAATACAGACATGAAAATCAAGAGTTTTGTGAGTAAAGTGATAACCTGGAGGACTTTGAAGTGGACATCTACACCTTCGATCCAACCTACTTAAGCACTGACGATGAAGATTAAACACTCTGATCACCCCAAAACTGTCATGATCTTTTGTTGTGGTATAATATATATATATATATATATACACACACACACACACACAATAAGTACTCCGTTATATTGAACCATATATAATTAATCATATGTTTCTATTTTTTTACTACTTTGTCATGAACATTTGCTGGATAGTCTTTATTTTATTAAAAAAATGTTCAAATACGGGATATACTTTCGAGTGGTATGCCAGGTCGCCAGGTTTGAGGGTGCGTGGCCGGAGTTGAGAGCCTCAGTGGATTGAACAAAGAAAAGGAGGCGTGGAGTGGCGGCACTAAGGTTATAAGACTAGACGGGATCGATGGCGCGAGAAAAGGAGTGGTGGTGTGGCGGCGACGCAGTAAAGATCCGATAGATGTGGAGCGGCGAATTTGGTGGTTGCGTTGTAAAGATCTAGCAGTGGAGGCGCGTGGTGGGGTGGAGGATTTTGAGGTGTGATGATCTGAAACTAATCTAGAACACTGATTAATATTTAGTGTTTTGGGATATGTGCAAGTAGATCTAAAAATAGATATAAACTACATCAATAGCAAATTTTAGAATAGATATATTTGCAAGAGAGATTATGACGCTACACAGTTTTAGGGTCAATTTGTGCTGATAACGTGTTTTAACCTTGTTACATTGCTGGTGTGTTTGGTTGCCCGTATGACATTAAACATGACTCGTATGTGTGGGCCTCACTGAGTGGGACTAGTATGTGTGGGACTGACTGAGTGAAACAGACTATGGAGATGCAATTTAATAGTGTTTGGATGGTGTATGAAATAATACATGTTGAAATAGGATGTTATTTGATTGGTTATATGATTAGTGTGTAGTAAAATATATAAAGTGAAAAAATATTAATGAAACTAGTTAATGTTTTTTTTTACTTTACTTTATTATACCTTAATTATTATTAATCAATATTAATCTATGATAATAATCATCAATGTAAACTAATCACTCTCTAATCATACAATGCTAAGAATCATTATTATATCTAATCTATTACAATAATTTTGTTACGTAATTAAATGAGAGAGTGAATAAAACAGTGGGCAAGAGCGGATGCACTAGGCCAGCCTCAACCATTTTTTGCATTTGTTCAGGTAGACCCAAAATCATGTGCAGGCAACCAAACAAAGAGTTGGTTGCATCTCATGACTTAGGCTCACTCTGATGAAGGTAATCAAACACATGATAAATCAATCACACACATAAAGACAAGAGAGAAACAGTGGAACTATTTATTAATCACGGGATATTCCTTTTTACAAATTACAATAATTTTCACAGAATGTTCTGTTTTTACAACATACATAATTTTTTATTCACAATATATCAAATATAGCCGAAAAAATTATTTTGATAAAAATGACAAGCTATCCCACCCTCATGCCCCAAACTGACACCAAAGCCCCGCCATCATCCGATTGACCGATGCATCCTTCCACCTCATCACCCTACGATCCATGGCGCTCTGGTATGACCATTGCCTCCTTTTCTTTCTATTCGCATAATCGACATTTTGATTGTTCTGACCACAAAAGAGAATGGCCCAACCTTATGCCTGTGGTTTTGGAGATGATCACCGATCGTGCACCATGCATTGCGAGAGTTGCTAGATCCGCACGCACAAAGAGCGTTGGACACTCGTTTCCACCCTCGCCAATGGATAATTCTCCCTGAGAAGGCCGACACACCCTCCGCCGCTAATTCCTTAACCTCTACAGGCGACAGCATCTCCTTCGACCTCACCAAATTCCTTGAGAAACAGGTCTTTGGAGCTACACAGAAGGATTGTTTTATTTAGTACGACAAACAGATCGAAGAACTCCCGCCTTCTGAATCCTCACCGGTCACACAACGAACCTTCCATACTTCAAAGATCTGGCTAGTTATTATGTGTGCTAGTTACTCTTTGTACAGTACATTTGGGTGCACTGCACTCGTAGTTGATGTCATTGTAGTCCTTCTGGCGGCAACTAAGGTAGTCGCCAAGCCTACTGATATTTCTTTTTGAACATATCTAAATTTGCTCGAGACTGCAGATGTACAAAAAGAAAAAAAAACAAAGACATTTAAAAAGTGGTCTCTCTGGAAAGTCATATCTATTTCTTCTCAATTCACCTTGTGATGCGACTAGAGGGAGAGACAGACTAATCGCCGCGAGTGATTGTGGCTGAACTGACCGCAAGGCCCGCATGATATCCTGTCGTAGTGTAGGCAGTGCACATTGATGGGCGACTTTTGCTAGTGGAGTGCATATCCTGGAGGCCCAATACTTCATTTACCTAGTCAATTTAGAGTCTAGAAAGATGGTCCGTCTGAACAGTCTGGGCGACCACGCATTGTTCATCAGCGAGCTCTGCACACTAGCTGTGTCAACAAAAATTTTCCCGAGCCTCATGAGTGGTGCCATATATCAGACCCGCAAGACTCGAAAAAATTTTTGATAACACAACTAATGTGCGGAGTTCATCGATGAACAGTGCATGCTCGCCCAAATTGTTCAGACAGACCAACATTCTAATCTCTAAATTCACCAGCTAAACGAAGAATTAGGCCTCCAAACGATGCACTCCACCAGCAAAAACTGCCCATCAATATGCATTGAGTACACTACGACAGGATACCATGTAAGCCTTGAGGGCAGTTCGGTCACAATCACCAACCACGACTGCTCTGGCTCTCCCTCCAGCCACATCATTTCACTCATATAGCTATCTAGTTTAACTAATCTAGTTTACCTAGTGTTGGGGGAAAAATGAGGTCCTGTCGAGTAAAGTGGTCCCGGGTAAGGGGCTCCCGGACGTAGCCCCGGGTAAGGGACCCTCTCTCCCCCGGACGTGGTCCCAGGTAAGGGCTCCCGGACGTAGCCCCAGGTAAGGGGCCCGGACTTGGTCCCGGGTAAGGGGCTCCGGGACGTAGCCCCGGGTAAGGGACCCTCTCTTCTCCGGACTTGGTCCCGGGTAAGGGGCCCTCCCTTCTCCGGACTTGGTCCCGGGTAAGGGGCTCCGGGACGTAGCCCTGGGTAAGGAGGGGCTCCCGGACGTAGCCCCGGGTAAGGGGCCCTCCCTTCTCCGGACTTGGTCCCGGGTAAGGGGCTCCTGGACGTAGCCCCAGGTAAGGGGCCCCCTCTCCCCCGGACGTGGTCCCGGGTAAGGGCCCTCTCTTCCCCGGACTTGGTGCCTGGTAAGGGGCTCCCGGACGTAGCCCCGGGTAAGGAGCCCTCTCTTCCCCGGACTTGGTCCCGGGTAAGGGGTTATCCCCAGACGTGGCTCCGGGTAAGGGGCCCTCCCCCGGATGTGCTCCCGAGTAAGGGGCCCTCCCTTCCCCGGACTTGGTCCCGGGTAAGGGGCTCCCGGACATAGCCCCGGGTAAGGAGCCCTCTCTTCCCCGGACTTGGTCCCGGGTAAGGGGTTATCCCCGGACGTGGCTCCGGGTAAGGGGCCCTCCCCCGGACGTGGTCCTGGGTAAGGGGCTCTCCCTTCCCCGGACTTGGTCCCGGGTAAGAGGCCCCCGGACGTAGCCCCGGGTAAGGGGTCCTCTCTTCCCCGGACTTGCTCTCTTCCCCGAACGTAGCCCCGGGCAAGGGGCCCTTCCTTCCCCGGACTTGGTCCCGGGTAAGGGACTCCCCGGACGTAGCTCCGGGTAAGGGGCCCTCTCTTCCCCGGACGTAGCCCCGGGTAAGGGGCCCTTCCTTCCCCGGACTTGGTCCCGGGTAAGGGGCTCCCCGGACGCGGCCCCGGGTAAGGGGCTCCACTTACCCGGGAGTTCCCTCGGGAATTGGAGTGGCCACATGTCAAGGATCCAAGTATCGTACCGTGCAAAAAGACCGCAACGCCCATATCCGACGGTTCCAGCTAGGGCAGTCTTGTAATTTGCGTTTTTTGGGGTCTATATATACCCTTGTAACCCCTCTTGTAACCTAAGTTCAATTCATTTGCATCCAATACAAAAAACCAAAAAGGCGTGCTTAGGAGCTCTCTCCCCGTAAGAGAGTCTCCCCAGCCGACTCCAGTCGGGAGCACGTCGACAGGACTAGGGCCTCCACTGAGGCCTGAACCTGTATAAATTCTTGTGTCAATCTCTGAGATTGTCCAACACGGGGCAACCCGTCACACGGTCATCCCGCGTTGCGGAACACGTGTTACGCACGTCATAAACCTGCCGGGGTAACTTTAATACCACGACACCTAGTTTAATTTATCAGTCCAAAAGTTGAATTAAGAAATAATAGGCATGACCCCCAGAGAGATCGCTTTGTAAACGTCTTGTTCTTGTTCCTATTATACGCCTGCAGCCTAGAGCAAATTTAGTTATGTCCACAAAATATCAGTAGGATTGGCGACGGCCGTAGCTACCACCATAAGGACTGCAATGACGTCGACTACGAGTGTAGCGCTCCCAAATGCACTGTAGAAAGGGTAATTAGCTTTATTAAGTATGAAAGGTCCATTGTCTGACCGGTGAGAGGGTTTATAAGGTGGAGTTTATGGATCTGTTTGTGATACAGAACAAATAATATCTCCATGTAACTCCAAAGACCTGTTGCCCAAGGAGTTTCAGGAGATCAAAGGAGATGTTATTGCCAATAGAGGGGTTGAGGAAACGGCGGAGGGGTTGAGGAAACGGTGGCAGAGGATGTGCTAGCCTTCTTATAGAGCATTATCCATTGGCGAGGATGAAAGCAAGCGTCCATTACTCTAAAAGTGCGCAGATCTAGCAACACACCACACACGATGTGCATGCGGACATAATCAGGACGCGATCCGCAATCATCTCCAAAAGCACCGACGAATAGTCTAGCCATTCGCTCCTATGACCAGAACAATCTAAATGTTTATCGTGTGAACAAAAAGAAAAGCAGGTAATGGCCATACCAAAGTGCCATTCATCGTAGGGCGGCAAGGTGGAAGTATGCGTCAAATGATCGGACGACAATGAGGCTTTGGTGTGGGTTTGGGGCACGAGTGGGAGAGCTTTTTATTTTTATCAAAATAATATTTTTGCTAAATTTGATTTAATGTGAATAAAATATTATGTATGTTGAAAAACAGAATATTTCATGAAAATTAGTGTAATTTCTAAAAAGGTATATCCCGTGATTAATAAATAGCTCCACTAATTCTCTTTTTGTCTCTTTGTGTGGGCGATTGATTTATCATGTGTTTCATTATCTGGATTGAAAAGAGCATGACTTGCGAGATGCAACCAAACAGTCGCCCGCACACGATTTTGGGTCTAATTGAACAGATGGAAAAAGTGGTTGAGTCTGACTAGTGGATACGCTCTTGCCCACCATTTCTCCACTATCTGAGTCACATAATTACGTAACTAAAAATGATTAATGTGTATTAATGACTTAATATAGATTAAAGTCAATTAAAGATTATGAAGCCACAATAAAGATTATTAAAGTAAATTATGACATAATAATGGTACTTAACATGTTGAGATTCCTATTAATGATTCTTATCATAGATTAATGTTGATTAACAATAATTAAAGTATAATAAGGCTATTAAAGTAAAATAAAGCATTAACGAGTTTCAGTAATATTTTTTCCACCTTATATATTTTTCTACACACCAATCATACAACCAATCAAACATAATTTTCACAGAATATTCTGTTTTTACAACACATAATGTTTTATTCACAATGTACCAAATTTAGCCGAAAAAATTATTTTGATAAAAATAACAATCCTCATGCTCCAAACTGACACCAAAGCCCCGCCGTCATCTGATTGACCGACATATCCTTTCACCTCATCACCCTACAATCCACTATGCTCTGGTATGACCACTAACTCCTTTTCTTTCTGTACGCACAATCGACATTTCAATTGTTCTGATCGCAAAAGAGAATGGCCCAACCATACGTCTGTGCTTTTGGAGATGATCGCCGATCACGTACTCGCCGACGATATGGCGGATTAAGTCCACTTGCACATCGTGCGCCATGCGTGGCGAGAGTTGCTAGATCCGCCCGCACAAAGAGCGTTGGACACTCGTTTCCACCCTCGCCAATGCATAATGCCCCTTGAGAAGGCCGACACACACTCCGCTGCTAATTCCTCAACCTCTACAGGCAACAACATCTCCTTTGACCTCACAAAACTCCTTGAGCTCTTTAGAGCTACACAGAAGGATTGTTTTATTTAGTACGACAAACAGATTGAAGAACTCCCGCCTTCTGAATCATCTCATCATTCACACAACGAAAGAGCTGGCTACATTTAGGGGGGCACTGCACTCGTAGTCGACATCATTGCAGTCCTTGTAGCGGCAACTAAAGTCGTTGCCAAGCCTACTAATATTTTTTGGACATATCTAAATTTGCTCGAGGTTGGAGATGTACAATAAGAAAACAAGACCAAGACATTTACAAAGCAGTCTCTCTAGAAAGTCACGTCTATTACTTTTCAATTCACCTTGTGATGAGACTGGAGGGAGAGACAGACCAATCGCAGGGAGTAATGGTGGCTAAACTGCCCGCAAGGCCCACATGATATCCTGTCGTAGTGTACCCAGTGCACATTGATGGGCAGCTTTTGCTGGTGGAGTGCATAGTCTGGAGGAGACTAGAAAGATTGCCGTCTAAACAATCTGGGAGAACACGCATTGTTCATCGGTGAGCTCCACACAATAGTTGTGTGGACAAAAATTTTCCCAAGCGTCATGAGTGGTGCCATATATCAAACCCACAAGACTCGGAAAAATTTTTGATAACACAGATAATGTGCGGAACTCGTCGATGAACAGTGCATGCTCGCCCAAATTGTTGAGAAAAACCAACATTCTAATCTCTAAATTCACTAGGTAAACGAAGAATTGAGGCCTCCAAACGATGCACTCGACCAGCAAAACCTGCCCATCAAGTGCATTGAGTGCACTACGACAGCATACCATGCAAAACCTTGAGGGCAGTTCAATCAGGATCACCAACCACGACTGGCCTAGTGAAAGGGATCTAGGATATCGACTAGAGGGGGGTGAATAGGCGATTTTGACAATTTAACAACTAATCAAGCAATTATCAATAATTAAGAGCATATAGCTAAAACAAGATGAATATCAAGCAAATTAACACAAGGATATATCCCGTGGTCTCGGTGATTTGCCGATCACCCCTAATCCACGTTGAGGCAAACTCAAATCTCTAACCGCTCCTCTATCTAGTCGACTTCCTCTCAAGAAGTGACTTAGATCTCGAGTCGGATTAGTATGATGAGTTATCCAAACCTCGATTCCACTATTGATGCACTTTACCGCTCCGGCAAAGCGTGCTCGACCCCTTCACAAGTTGTTTTGAGGCTTCTTCATAATCTTCTTTGAAGAGCTCTCCAAAACCTTCCTCCTAGCCGTCTAGGAGCCGGCAAGCTCCAAGAGCAACAAACCGGTGATGATCACTTAATGCTCTTCTAGTGCCACAAGGTTGATTTAGTAAACTAAATGCAATGCACTAGAAGATCTCAATTGCACACTCTCTCAAATTCAAGAAATTGAACACTAAAGTGTATGAAACGTGTTTAAACTCTTAATAATGATGACAATGATCATAAATATGCCAAAAGTGTCAAACAGAACCATGCATGGAAGTATATATACCCCCCTCAATAAATATAGCCGTTACAAACCGTTGGAGGAAAAAGATCACTTGGCGGTTAGACCGCAGGTATAAGCCCGGTCAGACCACTGCAATTACAACGGTATTAAATAGGAGCAATAAATACTCACCTGCCCTTGTCGGGCACTCACACGGTCAGACAGAAGCCAACGGCGGTCAAACCGTGAAACCATCCAGAGACAACATCGTTTCTGGACATGATTTACGGTCAGGCCAAAAACTTCGGACAGACCGGCTACACGGTCAGACCGCAGTACAAAATCTCGATCAGACCGTTTTAGCAGTCAAACCGGACCAACTTTCAGTCAGACCGACTAGCACACTAAGTTCCATAAAAATATGATCATGAAGCTCTAGAAGTCTGACTCAAGGTTTAACCACGGACAGACCGACCTTTTTAGGAAAATAAACACACTTCACCACCACTGTCGGTCAGTCCGAAACAACTCTCGGTCAGACCGTTTCTGCGGTCAGACCGGACCAACTTTCGGTCAGACCGACTAGAGACTGAACTTGGCTGTTTTGAATGGATAAAAGCATTTTCAAAAGATATGACCTTCTAGTATGCAATGTAAGTTGTTTTTATGAGTTGTGGCACACAGATGAACTATTTAGTGATACACCACATGCTCCTCTTAATAGTAAGGCGACTATCCTATAATCCGGTCAAAATTCTTCTCTAATCACCTTAGACTGGTAAAGAAAAGGAGTCATATTCCGTACCTTTGACTCTTTGCTCAATGTCCTTTTCTTCATTATGTAGCTCTTTCTTTGCCTTTCATTATCCTGTCTTTTGATTTTGTTCTTGACACAACTTAACAGGTATCGTTAGTTCAACATTTGTAATTGTCATTAATTTCCAAAACACTCTTTAGAGGCCTAGAAGCTACAATTTCCCCCTTTTTGGTAATTGATGACAACATTAAGAGTAGATTGAATTTTGAGCATTAAAAGGATTTTTCATTAAGCATAGTAGAGAAAAACACTCCCCCTAAATAGATGAATATGAGAATTTTGGCCTTTTGGTGGAGTTCAAGCATGTATATAAGAGGATAAGTCAATTCATTCAACAAACGATATCAGAGTTAAACAACATCACAAAGGTCATGTGAAAATAACATAAAGCACATCTCATATAACATGAAGTATCACAAACATAAAGCACATCTCATATAACATGAAGTATCACAATATCACAAAAGTCATAAAAGTTATAAGGTATTCAAAACATCACATCATTCAAAACATCACATAAGGCATAAGTCATTCACTCATACAAAATCACTCATCTAAAGTTCTTCTCCCCCTTTGGCATCAATTGCCAGAAAAGCTAAGAATCGGTGGGAGCATCATCATCTTGAGACGAAGGGTTGAAGGGAGGAGTCTGAGGGAATCTAGAGTAGAAGTGAGCGGAGAAGGCATCGAAACGCTGGCATGACGAAAAGGTCTGGAATTGATCGTTGAGAGCTGCCAAGTTAGATCGTGTGAGCTCAAGCCCCTGGAGAAGTGTAGCAACCTGATCCATCATCGGTTGATGGAACTGTTGCTGGAATTGAGCAAACCAGGTGAGGGCTTGGCTCTGCTGTGCTGGCTGCTGAGCCTGCAGCTGAGGTGGAGGAGGCATGTCCTGAGCCTGCTGTTGCTGCTGTGGATGTGGCTGTGCTCCATGGCCTCGAGCCAAGATGCGTGGATTGACATTGAACGGCTTATAGCCGAGATGCCTGATATCGCAAGATCCACGAGGAAACTTTGTATTCTGGAGCAGCAAAGTCATAATGTATGGAGCAAAGTACAGATTTGGAAGAGTGGTTACTGAGACATCCTCAATCGTCTTTAAGATGAATGTGACAACGTTGATCCGATGTCACTTGAGGATGTAGTCGATGAAGTTCCAATAATAGCCTATGGCAGCTTCTCGATTTCCACTCTTTGGATGGATCGTGGCTCTTACAATCTTGTTGACCACAACTGGGAGGACTTTAAGGCCTGTAACCGTGCCAGGTACCATTCTCTGGGCACCTCCCGGCTGTTCATAGAACTGGAGCCAATCATCCTCATGTAGATAGTCTTCATCTTCCATATTGATGCCTTCCTTCATTTCTTCATAATTTATCTTATTTGCCACAGCAAATTCCTCGAATGTAGCCTCATATCTCCTAGTGCCTGTCATCCACATTATCCTTTGTTCCGCCGAAACAATCTCAATGGTAGCATAGAACTGACGGATGGCAGTGGCGTTCCATGGGCACTTATGCTCCACAAAGTCATACAGTCCAATCTCTTTGAAGATCTGGACGAGAGGAGCCATAATGGGCTGATTCACGACATAAGCCCATTCAATCCACTTGTGCTCGAAGATGTTCTTGTGAACCAGATGTCCATAGAATGCATCCTGCTGTATCATCGTATGGAAGTGAGGAGTAGTGGCGTCGTTCTCATGGTTATAGGCGTAGGTGGTCCTAGCCTTCGTGTATTCATTGGACGTCCAGTTCTTCTTGGGTCCTTGATATGCATGGACGTTTATCTCATCGTCCTCACTCTCAATGTCCATAGCCATGTGCTCAGAGCCGCCACGGTGAGAGCATTGTTCAGTTTCTGAGTCTCCGGGCAAGGGCACCCAATCGCATCTTGAATGTCGCTGCTACTTGATGTTGAAGCCCTTTTTGGCCGCTTCGCCAATTTTTTCTTATGAGTCCGGACGAAGACGTTTCCTTGAAATCCTCGACCGCTATAAGATGAGCAAGATATAAAACCGATAAGATATCACGAGAATTGAAGGCAATAATTGAATCAGGATACCAACATATTAGCAATCCCTAGCTCTGTTGTTGCTGTCGGTCAGATCGAAACTAGGGTCGGTCAGACCGGCGCAGCCATAGAGTTAGGGTTTGAGGAAATTCCTGGGATTCAGTTGATTCTAGGGCACAATGTGAATTGATAAACAATGATAAGCATTAAGAGTATCAAGAAAAGGTATCAATTTGAGGTTTTGAACAGATTCAAACTAGATTCACCAAATTTGCTTGGAATCCCAAAATAAAGAGGAAACTTTTTGATAAAACGAAGAATCCGAGAAGGATACCTAGAAGACATGATTTGGAGGAGATCTTGACCGTCGGTTTGTCCGTGCTTCGCTTTGGTTTGACTGGAGAAGAAAGCTCCAAGGAGTTTAGGGTGCACGTGAAAGAGACAAAAGAGAGGTGAGAGAGTGAAAGAGACAGACATTCGGGATTTAAGTTCTCTGGTCGAGTATATGTGGTCAAATCGTAGGCAAGAGACCGGTCAGACCGCTGCAAGAAAGGATTTTGAAACGCTCTCTGGAGATCAATTCGGTCAGACCGCAAATGTATTTCGGTCAGACCGCTGGAAGGACTTAAAATTTAAGAATTTATTTGACTGATGCTCATTTGAGATTCTAGAATATAAGGGATGAGAAATATATATGATAAGTATAAGTAAGATATAGACAATATTGCCAAGGGGAAGTATTCATATTTCAAATCAACATGTATTTAGCTAATTTTACTCAATTGCCGATAAATGAGCCTAAAATGCCCTAAAATGAGAAGTTCATGCAATCAAGTGACAATTTTAGCACAACCAATATGAGTTCAACATTTCAAGCCACATTTGATATATCAATGGCGTTAAGCTCATTTCGAAGTTTACAAAAGCGGTTTTCATCTAAGGGCTTAGTGAATATATCCGCTAATTGATCTTCGGTCCTTACATTGTCCACAAACACATCACCTTTACTAACATGATCTCTAAGGAAATGGTGTCGGATATCTATATGCTTGGCCGAGAGTGTTGAACTGGATTTGTGGCTATTTTCACCGCACTCTCATTATCACACAAAAGAGGCACTTTTTCAAATTTGATTCCATAATCCAACAAGGTTTGCCTCATCCAAAGCAATTGTGCACCCGCGAAAACATACTCTGCTTCGGCGGTTGATAGAGCTACTGAGTTTTGTTTTTTGGAGGAACAAGAGACTAAAGATCTTCCTAACAGTTGACAACTGCCTGAGGTGCTTTTTCTATCCACTTTACATCCCGCATAGTCAGAATCAGAATATCCAATTAATTCAAATTTAGCACCTGTTGGATACCACAACCCTATACTAGATGAATATTTTAGATACCTCAAAATGCGCTAAATTTGACTTTCTTTAGGAGAGGTTTGAAATCTTGCACACATACATACGCTAAACATGATATCGGGCCTAGAAGCAGTAAGATACAGTAGACTACCAATCATAGATCTATAAAGTTGTGATTCTACCGGTTTACCTCTTTCGTCAGAATCAAGATGACCGTTTGGGGCCATTGGTATCTTGATTGGCTTTGCTTCTTCAAGTCCGAATTTCTTGAGCAAATCCTTCACATATTTGCTTTGACTGATGAAAGTTCCTTCCTTGAGTTGTTTAACTTGTAGTCCGAGGAAGAAACTTAGTTCACCTATCAAGGACATCTCAAATTCCCTGCACATCATGTTACCAAATTCCTTGCAAAAGTCTTTGTTAGTAGATCCAAATATGTGTTGGATCTAGGTAGATCTTAGTATCTAGGTTTTGATGATTAATTACGATTTGGATAAATCCATTGTGATTAAAGTTAATCTGAAGATGTCAGTTTTGATGGTCAAATGACAAATTAGATAAATCCTGATTTAGCACAAGTGAATTGAATTGATTATCGGTAAACCCTGAATTGGATGTTTCCTCAGTTGCGGGTTTGATATTGATGCATATGTAGAGGAGGAGCTCGATGGTTACATCAAGCTTGTGCTGATTGATTGATCAAAATGTAATACGTTAAATCTGAGACTGATGACTCCAGTTGTGGATTTTATATCGATGCATATGTTGAGGGGGAGCTCATCACTTTGGTCATCTAGGTTGATTGATATCATGATATGAGTAGTATAGATCGTGTGCATATGTGTTTATCATCTACGATCTATATGATTGTATTTTATCGTATACTCATTTGCTACTCGTTGAATATAGTTTGTCATGTCATTTGAAAGAGAAACCGTTGAGCTAACTCCTGTGTGGAGTAGTTTCTCTGGAGGTGATTAATGACGACTTATATATGAGACTAATGTTGTGTATTGAGTGTACGTATTGTAGTCTCAGTTTGATTGCAGGATAAAAGCGAGCAAGGGTGTGAAGAGGATGAAGTCGATATGAGACATCTCGAGCGAGGTCGAGCTTAGCAAGGTCGAGCTTTGCGAGGACAAGTGTCAAGTGGTCGAGCTTCGCGAGGTCAAGCTTAGCGAGGTCGAGCCTTGTGGGGACAAGCGTCGAGCGGTCGAACTTCACGAGGTCGAACTTCACCTAAGTTAAAATCCAAGATTAAGGATTGTTTTCTTAGGGTTTTACCGGTCTCGGTGTTTGGAGACAAACCTGGTTGATAGGTTTCTTTTTACTAGTTTGACCGTACTATTAAGAGGAGTCGGAAACTAGTAGCTTGAATCTATCTAGTGCGGAAGCTCAGATGCATTCATATCATCTTGCACTAGTGTCTTGCATTGTTAGTGAGTCTAAGTGTAGTTCATGAGTATTAGATTAAATGTTTTGAAAACTGCACTTAGTCGTGATCGCCAGCTGTTTAAATTGGTTTATTTATCTAGAGCTGGTCGTGGTCGTATTTGCATGTTCTGATCGTATCAGTGTTGATACGTGGTCGTGGTCGTATTGCTTGTTTGGCGGCTTTCTGTTTAGAGTTTGGGCGTGGTCGTAGGAGTTTGGACTGATCGTACCAGTCTTCGACTCGCTTGCGTACGCTCGACCAAACCCTATCGACCACCTGTTTTCGATCGGATGTCAAGACCTGTGTGGTCGTGGTCGTTGCTAAGTGACACAAATCACATCCGTGAGAAAATGGCAAATCCGTATGTGCAAATACTTTAAAATTGCATTTGAGATGATTTTGGCTTGAACATTTTGACAGCAGGAAAGTTTCTGAGTTTTCTAGAAGTTTCTATACCTTTCTAGGTCTTTCTCCTGTTGACAAAATTGTAGAGCTCTGAGTTATCTTTCTAACAAGCCAAAAATCACCTCAATCGGATCTCTGGATCAAAAGTTATACATGTTTTACTGTCAGTGTGCAGTGGCCGGACAAATGCATCCGTCCGGGGCTATCTCTCCGAAGTGGCCGGACAGTGTCCGAAATGGCCGGACATTGTCCGGCCTGTACAAATTTTTTGAGCCGAAAAATGAAACAGAGACAAATGCATCCGTCCGGGGCATTTGTCCATTATGGGCGGACTTTGTCCGAAATGGCCGGACATTGTCCGGCCTGTACAAGTTTTTTGAGCCGAGAGTTAACAGAGACATATCAATTTGTCCGGACAAATGGTATCCATCCGGCCTTCACAAATTTCGCCCAACGGTCACTGACACATTTGCAACGGCTGAAATTTCTGTACTGGCCGGACAGTGTCTGAAGTGGCCGAACAATGTCCGGCCTGTACAACTTTTGGCCCGGTTTCTTGCAAACAGCTAGTTTTTCATTGAGGCTATAAATACTTCGTGTTTGGCTTCATTTTTGGGTGCTCAAAGACTTCATTCTTCAGCTGAAAACCTAGCCAATTGAGTTGCATATGTGTTATTGCATTTAGAGGCTAGAATTGAGCCCAAATCTTGAGTAGATTTGAGAGAGAGCTTGAGGGAGATTGTGTGAGTGTTTAGTGCACTTCATCTCCATTAGATTGCTAGTGCTAGAGTGTTGAGCATATCATTTGATTCATTGAGCTTCTAGCACGTGGTTGATTCAAGTGAAAGCGCATCCGGCTTGTTACTCTTGGCGATCGCCTTCGCCTAGACGGTGCCGGAGGAGAGCCGAGATCTCTCCAATTGAAGTTTGTCGGAGAGGCCGGCAAAAGATTGTGAAAGGTGTGGTGCTCGCCTATCCGGTGTGGAGAAGGAGCAACCCTAGTGAGATATCCTTCGTGGATATAGAAGCGAGGCTCCGAGAGAGCGCTTCAACGAGGAGTAGGGGAGACCGGGCGAATCTCCGAGACCTCGGTAAAAATATTGTGTCAATTGCATAATTCTTATTTGCTTTATATTCATCTTGACACAATTGCTTATATCACTATTGTTGCATGTATTGTTAAATATTTCATATGGTTGAATGCAACTAGTTGATTGAATTGTTTTAAGCCTCATTGTATAATTTAGGTCTCTCAATTATTCTTTAAAATTGCTTAATTGAAAAGAAATTTTAAAAGCCTCCTAATCACCCCCCCTCTAGTCGGCATCCTTGATCCTACAATATGATGTCATCAACATAAATTTGACATACAAAGAAATCATTTCCAATTTTCTTAGTAAATATGTAGTATCAACTTTCCCAATTTTAAATCCTTTTGAAATTAAGAAATTTCTAAATCTTTCATACCAAGCGCGAGGTGCTTGTTTAAGACCATAGAGCGCCTTGGAGAGTTTATAAACATGGTTTGGTTTTGTAGGATCTTCAAAACCAGGCGGTTGTTTGACAAATACTAATTCATTAATTTTACCATTTAAAAATACACTTTTGACATCCATTTGATAAAGTCTAATATTATGAGATGAAGCAAAAGCAAGCAAAATTCTAATTGCTTCAAGTCTAGCTACGGGAGCAAAGGTTTCACCGAAGTCCAAACCTTCAACTTGAGTATATCCTTAAGCGACCAATCTTGCTTTGTTCCTTACTACCACTCCGTTTTCATCTTGTTTGTTTTTAAAGATCCATTTGGTTCCGATGACGTTGTGTTCATCCGGATTTGGTTCTTCGACCAATTCCCAAACATTGTTGTGGGTGAAGTTGTTTAATTTTTTGTGCATAGCATTCACCCAATCCGGATCTTTCAGAGCTTCATCTACATGTGTGGGCTCAAAAGAGGAAACAAAAGAGAAATTTTCGCAAAATGAAGCAAGATGGGAGCGAGTTTGAACACCCTTACGCAAGTCACCAACGATTTGATTGACGGGGTGATCCTTAGAAATTGAGTGATGAATTCTTGGATGATCAACCGGGTCTTGTGAAGTAGAGGTAGACGTTACTTCCGATTGTTGTTGAGGCGAATCTTCCACATTAACCACTTCAACTATTTGATCTTCATGTTTAGGTGTTGACGAGGAGGGGATAACTTGAGTGGATGGATTTTCATCTTGATCACTATCTTGTTTCGGCTTGATATCCCCAATGGTCATGTTCTTCATCACCACCCTTAAACCTTCATTGCCTACATCATCCAAGTTGTCTTGCTCCTTTGAGAGCCGTTAGTCTCATCAAATTCTACGTCATGCGTCTCTTCAACCAAACCGGAGTTTTGGTTGTAGACATGATATGCTTTGCTATTTGATGAGTATCCTAATAGGAATCCTACATCACATTTACTTTGAAATTTAGATAAGCGTGTACCTTTTCGTAAAATGTAGCACTTACATCCAAACACTCGGAAGTAGGAAATGTTTGATTTCCTTCCGATGAGAAGCTCGTATGGAGTTTTCTTTAATAGCCGATGACAATAAAGTCAATTCGATGCATGGCACGCGGTGTTGATTTCTTCGGCCCAAAAGGTGTCCGAAACATTGTACTCCGAAAGCATGGATCTTGCCATATCTATCAATGTCCGGTTCTTTCGTTCGACTACTCCATTTCGCTCCGGTGTATACTTGGCCGAAAACTCGTGTTTGATGTCCTTATCATCACACCAGTTTTCAACCTTGGTATTCTTGAATTCAGAGCCATTATCACTTCTCACTTTCTTGATCTTGAAATCAAATTCATTTTCGGCCCTTTGTGCAAAACTTTTGAAGGTGTTAAATACAATTGACTTGTCATGTAAAAAGAATATCCATGTGTATCTAGAAAAATCATCTACAATGACAAGACAATAACTGTCGTGGTATTGAGAATACCCCGGCAGGTTTTGAAGACGATCCTAGCGGAGATTACGCAGCGCGGGTTGACCGGGTGACCGGTCCTCCCCCGCCGGACAAACACAAGAATTGACACGTGGATTTATACAGGTTCGGGTCCCGGTGGGGGCCCTAGTCCTGTCGACGCGCTCCCGACCAGGGTCGGCTGGGGAGGCTCTCTCCGGGGGAGAGGCTTCCGGAGCACGTCTGTGAGATTAGCTATTCCTAATAATAATGAACTGATCCTTTACAACAGAGGGGTACAAGGGCTATTTATAGCCCCAAAAAGAAGCAAAAAACCTAAACTACCCCGGAAGCCACCGTCGGATTGAAGGGTAGGACCGTCCTTCTCCCGGTCAAACGTCTTGGATGCTTGACAGGTGGTCGCTGATTCCCGAGGCGTCCCTCGCGTGACCTGCACGTGATAAACAAACGGGGGTTTTACCTTTTAGGAGGGCGATGACGTCCGGGACCCCTTCCGGAGAGCAGGGTCCCGGGGACCCAAAAGGCGGCGCCCGGGACACGGCCGGGGGGCATGGTCCCGGGGGCCAAATGGCGGCGCCCGGGGCAGGCACCGGAGGCCACTGTCCCCGGGCAAATGGCGGCGCCCGGGGCAGGCACCGGAGGCCACGGTCCCCGGGCAAATGGCGGCGCCCGGGACACGCCCGGGGGGCATGGTCCCGGGGACCAAATGGCGGCGCCCGGGACATGCCCGGGGGGGCACGGTCCCGGGGGCCAAATGGCGGCGCCCGGGAGATGCCCAGGGGGCACGGTCCTGGGGGCCAAATGGCGGGGCCCGGGACATGCCCGGGGGCCACTGTCCCCGGGCAAATGGCGGCGCCCGGGACATGCCCGGAGGGCACGGTCCCGGGGGCCTCGTGGCGGCGCCCGGGACATGCCCGGGGGGCACGGTCCCGGGGGCCAAATGGCGGCGCCCGGGGCAGGCACCGGAGGCCACTGTCCCCGGGCAAATGGCGGCGCCCGGGGCAGGCACCGGAGGCCACGGTCCCCGGGCAAATGGCGGCGCCCGGGACATGCCCGGGGGCCACTGTCCCCGGGCAAATGGCGGCGCCCGGGACATGCCCGGAGGGCACGGTCCCGGGGGCCTCGTGGCGGCGCCCGGGGCAGGCACCGGCGGCCACTGTCCCCGGGCAAATGGCCGCGCCCGGGACATGCCCGGGGCAGGCACCGGCGGCCACTGTCCCCGGGCAAATGGCGGCGCCCGGAACATGCCCGGGGGCACGGTCCCGGGGGCCAAATGGCGGCGCCCGGGGCAGGCACCGGAGGCCACTATCCCCGGGCAATCGTGAACTTACCTGGACTTGACCGCATGGAGATTTCCCCCAACAATAACTATTGCCACCAATGCTAACATAAGTAGTTGGACCAATTAAATCCATATGTAATAACTCAAGTGGACTAGAAGTTGACATTGTGCTTTTGGTTGGATGTGAATTTGCAACTTGTTTTCCGGCTTGGCAAGCACTACATAATTTATCTTTTTCAAACTTTATATCTTTTAAGCCAACAACTAAATCATGTTTAACTAATCTATTTAGTTGTTTCATTCCAACATGTCCAAGCCTTCTATGCCATAGCCAACCTTTAGATGATTTAGAGAACAAGTATGTGCCAAGATTTGCATCATTTGAATTGAAATCGACTAAATAGAGGTTGCCATGTCTAAAACCTTTGAAGATCAATCTATTTTCATCTATACTAGTGATAATCACATCTTTTAGAGAAAATGCACATATAAATCCTAAATCACAAAGTTGAGCTACAGATAAGAGATTAAAATTAAGAGATTCAACAAGTAATACATTAGAGATGGAGACGTCGTTTGAGATGACAATTTTACCTAAACCTTTTACCTTTCCTTTGTTATTATCACCAAATGTGATCTTGTCATATTCCGCACCTTCGTTATTGAGAGAGGAGAACATATTGTGATTATCGGTCTTATGCTGAGTTTATCCACTATCGAGCACCCAATGCTGCTCCGGCTCCCGGTGCATCCGATGCTCCGGGAGTTTCTCAAAGAGTACGGGGTGGCTCTCAACCACCTCACCCCGAACGCGCTCATCCGTATGGGCCTTTTTATATGGCTCTACGAGACAGCGACCGGGCGGGAGCCCACCCTCCGCGCCTTCCGGTACTTCTACTAGCCGGCAGTGCGGAGCTCCCACCTGGTGAAGGGAGGACCGAAGTCCCCCTTCGGCTCGGTGATGGTCCAGATGCTGCCCTCCCGGGTGGCGGACTACCCGGCGGCGGCCTCCCGGGACCACTGGGGGGACTGGCTCCGGAGGTGGTTCTACCTCCGGGTCCGGGACGAGGCGGTGGTCTACGCCCCGGAGCCCCCCACCTACAGCCGGTCATCCGCACCGAAGCCGCCGGTGTGGACGGACGAGGAGTTCGAGCTCCTCGGGAAGGTGGTGCTGGCGAAGAAGGCCCGCTCGATGCGGGACGCCGCGGAGGAGCTGGCGCTCCTGCGGCTTTCCCCCTTCTCACGCGGGGGAAGGGGGATCGGCATGGGCCCGGAGCAGCGGCCTCCGGTCAAGCCGGTGACGCGGCGTAAGTCCCCTGCACTTTTGTACTTGCAGTTTTTTATGAGAAATTGACTAACTTTTTACCTCTTGCAGTGCGCCCGTACCCGGCGGCAAGGGACAAGGCGGAGCACCTCCTGGGGAGGTACTTCGCCGACGAACACGAGCGCATCGTGCGCCTCGTGGGGGAGGGGCCTCCCCGGAACCTGGTGGCCGAGGCCTACGGGCTCAGGCTTCCGGAGAGGAAGCCCCTTCCCACCCCCGGCTCTCATAAGCGGGGGAAGGATGCGGCCGGGGGCTCGGAGCCCAAAAGGCCCCGGGTCCAAAAGACCCCCGCCCCGACGACGACGCCGGCGACGACGCCGGTGAGGGCCCGGGACGCGGCTCCCGGAACCGAACATGCCCGGGCGGCTCCCCGGGCAGAGGCGACGCCTCCGCCCCCAGAGGCCCCCGTTGAGGCCCGGGGGAAGGAGGTTGTTGTCGATGGGGCGGGGTCCGATTCGGCGGACTACGCCCCATCGCCAATTCGCGTGACGCTCCTCTCGCCTCTCCCGGCGGCATTGGCGCCGGAGAGGCTAGAGGTGAGGTTTTCGGAGGCGGCGCCTCCGTGCCTCTGGCCAGTTGATGAGGAGGGGGGGAGCCCCTCAGTCATCGAGGTCCCCCCGGAGCGGGAGGCTCCGAGGGCCCTCCGGCCTGGGGCGGGAAAAGGCCCGATGATTCCTCCCCGGGCGGAGAACCCCGCCCGATCTTCGTCTTCATCTTCGGAGGAAACTTCGTCGACAAAGACGCCGGCGACGCCGGCCGTGCTCCCGGATTCTGAGGTCCGGGGGCCCTCTCCCGGCCGCGACAGGAGGGCCGGGCAAGATACCTCCCTACTTCCCGCGGGGGAGGTGGCCCGCTACGCGGAGGGCCTGCACAACCGGAAGGTGCAGGCCTTCGTAGCAGCAGGAACGCTCCACGAGCGTTTTGAGGGGCTCGAGTCCCTCGGAGCCCAGGTAACCCGAGCTCTCAACACCTCGGCTTTTTTCCTGCAATTGAGAATTTTCTAACTCTTTATGTATTTTGTAGGTAGCGACTGTTACCTGGGGCCTTGAGCAGCGGGTCACCCGGCTGCTCAAGGAGGCGGAGAGCCGGGCCGCGGCCTGCGTGGAGCAGCGGGAGGCGGCCCTCCGGGAGCGGGACGAAGCTCTTGATGAGCTTTCCCGGGCCCGGGCGCAGGTGCACCTTTCGGAGGGCGCCTACATCCGCCTCCGAGAGGAGGCCAAGGTGCGGGAGAAGACGCTCCGGGAGCTCGAGAGCTCCAGCGTCCGGGCGCTGACGGACGCGGGCCGCTCCGTCCGCTCGACCTTGGAAAGCCTTGGCGTTAGCCTTGGCTCCGGGAGCGGCCCCGAGGTACCCCCGGCCACCCTCGCGGAGGCTGTGCGTTTTCTTAACGCACAAGTCTCCGCGATCCCGGAGGCTGCGGACGTCCGGGCACGGGGCCGAGCGATCCCCGTCATCGCGGCCGCCGCGGGGCTCGTTGACTACCGGGGGGTCGGCGCCCGGGCTATCGGGGGGCGCATCCCCCGAAGCTTCCCGGAGGCCTTCGAGCCAACGCGCCGGGAGGTGGAGCTGCTGGCGGAGGGGTTCTACGACCGGATCATCCGGACGAGGTTCCCGACACCGGCGCCTCCGGCCGCGGATGCCCCAGCCCCGGCTACGAAGGAAGCTCCCCGGGGGGAGGACCCCAATGCTAAAGTATGAGCCTCCCCCGGGTCTTTAGCTAGGACTTTTTATTTTGTTAGACATTTTGATTCCGGTAGCTTCTTAGGAGAAGCCCCGGGCACTTGTATAAAAACATTTTGCAATGATATATATTTGAAGTTTTTCTAAGTCTTTGCAATGAAATGTTACCAGGGTTCCCGGGGGGTTACTTCCGGGCGACGGTCCGGGAGAGGCTCTCCGGGGGACGCCCAAGCGGCTTTGATTTTGCTGAGCCTTGTCTCCGGGGGGCGCGATGGGGGTACTGCCTGGGAGCCTGTCCGGTTGAGGTGGCGCCCGGAGTGGCACTTGGACAATTTTGACAACAGCCGTGCTGAATTAACTCCCCCGCGCCCGAAGGCCCAGATGATACCTCCCCTCCGGATACTTCCGCCGGCTGGGTACGAGTTTTGGCCCAAAGACGTACTTCGGGATTCTCAGCGTCGTATCCGGGCGCTGTACCGGGACCTGGCCCGGGAGTTGAGGGAGCGCCTCCGGGAGCTTTAGGCGTAGGGGCCTTAGGCTCGTAGAAAATCCCCCGGGTTAGGACCCGGGTTGTATTATTTCCGAAACCCACCGGAGGGGGAAGATGTCCTCCGGGTTTGTTGATCAATAAAGCGCATTGTTTCTTTTTATTGCCTCTATTTTC
Organism: Pharus latifolius; assembly: GCA_019359835.1. Lineage (NCBI taxonomy): Eukaryota > Viridiplantae > Streptophyta > Magnoliopsida > Poales > Poaceae > Pharus > Pharus latifolius. The sequence continues at coordinate 9,529,380 of CM033325.1, forward strand.
TTCTTCTTGGATGGTCTGGACGACTCATCTTAACAAGGATGAGCTAAGTTTCTTCGTGAGTGACCCGGGGGCCCCCTGTCCCCCCCCCGCCCATAGCGGGCGGGAGGAGGCCTCCGCGTGCTGTGGGGGTAACAGGGTCCCCGGGGGGAGCATAACCTGTAGGAAAATTTTCTAAGTTAAAAAATTGTAAAAACAGGATTTCCGAGGGAGGGACCTTCCGGGGTGCCCGGGGGCACCGGGAGAGGTTCATCTGGCCGCCGGGAGAGCGGGGAACCGGGAACAAGGCGCGGAAGGGGCTCATGAAAAAGCCAATAAGACCTCCGAAGGAGAGCTTGCCTGGAGATTTCGTCCGGTCGCCGTGAAAACGGGGAACCGGGAATAATGTTTCCGGTGGAAAATATATCCAAGAAATCCATATCTTCGTAAAGCAACTGTCCGGTCGCCGTGAGAACGGGGAGCCGGGAATAAGGTCTTCGAGAGATAATCATCCGGTCGCCTTGAGAACGGGGAGCCGGGAATAACGTCGACTCCCGGAGGAGGAAGATAGATCCAATCAAGCCACAAGGGGATGATCTTCCGGTCGCCGTGAGAACGGGGAGCCGGGAATAGCGTCGACTCCCGGAGGAGGAAGAAAATCCAGAAAGCCATTAGACGTCCCGCTGAGGAGAGCGTCTACTCCCGGAGGAGGAAGTGCCCGGAGACGGGTATTGAGTGTTTGGGTAGGGGACTAATCTCCCAAAGTGACTCGTTACCGCGGCCGCTGAGGACCGGGTTGCCGCTTACACCCTCAGTCCACGAGGGCTGTTCGTAAGCCGCCCTTCAGGAGGGACTTGCTGGGGCAGGGCCCACTTCCTCACGGAGAGGGCATCCTCGCGGGGAGGGCTTCCTCACGGGGAGGGCATCTTCACGGGGAAGGCATCCTCGCGGGGAGGGCGTCCTCGCGGAGAGGGCATCACCACTAGGGGCGGTAAACAAGAACAACCTGCAGTGAGACAGTTGAAGAACAAAGGCTATGCATTTATTAACAAAATGTACAACGCGCCCCCCTGCGAAGCCGCGAAGGGGGAAAAAAGGGAAGCTACAGTGTCCCTCCTCCCCCTCTGGCGTGACCGCTCCGGGGGAGGGGACAGGCCCGTAAGGCTAGACGTAGAACTTGCGAAGTAAACGCAAGTTCCAGGTGTGCTTCAGCTCCTGCTCTTGAAGGTTGGAGAGCTTGTAGGCCCCCGAGCCTAGGACAGCGGAGATCCTGTAGGGGCCCTCCCACTTGGGGGAGAGCTTACCCTGGGCTTGGGGGTCTGTGACGCGCTTGAGGACAAGGTCCCCAAGGCGGAAAGCTCTCTCGCGCACGCGCTGGTTGTATGCGCGCGACATCTCGCGCTCGTAGATGGCGTGGCGGAGGAGCGCTCGGTCGCGTTCCTCCTCCACGAGGTCGATTTCCAGCCGCCGGTTGTCTTCGTTGGCCCGGTAGGCTGCGGTCATGGCTCCGTTCAGGAGCTCGACCCGCAGCGACCGGAAGCCGATCTCCGGGGGGAGGACTGCCTCCGCCCCGTAGACTAGGGAGAAGGGAGCACGCCCTGTGGCCCGGGACGGGGTCGTGCGCATCGAGCAGAGGATGCTAGGGAGCTCCTCTGCCCACGCGCCCCGCTTGGAAGCGGTTTGTTCGAGTCTCCGGCGTAACCCCTGTAGGATTACGCCATTGACCCTCTCGACGGCCCCGTTGCTTTGGGGATGGGCCACTGAGGCGAAGTGGATGACGACCCCCAGGCCTTCGCAGAATTCCCGGAAATAAGCCGAGTCGAATTGGGTCCCGTTGTCCACGGTGATTTCCCGGGGGACACCAAAACGACAAACGACGTTTTTCCAGAAAAACCGCTGAACGGCCCGGGAGGTGATGCTAGCCAAGGGCTCCGCCTCAACCCACTTTGTAAAGTAGTCGACCGCGACTACCGCATACTTGTATCCTCCGGGCGCTGGGGGGAAAGGCCCTAAGAGGTCCATCCCCCAGCGCACGAAGGGCCAAGTGATGGGGATAGTGCGCAGCGCTACAGGGGGGAGATTCGAGCCCTTGGCCATCTTCTGGCATGCTTCGCACGCGGAGACAAGGTCTCGCGCGTCGCGCATGACTGTAGGCCAGTAAAAGCCCTGCCGAAGGGCCTTGGCGGCGATGGCACGCGGGGCTAGGTGAGAACCACAGCTCCCCGCGTGAATGTCTTCCAGGAGTTGAAGTCCCTCCGACCGGGGGAGGCAGCGCAGGAGGGCTGAAGCCCCCCGCTTGTAGAGCCTTCCCTCCAGCAGGAGATATGCCCGGGCTTTGGCCCGGAGGCGCTTAACCTCGGTCTCGCTGGGAGGGTCCCCCTCCCCCTTGATGAAGGAGATGAGGGGATCCATCCATCATGACGGCCGGACGATCTCGGCGACCTCCGGGACCGGAGGCTCGGGGCCTGCGTCCGGGGAGGCCACCGAGGGCTTCGTGATTGTTTCCAAGAAGGCCCCCTTGGGGAGCGTTTCCCGGGCGCTTGCCGCCCGGGCCAAAGCATCAGCCCGGTCATTCTCCCTTCGCGGGATATGCCGGGCCTCAAGGCCGTCGAAGTGTTTCTCCATTTTTCGTACTTCCTGCAAGTAAAGACTTAAATTTGCGTCATGGCACAGGTAAGATTTGTCCATTTGGCAGACAACGAGCTGAGAGTCTCCCTTCACTAGTAGGCGCCGGATCCCCAGGGAGCGCGCAAGGCGCATCCCGAGGAGCAGAGCCTCGTATTCGGCGACGTTGTTGGTTGCGGGGAACTCGAGCCGCGCGGCGTACTCGAGCTCCTTCCCCTCGGGGCTCCGGAGGACTACCCCCGCGCCAGCCCCAGCGAGACACAGCGACCCATCAAACAGCAGGGTCCAATGGTCACTGCGTCGGGGCGGCACAGGGAGATCTTCGTCCCCGGGCCCAGAGGCGGGAGTCCATTCTGCGATGAAGTCGGCGAGGACCTGCGACTTGATTGCGGAGCGGCCGGTAAGGGACAGGGAGAAGGGGGCAAGCTCGGCCCCCCACTTCCCAATCCGGCCGGTGGCTTCTTTATTCCGTAGTACCTCCCCCAGGGGGAGGGACGACGGAACGGTGATGGGGTGCCCCAGGAAGTAATGGCGGAGCTTCCGGGACGCCATGAGGAGAGCATAGAAAATCTTCTCCATCTCCGTGTACCGAGTCTTGGCCCCTTGGAGGGCTTCACTGACGTAGTACACGGGACGTTGTTGCCCCCCTTGCTCCTTCACCAAAACCGCGCTGACGGCGACGGGGGTCGCGGCGAGGTAGAGGAGCAAGGGCTCTTCCGGAGACGGATTCACGAGCATTGGAGGGCTCGAGAGGTACTTCTTGAGGTCGTTGAAGGCTTCCTGGGCCTCGGGGGTCCAGCGGAACCCCTCAAGCCCTCGGAGGATCTTGAAGAACTAGAGGCCCCGCTCCCCCGAACGGGAGACGAAGCGACTGAGCGCGGCCAGGCGGCCGGAGAGCCGCTGGACATCTTTGACGGAGCGCGGCGGGGGCATATCTAGGAAGGCCCGGATCTTCTCGGGGTTTGCCTCAATGCCCCGCTGGGACACGATGAAACCCAGGAGCTTCCCCCCGCGCACCCCGAAGGCGCACTTCTCCGGGTTGAGCTTGAGCCCGAACGCGCGGAGGTTGCGGAAGGTCTCTGCGAGGTCGTCGATGTGGGAGGCTGCACGGGGGCTCTTGACGACCGCGTCGTCTACGTAGACTTCGACGTTGCGGCCGACTTGATCTTTGAAGACCAGCGTCATAAGGCGCTGGAAGGTGGCTCCCGCATTCTTGAGCCCGAAGGGCATATGGCGGTAGCAGAAGGTTCCGAGGGGAGTTATCAAACTCGTCCTTTCCTCATCCCCCTCCGCCATCCGGACTTGATGGTATCCCGAGTAGGCGTCTAGGAAGCTCATCAGCTCGCACCCCGCGGTGGAGTCAACGAGCTGGTCGATCCGCGGGAGCGGAAAGTTGTCTTTGGGGCAAGCGCGGTTAAGGTCGGTGAAGTCCACGCACATGCGCCACTTGCCACTTGACTTCTTGACGAGGACGGGGTTTGCGAGCCACTCGGGGTGCAACACTTCCCGGATGAACCCCGCCTCTCGGAGCCGGGCTATCTCCGTCTTGATGGCTTCTTGACGTTCGAGGGAGAGCTTCCTCAACTTCTGCTTGATAGGGGGGTGACCGGGGGTTACCGCGAGCTTGTGTTCAATAACCTCCCGGGCGACGCCCCGCATGTCCGAAGGCTTCTACGCAAAAACATCGGAGTTTTCGCGCAGAAAGGCTGCGAGTTGCGCTGCATGGTCTTGGGGGAGCTCTGCCCTGATTTGGACAGTTTTGTCCCCGCTGCCTGGGGACAGCGGGACCTTCCGGAGGCCCCCTTCCGAACGCGGCTTGAGGAGGGGCCTCCCAGGGGATGGCGCAGCGACGTCTATGTCCGTGGGGGGAGCCTCCCCCCCGGGTGCCTTGATCAAGTCGACGCTTCCTATTGTGGCAGCAGCTCGCTCGTATAGAGCACGGGCCATGTCTTGATCCCCCCGGACGTTGATCACGCCATGCGGCCCGGGGATCTTCATGCACAAGTAGTTTTGGTGGGTGGCAGCCCCCAGCCGATTGATCGTAGTCCTCCCCATAATCACATTGTAGGAGGAGGGGAGGTCCACTACGTCGAAGCGGACTAGCTCGGTCCGGTAGTTCTCCGGGGTGCCGAAGGTGATCGGGAGATCTACCTTGCCCACGGGGTGGATCGCCTTCCCCGGGACAAACCCTTGCAGAGGCCCTGCCGCTGGTTGCAGGAGCTTCTCATCCACCTGCATTTCCTTGAAGGTTTTGAGGAACAGGACGTCGGCGGAGCTTCCGCCGTCCACGAGGATGCGGGCCAAGTGGCAGTTGTAGATTGTCGCGGAGACAATGAGCACGTCGTCGTGGGGGAAGCGGACCCCTCGCGCGTCTTCCGCCGTAAAGGTGAGGGGGACGTCCGACCACTTGGGCGGCACGGACGCGTGTAGCACCCCCACTACCTTAACTTCTCGCGCGTACTCCTTGCGCTGGCGCTTGGGATCCCGCCCGGAGGCGGATCCCCCTACGATGACGTTGATGCGGCGCTGAGAAGTTTGAAAGGGGAGAGCGTCTGAAGGCTCCCCCTCCTGCACCTGCTGCCCCCCGCGGGAGCGGGAAGGGCTGGAACAGCTGGCCGAGGGGGCAAGGAGGCCGGAGTCCCCCCCCCCCTGCCCGCGCTGGTCGAGGAATGCCGCGAAATGTTGCAGCAGCTGGTGGCAATCTCGGGTGGCGTGGGTACTGGACCCGTGGAAGCTGCACCACGGTCCTTCCCGGCTTCTCCCCGCGGGGCCTTCGCGGCCGCGCGAAGACTGTCCTCCCCCACGGCCTCTCGGCTTGGGAAAGGGGCGGTTTCCCTTCGGGGGGTCGCGCGAGCCGCCTCCGCCCTCGAGGACAAAAGTGTCCCGAGGCCGTGGTTCGCTACGGCCCCCCTGCCTGGGGTGCCTGGGGGGATCCCTGGCCCCCCGCTCGGCGGGGGCAGGAGCCCCCTGGGTCTTCTTCCAGATGTCGTCTTCCTCCGCCCGAGCGTACTTTTCGAGCACGTTGAAGAGCTCGTCGGCGGAAGAGGGGCAGCTCCGGGAGAGCCTTCGATGGAGCTCCCCCGGGAGGATGCCGCTTTTGCAGGCTTCGATGACCGTAGAGTCGGGGACGTGGGCCACTTTGCTCTTCACCTGGGCAAAGCGCTTGAAGAAGCTTCTGATGGTCTCCCCAGTTCTCTGCCGGACAGTATACAGCTGTGAGGAGTCCAGGGGACGCACGTAGTTCCCCTGGAAGTTGGCACAGAACTCCCGCTTGAGCTGCGAGAAAGACTTGATGGAGCCCGCCTTCAGATTGTAAAACCAGGAGCGGGCAATGCCGGTGAGGTAGAGGGGGAAGACATTGCATTGGACACTCTTGTCCCCCCCCGCCGCGGAGATGGCAGTGGAGTAGATCTGCACGAACTCGTAAGGGTCCGCCTCGCCATTATAATGCTCGATGTGCGGGGGACGGTAGGGCCGCGGCCATCGGATGCTGCGGAGTCTTCGACACAGGGGCTGGTTCGCCCCCTGCACTTCCCGGGGGGAGCCCCAGTCACTGTCTTCTTTAACGGGGGACGCCCCCTCATTATCCGAGTCAGGTAGCGCCCCAAGAGGGCCACCGGAGTGGTGGTGACGACGCTTCTCTTCTGGGCCGGGACTGATTTCCCGGACGTCCGGGCTTCCCTCCGGGGAGGATGGTTCTTCGGCTGGTCTCTTCCCCCGACCGGTGCGAGAGCGAGGCTCCCTGCAACAACGACCGGGGGGGAGCTCTTCCCCGCGGCTGGGAGAATGCATTCGCTGGACCTCCCCCCGGGAGAAGCGGATCTGCTTCGCTGGGGGAGGGAGCTCCTGCACTGTGGCAGCCGGCCCGGGAGCTACCGGGACCTGCTGGGGGGAGCCCCCTGCGACGGCCCCCGGGACCGGAAAGGGGGGAGACCCTGCACCATCCGGAACCGGGGAGGGGGCGCCCGGGGCGGCGTTTGGATCCGAAGAGGGGGCCCCCGTGGCAACGACCGGGACCGGAAAGGGGGAAGCCCCTGTGACATCCGGAACCAGTGGGGGGTGAGCCCCCTCGGCGACGTCCTGGGTTGGGGAGCCAAAGCGGGGGGAAATTCGCTGAGGCACGGGAGCTGCTCTGTCGACCGGCCCCGGTGCGGTAGACGCAACGCGGGGGGCGGGACTGGCTCCCGGCGTAGGAATAGCCCCCGGCATGAAATGACCCCCCAGCCCCGGAAGCGAGCCGGGGACGGGGTACCCCCCTGGTGCCACGAAGGGCCCGGGCATGAAATAGCCTCCCGGCACCGGGACAGGCCCGGGTGCCGAGAAGTGTCCGGAAGTATATCCCGCGGGGGGAGGGAACCCCCCAGCGGGATTATACGGGGTAGACAGCCCCCCCGACGTCGGAGGGGCCGCTGGGTATCCCATAAACGGGGGCATGATCCCCGGATACGGGTGCGACGAAAATGTGGGGGCCGAGGGCCGCGCCAACACACTAAGGAGCTCTTCCATAGAGCGCTGGGCGCGGAGCTGGCCCTCCACGAGAGCCTCCAGCAGGGCATCCCGGGGAGCCGGGGGAGCCGTCGGGGGGAAACTCGTCCCGGCCGAGGTCCCCGCGGCCGCCGGGAGCGACCCAGAGGTGGAGGCGCCTAGATTGAGAGGAAAGGTGGGAGGCGGTACCTGGGAATGGTCGCCTCCGGACGGAAGCGCCGGAACAGCAGCGTCCCGGAGGGGTGGCGCCAGGTCACCGGGACCGGCGTCACCGGGAAGGGCGCGGGCCCTTGTTCTCGGAGGAGCCATGGCGATTCGTCACGGGTCCCCACGGACGGCGCCAACTGTCGTGGTATTGAGAATACCCCGGCAGGTTTTGAAGACGATCCTAGCGGAGATTACGCAGCGCGGGTTGACCGGGTGACCGGTCCTCCCCCGCCGGACAAACACAAGAATTGACACGTGGATTTATACAGGTTCGGGTCCCGGTGGGGGCCCTAGTCCTGTCGACGCGCTCCCGACCAGGGTCGGCTGGGGAGGCTCTCTCCGGGGGAGAGGCTTCCGGAGCACGTCTGTGAGATTAGCTATTCCTAATAATAATGAACTGATCCTTTACAACAGAGGGGTACAAGGGCTATTTATAGCCCCAAAAAGAAGCAAAAAACCTAAACTACCCCGGAAGCCACCGTCGGATTGAAGGGTAGGACCGTCCTTCTCCCGGTCAAACGTCTTGGATGCTTGACAGGTGGTCGCTGATTCCCGAGGCGTCCCTCGCGTGACCTGCACGTGATAAACAAACGGGGGTTTTACCTTTTAGGAGGGCGATGACGTCCGGGACCCCTTCCGGAGAGCAGGGTCCCGGGGACCCAAAAGGCGGCGCCCGGGACACGGCCGGGGGCCGGGGGCAGGCACCGGAGGCCACTGTCCCCGGGCAAATGGCGGCGCCCGGGGCAGGCACCGGAGGCCACGGTCCCCGGGCAAATGGCGGCGCCCGGGACATGCCCGGGGGCCACTGTCCCCGGGCAAATGGCGGCGCCCGGGACATGCCCGGAGGGCACGGTCCCGGGGGCCTCGTGGCGGCACCCGGGGCAGGCACCGGCGGCCACTGTCCCCGGGCAAATGGCCGCGCCCGGGACATGCCCGGGGGGCACGGTCCCGGGGGCCAGATGGCGGCGCCCGGCGGCCACTGTCCCCGGGCAAATGGCCGCGCCCGGGACATGCCCGGGGCAGGCACCGGCGGCCACTGTCCCCGGGCAATCGTGAACTTACCTGGACTTGACCGCATGGAGATTTCCCCCAACAATAACTATTGCCACCAATGCTAACATAAGTAGTTGGACCAATTAAATCCATATGTAATAACTCAAGTGAACTAGAAGTTGACATTGTGCTTTTGGTTGGATGTGAATTTGCAACTTGTTTTCCGGCTTGGCAAGCACTACATAATTTATCTTTTTCAAACTTTATATCTTTTAAGCCAACAACTAAATCATGTTTAACTAATCTATTTAGTTGTTTCATTCCAACATGTCCAAGCCTTCTATGCCATAGCCAACCTTTAGATGATTTAGAGAACAAGTATGTGCCAAGATTTGCATCATTTGAATTGAAATCGACTAAATAGAGGTTGCCATGTCTAAAACCTTTGAAGATCAATCTATTTTCATCTATACTAGTGATAATCACATCTTTTAGAGAAAATGCACATATAAATCCTAAATCACAAAGTTGAGCTACAGATAAGAGATTAAAATTAAGAGATTCAACAAGTAATACATTAGAGATGGAGACGTCGTTTGAGATGACAATTTTACCTAAACCTTTTACCTTTCCTTTGTTATTATCACCAAATGTGGTCTTGTCATATTCCGCACCTTCGTTATTGAGAGAGGAGAACATATTGTGATTATCGGTCTTATGCTGAGTGCATCCACTATCGAGCACCCAATGTTGTCCTCCGGCCTTGTAGTTTATCTACAAAACAAATTTAGGTCCTTTTAGGTACCCAAATCTTTTTGGGTCCTTGGAGGTTAGTTACCAAGGATTTTGGGACCCAAGTGGCTTTCTTTTTTGCACCAATTATAGGGGTTCCAACAAATTTGGCTTTAACATCACCATTATTCATTTTCTTCAAGACATAGCAAGAGTTGAATATAAGAGATGAGTTAGTTTTGCTAGCATGACAATTTTTCTCAATATGACCTAAACTTTTGCATTTGTTGCAATACCCCTTTTCTTTTACAAACATGGTTTTAGTTGGAAGAAATGCATGTTTGCCCTTTTTAGGTATATACCCTAATCCTTCTTTCCTTAAAGAGAACCTTTGACTATCTAGTAGATGTCTTAATTTTGATTCTCCTATATAACATTTAGCTAGATCATTTGTTAGTTTTTCAATTTTGTCCCTAAGTTCATTGTTCTCAAGACTAAGCACATGATCAACAACTTTTGGACTAGATGGTAATTCAATTAAATCCTCACAAGATGTAGATATGCTAGAAGTAGATATCATAGGCAAGTCATCTAAAATATTGCAAGTAATGCCTATGTTATTACCCGTTTTGTTGTCTTTATGAGCAATTAATGAGTCATGAGCTTCCTTAAGCATCTCATGAGTTTCCTTGAGACTCTCATGAGATGTTTTTAGCTCCTCATAGGAATTTTGAAGAGTTTTGTATCTCTTCTTCAATTCCTTGAATTTTTTCTTTTCTTTGCTCATATAGTCATCAAAAGTGGTGATCATTTCAACTAAGTCATCATAAGAGTATTCATCTTTGTCACATGATACCTTAGATTCTCCTTTAGCCATGAGGCAATGAGAAGTGGAGAATAGAGATGGAGCTTCCTTGATAGCTACTCCGGCGAGTCCCTTAGGAGATGCTTCATCTTCATCTTCGGAATCAGAACTTGAAGCATCCAAATCCCATTCAATAAAGCAAGCTTGTCCGTCCTTCTTCTTCTTGTAATATTTCTTGAAAACTTTCTTCTTGCTTTCTCCTTCCTTTTCGTACTTCTTCTTTTTCACCGATTTTTCTTCTTCCTTGTTTTTGCATTGTGCGGAGATATGGCCCTTTTCACCACAATCAAAGCATCTTCTTTCTTCAAATGGGTTCTTTTTCGACGCTTGTCCTTTCTTGAAGAATTTTCCTTGATATTTCTTTTTCATGAACCGCTCGAACCTTCTAACGAAGAGAGCCATTTCCTCATCGGTGTCTCTCTCATCGCTTTCTTCTTCATTATCTTCCCTCTTGGAGGCTTGAGCTTTTAGCGCTATATTCTTCTTCTTGGAGTCGGAAGTCTCATCTTGCACCTCTTCTTGTGATTTCTTAAATATGTCATGAGTGAGAATTTCACTCAAGACCTCCAAAGGAGTCACACTCTTCAAATTAGATCGCACAAATAAGGTCACAATGGTGTCATATTTTGAAGGTAAAGCTCTAAGAAATTTATGACAAAACTCCACATTTGTGACATCCATACCAAGCCCTTTTAGCTCATTCATTATGTTATTTAATCGGTTGAACATCTCCGAGACATCCTCATTGGGCAACATAGCAAACTTTTCAAATTACCCCTTATGGATAAATAATTTAGCATCCTTGACCATTGAGGTTCCTTCATTAATATCCATAAGATTTCTCCAAATGTCATGAGCCGTTTCAAGTTTACAAATTCTGTTAAATTCATCTAGATTTAGAGCACTATAAAGAACATTCATGACTTGAGCATTTGCTAAAGCATTTTCTCTATCTAGGTTAGTCATGTCTTCATCATCTAGAATTGTGAAGCCCTCATCCACCACTTTCCAAATTTTTCCACCCATGACTTTAAGATAGACCATCATTCTAGTTTTCTAATAGGTATAGTTTGATCCATCAAAGAGTGGTGGTTTACCAATATTAATCCGACCATCACTAGCCATCTTTATCCTACTTCGGGATGGTTAAATCCTCTAAATATAGAGTCCTTACTCTGATACCAATTGAAAGGGATCTAGGATATCGACTAGAGGGGGGGTGAATGGGCGATTTTGACAATTTAACAACTAATCAAGAAATTATCAATAATTAAGAGCAAATAGCTAAAACAAGATGAATATCAAGCAAATTAACACAAGGATATATCCTGTGGTCTCGGTGATTTGCCGATCACCCCTAATCCACGTTGAGGCAAACTCAAATCTCTAACCGCTCCTCTATCTAGTCGATTTCCTCTCAAGAAGTGACTTAGATCTCGAGCCGGATTAGTATGATGAGTTATCCAAACCTCGATTCCACTATTGATGCATTTTACCGCTCCGGCAAGGCATGCTCGACCCCTTCACAAGTTCTTTTGAGGCTTCTTCACAATCTTCCTTGAAGAGCTCTCCAAAACCTTTCTCCTAGCCGTCTAGGAGCCGGCAAGCTCCAAGAGCAACAAGCCGGTGATGATCACTTAATGCTCTTCTAGTGCCACAAGGTTGATTTAGTGAACTAAATGCAATGCACTAGAAGATCTCAATTGCACACTCTCTCAAATTCAATAAATTGAACACTAAAGTGTATGAAACGTGTTTAAGCTCCTAAGAATGATGACAATGATCACAAATATGCCAAAAGTGTCAAACAGGACCATGCATGGAAGTATATATACCCCCCTCAATAAATATAGCCGTTACAAGCCGTTGGAGGAAAAAGATCACATGGCGGTCAGACCGCAGATATAAGCCCGGTCAGACCGCCGCAATTACAACGGCATTAAACAGGCGCAATAAATGCTCACCTGCCCTTGTCGGGCACTCACATGGTCAGACCGAAGCCAACGGCGGTCAAACCGTGAAACCATCCAGAGACAACATCGTTTCTGTACATGATTTACGGTCAAGCCGAAAACTTTGGACAGACCGGCTACACAGTCAGACCGCAGTACAAAATCTCGGTCAAACCAGACCAACTTTCGGTCAGACCGACTAGCACACTAAGTTCCATAAAAATATGATCATGAAGCTCCAGGAGTCTGACTCAAGGTTTAACCACGGACAGACCGACCTTTTTAGGAAAATAAACACACTTCACCACCACTATCGGTCAGTCCGAAACAACTCTCGGTCAGACCGTTTTTGCAGTCAGACCGGACCAACTTTCGGTCAGACCGACTAGAGACTGAACTTGGTTGTTTTGAATGGATAAAAGCATTTTCAAAAGATAGGACCTTCTAGTATGCAATGCAAGTTGTTTTTATGACTTGTGGCACACAGATGAACTATTTACTGATACACCACATGCTCCTCTTAATAGTACGGCGACTATCCTATAATCCGGTCAAAATTCTTCTCTAATCACCTTAAACCGGTAAAAGGAAAGGAGTCCTATTCCGTACCTTTGCCTCTTTGCTCAATGTCCTTTTCTTCATCATGTAGCTCTTTTTTTGCCTTTCATTATCCTATCTTTTGATTTTGTTCTTGACACAACTTAACAGGTATCGTTAGTTCAACATTTGTAATTGTCATTAATTTCCAAAACACTCTTTAGGGGCCTAGAAGCTACACCTGGCTCTCCCTCCAGCCACATAATTTCACTCATATAGCTGTCTAGTTTAACTTATCAATTCGAAAGGTGAAATAAGAAGTAATAGCCATGACCCCCCAGAGAGATTGCTTTGTAAACATCTTGTTCTTGTTCTTATTATACGTCTGCAGCCATAAGCAAATTTAGATATGTCCACAAAATATCAGTAGGATTGGCGATGGCCGTAGCTACCACCATAAGGACTATAATGACGTCGACTACAAGTGTAGCACTCCCAAATGCACTATAGAAAGGGTAACTAACCAACTTTAGCTTTATCAAGTATGAAAAGTCCATTGTTTGACCAGTGAGAGGGTTCATAAGGCGGAGTTCATGGATCTGTTTGTGATACAGAACAAATAATCTCTAATCTCTCCGTGTAACTCCAAAGACCTGTTGCCCAATGAGTTCTAGGAGATCGAAGGAGATAGCTATTGACAATAGAGGGGTTGAGGAAACAGCAGTGGAGGATGTGCTAGCCTTCTTATAAAGCATTATCCATTAGCGAGTATGAAAGCGAGCGTCCATTACTCTTAAAGTGCGCGGATCTGGCAACTCTCACCACACACGACACACGACGCGCATGCTGACATAGTCCACCACGTCACCGACGAGGACGCGATTGGCAATCATCTCCAAAAGCACTGACAAATAGTCGAGCCATTCGCTCCTACAGCTAGAACAATCTAAATGTTTATCGTGCGAACAGAAAGAAAAGCAAGTAATGTCCATACCAGAGTGCCATTCATCGTAGGATGGCGAGGTGGAAGTATGAGTCGAACGATCAGACGACCATGGGGCTTTGGTGTGGGTTTGGGGCACAAGAGTGGGAGAGCTTTTTATTTTTATCAAAATAATATTTCTACTAAATTTGATTTAATGTGAATAAAATATTGTATGTTGTAAAAACAGGATATTCCGTGAAAATTAGTGTAATTCCTAAAGAGGTATATCCTGTGATTAATAAATAGCTCCACTATTTCTATTTTTGTCTCTTTTTGTGTGTGATTGATTTATCATGTGTTTCATTATCTGGATCAGAAAGAGCATGACTTGCAAGATGCAACAAACAGTCGCTTGCACACGATTTTGAGTCTAACCGAATAGATGGAAAAAGTGGTTGAGTCTGACCCTGTGGATACGCTCTCACCCACCATTTCTCTACTATCTAAGTCACCTAATTAAGTAACTAAAAATGATTAATGTGTATTAATGAATTTTAATATAGATTAAAGCTAATTAAAGATTATGAAGCCACAATAAAGATTATTAAAGTAAATTATGACATAATAATTATACTTAACATTGTGAGATTCCTGTTATGGTTCTTATCATAGATTAATGTTGATTAACAATAATTAAAGTATAATAAAGGCTATTAAAGTAAAATAAAGCATTAACTAGTTTCAATAATATTTTTTCCACCTTATATATTTTTCTACACACCAATCATACAGCCAATCAAACATCTCATTCAAACACCATCAACTTGCATCTTCATAGTCTATCGCACTCAATCAATCCCACATACAAGTCAAACTCAATATCATGCGGGCAACCAAACACACTAGCAACAAAACATCAAGATTACAACACACAGCACGAAGTCACTTCGAATCATTATAGTGTCACAATCTTTGTTACAAATATATCTATTCTATCTATTGTAAAATTTTCTATCGATCTAGTCTATATCCATTTTTTGATCTACTTGCAAATATCTAAAAACACTAAATATTAATCAGTGTTCTAGCTTAGTTTTCGGATCATCACACCTCAAAATCCTCCACCCCACCACATGCCTCCACCGCCAGATCTCTACCACACAACCACAAAATCCGCCGCTCCACATCTGCCGGATCTGAGCCGCCAACTTGCCATGGTGCACCGCCGCCACACACACACACACTCAGCCATGACCTCGCGCCTCACCGCTTTCGCCACTGCTCCTTTATCCTACGCCATCGATCCACCAAACCCTAGACCGCCACCTAGTCCTAACCCTAGTGCTGACATCCCACGCCTCCTCTTCTTTGCCCAAGCCACTGACGCCCTCAACTCCAGCCACGCGCCCTCAAACACAACCGCTACGCAGCCTTAGTCGCTGCAGCGACATAGCATATCACCCACTTGGAAGTATGTCTAGTCTTTGAACATTTTTTGAATAAAATAAATACTATCCGACAAATATTCATGATAAAATAACAAAACAGAATATAGTGGACTCATTCCATAAAACCAAGCAAGAGTGTTTGGCTCTTGTTAAACTCTTAAGAGTGGCTTTATAGAATATTGACCCCGATATAAAGGCAAGCAAGAGCGAAGTCATTGGCTATGGCTCTTGCTTAGCCTCGAGCTGTGACAAGCCTTTAGCCATCGTTTGAGCCGAGCCAAACCATGCAAGTCAAGGAGGAAAGCTTAGCTTGTCACAGTTTGGAAGTGCGATAGGACATGGCGCAATCCAGTGGCTAGATAGAACATGTGGCGTGTGGACAAAGACCTGGTGCAACTTGGGGTCGTGACAACCAACTTAATGCGTCTCCTAGCCGCGACAAGCTAACGTGATAGGTCAGTTTTGCTATTTTGATCTATTGTGTATTATTTTGCTATTTATTTTTTATTCTTGGTTATTTAAAAAAATTTCGTCAAAACTGGCCATGCCAATGTCGGTATTTTTTTTAGTTTAGTGAAAAAATACAAACAATTTCTTACTTCTGCATATGATTTTTTAGCAATTTTAGCATTTAAAATCTAATATGAATCTAATATTAAAGGATCCATACCACTAGTGAAAGTGGAAATTCGGGAAATACCACTATGACAAGATCAAAAAAGTTAGCCCATGTTAAAATAAATTTTATCCTCAACCCCAAACTCAAAACTTAAACAAACAAATAATGTCTATTAGGCATTTCATAGAACATCTTGAGGGCACTCATGCTTGCATCTGCCGCGCTCCACTAGACTTGCACCCATGCTCTACCACACTTCGCCATGCCTGCGCTCGGATGGTCACCATCAACCCAGCAACAATCGACCACATACTGCACAACTGCTTCGAGAACTACCCCAGGGTGCACCCTTCGCCATCCTCACCAACCTCCTTGGCCATGGCATATTCAATGTCGACGAAGGGGGCTAGCTCTTTCAAGTGCAACCTCGCTATAACCAAGCTCGCATCCCCAACGTTGCGCGTCTTGCGACGCATGTCATGGCTTCTAAGCTACAGTACCACCTCTGGTGACAACAGAGCAAAGTGCTTGATTTACAAGATGTGCTCCCTCGCTTTGCCTTGGATTGCATTTGCAAGATCTCATTCAGCCTCAACCTTTGGCTGCCTAGAGCTAAAGCTGCCAATGTCGGTGTTTGCACAAGCATTCACACGACTCGCATCGCGGCGAGTGATAGCGCCTATGCATGTTTAAAGCAGTTCTTTAACGTCAGGAAGGAGCGGGAGTTCTATCCACCTCATCGACGCACTTGCCATTGAGGTCATCCGTTAGTGACAAAAGTTCAGAGGCGCCGCCCCGGGCAACGATCTCTTGTTGCACTTCATGGGTTCCATCAACAAGTACCTCCATGACATCGTCATCAGCTTCATGCTCACCAGCCGAAACATTGCGACCTCCAGCCTCACTACCTTCTTGCTCCTCTTGCTCCTCTCCGACCACCGACCACCGCAAGGTCCTTGCAAGAAGTTGGTGAAAAAAGATAGTGTGTTGATTGTAATGGTTTGTAGACATTGACGAGTGTGGGTGTGCATTCAAGAAATTCAGTTTTTTTTGTTCGATTTTTTTGGTATTTTCAAAACTTTGGTATTGCTCATTGAATACCATATTAATTCAAAAAATATTTCAGTTCGGTTTTAGTACATACCAAATTAATTCGGCATGATATTGATAAATACCAAATTTACCAAATTAATGTGAACCTTCATGGAATCTTTGCTTTACGATTTGAAGTACTGGGAGTTACGAAAGAACACAACATTATTCAAACATATTCCAGGTTCTCAAGCTTAAGACATATCCAAACATATTCCAAGTTCTCAAGACATATATATTCTGTGATTAGAATAAAAAGCAATGCAATGAGCCAATAATGCACATGGTTATGGCGGGTATGCATTCTAATTTCCAACTATGATTTGTATTAAATCGGAGAAGCATTCCAATTTCCAAACAGATAGATTCCAAGCAGGTTTGGTACATCCCTTTAGTAGCTAAAATTGTCATATAACAAAATGGAGATGAGTAGATGACTAGTTTCCTCTGAAGAACGTGCATAGTATATTTCCCCGGAAGAAAAATAGTTCTATCCTTAGCCAACAAGATGATATGACAATGGGTTCTTTTGAACTGACCACCTGACATGAGGAAATTTAACCAAGAAGCACTAGGACTGAAGCACAATTTAGCTTGCATAGGCATCCTGCACACTAACACTGAAGCACATACCTTCTACCCATGGATCCGAACAGAACAGATTATAAGCAGATAGATCTACTGAAACACAGGCATGGATCTACTAAAACACAGGCATGCATGGATCTACTGAAACATAGGCACAGGAATTGGAGATTGCTATGTACCTGGATCCAATAATAGAGCAGTGAAACCCTAGATTTGCTCTGATTTGACAGAAACTTCTTGCTCTGATCTGCTCTGATTTGAGAGAGACTAGAGCAGCAAAACCCTATATCTGGATCCTCCCCGGCGTCGGTGGGCACCTGCGAAGACAAAAATCAAAATACGATGAACCCAGCAAAACCCTAGATCTGGATGGGTGTGCCATCGGTATACAGGTTAAACAAAAGTACGAGTACACTAAAATGGGAAGAGGAGGTGGCACAGGGAGGAGGCGATGCGGAGGAGGAGGCAATGCGGGGAGGAGGGAGGCGACGGAGGAGGCGGCACGGGGAGGAGGCGATGTGGAGGACGAGGCAACACAGAGAGGAGGGAGATGATGGAAGAGGCGGCACGGGGAGGACCGGAGGAGGCGGCAGCGCGGAGTACAGGAGCTAGGGTTTTTTTATTCAAGCCCGAAGAGGAGCGACTCAGGGTCGTGGGAGACAACCACTTAGGGTGTGTTTGGTTGCCTGCATGACGATAGGCTGGCCCGTATCGGTGGGACAGGTTGGATGAAACAGGCTGTGAGATGCAGTAGAGATGTTGTTTGGTTTACTGAATCTGTAAATCCTGGATGAGTGCCGAGTTTGTTTGGTTGGCTGTATTAGAGGCTGATTATGGTGGTTGGCTATATCAGAGGCTGGTTCTGGTGGGTGGTTGGCTTTATCTGCGAGTCAGGCTGTGAGAAACGCTCGGATTGCACGTATCTTTGGGCCAGACTGTGGAGGTAGTTTTGCATCACACGGGCCTGGCTGAAGGAATCAATACAGACAACCAAACACTCAAAAAATGCATCTGTGAGCCAGGCTAATCCCAAAACCAGGCAACCAAACACACCATTATAGTCCCATAGAAACTCGGTTTTTTTTTGTTTTTTCGGTAAAAAATTATCTTAATGAACCAACTTTCATATACCACATAAACCGTTATTTTTGATTCGGTTCATTTTTTTTTGTTCAATTCAGATTTGCATAGTCCTACTGACGAGGGAAAGAATGAAGAAAAGGCAAGGGCATTTTTTGTATTTTTGAAAAAATTAACTCTAAAATGACATATATAGAATCAAGTTTCATCTTCATTACCACCTAGAGGTGCAAAAATAGGCTATGCCGGGCCAGCAAAGCACGGACCCAATGATCCGTTTGAGACCTAGCCTTGGTTTTCGCACTAGGCTCGCCCAGATTCTAATATGCGGAATAACGGGATCTTACTCGGAAATACCGAAACCCAAAGTAATTGCACAACTCCTTATTTTAAATAGGGCTTTTACACGTCGAACGTTAGACACACTTGCCTACGTCGAAGGAACTATAAGTGTCTAAAACTCAAATAAGTTCTATGACTCTTTGATTGAGTTCGATGATCTAAACTAGACCTATTACAAGGTATTTATAGTCCAATCGTATGAGTACGTATCAGACTTAGTAACCTAAACGTATTAGACTCATATAACTAACTAACTAATCCTAAACAGATAAGCTTAGTTATATATATTCGGATCGGATTACAATTCCGAACAGAGAACAAATTCCTTTTCATGGTCGCAAACCAATCCATGGTCGTGAAACCTTTCTGAACACGGTTAAGGTCACGAAGCCGTATGCGATCAGGACTTGGTCGCGAATCTGTATGCGATCAGGACTTGGTCATGAATCCATATACGATCAGGACTTGGTCGCGAATCCGTATGCGATCAGGACTTGAAGATCCTCCCGGATCACCCAACTAGTCGATAGCTTGTGCTGTGTCGTGCTCAAGCCAGCATGGGTTGTTGTGCCGGGCTAGGCCAATCTGTTTGCTCAGCGAAGAGGTTCGACATGGTACAATAGCCCACGGGCCGTAGTGCGTGTAGGACCAGCACAAGCACGACCTGTTTCAAAGTGGTGGACTGGTCGAGTCGTCAAGGTCATCGTCTCATCGACGAGGATCGTCAGCTCGTCGTAGAGGCAGAGGTCATCATAATGGAGAGGCCGGCAACAAAGAGGACAAAGAGGCGGCTCAGGTGGAGCAAATCTGCTGGATCTGGTGACAAGCGACGTGGCACGTGGTCCAGATCTACGGTGGCACGGCGCAAGCACGCGAGGGGATGGCGTAGCTGCGACGCAGTGTGCTAACGTGAAACGACGAGACTGCGAGAGGAGCTCAGGAGCGTGCTGATGCAAGAGGAAGGCAAGATGAAGGCACTGGCATGCTGCACACAGAGGAATGAGTAGAGCTGCGGAGGGCGAGCAATGAAGGACTAAGCAGAGCTGCTACTGCGGTCCTGTAGTCTTGTGGAGGATTGAGCGCCATGCCGTGCTGGGCCAAGTGCCCCGCGTTCTAAGTGGCCGTGCAGGCCCAAGCATAGCCCGTGCTATCGTGCCGCCCGTTGGGCCAAGTTTTGTGGCCCGGTAACCTGTGCCGAGCTGATACGGCCCGTTAGTGTTCGTGTCGGGCTGTGTCGCGCCGTGTCGCGTGTCGGGCCAAAATGTCATGCTTCGGGTCGGCCCAATGATGGCCAGTCCAACTTACACCTCTAGTGGTACCTAACCAATTAGCTGAATTTTGATGGCATTTTTCGAAATAAGCATTTTGGTGGTGACATAGAACCAAACCTTCCAATATTTTAAGGCCAAAAAAGACTATAACTTTTGTGCCACAGATAGCCAGCCACATCCACTGCATCCATCTTAGTAGTGGGAATATTATGTACAAATAACTCTTTTTTTTAAAAAAGTTTAACTTTCAATTCAAAAATTTTGCAAGAAATAACATATTTCTCGTGCGGTAGGGTTTGCAAACTAACCTGCAATTATATTATTTATAGTGTAGCTGGGGCATATGCTTGCACAAGCATTCATGCCTCATACAAGCTTAAAACATGCTCCATAAATGGATGGGATCGGTATAGTAGGGCGAGTATAGTCGTTCCTCGTCTCTCTTCTTAGGGATTAGAGAGAAACAACATCTCATCTCAGCCTGTATTATCTCATATACCATTCAATTGCATTTTCATAGTCTGTCTCACTCAGCCTGTACCACACATAAGGGTGAGGCTCAATGTCATACGGGCAACCAAAACACCAGCAACGCAACAACATCAAGATTACAACACGTTATCAACATGAATTCACTCCAAACCAATATAGCGTCACAATCCTCTTGCAAATATACACCTGTTGTAGCTATTCTAAAATTTGATATTGATCTAGTCCATATATGTTTTTAGATCTATTTGCACATATCCCAAAACATTAAATATTAATCTGTGTTTCAGATTAGTTTTGGGATCATCACATCGTAAAAACATATCACTAACAGGTGGGGCATAAAATAGCGGGGCTTGTGTTTCAGAGACCAGAGTGAACTTTACGCAACCGTTATCAGTGACCAGAGTGATCTATTTGCGCAAGTACTTACGGCACCATACCCCCACCCAATGATAGGTGAGACTAATCTGTAAGGGATCAACATGTCAGTAACTATTGTGTACATCATGACGAATAACAAGGTGATGTCAATGGGTCCCACCACTCATGGCGAACCCGTGACACTGACGTTGGGGTCCATGGCCTATGTGGTCTGCTTGTTAGCGAAATAAATAATTTTTTAAAGAATCCCCTCGTTGCAATTTTCATTCGTACCCAAATTTTGCTCAAAGAGGATGACTATTGGGTCCTAGAAATTTGTAGCCTACCTGTTAGCCTCCGATTGGTGTTGTTTGGAATACTGTTGTAATCTATTTTTAGTGAGACCCATCTGTCAGTTACTCATTTTTTTAGTTGTTTGGAAATATTATCCTTATAAATAGCCATTGGAGCTTTTTTCAAACATTTTTGCTTCAAAAAATTCATAAAAAATTCTAAAAATTTCAGAAAATTTCTTATCCTCATTCTCTATAAATCGAACCCATATTTACTCATTTCAACAATAAATCTTAGTACACCACTTGAACACCATTTCTCATTATTATTTTTAGCATTAGTAATCCCTTGAGGGTTTTCTAAACTAGATTTCTTCTCCTAACAACTAGAGAAAATCCAGAAACACTCGATAATCCAATCCTGCCGCTGTATCCACCCAGTAATCAAAATTTTTTGCAACCACTATATCCTTCTAGCTATACTCCATATCCACCAACCCCTTAGTATTGACATGCCACTCCATACCCACACAGCCTTCCATATGCACCATATGGGCAAAATTTTCACTCTGTCAATATGTCTACCAACTATATGTAATCCTCATCACCGCCACTCCATATCCACATCCCCCTCCATATGCATTATCTTGTTAAGGACCAAGGGACGGTTCGTATTCCGTAATACTACATAAGTTAATTTCTATTTAATTTATAAAATATTGCTTGCATTTTCTTCGTGCTCTTCTTCAATACTCATATTTGTTATACTAAAATTTGATGAATTTGACTTCTACAAATATTGAATATAATTAAACTCACCTTCCCAAATTTATTCAGTGATACAAACAATTTATCTCTTATGCTTTACATGACACACCTATGTTGTACCTATAAGTTTTAATATACTTCATACATAGCATAGATGGTTGCATTTTATGATTATGTTTAATTGATATGTTCTAAATGTTATTTTTAAATTAAAGGTCAAATATAATATTTTAAAACTTAGTATAAATTGATTGTTTTCTCATGATATTTAGTATAAATAGTTGGATCAAAGACATCTAGCAACCAATATGATTATAAATGTACATATATGTTACTCAATAACATTCTTTATTATAATATTTTAGCATCCAATTAACTAGTGAAAGAATTAATGTTAATTTTATACTAACTCATACTTTAAATTATAGAAAATAATATTTTATACTAAACTGTAACGTGTAGAAAAGCTTCTATGATAGTCTACACTATGTTTTTTTCTATCACTCACTGCGATTAAAATCTTGCTAATTATAGCTAAAGTTTAGTTGGTCAATGGAAATCGAGCATATTTGGCTATGTTTTTGTTCAAATTTGGTGGTGCAATTAGTTGGTGAATCTACCTCTCTTTCTATGATAAAAATAGCTAAAACTTGACAATTGATCAGATTGATATTTGTTTGGTTAGTGACTAGTCTTATTTTTATTCATTGTGCATGATCAAATTGTTGTTTGATCATATATGGATTATCACAAATTACGTCTTAGTTTCGAACTTAATTAACAGTTAAGAGTTGAGGATTTAGAAGAATTTAAGAGGATTTTAATTTTCTGAAAATTTCTCGTATGAAAGATTCATTGCAAGAAAATTTTGGCTCAAACAGTAACAAACGGAGGTATGGATGGAATATTTGGCTTGAAAACGCACACATAAGATCAAATAGGATACCAGATGGATGCCCGACACATACAACAACAAACATAGCATTTGTGGTGGAAAAACTAACAAACAAATGCACATATAAAGATGAAATGCACAAAACGCAAAGCCTACACCAATGCGCAAACGGGAAGGAGTGTTTAAACCTTGGCAATTTTAGGTTTGGATGAAAAAAAAACTCAGTTACACTAGATCAGTCCAACTTAGTCGGGCTATTCATGTTTGGACTATGCGGATTTAGATCCTGTTTGGTTATAATTTTTTTCTTTTGGAGTTTTTGTCTAATACTATGATTTTAAAAGAAATTATAGTATTGAAAACCAAATAGGTGTTTGGTTATATTGATTTTCTTTCGTCTCAAGTCAAATATATGAGCAACAAAAACTATAAGTTTAGGTCCACTAAATAGAAGATGCTCATGTCATGCACATCTAAATTTCACCTAATGTTAAAGATATTTTCGGCCGTCTCTAGGTCTCCTCTTATCTCTTTTCATAGAAGACTTGTTCTCCGTGCAAGTGTTTTCTGACTCCTCTTTTATCTTTTCTCATAAATAAACAATTATTTTTTTATCGCTCTCTCTCTCAAAACCTATCACAACAAAGTGATTGATTTTCATAATACTTGAGTGATTGATTTATGTTTGACTCTGGATTTAAATGGTATGTTTTTTTATTTTTCAAAGAGATTCTATATATTAGGGATGATTTTAAAAACACTCTAAATATTATGAAAATCATTAATTAAGATCACATAAAATAACAAATTACACGACTCTGACATGAGCAAATGATTACTACAAAATCGCCATCTCTTCCATTTAAAAGTTGAGTTTGTTCAGGACCGTAAAACCCAACCCGGTGGCTAGGGCTAGAAACGAGCCGAGCTCAAGCGAGCCTAGGAAGGCTCGGCTCGGGCTCGATAGTGTATTGGGCTCAGCTCGGACTCGGCTCGAAACATTAACGAGCTCGGAACCAAGCTTGGGCTCGACTCGACAAAGCTCGATAATGCTCAATAGAGCTCGATAAAGCTCGATAGAGCTCGATTAGATTCACTCTATACACAAATAAATGCTTTCTCAATTGGGCCCGCTTGAGCTCGATTAGGCTCGGCTCGAAAATATGCATTACAATTTAACTAGAAAATATAGAATCTTCTTCATGACAATAATAAATTAATAGCATAACAATTCATAATTTCAATTAAGAAACCAAAATGCAGAGTTTCAATATAGCATAACAAACTAACAATATAGAATCTTCTAAGACAATTCAAACTTTCAACCAAGAGAAACAAAATGCATTATAAGATCTTCAAAATACATCAAATTTGTGAAACTTCAATTTACTCCAGGTCTCCAGACTCCAGCTTGAGAACCAAAGTGCAGCATGTAAAGAAGTGAAGCATGTGAAATCATCGTTCTTCAGATCCAATGCAGCCTGTAAAATGATGCATTGTTCTTAATGATTGTTTTGTCATGTAATGATGTAATCAAGTAAAATACAACTTAAATAGCATACAAATGTTCATGTAAAGAAGCAAATCATTAGTTACTGCCCACAGCCGAAGTATCTGAAGGATTGCTTTCGATTAGTGCGATCTCTTCAACATCATCTTCCATTGGTGACTCCTGACATGAAATAGAAAACAATTAGAAACGATAAAAAATTATTTCCCATTTGATGAAAACAGTTTTGAAATGAAGAAGTTAAAACTTACCAATGTCTTCAACTTATGATGGTTACCTCTAATCCAACTAGAGGTACACACTAAAGCTTGCACCATTGTTGGGTTTAGCGAGCTACGATAGTCATCAAGAACTCTTCCTCTGGCACTAAAGGCTGACTCTGAAGAGACGGTGCTAATAGGTATGGTCAGTATATCTCTTGCCATCTTAGACACTATAGGATACTTCGATGCATTCATTTTCCACCATGTGAGTACATCGAAAGGTTTTGCATCACACACTTCATTCATGTCTTCTAAGTACATCTTCAAATCAATTTTTGAAGGTTATGCAGCAGAACTAGTTTTGATGAACTCATGAAACTGGCAAGAAAATGAGACCACAGTACTAGCACTACTCGAACTCGATGCAAGCCCACAAGTACTGGCACTAGCTTCTTGATGTGAAATGCTTTGCTTATACCCGCTTTCATATATGGCATAGAACTCATCCAATGTAGCATTTACAGATGCAAGTTTTTGTTCAAGATCGCCATTAGAAAACATGACTGGAAAAGAGAAATCAATCATTCTCATCTTGTACCTTGGGTCAAGAATTGTGGCAATAGGAAGAAGATTTGTGCACTCTGGTCCCCAATATTTCTCAAATTTAAGAAGCATAGCATGTGCCACTTCCTCCAAGCATGCATTTGATGAATTGGACAAATCAAACAACACTTTCTTGATGTTAACAATTTCAGAAAAAACCATATTAGCTGTAGGATAAGTTGACCCAGAAAACATATTGGTAGCCAAATGTAGAGCAAACAATACATTCTTGACTTATGCATATAACTCCCATTCCTCCTCAAGTAGTTGCCACTTGTAGTTGGCATCTTCAACTGCATATATTTCAATAGCAGGTCTGAAATAGAAGGCACTATCAAGCATCTTATAAGTGGAGCCCCATCTAGTGCACACATCTAGACATAATTTTCTCTTTAGATCAAGCTTAAGTGACTTGGCAATGGCTGTGAGCTTATACAAGCGAGTATTTGATTTCTTGAAGTACTCCACAGTCTCCTTAATCTTGCTAATCAAGCTCTCCAATGGTTTCAAACCATCATTTACAAGAAAATTCAGAATGTGTGCACAACATCTCACATGAAAATTTTTTCCATTAAAGGACAATACACCCCTAGCACTTAACTTAGCAAGCAACAATTTTGCAGTAACATCATTGCTAGAGGCATTATCAAAAGTAATGATAGCTATCTTGTCTTCAATTTTCCAATCAGATAGACATTCAGAAATAGCTTGAGAGATAACTATTCCACTGTGGGGAGGCTCTAACTCAACAAAATTAATGATGCGGTATTGTAATGTCCAATCAGCATCAACATAGTGTGCAACTAAACTCATATAGCAAAGAGTCTGATTAGATGTCCAAAGATCACATGTGAGACTTATTTTGTTAACATGCCTAAAACTTTTCTTCAATTTTGCCTTCTCAGATTCAAAAAGTTTAAGACAATTAGCTCTAGTAGTCTTTCTAGAAAACTTAGGTAAAAATGATTCAATGTTTTTAACAAAGCATTGAACCAAGTATATTCCACGATTCTAAAGGGAAACTCATGAACAACAACCATGGTAGCAATTAACTCACGTATCTTAGCATGATCATATCTAGTAGAAGAACCAACAGGGGGAAGAATGAAATCACCTTCCGCAGCCAAAGGAAAACTCATGAGTTTCTGCTTTTTTATTTGCATTTGCTGAATATTGTGAACATTGCAAGCTCCTAAATGTCGTTTCATTGTTGATGTAGTGCCACTTTTGTTCTTTGCTAACTTTGTTCCACATGTCTTGCACTTGACCTTTTCTTCCATCACTCCCCTCTCCTTTTTGGATGCCACCAAAACTGATTCGAAGTGTTGCCATACATCAGAGGTTTTCTTTCGTGAGATTGTTGTATTTTCAGAGCCGTCTTCTACCTTCACAGCATCAGTAGCTGTAGCTCCCTTTGCTCCCTCCTGCCCATCACTATCAGCCGTATCAACCCTCAAATTTGATGGATCACCAGATTGTTGGGAATGTAGTTTTTCTGATATCTACAACCACATATTACAGTATTAAAATTTGTGAGTCAAGTGATCAAGCATGGATTACTATGAAAGCATGAAACCATGAGAATTTGCAACTCACCTCAAGCGATGGCTGCTGCTCCATTGCGCTGCCTACTGTTGACTGTTGAGAGGACTTTACTTCCAAATCCAGCGTCTAAACAAAATATTAAAGATATGTTCAAAGTTATTATAAGTTGTGAAATGGGTATCAATATTCAATAGGAGACAAGTTTTGCAGTGACAATATCTTCACTGTGAAACACATCACAGTGAAGCCTACAAACATGCAATTCAAAGGGAAAATCATCGGCAAAATGAAAAGACAAGATTGCTGAGAAACTCATTCCATATATTTAAACAAAGACAACTCCCCAGACCCTAAACACCCAAAAAAAATGCTACCAAGATTCAAGAATAATGGAACTGCTCTAAAGCTGTAGGTTTGCCACTTGTGCCAACAGCCAACATACGTGAACGGTGAATCTACCAATGGCAATTCCATGCAGGTACATGCTATGTCCAGGAGGTCATTTGCTAAAATATCTTATGATTTGTTGTGTTCTAGCATCAAATCCCCGCAGCTGACTGTGGATAGGTTTACTGATATCTCATCGATGTTATCCCATAACTAGATTGTTATGCTGGCCCCTCTGGGCTAAAAATATGTAGACTTGTTGATTTTCTGACCTTATGCAGTGAAATGCAACTGTGTGAAGCAATTTTATATTGGATGTCTGAAAATGTGAAACTCGGCAAACATCCACACCCAAACTTACTAGATGGGCAACTTTACATTCTTAGCAAGGTTCAAGTTGAACGGTGAATCTACCAATGGCAATTGGCAACAACATAATACCAAATAAGAAAGCAATGCTCATACCAATTCTAAAGGAGGCTGCGATGCCGCCGCTCCTCGACGCTGCCGCAGCCGCTCCCCGCGCCGCCGCCGTAGCTCCCCCACCCCCACGCCGCCGCTGCACCTCCCCACCCGCACGCTGCCGCAACCACTACCCACGCCACCGCCGCTCCCCACGCCGCTGCCGCTCCCCAACTCCTCCACCAGTCCACCGCAGCTCCCCCGCCGGCCCGCCCCCACGCCGCCGCCGCACCTCCCCTCTCGCACGCCGCCGCCGCTCCCCTAAGCCTCCACCGCCACTCCCCGCGCCACCCCTCCCCCACGCCGCTGCCGCACCTTCCCTCCCCCACGCCGCTGCAGCAGCTCCCCGCGCCGCCGCCGCTCCCCTAAGCCTCCACCGCAGCTCTCCCACGCCACTGTAGCCACTCCCCCATGCCGCCGAGAAGAAATTCACTCCACCGTGACCGTGAATCCTGATAGAGTGATAGATCTGGTGACGAGAGAGGATTTGAGATTTGAACTTTAGCCGGCTAGGGTTGGGAATTTGGGATTCGGGAATCGGGAGTCAAGACGGGTCAGTAGGTCACGGCCACTATTCGCAAACAAAAAGGGGAAATTGGGAAATTGGACTGTGGGCTGGGCTGTCACGGCTGTCGGGCTGTGGCCTGTGGAATTGGAGTGTGAATTGTGGGTCTGTGGCCCATTAAATATAATTCGAGCTTTAACGAGCCGAGCTCGAGCGAGCTCGGGAAGACTCGGGCTCGACTCGAATAGTCACTCGAGTTTCACTTCAGCCTCGTGCTCGGCTCGTTAAGAGCTCGAGCCGAGCTCGAGTCAAGCCGAGTTTCGATCCGATCCTGAATAACTCACGAATTTCGATCTTTTTGTCCAATACTACCGATAGCCTGAACTTTGTACCAAGAGCTGTCCCAGTGCTGGCAGAAACCGCAGCACGTGTACGGTGCACAGCGCCATCTCCCCCTTGGCGCACCGGGCCCAGTCATTTTTACCCTCTCCTCCTCACGTGACCAGCCGCGGGGCAGATCCAGGGCCCCATCCAGTCTCTAGACTCCAAACAAGAGCGCCCAGAGCGGTGAGCTGACCAAGCCCTCGCAGACTCCCCCGACGACGCCACCAGCGACGACGCACGCGGTTCTCGCAATGGATTCGAGGCAGCGAAAGGCCGACGCCCCTGCCGAGCGGACCGAGGGCACTCCTCCGCCGGCCGCTGCGGCGGCGGCTAACGGGGAGGTCGAGATCACCAAGCCTCGAAACGACAAGCGGGGGTACCGCCGTGTCGTGCTCCCCAACGCCCTCGAGTGCCTCCTCATCAGCGATCCCGACACCGACAAGGTCTCCTTCACTTGCTCCGCGGATTGGGCTGTTTCGGATTTTGATTTGGATTGATTGGTTACAGCGTGAATTGGGATTTGTTTGCAGGCGGCAGCGTCGATGAATGTTTCTGTTGGGTATTTCTGCGACCCGGATGGGCTGGAGGGGCTCGCGCACTTCCTCGGTTAGTGCTCTTGATGCGGCAATTTGTTTTAATTCCTCTGATGCTATCACGAGAACCTTTAGTGTGGTCGGGACCCAAATATTTATTTATGTTTTTTGATACTTTCTGGATCTGTTTTGGTGTCTGGTTCGGCCGTTCACTAATCTTTTTTAGTGTTGTGGAGCCTGTGATAGTATATTTTGTTAGATTGGGGTGTAGGTGCTTGTAGTCTTTTACTAGGAACGATGTTAACTTTGCAGTGATCGTACGAAAAGAAAAGACGATCAAAGGAGGGACTGTGACGTTCTTCTTGCAGGCCATGTGAAATAAAATAAAAATGAGGAGAAAAATACCATAGCTGTGTATTGACTTGTTGGGCTGCTTGTCTCCTTGTAATTGCGCCTCTAACTCTTTGCAATGTTCCAAATTGCCCTTGAACCTCCAAGTCTGTTTGAGAGTCATCTCATACTAAAGTTCTAGCGCCGCACCAAATACCTTTGAAGGGAAAAGAAAAGGTAGCATGTGCAAACCGAGCTTGCTTTATGCATGCGGCTTAATATCTAAATCAATCTATTGTGCTAGAAATAGAATGCAGAGCAGGACATCTCGCTCTGAAACTCATGAGTTCATCAAAGAACAAAATGGAAATAGATAGCAGCAATGAGATTTGTGATATGAATGTTGTGCCAATGAAAATTTGTGGGATTTAAGTTTTCTGCTATGTTTAAATGGACTGCATATGCTAATACAGAAGATTATTTGGATACCTCAGTGCTTTAGATCCATCTTACTTGTACCTAGGATGCAGGTATTGTACAGCTAGAAAAACAAATCTACTTAGTCAAAATATTTTTGCTTAGCAATTAACAAAAAAAAAATGAATGTTGGTTTTTTCACTGAACCTGGCATATTATTATTTGATTTGTTGAATTTGGTCTTGTAAGCATATGGATTCGCTCCGAATGATTCTTCAGTTCATGGCCTATTAGAAGTAGAAGGTTCTCAGGTGCGCAAATATCTTACCATTTTCGAAGGAACTGACGCTACTTTATTTTCAATTTCCATTCAAGAGTTCTGTGCCAACAAAAAACTATCAACCTATCCCACTTTCCCGGGTAGGGAAGAGAACAAAAGAAGACCAGAAGGGGCCTTCTTCGCCTTCCACCTAAGCTACCCAAGAAAGGTCCAAAGCCAATCCCAAGATGATCCAGCCGCACTTTCCAGGACGGCTACCTTGTTACGACTTCACTCCGGTTGTGAGCTCACCTAGTGATAAATCTTACCCTTAAATTGGAGATAATAAACCTAACTCTTTCTTGGGAACGCGGACACTGGTGGTGCATGGCTGTCGTCAACTCGTGCTGGTTGAACAAATGGTGTGAATAAAGTATATATTCATTTTTTAGAGATTTTTGACATATCTGGCATGTACTCTAACAGGAAGTATAGTCCAATAGCCACTGTATCAACAATCATGTTGTTTTTAGCTTGGCTGGGTTGTATTGTTACTTCTGAAAAGCTGTGTAATAGGTATATTAGGTATTGATGTTTGGGTATATCTGTGTTGTTTTATCCCCTTATGCTTGGTTCTAAATTTTACAGAGCATATGCTTTTCTATGCTAGTGAGAAATATCCTATAGAAGACAGTTACTCAAAGTACATTGCAGAGGTAAGTTACTTTTCCAGGGCTGAAATGTTTTCTCCTGTCTTATTATTTCACTTGGTAAAAAAGTTCTCTGATTAATAATGATACGCTTGTGGCCAGACTTTGTAGGTTAGTTCTGGTATTGTTTTGAGAATAAGGTAGATGTTAATGACAATGCTTAGTACATTTGGAAGGCCTGGGCAGGCGGCAGACAAACTCCAGCATAGTGCAACTGCATATCATGTAATCTGTCTCTTAGAGTCTTACCTCTTTACAAGGAATGGACATTTATACCACAATTCAGTTTTAGGCTTCAATCTGTTTTGCCGATAAAAGGTCACCAATTATTTTTATATTGGGTAAAGTGCACTTTTGCTCTAAATACTTTGTTTTTGGGCTCATTTTGATCCCTCAATTTTAAAATAGCTCAACTTAGTCCCTCTACTTTCAAAACTGAAAATCTTTGGTTTTTTGAGTTGTTTTGGTGATATAGCTTTAGGTATATGGATGATATGATGAATTTTATCCACGTCAACCAATTTGTAACACAAAACCATCTCAGTTTATTCCTCTTTCAATTGGTTGGTAACACAATTCGTCAGCACATACACTGACCTAGATATTGTGGAAGCCGTTGTGTTGCCTATGTTGATGGCTAGGATCTCATTGAAATGTTTAATAAGGTTATACTTGTCTTCTTTTGCACATCATCAATATCCAATAGTCCTCATGATCAAAAACAACTTATAATACTGCTTAGGGATAAAAAGGATCCGATTTTGAAATTAAATTGACCAATTTGAGCTATTTTAAAGTACAAAGATCAAAATGAGTCCGTAGAAAAAGTAGAAGAACTAAAAATGCACTTTATCCGTTTAGATTTCATAGTTATTCAAGAGCAGACATCTTTGCATAGTGCAATTTTTGGACAAAAAATTATTTATCTGTTGTCTTGTGGTAAGTGATTGCACTTCCACAATTATGCGGTCTGGACTTCTGCCTGCTCCTCCAATGATAGAAGTTGTCCAAATGTACACTCAGTGGTTTCTGATGGCATCCTGCAACCTTGCCTTGTAATGATAGTAAGCTGAGTAAGCTTGCTGCTGTGGCAGCAGCTCACCCATGGTATTTGTGCCAGGTTTTACACTGCTAGTGGGCAGTCTCCAAACAGATGATAAACCTATTAACCATCAACTGTACCAGTAGGAAAATCTTCGGCCTCTGTGTGTTTGTATTCATAAATTGATGCCAGACATAAATTGTTTACAATGTGTGATAATCTATTTATAGTTTCACAACAGTGTTATGATCTATGTCTCCTGCATTATTAATCATTAGTTGGGTAATATGGGTTTTTCTTGTAGCATGGTGGTTCGACCAATGCCTTCACATCTTCTGAACACACAAACTTTTATTTTGACGTGAACAATGACTGCTTCGAGGATGCTTTAGACAGGTACTGCCATTTCATTCTTCCCTCTTTCCTTCTTTTTATACTTGTTTCGCAAAATTTGATCTGTTTTGCTTCTTCTCTTTTATTTCTAGATTTGCGCAATTTTTTATCAATCCATTGATGTCTTCTGATGCTACACTTAGGGAAATAAAAGCTGTTGACTCTGGTATGTATTACATTGTCTGGTTTATAGAGTATGAAGAGAATCAGTTTCCAATTTCTCCCCTTCTTTTTTTTTTTCCAGAAAATCAGAAAAACCTATTATCAGATCCTTGGCGAATGAGCCAGGTACTTTCACTTTCCAGGCTCGTGGTAAATAAATAAACAACTTTGTCATGGAAACATTGTATTGCATATCCATACCAGAGGGCAATACCACTACACACAAACAATTGCAGAAGCTGCTAGTTACTACAGAAATCTGATTGTGCTATGGTTGAATGCGGTCATCTGACATTTGTTATGCTATATTACATCAGTATTCCCTTTGTTGAAATTTAGATTACATCTTTTTGGTTGGTCATACCAGGGTTCAGTTTCCCGTTGGGAATCCGCTGGTTCTTGGTGGGAACCAGCCATCTCGGTTTGGACCGGGTGGTTATAAACCTCCCAGTTAAAATTTATATTTAATATTGAATTTTTTAATTCAATTTTTTGTTTCATACAGAAATATGGAATAATCATTAAGAATAGCAATAAATTTGGATGATTGCATGCAAAGTTAGGCTTCAACCGTCATCCATGGACATAATTGCCGTGAGAACCTAGTGGGCTAGCTTCATGCGGTGACGTCCAGTACTACAGATTTGGTGTTAGTTACTGGAAAATCACGAATATTGGTGCAAAAATAGGGCAGTGGAGACATGATTTTGTTACTTGTTTTAAAACCTTGTCTTATGGCACAAAAATAGGGTTGTTACAGATTGCAAATTCTTTTCTCTTAGCAAATCTTTTTATAAAAGGGTGTGCCTATCCACTGGATGTCCACTAAATACAAAATAATGTGCACTTTCTTTTTTTTTTAATATTGTCCT
This sequence comes from Pharus latifolius, assembly GCA_019359835.1. Taxonomy (NCBI): domain Eukaryota; kingdom Viridiplantae; phylum Streptophyta; class Magnoliopsida; order Poales; family Poaceae; genus Pharus; species Pharus latifolius. Next base: position 9,562,242 of record CM033325.1, read on the forward strand.
CCTTTCCGTATTAGGACAATTACCCTTTTTATATTGCCCTCCACCTTTCCATCTTAGCATAATCATTCTCACGGTTTTCTTTTTTTTTTTCTTCCACATGCCTCACTTTTTTCCTCAATTGTGCCCCTTCATCTTTCTATAGTAAGACAATCACCATCAGGCTTTTTTTTTTCAGTTTCAAAAAATATAGTACAAATATGTAGATCAACACTTACACATGTGTGTTCAGTAATTACAACATAAGATGACATACACTTACACTATTACACGTGTATTAAGGGGTTATAATTAAATAATTATATATGCATATACATGCATGTTCCTCTTATATTGCTAAATAATATGTATGTGCTTACTAAGCCTAGTTCCAACTTCCACATGCTTTTCCACTATCCTGCGTGTGAGAAAAAAATACTTACACATGCGCATTGAGAGTTCATAGTGAAAACTATATACACTTATGCATTTTGGATTCTATAACTAAATAAATGCACTCACATAGGGATGTTTGCTTTTGTACTGCTAAAAAATATATATACACTTACACATGCATATTTAACATTTACAACTAAATAATATTTGCGCTTACATATGTTTATTTAGCACTTAAAGCTGTACTTGTGTATTTCTACATACGACATTAAGCACTCATAACTAAAAAATATATGCACTTATAAGTACAAGTTAAGCAGTTACAATTAAAAAGGTATATAGCACTTATAACCATGTAAAAAGAAAAAGGAGAAGAATTAGAAATTTAGCGGTTAAAACTAAAGAATGATGAAAAATCAAAAGGCGGACAAAGAAGAGGACCGTAAAGAGGAAACTTACCCATATAAAATAGAAATTCAAAAAACAATGAAACCATGGACTAACAAAACAGGGAAAAAAGATAAAGTCTAATGAAACTATAGACCACTTACAAATACAATATTTAAAGAAAAAATAAACAAAAAATGATGTTATGAAGTAGACAAGAAAAATAAAATATCACTTTTGCCACGCAAAAAATCTTATGTGTTCCTTCATGCATGCACATATGGAGACTAATTGTCCATTCAAAATGGTGGCATATATAGAATATGATTATCCTGATATGGAAAGGTGGAGGGCAATGTTGCAAAAAAGGAAAGTGTCTACTGCTTTGTATTTTGTGGATGCCCACCAAATAGTATTTTCCTTATAAAACAACCACTTAGGTGACACCCACCTAGGAAAAGGAAACTATTTCTTTTTCGAGATCTAATCCGAGATTTCTGCATGCATGACTGCATGTTAGGCTTAACTGCATAGCAACAAGCCAACAACTAACCCGAGATAATCTCAGATACCATAACTGCATTGTTCATAATCTTGGATACCATAATTTTACACCGTACTATGTATATGCAATTTGCATGCATCAGATAATGGTCAATGCAATTATGGTATATGAGTTTATGTTGGAATTGTTGTTGGCTGATTGCTATACGGTTAAGCCTAACATGCAAATTTCATGTTTTCTCTTCTTTTTTTTGTGTAACAAGAAATAAGAATATTCTGGTAGGCTAGTAGCTGCATTTCATGTACAACTGAGAAGACATGCCAAAAGAAACCAATCAGCATGGTTATGTTGAACTAAACTTCCATCTGTACAACAATTTGGGGTAATTTGATTGAGACTATCGATGACTATGTCTGAAATATTATAATATAGTGTATGTTTTATATCATGACCATGTCTTTTTATGAACCTGGAGTTGAGTTTAGTTTAAAAAGTTTAATTGTAACTATTGCATTACCTTCACCGAAATATTTAGTTTATTTATGGATTTAATGCAATCTCCGGTGAGTTGAGGTACTTGGACAGGTAGAAAAGAATGGGTGGTGTATTCGTTCTATAGGCTCTGTCATATGGTAGGTTAGGAGCTGGTCACTAATAGGTCTTTATGTTCAATATTTGGAATATATTGTTACTTCCTTTGCTGGCTCTCCTTGGTCTCCGCTGCCAACGCTGGCAACCTCCGTGCCCTCCGCTCGTCGCGGACAACCTCTAGAGGTTCCATTGCTGCCGCCGCCGCTCGCTCATGTGCCCTAGCACCGCCGTTTGCCCTTGTGTGCTGTCCCTTTTCTTTTGCTGCTAAAAACCCAAGCAGCCAAGCTGAGTTGCCAGCCGAATCAACCAGATCAGCCGATCAGATCCTTCTGAGCCATTTTTGAGTCGTAACTGAGCCATAATCTCTTTGATGAGTCTGCTCGTTGCTGACATTAAGCTCAATGGGTAGAACTACTGTGAGTGGATCACCACAATTCGTCTCCTGCTGATGGGAGCTGATTTGGAGTCTCATCTCATTGATTCCCCTCTTGCCGCGGGGGCTGATGAGAAGATATTTGCTGCCTGGCATCGAGCAGACAAGCGGGTCAAGTATATCATTTGTCAGAGTGCTGAGGTGTTGATTCGGATGCACATTGTTGAGCTTTCGACGGCACGCCAGATGTCGGTGTCTTCAACAACACTTCGTTCAGAGCAGTTCGGCACATGAGTTCTCTCTCCTACATCATCTTCAAAGCCTGCATCAGCAGGAGGCATCTCTTGGAGAGTTCTATTTCACTTACATGGGCATATCCATCCAATTGACAGCCATGGCACCTCCCTCTGCCTGTGTCATGTGCACTCACTGTGCTGACAGGACAAGACATCAAGGGCGACGCATTGTTTTCGACTTCATCATGCGTCTTTATCCCGAGTTCGAGCCCATTCGAGCTCAGCTGCTCAGCCATGCCACTCCACCTACTATGGATGAGACTCTTGCTGCCCTTTATGCTGAGGAGACTCGTCTTCGCTCGCTCTCAGTTACATTGCAGATTTCTTCACATACTATCTTGGCAACCACTCAGCCCCCTGGTCCTCACTCACCTATCATTGCTAAGACGCTATCAGATGTCCCTACAGCAGCTCCAACGGCTTCTGGTCCAGTTGTTTGCTCTCACTACTAGAAGTCGGGATACTATTCTGAGGTGCTACAAGCTCCATCCAGAGCTGAGGCCCCCCCCATAGGCAATCACGTGGTCATGTTGCTGTTTCTGCTATACCTGTGACTTTGCTTCCACTGTTCTCTTGGCTTAGCTTCAGGGCAACTCAGATCAACTACAGGCTCTTCTTCAGCATCGGGCCTCCTCTAGTGGGTCAGCGGGCCTTGCCGCTACTTCCACTTCTTTGACAGGTATTGCCAGTCATCTCTGGATTCTTGACTTAGGAGCCTCTTTTTACATGACCTTTGACAGCTCTTAGCTGAGCTCCATGTCGGCCTGTGTCAAAAAGCACCTATGTCCAAACAGCTGATGGTACCTCTCTACCAGTTACCCAGCAGGGTATCCTTTCCACTGCACAGCTTACAGTACCAGCTGTTTCTCTTGTTCCCAGACTTTCTATGAGCCTTATGTCTGTTGGTCAGCTGACGGATATGTATTATTTTGTGGGATTTGATGATTCTCATTGTTTTGTGCAAGATTGTCGGATAGGGACACTCATTGGTACTGGCCATCTCCGTAGAGACTCTAAGGGTCTCTATGTTCTTGATCACCTGCTGCTTCCAGTCCGCTCCACCACTACCATCTCTTCTGCCTTGACGTCTACTCCTACGTCTTCTACTAGTTTTCCACAGTAGCATCATCGACTAGGTCATCTTTGTGGTGCTCGTCCATTCACTCTAGCTCGTTAGGGTAAACAGTTACAACTCTCAACTCCCATACCCTTCTAGTACTTCTGGGTCTAGTCATCTATTTGCTTTAGTACATTCTGATGTATGGGGTCCAGCTCTCTTTGTGTCTAAGGGAGGCCATAAGTATTATGTCATTTTTATAGATGATTACTCTCGCTATATTTGGGTCTATTTTATGACACCGATCGCAGCTTCTTTCTATATATCAGTTTTTTGCTCGCATGAATCAGACACAATTTTCCACTATTCAGGTTTTTCGTTCTAGCTCTAGAGATGAGTACTTATCTGCTGCTTTTTGCCAGTTCCTTAGCACTTACGGGACTCTTCCACAGCTTTCTTGCCCTGGTGCTCATGCTCAGAATGGTGTTGCTAAACACAAACACTGTCACATTATTGAGACTGCAAGCACTCTCTTAATCACATCTCATGTTTTTTGTCATTTTTGGGTTGAGGCTACCTCCACGGCCGTATATTTTATCAACATTTAGTCTTCTTCTCGCCTTCATGTCAAATGTCCTAGAGAGGTTCTATTCTCTATTCCTGGATACGATCACCTTTGAGTCTTCAGTTGTACGTGTTATGTCCTTCTTGCATCTCGAGAGCGCACTAAGTTGACTGCTCAGTCTGTTGAGTGTGTTTTTCTTGGTTACAGTCTTGAGTATAAGGAATATCGCTGCTATGATCCCTCTGCTCACCATATTCGTTTTTCTCGAGATGTTACCTTGAGGATCGGCCCTTTCACTCTTCCATTCCTCGCACCACAAATCCTCCCGATTCGATCTCATTTCTATCTTTATCTGATATGTCCTCCTTTGATGCATCTCCTCTTCCCACTTCTGATGCATCCTCTCTTGATTTCTCACATATCTCATCTTTTCCGTTTCAGCACTCGTTGTCCTCGGGTCCCTACTGACACTCAGCCTACCTCTATTACCCCTCTTGATACTGTCCCTACTGACACTCAGTTTATATTTGCTACTCCTGATAGTCTGGCCAGTACTGACGGTGTTCTTACTAATGATCCGCCAGCTCTGCCCTATCGGTATGCTCTTCGTGATCACTATGGTTTTACTACTTTAGGTGTTGTTTGTGAGCCCAATACTTATTAGGAGGTTGCTTCTATTCCTGAGTGGCAATTGGTTATGACTGAGGAGCCTGCTGTTTTGGATCATATTGGCACTTGGGAGTTTGTTCCATTACCTGCTCATGCCAGTCATATCACATGCAAGTGGGTGTTTGGAGTCAAGACCAAGTCTGATGGTTTTGTAGAATGTTACAAAGCTCGTTTGGTTGCTCGGGTTTTCAGTAGGAGTATGGCAGACTATGATGAGACTTTTGCACCTGTTGCTCATATGATTATTGTTCGCACACTGGTTGCTGTGGCTGCTATTCCTCACTGGACTATTTCTCAATTGGATGTGAAGAATGCCTTTCTTCATGGAGATCTTCAGGAGGAGGTTTATATGTAGCCACCTTCCGGCATCTCAGCTCTTGCTGGTCATGTCTATCGTCTTCGTCGTGCTCTATATGGTCTCAAACAAGCTCCTCGAGCCTGGTTTGAGTGCTTCCGATTGGTGGTTCTTGCAGCTGGTTTCCTTGCTAGTGATCATGATCCTGCTTTGTTTATTCACTGCTCAGCTCGTGGTTGGACCTTGATTCTCTTATATGTGGATGACATGCTGATCATTAGGGATGATATGGAGTATATTGCCTTTATCAAGCAATGTCTGAGTGAGTAGTTTCTCATGTTTGACTTGGGACCCCTCAGCTACTTCTTGGGTATTAAGGTCACTTCTACCAAGGAGGGTTACTACTTGTCTCAGCAATGGTATACTCATGATCTTTTTGCTCGCTCTGGTCTCACTAATACACGGATTGTTGCCACTCCCATGGAGCTCCATCTTCAGTTACGTCCCACCGATGGTACTCCACTTCTTGATCTCTCCCGTTATCGTCATATCGTTGGGAGCCTTGTATATCTTAATGTCACTCGACTAGACATTGCTCATGTAGTTCATGTGCTCAGTCAATTTGTCAGTGCTCTTACATCGGTTTATTACAGTCACTTGCTGCATGTGCTCCGTTATCTTCGTGGGACAGCCTCGTGTTGGTTATTCTAAGCTTGTTTGAGTTAGCTCCAGCTCCGCGCTTACTCTGATTCTACTTGGGCAAGTGATCCTGTTAATCGGCGTTCTCACTGGTTACTGTCTCTTTCTTGGTACTTCTCTACTTGCATGGAAATCCAAGAAATAGACGGCTGTCTCCCGCTCCAGTGCTGAGGCTAAGCTCCGTACTTTGGCTGCTACTACTGCTGAGATTGTCTATCTTCGTTGGCTATTAACTGATTTTGGTGTTCCGTGTACTACTACATCTCTATTCTGTGACAACACCAATGCTATTCAGATTACTAATGATCCAGTGAAGCATGAGTTGATGAAACGCATTAGTGTAGATACCTTCTTGCGATCTCATTCTCAGCAAGATACCATTGCTCTCTAGTATGTGTCTAGTGAGTTTCAGATTGTTGACTTCTTCACCAAAGTTCAGACTATAGACCAACATCGTTTTCATTTTTCCAAACTCAATACGTCTGATCCGTCGAGTATGAAGGGGGTGTTAAGTACATGTATATATATTAGTTTACTTGTACATATAAGATTTGGGTCTTGGACCATATCTTACTCTAGATCTGTACTATATATATAGATGCAGGGCACGTTCCCTAATTGATTAAGAGAGATTATTCTATTCACACTCTAACATATATCTACCACAAGAAGAGGTAGAATGAACTAGGATTGACCCTTTCTTCTGATGAAATAGAAAATGCTAACTGCTAGAAAATTGTTATATATCCTCTTCTACTTGTGCAGGCTTAGATTGGTGTCCTTCAAAACGCAAGTACCTCATTACCAAGTCGAACTAGGATAACTTATTTGGCCTAACTCCTCTGAGAATGTTTAAGAAGGCAGTGTAAAAACAACATATCAAGTTCACTAAGACACTAACTTAAAGATAAGATCAACCAAGGATAAAGATAACTAAGAATAGATGGATAGATACTAATTCAAAGATAGGAACAAGTACCAAGGATAGAGATAAGATAAAATTAATTGATCTAGAGATAAATCCTAATTTAGGAAGATATCAATCCTAATTGGATTTGGCTAGGTCTATCCATAACATGCTGTTTGTTTTAATCGTGCCTATGCTTTTGTTTTCAGCTTCAGAAGCATCTTTGCTCGAAGAACCACCCATACCACAAGTTCAGTACTGGTGAGTATTGTAATCCTCAATTGTTGTCTATTTGTCTCTTGATGTTATCTGTCCTTAATTCACTCCTCAAGGAAACTCTGTAACTATACTGCTTGCTTACTAAAGTTTATATTGCTTTGGACAATATGTTCTCTCTTCATTTTAATTCATAAGTATTGCATGATGAAGTCCATTGAATAACCATTTTAGTTTTAAATTTTGTTCCAGTGATTAAATTTTGGAATGTACAAAGAATTTTCCCCACACACATGTATTCTTTGCTGCTGATATTATAGACTTTTAAGTTTCAACCGAGAAATGTTCATGACACAATAAACTAAGAATCACTCTCATATCTCAAAAATATATAACATAGAAGAGTTCCTTCTAACTGTGAATATTGAGCAATTATTTTTGTACTAATGTTTTATTCTTGCATTGTTTTAGGAAATTGGGATACTCTTGAGGTTGAAGCAAAGGAGAGAGGATTGGACACAAGGCTTGAGCTTATTAAATTCTATGAAGCACACTACTCAGCCAACTTGATGCAACTTGTTGTATATGGAAAAGGTTATTCATCAAACCATTTTGCATCAAAAATTCTTTTCCATTGCCCCACAAGTTCATTTGTATTTGGCCCTTTCTTTTTTCTCACATCTGTTGTATTTGCACTTTTTCAGAGAGTCTTGATAACATCCAAAACCTTGTTGAAAATAAGTTTCGGTACATCAGGAATATCGGAAGGAAGCCATTTTCCTTTCCTGGTCAACCGTGTTCAAGTGAACATCTCCAGGTTTAAAATTTACTGAAAATTTATTTAAACTCGTGTGCACCACTGGATTAGGTGCCCTTTCTGAAATATCAAGGCTAGCTGCACACTTGCTTATGTGATATTCAATAACTTGCAGATTCTTGTTAAAGCAGTTCCCATAAAACAAGGTCACACTTTGAGAATACTATGGCCAATCACTCCAAATGTTCGGCACTATAAAGAAGGTCCATGCAAGTATGTGGGCCATCTAATTGGCCATGAAGGAGAAGGATCTCTTTTTTATGTACTAAAGAAACTAGGTAATTTCTGTATCAGATTTTTTTGCTGCAATTTTAAAATCAGAAACTTTATTTGGTGGCTTCTTGAACTGTTCAAATAGTGAAATGCACTTACCTATTATTAAGCTTCTTGCTTCCAGAAATACTGTTAGAATAAGGATTAATAATTGATTTGTTGATTCCTCTGAGAAAATTACTTGCATCATCAATTCTGGTTGCCAACATGTCAAACTTTTTTCTTGCTTATGTCATTGGAATGTTTAGGCACAATAATGGCATCTAACTTCAATAAAGTCTTAGACTTTTGGTTGTGTGATGAGCTGGTTTATACTTTATTCAGGTTTTGACATGGTATGTGCTGAATATTTGTTCTGCCTCATCTAATATCTGGACTTGAAAATGTTGATTCTGTGGAATAGTGTACTCTTTAGGTGGTTTACTACATTTTGTTCTGTATATTTGCTATTAGGTTTATTAAGTTATTGGTTCTTGTTCATTAGGATTGGAAGTGATAATTTGTGTGGTGGTATCTAATATAAGTATATTTGCCCTTCCATTGAAATATTGCATTGTTTGCTAAAGCTTAGTACTCTAACATAAGACCTCCAAGACAAACAGCATTTTCTTTAGAACAACCCACAATAAATAAAAGAGAGTAACCAGAACTCCTAACAGGCACAAGAAAATGAAAGACAATGGCTTTGGTGCTACTGCTCTATAATCCCTTTGTTTTATTATTTCTCCTTGGAATTCTAGTGATTGGTGTGGGTACTCGATTTCTTTTTGTCTAACACTCTTTGTTCGGTCTTCATCAAGGGAAGTCTAATTTCATAAGCCTTTGTAGTGCTTGTCCAGATTAACCCTGAATTCTGCTAAATTCTTTAGGATGGGCTATGAGTTTGGAAGCAGGGGAAGGTGATTGGAGTTTTGAGTTTTCTTTCTTCTCTGTTGTTATACATCTCACAGATGCTGGTCATGGTGAGTTCTCATTCAAGATGAACCATTTGAAATATTAAAGTTTCTAAATGCAAGTGAAAATCATCTATTTGATTATTGATGATAGAGCACATGGAGGATATTGTTGGACTACTATTCAGATACATAAAGTTGTTGCAGACATCTGGTACTCCAAAATGGATTTTTGATGAGGTGATTATGTTTTATGATTTATCTTTTACATTACTGAAATCAATTTTGCACCATTATTTGACATCAGCTGAAGCTTTTGGCAAGTGTCTTCCTGAGCTGCCAATATTTTCTTTTTCTGAGAGTACTGCCTTTTGAAAATTAGACAATCAGGTTATTTACCGATGAACTTGCTACTATTAGAACGTGAAAATCATCTAATCAGAAAAAGTTGTATGCAAGTGCTCCAACTTTTGATGATGTATAACTATGTCGTGATTTGGTCAGTTTACTTTTCTTATAGTTCTTACTGTATAGTTAGTTGTTTGATTCGACCTTCTTGCAGTTAGTTGACCCTAGTAGACGCATGTCATGTGATCGAGGAGATAATTTTGCTTCTTCCCTTATGACCCAAATGAAACATGTGTGCTGTGTTGAAAAGGTTATTTGTATCATTACTTCATTAGTATGAAATTTGATGAAACGTGTGGATCCATATGTGACTAAGGCACTGAGCCACTAAAAAAATTGAAACAGCCTTTTGACTTAATGATTATTGAGTCAGTTGATTAGATTTTCAAACATTATAAACACTTTACATAACCCCATTTTGACTCTGTACTTTAAATTTTGTATTTCTTTATACATTAACTAATCAACCTTTTTTGTGGACTGTCAAGCTGCTAGCTATCTGTGAGACAGGATTCCACTATCGAGACAAGAGTCCTCCTATCCATTATGTTGTTAATATTTCTATGAACATGCAGGTATTCCAGTTTTTCTTTTGGGCACGTACATTCTATTTTATCATAAAATATATCCTCATAACTGCTAGCCTATTTCAGTTTATGTTTGCACATTTCTGTTGGAGGTTAGCCATTGGCAACCTCTAAGTTTATTCGGTGCTATTTAAATAATTGTGTGTGTGTGTGTGTGTGTGTGTGTGTGTGTGTGTGTTTTGAATTATTGTTTCTTGTTAGGTCTATAATAGTGAATCCCTGGTTTTTGCCCATTAAGGGTTTAGTTTTGTTAACTGCCTGTATGAAAGAATGCCTCCATAGAATTTATATATTGAATTAATCATATGTAAACATGATTAATGTTGACAGATCATACATGCGAAAGAACCTACTTAAGAATATCATATTATTTAAACTTTTAACAAATTTTGAGTATTTGGTAAATACAATTAACTGAAAAATCAATCAATTACATAGACCTCCCAGTTCTTTCATAGAGAAAAAATAACCCCATGGTATAGCACCATATTATCTTGAACTATTAGGTGGATACAATTATCTGAAAATCATTCAATTAGGTAGACTTCCTTGTTCTTCCAGAGAGAAAAAAAAAAAAGCAACCCAAAGGTTTGCTGAAGTCTTTGGTCGATCCCTGGGCTAAATCAAGGATAATGCGGTTCTTGATTTGCCTAGACCTAATTGACTGCTCCTGTTTGTCATTTTCTAGTAAACTATTCTTTCTATGAAGTTTGGACCAAGAGCAGACAATTCTTTGCTTGGAAGAAAAGCAAATCTTTTCAAAATCTTATTACTAGGAGTTCTGTAATTGCATGGATATGGCTTTGGCTTCTTCTGGGAGTGCTCATGCACAGAATGACCATTGCAATAATAAACAACATCACGAGCTCACCAAAGCAGGGATGAGATTGGATATGTGGGGGAGGTACTGAAGTGAAATTACATGGGGCTAAGATTTGCATTATTTAATCATAAGTTACACTTCATAAGTTAGGTTCTATTGTAAATAGTTCTTTTTTTTTATTTTTTATCTGTAGCACGTGTTGAGGCAGTCTGTTCATTCCACAGCCAATTTGTACCATACCATTTTTTTAGTTAGACAACTTTATGTTACTCATACTAGATGTGCATGATCTTTGCAATGTATTTAGGCACAAAATGAAATAAGGCAGAATTTTGGCAATGGAATGTTCCAATTTCACTGTAATAAGTTCTGGTAAAGTGTTTGTTTTCTTTAAAAGATGGCATATGGGTTCTGCTGTATTTGGCTTTTTCTGATGTCTTGCTTTCATATTTCTTTCGTTGCAGATTTTCCCACCTGAAGATTGGTTAATTGCATCATCTGTGCCATCATCATTTTCTCCAAATGCTATTCAGAAGATATTAAATGAATTGACTCCAGATAATGTTAGGTAAATACTGAGGCCATTCACATGCATGAGGTTTGGTTGATTGGTTCTATTGCAGATTCAAGGCATGCTTGGATCTTTCATGAGGCATGCTCGGGGATTTGGGCAAATTTTGCTGAGCAAGCTAAATTGTTTGGGATAGGAGAGCAAGGGATACAATGGGGTTTACTGAAGAGAATTTCCTATTTTCTTCTTACCATAAATTTTAAATTCATGTCCTCACAAAAAAAATAGAGATGAATTTAAAGAAGGGAACATAAATGTGCATTCTCCCCATAATTATTTTTCTCAACAGGAGAGTTATGTTTTGTTCTTTGTTTCTCCATCATCTGTCTTCTCTTCCTTTTTTTTCATTATATGTTCTCTCCTCTCAGTCCAAGTGGACTATTGCCTCATGACAGTTTTTTATCATCTGCCTTGTCTCATTCCAGAATATTTTGGGAGTCAAAAAAATTTGAAGGACAAACAAACTTAACGGAGCCATGGTATGGTACATCATATTCTGTTGAAGCTATCTCTCTTTCCATCCTCCAGGTGTACATTCGAACAGTTCTAAACTTCTAATTATAGTTTTGGAGAATACTTTGACACTTACTTTTTTTTATTGTGTTTATCTTTTCTGTTCTGGTTCTTAAATCTAAGAAACATGTATTTCTTATGTTATGTGCATTGACTTAGATTTGTTTTACAGAAATGGGTAGAGAAAGCTCCCAAGGAAGATTTAAACCTTCCAAAACCTAATATCTTTATTCCAAGTGATCTTTCATTGAAAAATATTGAGGAAAAGGTGATCTTTCAAAACCTACCTACATAACTCTATCTTGGTAATGGAACTCATGGTTTATTCTTCTTGCCTATCCAGGTAAGGTTTCCTTGTATTCTGAGGAAAACACTGTTTTCCAGATTGTGGTACAAGCCCGACACAATGTTCTTCACACCCAAGGCTTACATTAAGATGGATTTCCACTGTCCACTGTCTCATAGCTCACCTGAATCAGCAGTTCTCATAGACATATTCACAAGGTTGCTGATGGATTATTTGAATGAATATGGTATGTAAAAATACTTTTATCCTTTTTTAATAATCCTTATGATGTAGGTTGATTTATTTCCCTAAGAGCACTCCTAATTATTTGGTTTGTATGATCTAACATGGGATATAGACATATAGTTCATTCTAGATGGGGCATATCTGAGAGGTTCAGATGAAGTATAAAATAGGAAGAGAGGATTTTTTTTATATATTTAAGAGCCTGATGATTCTTGTTTGGCCATAAAAAGAACTGATACTGGGTAGCTGACAGTGCCATGATATCGAATCAATTGTGTATTCCTGTCAATGCATGTCAGCTTTCCTACTGTGACATTAAGGTCAAAAATGGGAAGTTTTGCTTTCTCTAAAGCAGGTATGTTCTCTTACAATTGATAGTAAAAAATATATTTTTCTGAGAACCCAAAGAGGATGTAACTTGTGCTTGACCTTGTTTTCCGGAGGACAGGAACCCACAAGATGGATTTTTGTGTACATAATTGTTGGATTGAACATTTTTTTAACAAAGCATTGATGATCTTTTATCTGGTCATCTCCATCATGTGCCTTTTAACAAAGGATTCTCCTTAGTTTTTTAACAAAGGACATTGCAGACATGCTGTTCTGCATCTTCATTTGACACTGGGTGTACCACCTTGCACTGTTTTCCAACTAGCTTGCCTTTAGTAAAGTTGTCTGTTGCTGTAATGCACTAACCTTAGTTTTCCTTTCAGCTTATGACGCTCAAGTTGCTGGTCTTTATTATGCTATTAAACCAAATGACACCGGTTTTCAGGTCAATTTTGCACTTAGCTTTGAATAATCAATTGCTTTACCCTTCATATCTCATCCAGATTGTGCAGTCTTAATGGAAACATGAAATACAGAATCCTTGCTAGGAAAGAGGTTGCTTAACTCTGCAAATAGTTGCTATAATAAATTACTCATTATTAGAATCAATGCCATGCATTATGCTAAATCAATGCCATGCATTATGCTGAGTATTCTAAAGTTTGATATTCCCTCCATTGCAAAATATAATGCATGTCATTTTCTAATATTGCGAAATATAAGGCGTGCATATAGATTTATTACTATCTTTTCTATTATATCTTTATTTACTTCACTCTCTCTGTTGTTTATAACTAATCCATTATACTAACATTCTCTTATTTTTAAGGCAATGATGAATGAGGGTAGTTTAATCACTTTTGCTCAATGTTCTGGAGAATTTAGAATTTTCTTAATTCATGTGCATAATCAAAATACATCTTATATTTTGCAATCGAGAGAATAAGCTAGCCACCAATAAGGACCCTTTTTGATACCCATGGAGGAAGTTGTAATAGGATTTTAGTTTGCAAGTTTGGTGTGTGACATAGTTCAAGGGTTATTTTTCCAAAATAACTCAAAAAATATCAAAATAACACTGCTACATGTATAATAGGGTTCTCAATTTTTACCCGAACTTGACCCAACCTAGAGATATCCTAACCCGACCTGAGGCAAAAGCAAATGCATGTAGGTGGTACATCACCACGCGTTGATTATATATAATCATATATTTTTCTAAATTTATTAGTATAATTCATGACTATAATTATATCATTTTAACTAGTTTAATGGTATTTTATATTTTATTAATACTAGTATTACATAATTTTCATTAGTTAGCTTATATATATCCCTATTTTTTAATGGTTGTGGTTAAGATGTTCACAACTCTTACATACAAAAAAGTAGAAGTACAGTAAAAACATTTGTACCACAGTCATTTTGTTTTGTAATACTACTTCTGTAAAATTAGTTATTAAAAAAATATTTTTTTATTTTGAAAATAGTTTTGTCTACCAAATCTTAGAACTCAACCCAACTTAATAGATACCTGTTGATGGTCAACCCATCCCTGATTTAGACTGAGTAGGGTGCGAGTGATGCAAAAACCTTCCCCAACCCGCTCCATTGAGAATCCTAATGTATATTGGTTACAAGTTGCTAATGGCAGTATATTGTCTGATAAAGTTTGATTTTCTGGCTTGTAATGTCTGGATTTTCTCATTTGTAATGTTTTGGTACCAGCCTGACACTGCTACATGTGTGGAACCTTGGTCATGGATGTTTTGTGATTTATGATTTAAAATGTTATTATCTTATGGACATAACTCATGACATGATGAGAAATGTGCATCCTGCTGTAATCTTCTCCTTATTATTTTGTCCTCAACTATTTGTGATGTCATATAGATAACTATGGTTGGCTACAATGACAAAATGAGAACTCTATTGGAGACTGTTATTGGTAAAATTGCAGAGTTTGAAGTCAAGGTCGACCGTTTTGCTGTGATAAAGGTAATTGCCTATACTCCACTGTAAGTTCGAAAAATTGGTTCCATGACTAATTGGTGATTCTTTGTTACTTTTGTGTCTTCTGGAAACCTGATAGGATTGTCTGTTTGTTAGTTATTTAGATCTTGGAAGAAGAAAGTTGTGCAATGTCCTAGCAGAGCTGCTTTTGTTGAGAGAAAAATCAAGAGACCTTATCATGAATGAAATTACAACTGACATAGATAATATTTATATGCATAAATAATCATGTGCCTTGGTAGATGTTTAGACTTTGACAAAGGAAACTTGAAAAATTTTATGTGATGCCCGGGTAGAAATGTGCTTGCTGGAAGAAGTAAAATTCCTCAACCATACATAGACAACAATTGACGTTATTAATATCCAGGTATTCCTATTATACTTTAATGCCTTAATTGTCCTGTAGAAAGATAAAAAGGAGCTTGTCAGCATCTTAGTGGGTTTTTAAAGTTTTGCGCATATATGGTGTGGAAGCGGATTTGACGGCCAGCCATTACTCTGTTTCCAGGAAACTGAAGCCTGGCCAAGAGCCCTATACTATTGACTTTTCTCTGAAAAACAAAGATATGACGTATCCTGTTATCTTGTGCCAGTACAAACTTAGGTTGATGGCTTCTGATGTAGCTTGGATGGTACATTGCACTCCAAAACCGCTAAATGGAGCTTTGTCAGAGGATGGAAGTTTGATGTGGCATGTTATTTGCATCTATTTAGTGACTTTGGGCTAAAAGGTTTTCCTCTGTGCCATGCCATCTATCTGAGTCCTAGTGTAAGATAACAGAATGTGTCATATTTCTGACTGTTAGATGGACGGAAGGGCTTGCTTGCACAATTTTTGAAGTACAAGGACCTATATCAACCAAATTCGAGTAGAGGATTTTGATTACACAAAAGTGAATAGTAAAGCGGCTTCAAATGTCACTTTACCCAGGAATAACAAACCAGAGGAAATTATTGCCAATTGTCTGACACATCTGACCTCCTGTAGAAGATGAATAGGGTTACATAGTTTCTACTTTCTACTATCCTAGGATATTCTAGAAGAAAATCAGATCACCTGGCCAGGCATTTTTTTTTTTGCTGTTTTGCAGCCTCTTGGGGCTTGCTTTCCTTATGATGCCTGTGGTTGCAAGCCATAAAAACGCATCTCTATGTACCCTGTATGAACTAAAGGAGTTTGCCTTTGTTGTTGTCATCAGGAAACTATTACAAAGATGTATGAGAATTTTAAATTTCGGCAGCCATATCAGCAAGCTTTATACTTTTGTTCCTTGATATTGGAGGAACAAACATGGCCATGGGATGAGGAACTTGCTGCACTTTCTCATCTTGAAGCTGGTGATCTAGGGAAATTTTTACCTCATTTGCTGGCAAAAACTTTTATTGAGTGCTATTTCGCAGGTTTGTTCTATAATTAACTTCAACATTTTGATACAAAGCTCATTGATTTATTGTCGGTGCTGCTACAGATGGTTTTCTCTATTTCCCTTTTGTTTCTTTACCATGACAATTGTCTATATTATTGTTGTTTTTAATTGCTTATATCATCCGTTTTAGGGAATATTGAACCCAGTGAAGCAGAAAATGTTCTGCAGTATGTTGAAGACACCTTATTTAATGTGCCCAATAGTATATGCAACTCATTATCTCCATCACAGCATCTGACAAAACGTATTGTAAAGCTTGAAAGAGGTCTGAGGTACTATTATCCAGTGATGTGCTTAAATCACCAAGATGAGAACTCTGCTCTTCTGCATTATACTCAGGTTAACCTTTTGCACTTATCATTTCTTTTGTTTATCTTTTTGTCTTGCTCTTTTGCACTTTCAGTGAATAGTAGTTTTAACTGCTGTTAATTGGTTTATTGGTTGAATCTACACATAATCTTGACTTTAGGAGGTTGATTTCTTTACAGAAATAACTGCTGAAGTTTTAGTTTTCATGAATCCTTCTATGTCAACCATGGGTTGGACTCTGGCCACTGTAGTTTGCAAGTACTTTTGGCATCCGTTTGTAGCCTAAGTTCCTCTAGGAGGGACAAGTCAGAACAAGTTACATGGCTGGACAAGAAGCTGTGAATAATGCTTCAAATTTTCTGGAAATTTTGTTTGATTCCCTAAACGAGCTGCATTCAATTTATGCCTTCCATTTTCTAAGATGTTTTGTTAGAAATATATAGTGATAAAAGTTGGTAACTACTGAAAGTGGAGGTTTTGTAGAAAGATCTTAACTAAGGTAGCTGCCACTAGGGGTGGAAAGTCAAACCATATTTGCATCCATAATTTTAAAACAAATTCATATATGAATTTGAATATGCTCAGATTTGAATACGAATTGAATATCATAACGAATATGAATTTGAGTTGAATACAAATGGCAAGTAGTAATGCAGGGCTTAGATCATTCTGGGTTTGTACCTTCATCACTTCATGTGCTAAGAGGTTCTACTTGAGCTAAGTGTTAGGTTAAGGTATAGGCCCAATAGTAACGCGAATCCGAATATTGTTTGTATTCGTATTTGATTCAATTGAATTTCGAATACCACATTTTATTTATTTTCTAAAAAAAATTTGAATAGTATATGTATTTGGATTCCAACTGCTATTTGGATGGATATTTTGCTTACCATATTCGCATTTTTTTGGATATGGATATCAGATAAAATGGATTATTTGCATCCAATTTCCCACCCCTAGCTGCCGCAATATGGGCATGGTCCTAACTCCTAATTCTATGAAGTGAAATTTGAAAAAAAATAAATAAATTGAAGATATTCTGGAGCCAATGAGAGCCAAATTATTGGTTTCCAGACCAGCGTGCAGCCCATGCTATTGATGTGTGGTTTGGTTTTGTGAAGACTACTGATTGTAACCAATGAAAATGGCAAGTAAAACCAATGAAAATGGCAAGTAAACTTTTACTTTTGCACTGAAGCTAAATGAGCTTAGCATTTTCATGCTTGGTTGAGAGTTCTGTTCAAATATTTATCTGTGACTTAATTGATTGGAAAGCTTCACAAGTCTCCCAGCGTTCAGACATTTTGGCTGTTATTTACTGATGCTGATAATAACAATGTGTTATGGTCAGACTGGTTTTGTAGTGTGCTACTGATGGTAGTACAGACAGTGTGCTCAACTAGCAGGTACCAATATTAGTCTTTATCATCCCCATCTTTTGAAAGCTTGAAAAGCATTTCAGGTGCTGCAAAAAGTTGAATGAATATTGAATATGGTTCTAAGTTGGCCTAGTGGTGGGATGTCAACAGAATACACATTACTGGTTTGCAATAGAAATAAAAATAAAAAATGAACCACCTGTGACTGTGAGTAAGCAAAATTCTTTAGGGAAAGAGTTGGCACTTGATGTTACAGATGGAGGCGTTACCATGTTTGTGTGCAATGTAGTCCTGATGCCCCTGTAATTTTTCTTTTTCCCCCCTGTGCATGTACACATCCATGCCATCACCACCACCCACAAAGTAGATCATCTTAATACTCTTTGACCAATCTTCCTGGTTTAAGTATGTATGACTAAATTTTCTAGGCTTTCTTTGATTCAGCTTCTTACTATGCCTTCAATCTAGCTAGTTTTACTGAAAGATTCATGTAATATACACTAGAATTTTATAACCATATTTCATCTCTCCAGATTCATCAGGACAATATCAAACAAAATATTCTACTTCAGTTGCTTGCTCTTGTTGCTAAGCAACCAGCTTTTCACCAATTACGATCAGTTGAGCAACTTGGCTATATAGCCGTGCTTAGACAAAGGTATCGTGATGCCTTCGCTTCAGTGGGGTTCTTAGTTGTGTGACATTGCTTTTTAATTTTCTATTTTTCTTGGTTTTGACATTAACATAATATCCTAATTGACCACACAATTCTGTTTACCCAGTAACTATTCAGGAGTCCGTGGGTTGCAATTTATAATCCAATCAACTGTAAAGGTAAACTTACTCGGTTATTTTATTTTACCTTCTTTCTCACCATTTTAACACTTCATAATTTCTCTCCTGTTCTAATAAATTTGGTTTTAACAGGACCCAGCCAATCTAGACGCCAGAGTTGAAGCTTTCCTTAAGATGTTTGAAAGCAACCTTTATCAGATGCCTGATGCAGAATTCAAGGTCAGATGTGCTTTTCAATTCTGCTTGGTTTTACCTTGCATTTCCAAAGGACACGTTTGATTTCATTGATCTTGTGCAGCTGGCTTTTAGAGTTCAGAGCATGCTCACAATAAAATATGTGGTTACGCTTTTACTGGCTTAGTGACTTAACAGTCTTTATAGCTGACTAGAAGTAAATCCCTGTTCCCTCACTGCCACCAGGTGCCCGATGGCTAAAGAGTCAATCTGGATTTCATAGTATACCATCCCTAGCCGGCAGCCTGGCACAACGTGCTCTGCCAGTATCGCCATTTGTCTGATGGTCCCAAGGCCCCACCATCTCCATGTCCTTTCGGCATTTCCTTGTGATCATTAAGGATGTTCCACTCCTTTGGGCAATGAGCCAATGACTAACTGAGCTATAAGACTAGTAGAAGTATTCCTTGCTTCTGATTCCCAAAATGTTGATTGCATCTACTTGTGCGAAGAGGTGTTCCTTGATTGGCCACTTAATAGCTGACATGATTTACGAAGTTGTCTCCTGCTACTGTATAGTGCAGACCTTAGGCAACCACTTGATGGAACATTTTTTTACGGTGACTCAAAATTTAGTGTTAGCATGAATAATGATTTTGGAACAATGACCACTTAGAGATAATAATCATTGGTCTCTGTTACTGCGTGCTGTGGCTTCATTATATGTTTCTACTCTAATACTTGATGGAATTGACTAAACTGGCAGAGCAACGTTGATGCCCTTATTGATATGAAGCTGGAGAAATACCAGAACATAAGGGAGGAATCTGCATTCTTCTGGGGAGAGATTTCTGAGGGAACGCTGAAATTTGATAGAAAAGAATCAGAGGTATGTGGTGCTTTTTGACTTGTCCTAGTGGTGTATCATATCTGAAATGACCGAGTTTTATAAATTTCAGGTTGCTGCACTGAGGGAGCTCAAGAAGGAGGAGTTGATAGAGTTTTTCAATGACCACGTCAAAGTTCATGCGCCACAAAAGAAGATTCTTAGTATACAAGTCTATGGTGGTCTCCATTCCGCCGAGTACGGAAAGATAGTTCATGATGCACCGGCACCGGATTCGTACCAGATAACTGATATATTCAGTTTCAGGAGGTCGAGACCATTGTATGGTTCGTTCAAGGGGGGTGTCGGTCAGATGAAGCTGTGAGACAATTTTCTCTTTGTTTTTGCAGAAATTGAAAGAATAATCTTTACTTGTAACTTTCCATTTTATTTTTGAAAATATTTTTTGGAAACTTAGTTGACTTACCTTTTTTCTCCCCTTGGTTTATCTCATTTATCGTGCTCGGGAAGAGGACACACGTCCAAGGGAGTAATGGCAGCACGTAGTGTTTAAAGTGGCGCCAAGGGTACCCTGAGCCTGGTATTGGGCTACTTTGGGTTTGTAGGACTTGTAGTCCAGCCATTGGACTACGTTTTGCTGCAGCCTGCAGTTGGCGAGCGAGAGGATCGCTGACTTGAGGGTCGGTTGGTGGAGTGGCGTTCGTGAGTTACCGGCACGGCTGCGCTAGGCCAAACACGAGGAGGATCTGAGTTTTTTGGTTGCTATACCACTTTATTTTAATTTGTATGGCCTGGAATTTCACAGGCGTAGTAGATTATTTTTATGGTGTTTAGTTAATGTGCTGACTCAAAAAAAAATGAATAGAAATGCACTTTAGTAGTGTACAAAACTAAAAAATCAAAAAAAATTTAGAAAATAAATAATAACTCTTCAAAATATTTTAATTTAATACATTCCTGATGACCACATAGGCAAGTTTTGGTGGCAGTGGTGATGATTGGAACTGGTTCATTGGTGGTCATAAGCGGTGGCGTTGGTCCCTCGGTGACTAGAGCTTTGGCGGTTGCGGCGGTCCTTCGTCATCCTTCGGCAACTGGAGTTTTGGCGGTTGTCAGTGGTAGATCTTTGTCGTTCTTGAGCAATTGGAGCTTTGGCAGTTGTCAACAGCAATCCTTCATCATTTTCAGACGAATAGAACTTTGGTGGTCCTCGAAGCTTCGGCAGTTGTGTAAAGGAAAAAAAAAAAAAAGGTACTCCCGTGCGCCTGGCGGCCTGGATTTAGGGTTTGGGTTCAGTGATTTCGGACACTACACGCCAGTGGGTCAGAAAAACAAGATAACAAGGTGGGTTGTGGTTTCGGGGGTGCTACCTAGGCAAAGTCACGTTTGCTCGCCTTGCATTCGCCCTTCCCCGGCTGTCATCTTAGGCTAAGTCCAATGCAGGCGCTATCACGCTCTGACATGTGGGCCCCACCGCAAAAAAATATTAAAAAACGCGTGCGAGGAGAGAGAACGCCACGGCTGGCGTCGTTTTTTCGGGCTCTGACAGGTGGGGCCCACCAACGCCTCGCACGCGTGGCGCCCGCGTTGGAGCACGAGCGACGCCCCGGGACGCGTTTTGTAGGCCCCACTGTCGTCCCCCGCATGCGTGCGTTACCCCCGCGTCGCGTGCACTGACATGTGGGCCCAAATGCGCGTCACGGCCCATATGTCAGTGAAGGGGTGGGCTGTGTGTTTGTGCACCACGCGTTTTGGTGGGGCCCACAAAACGCGTGGGGCAGTAAACAAGGGTAGTTTCGTGCACACGCGTGCGTACGCGGTTTGGTCGTTGATTTGCGGGCCCGGTTTGCTGCTGGACCCACTTGTCAGTGAGAGGAGCGGTTTATACGCGCAGAAAAGTAGCCGTTGCGCAATTTATCTCCCCGGTCCCACCTGTCAGCGAGTAAAAAATTAGCCGTTTGATTTTGGAGCCGTTAAAACTAGCCATTTTAAATATTTAATTCATTTCTAAGCCTAGAAATTCATAAAAAATACCAAAAAATCACAAAAAATCACCAAAAAATTCTGAAAATTTGTGTGCTCCTCTGGCTATAAATAGGAGCAAGGTTCAGCTCATTTGCACTCAACACAAGTTCAAACCACACACTTTTCCAGCAAAGTTCAACTCGTTTTTTCCCAGAAAATTTTCCGATGGCCAACACTCCCCCCCGCGGTTATGTGAACTGGTTTGGCGAGCCAAATTTCGATGAGGAGAGCCCCCAAGTGCCAAGCGGTCAAAATCCGCCCAGTTTTCAGCCCCCTCCCCCACCATATCCGATATGCTATCCACCATACGCCCCACCCCCTCCATACGACCAACCATATCCATATGCACATCCGTACGCACAACCCCCCTACGGCCCTTACGGTCAGAATCCTCATTTCGTTGGAGCTCCGACCATCCCCGCGGAAATGTCGCCTCCGCAAGCAACGGCAAAGAATTCCCGCTCAACGTCGGTATCAGATACCGGCAGTCCGCAACGCACGGCCCCGGTCGAGTGCGAGGACGACGACGATGCCGGCAAAAGCGAAGGAACCGCTGCACAGCGGCGTAAACGATTGAACTGGCCACAACCGGACGACATGCGACTTGTGAGTGTTCATCTAAATATTAAAAGGGGAACTACCAAAAGTTCGACGTATATTGGTCGAAGGTCGCTGAGGCGTACAACAGGAGCAGTCCGCCCGACCGCAGACGGGACGTTAGTCACTACAAAGACCATTGGCAGAAGAACAATAAGAAAATTGTTCACTTCAATGGTATCTATTGTAGGTTGAGGGATGCCTACGCCAGTGGTCGTTCGGACGACCAATTAATGTCTCAAGCACGAGACATGTATAAGCAGGAGGTGGGTCATCCCTTCATCTTGGAGCACTGGTGCACTGCCGTGCGTGGTCAACCGAAGTGGTGTCGAAGCTACCTCGACTCTTCCAAAAGAGCTCGCCTCAACGAAGAAGGTGCCCACACGTTGTCGTCAAACAACGACGACGAACCTGTGGAGCTTCCACGACCGGAAGGGCGGGATACGGCAAAGAACAAGCGGAAGGGTAAGACAAAAATGAGTGAAACATCCTCGGCGTCCTCGGCGTACGAGGAGACCTTGCAGCGCATCGGCCAAGCCAATGCCGACCTCGATAGGGTGGCCGATAAAGCCGTTGCTGCAGCCGAAAATTTGCAAGAGATGGCCAAAAGCAAGGAAAAAGCCACATTTATGAAGTCGTTGACGAAACTAATTATGGGGGATACATCCAATTTCTCGGATGCTCGTAAGAAGGCGCATGAGGCCGCATTAGAGTACGTGAACGACATGATTAAGGAAATGAAGAATAAGTAGTAGCTTGAATGATGTACTTTTCCTTTGTAAAATTGTACTCGCATTATTAATTTAAGTTGTTTTGGATTTACCTGTTTGAATTTTAGCCGTTGCTTTTGGCATGTGATCGATATGTGTTGCATGCTTTTGGATTGTACCCGTTGGAACCAACACATGTGATGGATGCCTTTGTATTTAGCCGTTGCTTTCGGCATGTGATCGATACTTTTGAATTTTAGCCGTTGCTTTTGGCATGTGATCGATATGTGTTCCATGCTTTTGGATTGTACCCGTTGGAACCAACACATGTGATGGATGCCTTTGTATTTAGCCGTTGGAAGAGCCCATGTTCTTGATTCGCTTCTATCCCTATATATCAGAACCCCTGGAGCCTTCATCTTCACAAGATCTTGCCTTGTCCAAAATATCTTGCCTTGTCCAAAAAAAAGTCCTCTAGCTCAAGCACAAGTTGTGGCGACGATGAAGCCATCAACCAAGTCGAAGAGTTCGTGGCGGCGTTTGTGCAGAGTGGGTTGACGGTCCAACCCCTATACCGTCGCGTTGTTGACAACCTTGAAGCCAGCATAGACGATGGTACCTCGCACCACCGTCGATGAGGTAGCAGAAGGTACATCGATAGAGATCGCGAAGGCGGTCATGGCCGTCTAGTCGCGGACTACTTCGTCGACGTTCCGGTCTACCCCGAGTACTTGTTTCGCAGACGGTTTCGAATGGGGAAACCCCTCTTTCTGCGAATCGTCGAAGCTCTTAGGGAGTGGTCCCCGTACTTCAATGAGAGGAGAGATGCCCTCCTTAGAAAGGGGCTATCTCCCTTGCAGAAGTGTACCGCGGCATTGTGCATGTTGTGCTACGGCTCCCCCGCCGATGCCGTCGATGAGTATGTACGCATTAGAAAGTCGACGGCTATTGAGTGTCTAGAGCGTTTCGTCGAAGGAATCATTGCTCGGTTCGCGGAGGAATATTTTCGTCAACCTACTGTCGACGACCTCCGGCATCTGCTCCGACAAGGAGAGGAGCGAGGTTTCCCAGGGATGCTGGGAAGCATCGATTGCATGCACTGGGAATGGCGCAATTGCCCAGTTGCGTGGAGGGGCCAGTTCACCCGCGGTGATCAAGGAGTCCCTACAATAATACTTGAAGCGGTTGCGTCCAAAAATCTGTGGATATGGCATGCTTTCTTTGGTGTCGCCGGATCCAACAACGACATCAACGTACTAAACCAATCCCCCCTTTTCACGGATGTGTTGGCCGGCCGAGCTCCAACTGTTCAGTACTCTGTTAATGGGACACAGTACAATATGGGGTACTACTTAGCCGATGGTATTTACCCCGAATGGGCTGTCTTCGTGAAGACCATTCCCTTGCCTCAAACGGAGAAACACATGTTGTTCGCACAGCACCAAGAAGGAGCAAGAAAAGATGTGGAGCGAGCTTTTGGGGTCTTGCAAACTCGATTTGCTATTGTCCGTGGGCCCGATCGATTTTGGCGACGGTCAACCCTTGCCAATATTATGAAAGCGTGTGTCATCCTGCACAACATGATAATCGAGGATGAGCGACACTCTCATGACCCGACCGATGGGTCGTACGATAGCCAAGGGACATCAACCGTTACACCGCCTACTCTCCACGGGAGTGCTCCGCCAATATTCGCACAGATGCTAGCTCAAAACGATGCAATCCGGGCTCGCCCAACGCATCAGCAACTAAAACGGGATATGGTTGAGCACATTTGGCAACATTTCAGGGGCGACGGTACCGAAATGTAGTGGTTTTGCGGAGTCTTGTTTAAAATGTATTCGAATTTTAATTAGTATGTGTCTTGTTTATTTCTATGTGTGTCATTTATTAAATAAAAAAATTCTGTTGAAATTTTGAATTTTTTTTAATGTTATTTACATTTTTTATGTTTTATTTGGTTGTGTTCGAATTATCCGAATTTCATTTTAGTAATTATAATCTTTAATACATATTATATATGCGGGTCCCGCACGAAGCGCCTCTCGAAGCGCTTTTGCATTGGAGAGGGAGACGCTTGAAAAGGCGCCTCGCGAAGCGCCTCTGCATTGGAGTAGGGAGATGTTTGGGGTGGTGCTTCGTACATGTGGCACAGAATATACCGAAAAATATTTTGTTGAAGCCCCTCGCGAAACGCCTCTGCACTGGACTTAGCCTTACAACCAGGACTCACAAGCCACAGACACAAAACACAAACAACAGTGCTATTCTTACTAACATTATTGGTCTCTATAGCAACGGCTCTCCTGTGGCGACCATGGCCAACCCCAGATGCCGTTGCTCCTTCGTCTACTACTCCGTCTGCATTGTGATCTCCCTTCCTGCTTTCCCCTTAACCCCACTGTCCTTCGACATCGATTTCTCCCAGAATGGAACAATGGACCTAGTCAAGCTCCAGGGCGACGCCCGACACAACGGCACCGCTGTCGACCTCACCAGTCCGGGCAAGAAGAACAGCACCGGCCGACCGGTCTACACACGCCCAGTGTACATCGGCAGAGGGAGCAACAACGTCTCCTTTTCGATGCGTTTCACCTTTGCCATTGACTTCCCCGAGACCGGCCGGGGCGGCCATGGGCTGGCCTTCTTCATCACGAGCTATCCCTCCACAATGCCAACTCTATGCATTCAGAGCGGCTTCCTTGGCCTGTTCGATTGTGTAGCAACTTCCAACACTGCTATAGGCATCGAGACCGTGGCGGTGGAATTCAACACCTTCAAGAACGCATGGGATGACAACGATTACCATGTTGGGATAGATGTTGACAGTATCACGTCGGACGAAACTGTGGCGTTGCCTGGTGCCTTCAAGGTTGGCCCTCAAGTATTCAACGCATGGATTTGGTATGATGCTGGAGCAGGGGAGCTTGGTGTCCATCGGTACTCTACGAATGATCGACCTGCCCACCACAGCATCCAAAACCTGAGTGTCGAAGAGACGCGACTACGGATTTCTTGTTCAGAGTTGATGGCGCTGAAACGGGAGCAGAGAGGCATCAGCTCCTCTCTAGGTCTTTCAACTCCACAGCAGACGACGATGCCATTTTCTCATCAACAGCGCCACCACCGCCTTTCGGTCGCCCACCCGCACTGAAAACCATAACAGCCAGTGCTAGTGCAAATCGACAGCCTGGACGGAACAACAGCGTGGTGAAGCGTCTGGCATTGGTAATAGGAGCTGTGCTAATACCCACTCTAGCAGTAGGGTCAAGTGATCCCAATATGTCTCAAGTGCTCACTAATTACAAAGGATGGCAGCGCAATTGACGACGAGATCAAGCTCATTCTGGACGGGCCGAAGAGGTTCCGTTACAGCGTGTTGGTGGAGGCTACTAGTAACTTTGCAGAGGATCAAAAGCTCGGGAAGGGAGGCTTCGGTGCAGGCTACAGAGGATTTCTGAAGGAATGAACTGCCCTTTGGCCATCAAAAGAGTGTCAAGGGATCATGAGCTGATTAAGGCACCGGAACCTCGTTCAATTGCTTGGCTGGTGCCATGAACGTGGCGAGTTGCTTCTTGTGTATGAACTGATGCAAAACGGGAGCTTCGGCACGCATCTTTATAAGAGGGAGCTGGTGCTAGGATGGCCGGACAGGTACAACATAGCTCTTGGATTAGGCAATGCACTTCTCTACATGCACAGCGAATGCAGGCAGCGCGTCATCCACAGCGACATCAAGCCAGCCAATGTAATGCTGGATGAGACGTTCAATGCCAAGTTGGGCGACTTTGGTCTGGCGAGGCTCATCAACCATGATGAGTTCTTGCACACCACAGACGTGGGAGGGACCTGGGGCTATATCGCACCAGAATACGTCACCACCAGCATCCGCGACGTTCGGTCTGATGTCTACAGCCTCGGGGCTGTCTTGCTGGAAATCGCCTGTGGACGCAGACCACTGGTCCTCGAAAACAACCGGACGATGGTGAACCGGTAGGTTCAAATGGTGTGGGAGCTGTATGACAGAGGGACCGTTCTTGATGCTGCCGATGCAAGGCTGGAAGGCCAGTTTGATGAGCATCAGATGGAATGGAACGTTTAATTGCTGTCCGTTTGTAGTGCGCGCACCCGGATTGTAGAGCTCGGCTGTCCATGAAGGACAACGTCCATGTACTGACCTCTGAAGCCCCATTCCCAGGCTTCCTCCGAAGATGCCGATTCCGATATATGTAGCAGAAATGGACATATGCAGCTCGACGTCTAGTTCATCACTTGCAAGTGGCTGCCCCGTCGTGGTTGCTTCGATCAGAGGTAACAACTACGAGAAGTGCTTCTAATGCTTCACAACAGAAAGAAATAACGACTTTTAAAGCAAATAAAGGGTTAAGATTACCTGTGACAGTTGCTTCTGGTGAGTTTTTAAAAGGGCATTTTGGTAATTTTTTATATGAGTGGGGGACTTACGGTTCTAGACCTTCTTCTCAATTAATCTCAAACCTATCAAGTTTAGCATATCTTCAACTCCACGTAACATAATCTCCTTGTGTTTTCTTTTGTTTTTTATTGGAGTCACCGGAGGAAGAGTCCATAGTAACAGAATTCTATGGTTGCAGCATGGAAGCAATTTTGTGCTAGATGTCACACGGTGAAAGAATCACATCTAGGATTATGCATATCAACCTATAGAAATGAAACTTCTATTGTTCATCCTTGAATATCGTTTGATTAAAGCATTCTTGGCCTTCGGGATCTGGATGGATAGTTTGATTAGATGCTTCCATTAGCATTTGCTTTGGGTATTTGATGTTTCGAACAGGAACAAAGGGCTAAGCATGCTCTGTTTGGAGTTTGGAGTAACCCACCCAATGAGATCAGTTAATTAATCAGCACTATTGCAGATTTACCCCTACTCATCGGTAACTACTTTTGCCTTAAGATTCACAAAACTTTTGTTTATGTGAAGCACCGAAGCACTTCGCAACTACTGCTTACACTCATCTGCCCCAGATGTTCATGGTAGTGCCAGGGACTCTGCAAAGCTGCTTAAGCAGCAGTTGAGCAGCATATAAGATAACATTGCGAGCTGTCTCGACATGGAATAATTTACCTGCTCTATCTTTGGATTGTAATACTCTTTGTTGTGTAATGTAGAATGTTTATGTTGTTCCGAAGAACACGATTATCCATATCGAAAGATGAAGTAACAATGCCAAAATTCATAGTCTAGTAAACGTTTAGCTTATTTATTTTATCCAAAAATGTTGTCTGAAGTTTAGCTAGACACAATAGACTAGCCCGATCTAAGCTCGCAAGGAGGTATGATCTTTGTCCACCTCAAAGCATTAATTTGGTCTGAGAAATGGTCAATCTGTAATTTGATTATATTTACTCCTTTGTTTTGCCACTCCAATTCCAGTGTTTCAACAGCAATGGCACAAAAGTCGATATAAAGAACAAGCAATAGTCGGAACAACCATCACCAAAAGTAGTGTATGATTTTGTTCGAATCAATCGTGATCGTAGTTTCTAGCATCTGCGAACATCTGCTAAGAGTTCTATTGAGGTGGTGTTTAATTTAAAATCATAATTGTAATTATAATAGATTTTAGAATATTTTGGAGGTGAAGTGAAATAGATTAGGAATATATTTAACTCAAATGTATTTGAATTTTTTTAGAATATATTTTGAATACATGTATTGTGATTATGGAGTTATCCGATCAAATATCAACCAACTCATTCTCTTTAGAGTAAAAAGAATACAGTGCAAAATCTTTGAACCAATAAGTAACACCTTCAAAATTCAAATAGAAAATCAACAATTTTATTTTTAAAACAGTTTAATAAGCGGTAATATTTATAGAGTTGGCAACTAACACTTCTACACCTCCCACCTGGATTGGTATCTTTTGCCTTAAAGAAGAAAAGATAGCGTCTTTTTTTAAATCTTAACTACCCAATCAAAAATGAAACAATCTAAATTGATATGAAAGAAAAATTATTATTTATCTCTTATAAAATTACAAACTTTTCTCCCACCTCAATCTAAACTATTAATTACTAATCTAATAATTCAAATAGATATAAAAGCACATGCATTTACTTGTTCAAGGCATAGGATATGAATCCCACTCACCCTACACCACCATACAAAATTGAATCCTCCATCCATGCCTTTCTATTTATCTCACCTATTGGATTAGATTTCAAATAATTTAGATTGACATGTAAGAGAAATCAAAGTGGTTATTTATCTCGTGAGTTTTTTTTGAACTTCTTATCCATTTTGATCTAGCTCGTTAATTTCTAATCAAATAGTCAAAATAGGGAAAAACACGTCTTTTGAACCATTAAGCAACCCACACACCATATTGCAGGTTCCCAATCAAGTATACACACGAAAATCATAGAGAATCATAGGGGAATCCCTAACCCAAGTGGCAAGTTTTGATTAGCCTGTTACACAGTTGCTTTCTTGCAACTGTTACTTAAGATGATTTTTCAACAACGAAGACTTATTCAGTTGATTTCAAATTTGATTTTCTCAATGGAGAGAATTGGGGAGAAGAGTGGAATGGGTTTTTATTAAAATATCAATGTTTTTATTTCATTTTCGTGGGTCTAGAACTATTTTTCTATTGAGTTTGTTTGCCTTTCACACGAAAAGAGAAGTTAAAAAATTGTTACATGACAAGCATTTGTATTGGAGAGAGAGGCTCCTTACTTGCTGATATCTGAATATTCTCTCTCCTCAAGCACCTTCATTAGACATCTCTTGTAACGGAGAATGTTAGCGGTGAAAAAGATTTTTATTTAAGCACATAAATTAAGAAGACATCTATTGCTTATATAGACTTAAGTCTAAAAGATAAAAGGAAAATGAAAAACTAGAATTAAGCAAGACTCCTACTCCTTTAAATAAAACTCTTACATAATAGCTAAATCATAATCCTAACAATCTTCTCTTCGATTTAACTTCATATAAATGAATTGAAAGACAATCCTAACAATCTCCTTTTGGGCTAGAAATCTCATCTAAAACAAAATCAAAATATGTCAACTCAACATAACAATCGAACTTCAATACTACTTCAAAATTTTGTAACTCTTCATATTCCTTCTCCTTGCACAAGTAACACACCAAACGGTCCCTAAAGTCTCCAACGCCCAAATGTGAGAGGTTTAACTTTTTGGTTGGATAAAATAGTCATCATATACATTTGCCACAATACAAAATTAGAAGTACCAAATTATGTCAATGATACCAAATCTGAATTCTTAATGACATTGCTCAGAACGAGACAAAAGAACTATTGGTCTAAACACAATACAATTCAAATGAAAACTTCAAATGACTCAAAACAACACACAATTGAAAAATAACCTGTGAGACCCCCATTTGAGGGTCACCTTGGCAACCGCCCAGGTAGATTGCGCACAGAAAAGTATATCACAAGCTCACAACAATAGGATTCACTTTAAATAATAAAGCTGGTAGATAAAGCAAGTACAAGGTCACGAGGACCGCTATTACAATATCATAATGCCAAGGGTGGCACTAATTAAAGTTGATACAAAAGTAGAGAGTTTTTCAAAATCAAGGATCGGTATCGAAGCACCGAACACAGAGAGACAACACAAAAAGCAACCACAAGGGTCTTTATTTTCTTCTGCAGCGGCTCTGGAAGGGCTTCCTCCACATCGGACTCAACTTGGCTCATGACCCTCCTAGAAGCTCGAATCGTCTGGAAAGGCTCTTTCCTCTTCTTGATGCTCAAGGCCAGGGGAATCGGGATTCTCAAAGCCTTCTTCTGAATTTGTTTGCAAAGGCAAGGGTGAGCATGTTTTTACACAATACTCAGCAAGTCTCATTACAAAAATGTAGGTATATAGATGAGGAGTGATCAAGAAAAGGGGTTTTGGTTTTATATATATATATATATGAATAGAGTAGATTTTCACTCTAAAATCATAAAGAAAGGCTTTTAGTTTCCAAGAGTAATACTTTAAAATCTTAATTTATACTTTAGAAATCGTTATGTGATGGTCTCCCATGAGTCATCATTTTTATTAACCCATATTATGAAAACATTCCAAATCATTACTTGTGCTATAACCCATGGATAACATCCACTACGAAAAGACTCCTGAACTTGGGAGTACAGAGTATCTGATACTTCTTTTACACTTTGCAAAGGTGTACCTCTTTTTAAATCCACTGGTTCACTCGGCTTTCAAGTCGGTACAGCTCCATGTGACTTATACACATGTGACAAGGCCGAGATCACACAACGCTTTTACAGTTCAGTATTAACAGTATCCCCGCCCGGTAAATAGACAGTTAAGTCTCAAGTACCGTTGTGGGTCTTCCCCACTGCCTTACTTCCTAGCCTCTGGTCTATGTTCCCGCAGGACACATAGCCTTGGTCTGTGTCCACGCAAGACATATGACCATTTAAGATTACAACCGCTCACGGCTTTATCAGGTCTAGGGCGCCTTCCTTCTTTTACGCCTTTTCCTCTCATTATTTTTCTGACTCACATCACTCATGGCCGAACCTTGGCCTTCCAGTTTCCACGCGAGAAACCAGATCGTCAAACCATGCAGGGAACTGCTAATACCAAAAAGCTACTGAGTTGTGCCTGTCCCATACCAGGCAAGTGGTTGGTACGTTTACAATTCGTATAGAGACACAGCACAAGGTTCTTGTCCTTATGAACCAATAGTGAGGAGCATTCACATTCCCTGGTGCGCACCGCACCCTCTCCATACAAACCAATCCTCACTACTGATCCCTTTTATCAGTTTTCTTGACAACACGGTTTTCATTATAACTTCTCATGTATTTGACCATTTCAAGTTTAATGTGGATATTCAGTATATGAGTCCTAGGGTGACAAGAGCATATATATGAAGGTTCAATAACAAAAGGGGTTTCATGATTCATTAGGTAATATCTACTCATGTCATTCAAACATAACTTGTATCTCAAATAAGCATGCATAGTAAGAAACAGTGAATATACTTCATATGAAAATATTGGGCGAGACATGATCAAAGGAATGAGGCTTGCCTTGCACTGTTGGGTCTAATTACTCGGACGAATCTTCAAAGACTTCTTCCGCTCCTTCAGCTTCGAGCTCTGCAGCGGACACAAGCAATACAACACATACGCTACATAAGCATACATAGAATAGTTTCCATAGAAAATATTAAGTAAATAAGTCATGCATGCAGGGGAAAAGGTTAGGGCAAGGTCACAAGGGCTCTGGTCGAAGAAACGGCTAAAAAGGATTGAACGTCGAAGGGTCGACATTCAGTTCACGGCTTTGGCATAACTTCAAACTGGTATTAGGATGGTTTTCTGGAGAAGTGACAGAAGGGAAAGATGTAGAACACAACTCCAGGAATCTAGGGGACAAAGTGACATTTCCATTGCTCAACCAGAAGGGGTCAAACAAGGCTAATGCCAGTGGCTGACATGCACTGACATAGTGCAGACATTGCCAAAATCTAGGGCTTGACATAAATTTTGATCCAGGGCTCCAATTGATGCACAACTTTGTCTGGGAGGTAGGCATTGATAGCAGGGACAAAATACTTAACAGGATCAAGGGCTGAAAGTGGCTGGAAGGTGATGAAATTCAGTGATGAACTGTGGTGACTTGGACATGAACTGGGCTTCTGGACAGTGATCTTGGCAAGGGCATATCTTCCAATCTAGGCAGATTCAGATGTCGAGCTAGTGGAAGGAAATGCTCAGGGAGGTGAGGCAAAGCTAAGGGACAAAGTTTCAGGAGCTAGATCAGCCGGGGAAGAATTCCGGCGACCGGTGCTGGAGAAGACGACACTGGAGATTGGGGGGTTTCGATACAAAGCATTTGAACTCGATTTCTTGCTCAGGGAGTGAGAGGGTGAAGTGTGGAAGCTAATGGCTAAGTCAATTTGGCTGGGGGATAGCTGGTACGGCCTGGCGACGAGAGCCAGATCATCGGCGGCGAGCCAGAACGGGAAAACTTCAATTTCCGCT
Source organism: Pharus latifolius (assembly GCA_019359835.1). Taxonomy (NCBI): domain Eukaryota; kingdom Viridiplantae; phylum Streptophyta; class Magnoliopsida; order Poales; family Poaceae; genus Pharus; species Pharus latifolius. The sequence goes on from CM033325.1 coordinate 9,595,228, forward strand.
CAATTATGCAATCTGAGCGCACAGGCTTGCTAGATGGGGCCTACTGATCAAGAAACTCTACTGGAGGGGAAACCAATTTGGGATGAAATGAACAGCATTGGGGAAACAGGGCAAACGGCCGTTTACGGCGATCACCGGCGATGGGGTTCAATCTGGTGCAATTAACTGGTATGACACAGAGAGGGAGGTAAGGGAGGCTTACTGGTACAGTTGAATTGGAAGGAGAAGCCACGGTTTGCTCTGGCGACGGTGGCCTCAAAAACAGCTCGCCGGAGAAGAAGAAGAGAGCGGCGAGGGCACTGGAAAAAGATTGGCTAAGTCCTGAGACAAGGAATTTGCACAGCACTGGGGTTTTAAATAGGCTCTGGGGCGAAGCTAGCGAGGGGAAAACAGCGGGGAAAATCAAGCCAGGGACAAGGATGGCCGGGCGCAGGTGCGACAACGGCGACGACGACGTGATGTGCACGGGCTGTGCAGTTGCTTTGCCAGCGTTGTCGGGAGCGCATTGGAACTAGGTTTGAAACGGCGCGGATGCGGAGGCAGCAACGCAGCTCCGGCGATGACACGTACACGCATGCAAGTGCCACGGCCACGGGCGTGCGCGCGCGAAAACGCTGCTGGAGCGTGGGCGTTTAACCGCTGGGTTTAGCAGGGTCGTTGGTCACTGGCACGTGCGCGCGGGGTGGCTCAACCGATCACGAGTACAGGCGACCGGAGAAGATGGCCGGCGGCGAGGAAACATGGCGAGGCAAAGTGGCGGGGCACTGGTCGAACGGGGCCTGGTCGAACTGGGACCGAAAAAGAATAGCTCGGGCTGAAATGCAATTTGAAACTTGCTCCAGGGACTGATCTGTGAGGAAAAGTTGAATTGGAAATGGGCTTGATTGTAAATCTGGAGATCTGGAGGGCTGATCTGAAATCTGATTTCAGGAATGAGTTGCATAAGATTAATGGAACTCATCTAGCCAAAGTTTGACAAGATCGGGCAAGATCTGAGGGGTTTCGACAAAAGTGGGGGAAAACGACTTTAGGGTAAAACAAGGTAATTAGGGTTTCAAAAACGGGAAAGGTCGAAACTCAGGTTTAGGGTAGGATTTGGAAATTCTTCCAGAAGGGAAAAATGTTCAGAATAGTGAATGGGAGATATTCACTGAATCAGATCAAAGTTTGGAGGTGGTCTGAGACTTTTAGTCTTTTTGGGCTTCTGACAATTCTGAAAAGGGCTGATTTGTGATACACTTGGGCTGATTTGTGAAAAGGTATGAATGACAAGAGTTTGATTGCCAACTTTTTAGGGTAAGATACTGGCATAACTGGGATCTCATTCTGATATAGGGAGGGACGAGGTAAGCCAAGATTTGAGAAAAATCGGGGTGTTACATAACCTCACAACTCAAAACATCCTTAAAACCAAACCTCCAACCAAGAATAGTCCTAACAACAAAAAATATTCAACTGAAACAAAACCAATCAAGATAAAAACAGCCCAAAATACAGAAGTTTCCGATCAATGAAACAGATTAAGAGTCTATGAAGCTAATTGCAAGAACAACGGATTAAAAACTAGTTAAGTAAAAGCATGCAAAAACAATTTTGACAAAATCGCATGAGGTAGCAACGGTCGATAGTTAAAACCCAAAGGTTGCTAGCATGGTAGTAGCATATCCAATATTCTTGGTGTATGAATGTACATAGAGACAAAAGAGGTATAGACAAAAGCATCAATAAATGAGAGAAGTTGATCCGTTTGAGACCTAGTCTTGGTTTTCGCACTAGGCTCGCCCAGATTCTAATATGCGGAATGACGGGATCTTACTCGGAAATACCGAAACCCAAAGTAATTGCACAACTCTTTATTTCAAAGAGGGCTTTACACGTCGAACGTTAGACACACTTGTCTACGTCGAAGGAACTATAAGTGTCTAAAACTCAAATAAGTTCTATGACTCTTCGATTGAGTTCGATGATCTAAACTGGACCTATTACAAGGTATTTATAGTCCAATCGTATGAGTACGTATCAGACTTAGAGACCTAAACGTATTAGACTCATATAACTAATCCTAAACAGATAAGCTTAGTTATACACATTCGGATCGGATTACAATTCCGAACAGGGAACGAATTCCTTTTCCTGGTCGCGAACCAATCCATGGTCGCGGCCTCATCCAGGTCGCGAATCCTTTCCGAACACGGTTAAGGTCGCGAAGCCGTATGCGATCAGGACTTGGTCGCGAAGCCGTATGCGATCAGGACTTGGAGATCCTCCCGGATCATGACTCCCTTGTTGAGAAGGAGCCAACCCCTGTTGCGACCTCTCGATCAAACTGGAGATGTGGAAATTGGGCTTGTCCATCTTCTTTGGTGTACCACTTTGCCGCACGTGCTCGTTGATCTTTCCGACCGATTCGAAAAGTCTCCTTGGTGCCACTGCGGGTGGTAGTTACTTTCTTCTCCAGAATCACATCTTCACGTAAAGGTTCGTCTCGTTGATAGACCAAGTCTTCAACAGATGGTACTATAGTATCTGGCTCATCATCCAGCATTGAAGGCTCAAAGAGTTTGAGGTGCTCAACATTAACAACCGAGTAAATATCCATGTATGGAGGTAACTCGAGCTGACAAGCATTATTACCCACTTTCCGCAAAATCCGAAAAGGACCGTAACGAATGGGTTTGAGCTTCTTACCTTCACCTTTAAGTCTCTCCTTACTCAGATGTAACCATACCATATCACCTTCTTGAAATTGCGCATCAACTCGGTGCCGATCATGTCGCGCCTTGTACTTGAGTTGAGCTTTCAGCAAGTTCTGTTCAACCTCACGATGGAGTCGTTGAATACCTTCCAGGAACTTTTGTGCTCGATCCTGATCAGATGCTTCCTTGCTGTGCTGTGCTGAGGTAGGGATCACAAACTCCATGTCGAATGGACTTTGTGGTAGAAATCCCAAACATACCTCAAACGGCGACTTTCCAGTCGAACCATGCACGGCTCGATTAAAAGCAAATTGCAGGTACGGTATGCTTTCATCCCAGGTCTTCGGGTGCTTCGAGTTATATCCTCTCAAAAGATGAACAACTGTGCGATTAACCACCTCGGTTTGACCATTAGTTTGCGGATGAAAAGCAGTACTCCTCTTCAGCTTGGTGTCCATCATCGTCCAGAGCGATCGCCAAAAGTGACTAAGGAACCGGGTATCGCGATCAGACACAATAGAAGTCGGCAGTCCGAAGTGTGTCCAAACGTGTTGAAAGAATACCCGAGCTGCCTCTTCTCCCGTGATAGTCTTCCGACAAGGTATAAGAATAATCATTTTGGAGAACCGATCAACGACCACGAATAGATAGTCGTTGCCACGTCGGGTCTTAGGCAATCCTCCCAAGAAATCCATAGATATGCTCTCCCATGGTCGTGATGGAACTGGCAAAGGGGTGTACAAACCTAATTTTCGGTTTGCCGGTTTCGAGATGCTGCAGAGACCGCAGCCTCGAACAAACCTAGCCACATCTTGCTGCATACGCGGCCAGAACACATGTCGGTGAAGATTTTGCAACGTCTTTGTAACCCCAAAGTGACCAGCTACCTTCGATGTGTGCGCTTCTCGCATCCATTGAGTTCGAGGTGCTCCACGAGGTATGCAAAGTAAATTGCCCTTGTACAAGAGTCCTTCTCGACGAACGAACTCCGTAGGTTTCCCTGTTTCGAGCTCAGTCAGTACTGTTTGAAAATCAGGGTCTTCACTGTACATAGTGGCATAGTCATCATGACATGAGGGCTCGATCTGCATGAACGCTGATAAACAGAGGGTCGTAACTGGTGGTCGCGACAACATGTCCGCCAATTTGTTGTGTACGCCCTTTTTGTACTTAATCACCAGATTGAACTGCTGCAGATACGACATCCACTTCATGTGTCGAGCTTGCTGTAGCTTGGACTGAGTCTGCAAATATTGCAATGGTTGATGGTCGGTGTGCACAACCGTCTCTTTCCCCAAGAGATAACACCGCCAATGTTTCACGGCCTGATGCAGTACGCATAACTCCTTATCATAAGTCGGGTAGTTCTTCTGAGCTCCCTGGAATAACTCAGAGTGATATGCCACTGGTCGACCTTCTTGCATGAGCACTGCGCCCATTGCATAACCTGAGGCATCGGTTTCTAGCTCGAACGGTTTCTGGAGATTCGGCAAAGCTAACACAGGCGCCTCGCTGATCTTCCTTTTCAGCAAGAGAAACGTGTCCTCATGTTTCCCTGTCCACTCGAACTTCTGATCGATCCTGGTTAATGCATGCAACGGAGAAGCCACAATCGAGAAGTGTCGGATGAACTTCCGAAGATATTGGCATGCTCCCACAAAACTACGCACATCCGTAACTGTTCGTGGTCGCGGCCACTCGCGAATCACGTTTACCTTATCTGGGTCGATTTGCAACGTACCGTTGCCGACCAGGAATCCAAGGTAAAGTAGAGTTTGCTGGCCGAACTCGCACTTCTTACGGTTGAGGCGAAGTCGATGTTGCCGAAGCTGATCGAACACCTTTTCGACATGAATGAGGTGCTCATCCCACGATTGACTATAAACTAGTATGTCGTCGAGGTAAACGATGACAAAGTCATCGATGAACGGTCTCAAAACGTCATTCATAAGACGCATGAAAGTTGCAGGGGCGTTGCAGAGACCAAACGGCATGACCAGCCATTCGAACAGATCTTGTCGTGTTTTGAACGCGGTCTTCCACGTATCCTCCTCTCGGATGCTGACTTGATGATATCCTGACTTAAGATCCAATTTGGAGAAGACAATAGCATGCTTCAATTGGTCTAACAGGTCGTCAATACGGGGAAGGGGGTACTGGTTCTTGATGGTGATCTTGTTTAGGGCTCGATAGTCGATGCACATACGCCAAGTCCCATCTTTCTTTGGTACTAACACCACAGGAGATCCACAAGGTGAACTACTTAGTTGAATGACACCATCGTTCAGCAACTCACCAAGTTGTCTTTTGATCTCTTCATTCTCCAATACTGAGTTGCGATACATACTTAGATTGGGCAGTGTTGCATCGGACACAAGCTGAATTTCGTGCTCGACTGGACGCTTCGGCGGACGACCCTGGGTAGTCTCGAACAGATCACTGTATTTCTCCAGCAGTCCCGACAAACGACCAGAATCCTCTCGGCACGCCAGCGACAATGCTGACCGAGTACCCTCACCTTGAGCAATGGGTCGAATCATGACAAGCACATACTTGTGACATGCATTAACAATTCGTTTGGCTTGATTTGCGGTAATCAAGTTCGAAGTGTTGACGTGGACGTCTCTACTGATCACGAACTTAACTCCGTCTTTGGTGAGGTCGTACTCTTGCGCTCGCCGATGGAAGTGAGCGTCTCGATCATACAGATACGGACTCCCAAAGATCACCTGACAGATATCGATAGGGACAACATCGCATTGCACCTCATCGATATATCGTGCAGAGATCGCAAACTTCAACACACACTGACTCGTAATCTGTTGGTTCACGTCGGATGTAAACCAACCCAGCGGATATGGTCGCGGGTGTGTGGTTGTCTTCAAACCAAGTCGGCGAACCAGTCCAGCGGAGACCAAATTCTTTTGACTTCCTGGATCGAATATCGCTGCGACCACTTCGTGCTTCACCTGGATGTTGATGGTGAACAAATCCTCCGTCGGGTGATGGTCGTTCGGTGGATCCGAACCCTACTCCTTCGGCATTGCCATCAGAGACAAGGTCGTATCCGCCTCATTAACCGAATTCACTCGGACAACTTCTTCGTCGGGTGAAGTCGCAGTAGCCGTGGTTGTTCTTTTCCCTGGTCCGTTTTTCTTTGGTCGAAGCTCAGGATGAAGCTTGTAGCATTTGTCCTTCGTATGTCCCGCAACTTGACAATGTTCGCAGAAAGCACCCGTGCCCGATTTCTTCTTCGGACTCGGCTTTTTCTTTGTCGAGGTCGCACTTTCCTTCGTGCTTTTGTCGCTGCGGGATTTGTTCTTCTTCTCGATCACCATAGCAGTTGTGCTCGCGGTCGCGATATCTTGGACGCCGAACAGACTTAGCTCAGTACTGATCGATTTCTGAAATCCAGATGTGTACTTCCGAAATACATGAGGGTCGGATAGTGAGATGCCAATGACCATTGCTTGTCGTCGAAACTCTGTCGTATAGTCTTGGACGGTCTGGTCGCGCCGTTGGTACAATCGGTGCCAACGCTCCCATCTCTCCTCAAGGTAGCCCATCGGATAGAATTCTTGTCGCAGAAGTCGTTTGAATTGACCCCACGCAAGGTCGTCAGCTTCACCGCTGGCGACAAGGGCCTTCCACCATGTCTTGGCGTGGTCCTTCATCTTCAAAGGTGCAAATTTGACCTTTTGAGCGCTACTAAACCTTTTCAGGTCAAAGTAGGTCTCAAGTTGGTCGATCCAAGAATCCAGCTTCTCGGCATCGATCACCCCATCATATATGGGTATATCAATCTTAGCGTCGACTTTAAAAGATCCGACAGCTAAGGAGGTGTTGGCGAGGTCGTCGGTCTTGTGGTTGCCTTCGTCTTCATCTTCGTCTGCCCTGCGCAAGTCTTCACCAGTCTTTTCACCCATAACCTTCCCTACTTCAGGAGGTACAATCATGGCCAGCTGCTTAATCCAAGCAAGCACGGTTTCCATGTCGGTGGAGAGCTTAGCCACTTGTTCGGCTAGGTTAGCTTGAACGGAGGTATCGTCAGACATTGTCGGAGACGCGGCTGTAGGAACCGTCAATTGATCGCCTGGAATTTCGCCGGAAGTTTTGTAACCCTGGCGAGTCTTCACCATCCACAGGATAGGAAAGTTGCTCTGATACCAACTTGATCCGTTTGAGACCTAGTCTTGGTTTTCGCACTAGGCTCGCCCAGATTCTAATATGCGGAATGACGGGATCTTACTCGGAAATACCGAAACCCAAAGTAATTGCACAACTCTTTATTTCAAAGAGGGCTTTACACGTCGAACGTTAGACACACTTGTCTACGTCGAAGGAACTATAAGTGTCTAAAACTCAAATAAGTTCTATGACTCTTCGATTAAGTTCGATGATCTAAACTAGACCTATTACAAGGTATTTATAGTCCAATCGTATGAGTACGTATCAGACTTAGAGACCTAAACGTATTAGACTCATATAACTAATCCTAAACAGATAAGCTTAGTTATACACATTCGGATCGGATTACAATTCCGAACAGGGAACGAATTCCTTTTCCTGGTCGCGAACCAATCCATGGTCGCGGACTCATCCAGGTCGCGAATCCTTTCCGAACACGGTTAAGGTCGCGAAGCCGTATGCGATCAGGACTTGGTCGCGAAGCCGTATGCGATCAGGACTTGGAGATCCTCCTGGATCAGAAGTTGTAGCAGCAACAACAATATCAGCAGAAAGGAGTTGCAGATCCAACCGAACAAAAAAAGAGCTACATATTTGATCTAAAGTGGCATTGCAACAAATGAGACTCCCCAAGGGATGATGGGAGCACAATGCCACCAGCAACAGAGAGCAACAATAGAGCAACAATAGATGACAAATCAACAAATTTGTTGCATGAAGCAATAATAAATTTGATTTTTAGCAAATGACGGACGGTAACAAGAAATACTAAGAGCAGCAAACAAAAGTAAAAGTGATTTTTCTTGGCACCACCCTCATGAGATACACATCTGACAAGTCCTAGGGGCAGCGGCTAGTTTAGAATTTGAGAAACCTAAGATTTGATGCCACTTATTAGAGATAAATGGAATTTTTTAAAATAATATATTAAAAAAAATTACAGAAATATCAAATATTGCAAAGTTTTTACAAATCTAATATCCAATCATTATACATCTTAGCGATCGAGACTTTCTCGGTTTCAGTCACCAAGATATATGGTGATTGAATGATTTTTGGTGTCAGTCATCATTGCCAACTAGCAACAAAAAAATAGAAAAAATTATTCAAGTGTTAGTCGTTAAGATGTACGGCGACTGAAATCAAGAAAAATCAAAGTCGCCAAGACGTATGGCGACTGAATACTAGATCCGTAAAAATTTTAGTTCTATATTTTTTAATGCATTATTTTAAAAAAAAACTTAGGATAAAATGAGTCTTTTATTTCAAAAAGAACCACATAAATTATAAAGATCTCGATTTGATATAAGCCTTAAAGATATTGACTCTTTTAACTCAAACTGTTACTGGAAAGATAAACTATTTTCTAATTCAAACTCGTAGGGATGAGATGTAAGTCCTAACAGGAGAAGGCCAGGAGAATTTAACCACTGATAATGCTCTACGACCCTGATCAAAAGCTGATTCGTTGCGACCCAACCACATTCTACCGTGTGAGTTTGGATGGAGGAATGCTTACAACTTACTGGAGCAGAGCAAGTCTGAACTCTGAACTGAACAGTGTTAACTTTCAAAATCTTTTGTAATAACTCATAAAAAAAAGAATTTCAAAACTAACCCAAAATTTTTAAAAATATCAAAAAAAAACTTTCAGTTGCTGAATCTAATTCGCAACTGGGCTTCAGTCGTTTACTGGGTCATCGACTAAACCTGCAAACCCATTAAAGACTGAATTATTTTTTGGACCCAAATATTGCGGATTTTAGTTGCTCACCCGTTAAACGATTAAACATGCACCCTATTTAAGGATTGAATTATTTTTTGAACCCAAACATTGCACGGGTTTCATTCACTCACCCATTAAGAGACTGAACTCACAAACTCATTACAATCTGAATTATTTTTTGGACCTAAATATTGTGGATTTCGGTCGCTCACCCGTTAAGCAACTAAAGCCAGTAACTATTTGGATCGAGCAACTGAAGACTATCTCTGATATTTTTAAAAGTTTTAAGTTAATTTTGAATTTTTAATGAGTTATTTTAAAAATTCATTTGTAGCTTTCCAATCCAAATTGCAGTTCTTTGAAAATAATAAATGACCGCACTGGTCTGTGTCGTGTTCCTTGGAGCACGTTTGTTTGGTAGTCCTGTACCAATGTAATCGAGTTTTTTTTATAATTAACCCAGATTAAAAACACAATTACAAAAGTGACGCAGAGTTGCAAAATTTACAAACTTGGGTCGCCACGTCAGCCTGTCGAGCACTGGGAGCTCGACAAACTCCCTGTCGTGTGCGACCAGCATATCGCACGCCCAGTGCTCGATAGCACGCATCATCGACCACGACCACAATTACAAAAGTCCTTGTCGAGCACGCGACAAGCCAAAAATGGTTTTTAAAAGCGGGAGCGGGGATTCGAACCGAGGCCACTGGAGTGCAAGTTTGCGGTGGGAACCAGCTGGGCTACGAGGTTTTACTGCCCTAGTGGTGCTGGACCTGTATATATTGAGCAACTTGTCGAGTGGCCAGAACTTGACAAGTTGTTGGTCCCCAATTCACATAAATTTGGTCCCCTCCTCCTGCTTTGCTCAGGCTTCACAGACAGCAGCAAACACTCAACAACACACACAGACACACGCACACACATCTCTCTCTCCCTCTCTCATTTTCCTCTCAATCTTCAAATTTAGATCTACCAAAATTCGTCTGATAAATTGATTCGGTGTAAAAGAGAAATTTGTAGAGGATTCTGAGCTCTTCGAAAAGAGGTATTTTTTTTGAAATGCATGTAAGATTGTGTTAAGTATGTTGTTAATGATGTAATTAGGGTTTATGTTTATATGTATAAAACCACAGTTTATGTGTAAATGTAGGTATTATCTTTTTAGGATATATATTTAAGAAATATGTGCATGTATGTATGTTTGGAAATTAGGTTTTGTTTTAAATGTATGTGTGTATGTTTAGAAATGTATGTTTATCTTTTTAGGATATATATTTAAGAAATATGTGCATATGTGTATGTTTGGAAATTAGGTTTTTTTTAAATGTATGTGTGTATTGGAAATGTATGTTTATCTTTGTAGGACATATATTTAGGAAATATGTGCATATGTGTATGTTTGGATATTAGGTTTTTTAAATGTATGTGTGTATGTTTGGAAATGTATGTTTATCTTTTTAGGATATATATGTAGGAAATATGTGCATATGTGTATGCTTGGAAATTAAGTTATCTTAAATGTATGTTCGTATGTTTGGAAATGTATGTTTTTCTTTTTAGGATATATATGTAGGAAATATGTGTATATGTGTATGTTTGGAAATTAGGTTTTTTGAAAAATATGTGTGTATGTTTGGAAATGTATGTTTATCTTTTTAGGATATATATGTAGGAAATATATATGTGCATATGTGTCTATTTGAAAAGTAGTTTTTTAAATGTATGTGTGTATGTTTTCTATAAATTAGTTTTTTTAAATGTATATGTGTATATTTGTAGAAATTATGAAATTAAGTTATTTTTAATTATGTGGAACTATGTTTATAAATTAGGTTTTTTAAATATATAATGTGTATGTTTTTAGAAATTAAGAAATTAGATTATTTTTAATTATGTGCAACTATGTTTATAAATTATGTTTTAAATGTATATGTGTAAGTTTTAGAAACTTTGTGCATGTGTGTATGTTTTTAGAAACTATGTGCGTGTGTGTGTGTTTTTAGAAAATATAAAATTATGTTATCTTTAATTGTGCACATGCATGCTCTATGTTTAAGAATTAGGTTTTGTAGATGTATATATGTATGTATTTAGAAATTATGAAACTGTGTTATTTTCAATTACATGCATGCATGCATGCTTTATATCCAGAAATTAGGTTTTCCAAATGTATATATGCATGGTTTTAGAAACTATGTGCATGTATGTGTGTATGTTTTTAGAGAATAGAAAATTAGGTTATTTTTAATTGTACACATGCATGCTCTATACCTAAGAATTAAGTTTTGCAAATGTATATGTGTATGTATGTAGAAATTATGAAACTAGGTTATTTTCAATTACATGCATGCATGCATACTCTATGTCCAGAAATTAGGTTTTTCAAATGTATATATGCATGGTTTTAGAAACTATGTGCATGCATGTGTGTATGTTTTTAGAGAATATGAAATTAGATTATCTTTAATTGTGCACATGCATACTCTATGTTTAAGAATTAGGTTTTGTAGATATATATATATATATATATATATGTGTGTGTGTGTGTGTGTGTGTGTGTGTGTGTGTGTATGTATGTATGTATGTATTTAGAAATTATGAAACTGGGTTATTTTCAATTACATGCATACATGCTCTATGTCCAGAAATTAGGTTTTTGAAATGTATATGTGTATTTTTTTTAGAAACTACGTGCGTGTGTGTACGTTTTTAGAAAATATAAAATTAGGTTATTTTTAATTGTGTACATGCATGCTCTATATTTAAGAATTAAATTTGGTAAATACATATGTGTATGTATTTAGAAATTATGAAACTAGGTTATATTCAATTGCATGCATGCATGCTCTCTGTTCAGAAATTAGGTTTTTCAAATGTATATGTGCATGGTTTTAGAAACTATGTGCATGCATGTGTGTATGTTTTTAGAAAATATAAAATTAAGTTATTTTTAATTGTACACATGCACGCTCTATGTCTTAGAATTAGGTTATTTACGCGTGAGATGAATGTGTATAGGGAATGGAAACTCCGGAAAAAATTTGCATATTTTATGGTGACGGCTTAGTTCGCGAGGGGCAAAGCGGAGTTGATATGAGCCGTTGCCAGTATGTGACGAGCGAGTTAAGCGTACATAACACCTCATTCCTAGAGTTGAATTTATGGATCTTAAATATGTTCGGGAAGCGACCTCGTGATGAAATGGCTCTAATTGAAGGGCGCATCGTACGTGAGGTAGATAATGAGCCATACTGGATGTTGCGCGAAATTAAAGAGGACAAATCTTGAGCTCTTACATTAGAAGAGTGGAAGACCCCCATGGCGGTCTGCTCGGCCAGTTTGCGATGTATGTGCAGTTCTGCAATGTAGGAGCAGTCGAACGTGCAGTGGAGGGTGAGCCAAGCGTCGTGTCCGGTCTTGCAACATTCAGAGCTAGCGAGTGGTTGGATGTATTCTGCCATACTCGCTTAGATGTGTGCGAGGTATTGGATTGCCTTCTATCAGTGTCCGACGAAGATGATTCGATGGACTTGGAGGCATCCGATGGCTCTGATGACGAAAATCCTGGTCCCCTACAGGAGTGGCTAGATCATTCTGCATACAGTCAAGCTGTGTTGCCGACGGATCAGGGTTCGAGATGGTCTTTCAAGCATAGTGGCATACAAGTAGAGCAGGAGTTTCAAAGCAAGGAAGATCTAAAGAATGCTGTGGCGAGCTGGTCTTTCGCAATTAACCGGCAACACAAGGTTGTAAAGTCAAACCCCAACCTATTTGTCGTAGCTTGTGTAACACCAGACTGCCCATGGAAGATTCGTGCCATGCGGCCGAAGGACGACATCGGTTTTGTGGTGACAAGGGTTACCGCACAAACCTGCCTGCTCATAGAGGCGCTGGGCAGACACAGGAACCTAACGTCATCATATGTCGGTAACATCATCCAGCCGGCCGTGCGAGAGAACATTTCGATAATGCCGAGAGAAATAATGAAGCAAGTTGCCGATAGGTGTGGATATCCTATACGGTATGCAAAGGCCTGGAGAACAAAACAGAAAGCCATTGAGGGTATGTTCGGCACATTCGACCACGCCTACAACAATGTGATACGGTTGCTGCGCAACATCGCTCAGACAAACCCAAGCACATTTTTGGATTTCTTTGATTAGCCAGCCGCACGTCGAGATGGTAGCCCCATACAGAACACTTGGGTGCTCCGTCGATTGTTCTGGTCATACCGCAGTGCATCGAGGCATTTGCTTATTGTCGTCTGCTCATATGCGTGGATGGTACATTCTTGACCAGAAAGTACAAGGGCGCGCTTCTCATTGCTGTTGCTGCGGATGCTAATGATCAGTTGCTTCCATTGGCGTACGTGATCGTCGAGTCTAAAAACTCGGAAAGTTGGTTGTGGTTTCTGGTCAATGTGAAGTGGGCGGTTGTTGGTGATTGAGAGAAGATCTGCATTATATAGGACCGCCACCGAGGGTTGCTCCACGCCATTAAGGTAATGCGTGGGGCCCCAGATGCTCTGTACAAATGGGAGGATGTGCGCAGCCGTTGATGCATGCGGCACATTGCGACAAAACTTTTCACACACTTCCGCAGCAAACAGATCTTAGATCTATTCAAGCGGCTATGCATGCAAAATCAACCGAGGAAGTTCCAAACTATGTTCAACAAATTGGAGGAGCTGACAGTGAAGTACTCCACGAGGAGGGCCAATAATGCTGCCAATGATGCCAACATTAGCAAATTCTCTCAATGGATTCAGGACAAGGATATCGAGAAATGGTCCTTGCTGCACAACAAAGATGGCGCAAGGTTTGGAATAATGACGACCAACCTTTCTGATGTGTGCAATTATGTGCTGAAGGAAATGAGGTGTTTGCCAGTGACTATTGTGATGGAGATGACATGGTACCGCATAACTGAGTACTTCAACAACAGAAGTGTTGCCGCCAAAATGCTAGTTGATGACCCCATGAGAATATTGCTCGATGTTGTGCAATTCTACTTGACTGCTCGAGTAGACAAGGCCCAGCGGCATGAGGTGACAACAATAAACAGACTTCACCGGATCATTCAAGTCCGCTGATACCGGCCTAGACCGTCTCGCAATAGAACGAGGACGATGCAATAAGGCGAGTATTCTATCGTTCTTTCCACAGGGACTAGAGAAAACGAATCGTGAAGGACTAAACTAAATCAATGGAAAATAAAACTAAAATAGGTGAGAGAGAGAGAGAGAATGTCAGAAGAATGCAAAGAAAGAGAGAAATGATCTCGCCGCGACAGGCGACTAATGTTTATTCTGGACTAGTGTTCGCAATACAAGCAATAGAAAGAAATCGTGTAGTGGTAGCGCGAGAGGCAGCGCAAACAACCATCATCGATCGCAATCTACAGCGAATATCTACGAAACACAAGTACAAAGTAAACACTAAAGCCCAGCCAAATCCACTTGACAACTCAACCTCAAACAGCCAATCTTTGTGAAAATCACAATCCAAATTAATTTGCAAATAGATTCAGGACAGGAGGGGATCAAGTCAATTCAATTCAGAAATGCAATTCAATTAAACTACAGCTCAATGCGAATTGCAACAATGAACAGTTAACCAGAAGATGGATTAAAGAACATGTAATACAACTCAAATATATAGACCATTAGTCAAGCATCACACAGAGATTCAAATAGATTCAGGACAGGAGGGGATCAAGTCAATTCAATTCAGAAATGCAATTCAATTAAACTACAGCTCAATGCGAATTGCAACAATGAACAATTAACCAGAAGATGGATTAAAGAACATGTAATACAACTCAAATATATAGACCATTAGTCAAGCATCACACAGAGATTCAACAGTGAGACAATCATAAGAATTCAGTTCAACTCAGCCCAAAACACACTCGTGCAGGAATCAACACACTGATTAAACATCAATTACTAACAGCAATCAAAGTTACATAAAAAGGTGATCAACAGTTTGCCATCACAATTTATCATCATAGAAAAGAACCTGTCGTGCTCAACAGAACTCTGAACTAAGCCACTCAAAACATTGCAAATCAATCAGAAGATGGAAACTAATCAATAACAGTTTCAGTTTATCACTATTAATTCAATTCAACCTCCAGCAAGCATTCAGCCAATGTAATACATAGCAATGCAGAAAGTTCTAATCAACCTGAAGAAATAAAGAAATAGAAGTGCAGTTGGATGGGGAATCAATCAAAATTCAATTTGGTTCTTTACACGCATTCATCATCTCATACATGCATTGTTCCTCTTCATCAGTTCATCAGAATTCAAGAACAAAGGTGAGAAGGATTGAACCAGTAATTACAGCCGCTGGAGTTACTGATCGAAGGAGATGGCCGTGGTCGAGGGAGCTGCAGCCGTGTCGAGGAAGACGTCGAAGTGGAGCTTCACGGCGAAGAAGATGTCGACTCCACAGCAGAGGAAGAAGGCGTCCGTGGAGTTGATGCTCGTCGAGGACGATGGTGAGGAGGGAGGCCACGGCTCGGTGGAGGAGGTGAAGATGGCGCTGTGGAGAGGAGATGCCGCCGGCTGGAGTGGTGGCGGCGAGGCGCAGAGGTGCGCGCGGGGGAGGCGATGGCGTGGCTCCGGTGCGGTGCGGAGGCCGGATCGGCGAGGTGTGGATCCGGTGGCGCCGTGGACGGCGCGGCACAGATCCGGCGGCGGTGTGGCGCGAAGAAGAGGCGGCGCCGGCTGTGGGAGGCGTCGGTTTGGAGTGGTGGCGCCGGCACTGCCCCGGAGTAGATCGGCGGGATCTGGCGTGGCGGCTCGCCGAGGAAGGCGGCGCAGCGCCCGTGGGAAGCAGCAAATCGGTGGCGGGTTGTGGAGTAGCGCCGGTGGAGGCCACGAGAGGAGATGCGGCGGTGGCCGAGGGAGAGGAGGCTCCGACGCGGGATGGTGGTGGAGGCGGCGCCGGTGGCGCAGCTCGTGAGAGGTGGAGAACAGTGGAGAATGGGGAAAGATCTGTGGAATTGGGGTTTTGTGGTGTAGTGGTGGAGTGGCGAGGGAATGGAGCACCGCCGGCGTATGGCCCGACCGCCGGCGGCGAGGTGGAGGGAGGTGTGGAAGAGTGGTTTGGGGAAGAAGAAGAAGGGAAGAAAAAAAATAAAAGCCTAGCTCAAATGCCTCAGATGGCCGGCGGCAGTGTAAGAAGGGCAATTTGGCACTTTTGCAGAAAAGCCCTCGAGGTTTTGGAAATTTATAAATGTGACCTCGTGGCTAGGGTTTGGGATTCCGGGCCCCCGGAGACTCCGATTTCAGTGCGGTCAATTCCTACGCGACCGCGGGAACGCGCACTTCAATCAGGAATCGTCCGATGGCCAGATTAAGTCGAGGATGCACGTCCGCTAGCCAAAAATCCATCCAATCCTCGCCGACCTGCGATAAAAATTGGAAAAACAAGTAATCTGGTCAATTTGGCAATTAATCTAGAATAATCTAGGCATATATCGAAGAAAATGACTAATATGTTTGAAAGCATGAGGAGAATGTACAGAATAATAAGACAAATCGAGTAAATATCATCCGCCTTCGACAGAAAAACGTGAGCGACCAACTTAGGCCTGGACAGGTGCACGAGGTCATTCTTGGGACGTCACTGAGTACACATGTAACAAACCGAAGCTGCTACATAAGCCCTCCTCACATGTCTTTGCTTCATGTGCGGCGCTCGGTGTGAGTCCTGCGCCCTATGTTTCAGAGTACTTCAGTCTTGATAAACTCTCAAAGACGTGGAGTGGTGTGTGGAGAGTTTTTATGACACTCGGTGACTACAGAGTTATCCCCGCTGGCGAGACTACCTGGATCCCAGATGTAAATCTAAAGCGAACGGGTCCTGGGCGACGGAAGACACGCCGAATACATAACGACATGGATGAGTCACAGGGGGTAGCTCACGAGCTAGGAAATGCTTGATCTGTAGGCAGTCTGGACAAAGCAGGAAGGATTGTTTGAATACACCTGGACCATCTACCTAGCTATGTTGTGTGTGTTCGATGAAACTTTCTACTAAGCTTTGTAATAAACTTTGTAATACACTTCTCATTTGCATTGGATGATTGGCATTCGTATGTTATTTTATTTTATCCTGTCTTGTGGACATCTTAATTTCAATAATCGTTCCTATTGTGTGCTATCCATGTGTACGTTATGTTACTTTCATGTTCTGTGCTTTCCATGTGTATGTATTTTATTTTCGTCACTAATGGATCAAAGTTTTGACAGGCATGGCTGGCAGCGACAGAGATCTCCTAGAGTTGCTGACCAGCATATATAATCGTGGACATCGTAGCTGCATGTTGTCGGAGGGCAGGGACCTGGAGCCGTTAGTAGTGTGTGCCCCCTTGGAGTACTGGCCTCTCCATGAGGGCTACATCCCCATCCTTTGGGATGCCGGTTTATTGCCGTTCGCCCGTATGCTGCAGATAGGTCAGCACATCACACTGGATAGGTTGTTGATCACCGCATTAGTGGACCGATTGCGTCCAAAGACCCACACTTTCCACTTCCGCTGGGGGGAGATGACAGTCATGCTGGAGGATGTCAGCATGCTGCTTGGTTTACCTGGCAATGGACATCCCATCGTCCCCTGGCCATCACGTGCAGATGCACCTCCGATTCGCCATTTCTAACCCAGGTGACGAGATCCCGGCATCCATGCGTGGTGTCCCCCACCGATTTTTGACACGCTACCTTGAGTGCCCCAATGATGCCCCCGGTGATATAATTCAGCGGCATCTTTTCGTCTACTTGTTGGTGATGCTACAGTATATCCTGTTTTCTTCAACGCACGGTGACACTGTGTACACGTGGTTCATTCCCTTGGTGGAGAGTATCGTCGATGCAGACCCAGGGGCCATGCCATGGTACAACTGGGCAATGGCAGTGTTGTGTGCGACGTACAGGGGGCTTTGCGAGGTATGTTGTAGGACCTCGACTGGATCATTGCTGTCCGCATGCCCTGTACTATTGCAGCTGTGGTCATGGGAGCACTTTCCCGTTGGTCGACCGCGTTTGGAGCGGCCCATCCATCCGTACGGTGCGCCAACAGACTACTAGGATTGGGTTGATCGACCCAGTATGGGAGCCCATTTGCTGGGAGGTTGGCCGAGGTGATCATCGTCACAGATTCACCGTTGTTACGTAGCGTACCTGGGAGAGTTTGATCTCCTACTGGATGCACGCATCATATGGAGACCATGAACACCGGAGCACATCTCCCAGGTTGCACCGCACGACACTTCCTCGCATTGCACTGCGGGCCAGGACTGCTGGCTTACATGCCGTCACATGGTGTTCTCACATGTCGTGGAGCCGTATTTTCAGGAGAGGGTGATGTGCCAATTCGGGCTACACCAGTAGATACCGCCCCCAGAAAAAAATCGACAACGCCATCTCCCGTGGGAGATTCACGTGTATGCCTCAAACATTTTCTATATCTCAGTTACGTACTGAACATTTGTCTGTTTCCTTGCTTTACGTGTATCACGTCACCTTTTGCAGACAAACATGTAAGGGGAAACACTCGGACAACTGGCAGAGCAAGAATGCTAAATGGGTCGATGAGTGGGAGGACCACGCAGCGACGGATGTTGTTGTGGAGGAGCGGTCGTACGACCCTGCGACATACCAGGCCTATCTTCAGTGGTACGTGCCACGCACCCGCACGCGACTTGCTCGCGCAGCCCCATCTTCGCCGACAGAACTATCACACCAGGATAGTCTTCGATTAGGCCTTGATGTTCAATTCCCAGGTCGGATACATCGCTCGGTACGTTCTGTTGGATCTAGGTAAATCTAAGTATCTAGGTTTTGATGATTAATGACGATTGGGATAAATCCATGATGATCAAAGTTAATCTAGAGAATGTCAGTTTTGTTGATCAAATGACAACTTAGATAAATCCTGATTTAGCACAAGTGAATTGAATTGATTATTGGTAAACCCTGAATTGGATGTTTCCTCGGTTGCGGGTTTGATATTGATGCATATGTAGAGGATGAGCTCGGTGGTTGCATCAAGCTTGTGTTGATTGATTGATCAAAATGTAATATGTTAAATCTTGAGACTGATAACTCCAGTTATGGATTTTATATCGATGCACATGTTGAGGGGGAGCTCATCACTTTGGTCATCTAGGTTGATTGATATCATGATATGAGTAGTATAGATCGTGTGCGTATGTGTTTATCATCTACGATCTATATGACTGTATTTTATCTTATACTCATTTGCTACTCGTTGAATATAGTTTGTCATGTCATTTGAAAGAGAAACCGTTGAGCTAACTCCTGTGTGGAGTAGTTTCTCTGGAGGTGATTAATGACGACTTATATATGAGACTAATGTTGTGGATTGAGTGTACATATTGTAGTCTCAATTTGATTGCATGGTAAAAACAAGTAAGGGCGTGAAGAGGATGAAGACGATATAAGACATCCCGAGCAAGGTCAAACTTAGCGAGGACGAGCTTTGCGAAGATAGGCGTCGAGCTGTCGAGCTTCGCGTGGTCAAGCTTAGCCAGATCGAGTTTTGCAATGACGAGCGTCGAACGGTTAAGCTTCACGAGGTCGAACTCCACCTAAGGTAAAAACCAAGATTTAGGATTTTTTCTTAGGATTTTACCGGTCTCGGTGTTTGGAGACAGACCGGGTTGATAAGATTCTTTTACTAGTTTGACCGTACTATTAAGAGGGGTCGGAAACTAGTAGCTTGAATCTATCTAGTGCGGAAGCTCAGATGCATTCATATCATCTTACACTAGTGCCTTGCATTGCTAGAGAGTCTAAGTGTAGTTTGTGTGCATTAGAGTAAATGTTTTGACAACTGCACTTAGTCGTGATCGCCAGCTATTTAAATTGGTTTATTTATCTAGAGCTGGTCGTGATTGTATTTGCACATTCTGATCGTATCCGTGTTGATACGTGGTCGTGGTCGTGTCGTTTGTTTGGCGGCTTTCTGTTTAGGTTATGGTCGTGGTCGAAGGAGCTCGAACTGGTCGTACCAGTCTTCGGCTCTCTTGCGTACGCTCGACCAAACCCTATCGATCACCTATTTTCGATTGGATGTCAAACCTGTGTGGTCGTGGTCGTTGCTGAGTGACAGCAATCACATCTGCAAGAAAACGGCAAATCCGTATGTGCAAATACCCTAAATTACGTTTGAGATGATTTTTGGATTGGACATTTTGACAGTAGGAAAGTTTCTGAGTTTTATAGAAGTTTCTAAACCTTTCTAGGTCTTATTTCTGTTGACAAAATTGTAGAGCTCTGCGTTATCTTTCCAACAAGCCAAAAATCACCTCAATCAGATCTCTGAATCAAAAGTTATGCTTTTTTTACTATCAGTGTACAGTGGCCGGACATTGTCCGGCCTGTATAAATTTTTTCAGCCTTTTGCAAATGAAACTAGAGACGTTTGCATCCGTCTGGGGCTATCTGTCCGGGGAGGCCGGACATTATCCGATATGGCAGGACAATGTCCGGCCTGTACAAATTTTTTGAGCTGAGAAATGAAACAGAGACAAATGCAACCGTTCAAAGCTTTTGTCTGTCATGGCCGGACAATGTCCGGCCTTTACAGAAAAAGCTCCCAACGGTCACTGACACGTTGCAACGACTGTTTTCGTTGAACTGGCCGAACAATGTTTGAAGTGGCAAGACAATGTCCGTCCTGTACAAATCAGGTTCAGTTTGTTGCAAACGGCTAGTTTTTCTTTGAGGCTATAAATACTTCGTGTTTGGCTTCATTTGGGGATACTCAATGAGTTCATTCTTCAACTAAAAATCTAGCCAATTGAGTTGCATATGTGATTACATTTAGAGGCTAGAATTGAGCCCAAATCTTGAGTGATTTGAGAGAAAGAGCAAAGTGTGTGAAGTTAAGAGTGCTTAGTGCATTTGAATCACCATTTGCTTGCTAGTGCTAGAGTGTTGAGCATATCATTTGCATATTTGAGCTTCTAGCACTTGATTTGTTCAAGTGAGCGTGTCCGGCTTGTTACTCTTGGCGATCGCTTTCGCTTAGAAGGTGCTGGAGGAGACTCGCGATCTCTCCAATTGAAGTTTGTCGGAGAGGTCAGCAAAAGATTGTGAAAGGTGTGGTGCTCGCCTATCCGGTGTGGAGAAGGAGCAACCCTAATGAGATATCCTTCGTGGATATAGAAGCGAGGCTCCGAGTGAGTGCTTCAACGAGGAGTAGGGGAGACCAGGCGAGTCTCCAAAACCTCGGTAAAAATATTGTGTCAATTGCATATTTTATACTTGCTTTACTTTCATCTCGACACAATTGCTAAATTTATCATTCTTACTTGTCATATTGAATAGTTCATTTAATTGAATGCAACTAATTGTTTAAATTGTCTTTAAGACACATTGTATAATTTAGCTCAAACAATTATCGTGATTAAAATTGCTTAGCGGGGAAGAAAATTTAAAAGCCTCCTAATCACCCCCCTCTAGTCGGCATCCTCGATCTTACACGTTCCTCTTATATGAATACTCATGTTGATCTCTTATCTTATCTATTTTTCTAGAGTTCCCATATGAGTTTCCATGTGCAGTCAGATGTAGTGGTGGCCATCGACGCGCAGGCGCAATTTCTGTTGTCTAGCCTTTCTCAGGGAGAACGACGGTTCAAGACGGTGGCCCGTGGTGCCCTATAATCCATCCGTAAAGGAGCACGGCGACTCTTCTTTGGTCTAACTTGTGGCCGAAGAACAAATGGATCGGTTCCACCCCAGACAGGGGCCCGGTCACCTAGCCTGATGTCAGCTAGGCTTAGTGCGGTGACCTGGCATACCGCCCACATGGCAATACGCCCGATCTTCGAAAATCTCCCGAATAAAACATCGTTATCCGACAAATGTTCGATACAGAATAGCAGAACTGAAACATGACATAATTATACAAGGTCCAATATAACGAGTTTAGTTACACACAAAAGCATAAGTATACTTATTACATCAAAAACAGCAGTTAGGGTGTTTTCATGGCGGTCACTCTTCGTCTTCGGCGTTGAAGTAGACCGCATCAAGCTCGTAGTAGGATTCTCCAGGATAAGCTTCCTGGTCTGGTCATCTGGCCGGCATGGCATCACCCAAGGAGTATTCAAAGTCTAACAACGGCATACAATAGCAAGGGTGAGTACCGAGGCACTCAGCAAGCAATTGAGAGTTATAAATGCATCATGCAGACCTTAACTAGTCAAAGGGGTATTTAAATATATTAGCAAAGACGGTTTTGACTCAAAAATTCATTTGTGATTGTAAAAGACTCCGGTTATTAAGTAAAATGCTACTAAATATTTGCACCACAGGGTGAGATCACCTGTAGGTCTCCTTTCCTGCCGCAACGCAGTTCTCAACCTGAGACCAAGAAGTGAATATCCACATTTTACTCTTAGAGGGGTATCACTTTACCCACAGAACCTCTTGATTACCATGTCGGTGTTCGTCAATAGTGCTCCGCATTTCTGATAATGTGTGACATCATCAAGAGAGCAAAGCCTTTTTCAAATCCTTCCACTAGTTCCCTCTACTGGTATGGTACTCACATACTTTCGTAGTCGGACGCATCCGCTACGACCACTGTAAGCCTATAGCTCCAAGCCCGCCTCGGGTCGGTTCTTTCATCATAATACATACACATATACATTCCCAGCGTGGAGGTATACTAGCATCCGGATAAGATACTCGACTAGGCCCA
Source organism: Pharus latifolius (assembly GCA_019359835.1). Taxonomy (NCBI): domain Eukaryota; kingdom Viridiplantae; phylum Streptophyta; class Magnoliopsida; order Poales; family Poaceae; genus Pharus; species Pharus latifolius. The sequence continues at coordinate 9,617,582 of CM033325.1, forward strand.
TCCCATACCAGGTCTGTGGTCGATACGAGTATTACGATGCTAGGTAAAAATGACAGTTGGTTGTATCCTTACTTTTATAAACATATCTTAGTACAAGATTCGAGTCCTCCCTTGGCTCTCCTCAAGTTTACACATTTTCCATCAAGACCGACTCTTTCATTTCGACCACTTTTGTAACGTACCCTTTTTATGCAAGATGGTATAATTACATAGATTATTGAATAAGAATAGCCAAATAAAAGCAATCAACCACGATCAAAATGATCAAGGACCAAACTTGCCTGAAGTAGCAAGATCAAAATTCAAAATATGAGCATCACCCTGGAATTTCTCGGTCAGCTCTGCTCCTAGAATTAAAATGATCGCGTATATAAATATCTAATCTGTTTAAACCCTAATTGGACTAGGTGTAATTTAGGACATTGCAATAGGTAAATTAGTTATGAATATTCAACTAGGTAAATATTGGGAGATGATTTAAATAGTTTACCTAACAAGGGTGAAAAATAGATTTGTATACAAATGTGTATGTACATGTGCATATCTTATTTTTGTTAAAACTAGAAGTGTGTACATATATGTGCATATCTGTATACCTATGTGTGGGTTCATATATCTGTTGCATCTAGGCCTTTCATGCCTAACCCTGATGTGTTTTGATGGTTGATGATAATAAGTATTTTTGGACTAACTATGTGTTTGAGTTAGTGTTACAGATTTCAGACAACCGCACAAAAAGCGAGGGCTGGTAATCAAGATGTTGAAGTTCAATTTAAGTTGTTCAAAAGCATAAGAAGACGCAAAAAGAAATTGTTTTTGCTGGACTAAACTAATGCATCGAGGTATGTTGTAGTTCTAGGTTTACCGATCTCAGGGTGCATGAAGATCGATCGGTTTAAAGATTTTATTCTTAGTTTAAACCGTACTATAAAGAGGGGACGCAAGTTCTCTCTACATCTCCAATCATACCGAGAAAAATCTAGGTCAATGCATGCATATCATTATCTGTGGTTTTTCGACAATTTGTTTTGATGTATTGAATTTTGTCAACAGTTGAGGTTTTTACTTGTTGAGAAAGATCTGAAAAGATCTAATTTTTGTTGCTGTTGTCAAAAATGTTCTTCTCGAAAATATCTTCAAAACAAAACTGAAATCATTTGAATCAGATCTCTGGATTTTGAGTTTTCTCTGTTTTTATCCAGACTGACTGTCAGTCTTTGTAACTGACTGTCAGTATGAATGTCAGTTTGATAAACTGACTAATCTCCAGAGAGTATGTTTTTATTGAGCTGATTTTTGTTGTACTAGACTGACTGTCAGTGTTGGTAACTGACTGTCAGTATGAATGTCAGTTAGTGCAAACTGACAAATCTCCAGAGAGCATGTTTTCTGTCTCAGATTTTTTGTACTAGACTGACTGTCAGTATGGTTTCGACCACAGAGAGTTTTTGAGTTAGTTTTTAATTCTGTTTTTCTCTGTGAGACTGACTGTCAGTTTGACACACTGACTGTCAGTTTGGTCAGTAAATTTTTGTTGTTATCTGCTTCAACGGTTATAAAGTTTTTAGCCGTTGCTTTTCACTGTTGATTTTGTGGACACTGACTGTCAGTCTTTGTAACTGACTGTCAGTTTGGACTGTTTCTTTTTACCGTTTTAGTCCACAACGTTCGAGCTGTTGTGATCCTATTTTTACTCTTTCTGGTGATACACTACACTGACTGTCAGTTTGTGAGACTGACTGTCAGTCTTAGTTACTATTTTTCAGCTCGAGCTCAAACGGCTCTTTTGACCACGAAGGCTATAAATAGAGGTGTTGAGCTACTGTTTCAACACAAGAAAACATAGCAACACAGCCTTTCTTACTTTCTCACTAGTGCTTCTTCGTTTTACTTAAAACTTGATCTTTTGATCGAGTCGTGAGAGTTTTAGCCACATCGAGCATATTGTTCTTGCATTCCCATTTCTGGATATTTTTCTCGGTGTGCATTGGAGGTCTAGAGTAGACCTTGCTTCTTATTACTCTTGGTGAGCGCCCTCACCTAGACGGTTCGGAGGCGGAAATCGCTGATCTCTCCAGATCGGAGATTGTCGGAGAGACGCGATAACTTGTAAAAGGCTTGGTGCTCGCCTTTCCGGAGGGGACAAGGAGCAACCTTAGTAGATAGTGTCCTGTGTGGATACTGAAGCTATACTCAAGGACTGAGTGCTTCAACGAGGACTAGTGGAGACTGGGCGTGTCTCCGATACCTCGGGATATATCGGTTTCAATCTCTTATCTTTTACTATTACTTGCTTTATCTGAATTTTTCATTTGCAAAAACAAATTTTAAAAGTCTCCTATTCACCCCCTCCCCCTCTAGTCGACATCCTGATCCAACAATATCAGGAAATTTGTAAATGTCACAAATTCGAAGTACTTAATTAATTAAGTTCCTGTGCTGATAAGTTTTTAATTAGATTCAAATCAGTGGTTAATTTGGCTTCAAATCAAAATTTGGAATTAAATCTGAAAAGGAAAAATGAAAAAGAAAATAAATCTAACAGAGTTCTGGTTGGGCCTGAATTGGCCCAACTCTTCCCTCTCTCAGCCCAGCCCACACGCACACCTATACTCTACACACACACACACACACCCTACTCACTCACACGGCTTCGGCGGCCCCTAACTAGGGGACTAGGGGTGGAAACGAGCCGCGTTCAAGCGAGCTGGCCCCGGCTCGGCTCGAGCTCGATCGGGTAACGAGCTGGCTCGGCTCAGCTCGTTTAGCTCACCGAGCTGAAAAACCAGCTCGAACTCAGCTTGGTCTGGCTCATGAGCTGGCTCAGCCAGCTCGCGAGCTAGACCAGCTCGGTTGTTTTGGGCTCGAACTCAGCTCGAACTCGGCTCGTTTCCAAAAAAAACAGAGATATTTGTCTGTTTTGCAAACTTGTAGCTCCGCAAAATTATCAAAATTCAGAACTAGCATTTCTCCTATATAGCTAGGGGCAGAGGAGGCCGAGAACGAAGAAGGCGCCGGAGTTGGTGAAGAAGGCAGTGCCGCGGAGGATGACCGGTGGCGCGAAGAAGATGGCTGCTCCAGCTGAGGTGATCCGGGAGGATCTCCAAGTCCTGATCGCATACGGCTTCGCGACCAAGTCCTAATCGCATACGGCTTCGCGACCAAGTCCTGATCGCATATGGGTCCGCGACCATGGATTCGTCCGCGACCAGGAAAAGGAATCCGTTCCCTGTTCGGAATTGTAATCCAATCCGAATGTGTATAACTAAGCTTATCTGTTTAGGATTAGTTATATGAGTCTAATACGTTTAGGTCTCTAAGTCTGATACGTACTCATACGATTGGACTATAAATACCTTGTAATAGGTCTAGTTTAGATCATCAAAGAGTCATAGAACTTATTTGAGTTTTAGACACTTATAGTTCCTTCGACGTAGACAAGTGTGTCTAACGATCGACGTGTAAAGCCCTCTCTGAAATAAAGAGTTGTGCAATTACTTTGGGTTTCGGTATTTCTGAGTAAGATCCCGTTATTCCGCATATTAGAATCTGGGCGAGCCTAGTGCGAAAACCAAGACTAGGTTTCAAACGGATCAAGTTGGTATCAGAGCAACTTTCCTATCCTGTGGATGGTGAAGACTCGCCAGGGTTACAAAACCTCCGGCGAAACTCCAGGCGATCAATTGACGGTTCCTACAGCCGCGTCTCCGACAATGTCTGACGATACCTCCGTTCAAGCTAACCTAGCCGAACAAGTGGCTAAGCTCTCCACCGACATGGAAACCGTGCTTGCTTGGATTAAGCAGCAGGCCATGATTGTACCTCCTGAAGTAGGGAAGGTTACGGGTGAGAAGAGTGGTGAAGACTTGCGTAGGGCAGACGAAGATGAAGACGAAGGCGACCACAAAACCGACGACCTCGCCAACACCTCCTTAGCTGTCGGATCTTTTAAGGTCGACGCTAAGATTGATATACCCATATATGATGGGGTGATCGATGCCGAAAAGCTAGATTCTTGGATCAATCAACTTGAGACCTACTTTGACCTAAAAAGGTTCAGTAGCGCTCAAAAGGTGAAGTTTGCACCTTTGAAGATGAAGGACCACGCCAAGACATGGTGGAAGGCCCTTGTCGCCAGTGGTGAAGCTGACGACCTTGCGTGGGGTCAATTCAAATGACTTCTGCGACAAGAATTCTATCCGATGGGCTACCTTGAGGAGAGATGGGAGCGTTGGCACCGATTGTGCCAACGGCGCGACCAGACCGTCCAAGACTATATGACAGAGTTTCGACGACAAGCAATGGTCATTGGCATCTCACTATCCGACCCTCAAGTATTTCGGAAGTATACATCTGGACTTCAGAAATCGATCAGTACTGAGCTAAGTCTGTTCGGCGTCCAAGATATCGCGACCGCGAGCACAACTGCTATGGCGATCGAGAAGAAGAACAAATCCCGCAGCGACAAAAGCACGAAGGAAAGTGCGACCTCGACAAAGAAAAAGCCGAGTCCGAAGAAGAAATCGGGCACGGGTGCTTTCTGCGAACATTGTCAAGTTGCGGGACATACGAAGGACAAATGCTACAAGCTTCATCCTGAGCTTCGACCAAAGAAAAACGGACCAGGGAAAAGAACAACCACGGCTACTGCGACTTCACCCGACGAAGAAGTTGTCCGAGTGAATTCAGTTAATGAGGCGGATACGACCTTGTCTCTGATGGCAATGCCGAAGGAGAAGGGTTCAGATCCACCGAACGACCATCACCCGACGGAGGACTTGTTCACCATCAACATCCAGGTGAAGCACGAAGTGGTCGCAGCGATATTCGATCCAGGAAGTCAAAAGAATTTGGTCTCCGCTGGACTGGTTCGGCGACTTGGTTTGAAGACAACCACACACCCGCGACCATATCCGCTGGGTTGGTTTACATCCGACGTGAACCAACAGATTACGAGTCAGTGTGTGTTGAAGTTTGCGATCTCTGCACGGTATATCGATGAGGTGCAATGCGATGTTGTCCCTATCGATATCTGTCAGGTGATCTTTGGGAGTCCGTATCTGTATGATCGAGACGCTCATTTCCATCGGCGAGCGCAAGAGTACGACCTCACCAAAGACGGGGTTAAGTTCGTAATCAGTAGAGACGTCCACGTCAACACTTCGAACTTGATTACCGCAAATCAAGCCAAACGGATTGTTAATGCATGTCACAAGTATGTGCTTGTCACGATTCGACCCATTGGACAAAGTGAGGGTACTCGACCAGCATTGTCGTTGGCGTGCCAAGAAGATTCTGGTCATTTTTCGGGACTACTGGAGAAATACAGTGATCTGTTCGAGACTACCCAGGGTTGTCCACCGAAACGTCCAGTCGAGCATGAAATTCAGCTTGTGTCCGATGCGACACTGCCCAATCTGAGTATGTATCGCAACTCAGTATTGGAGAATGAAGAGATCAAAAGACAACTTGGTGAGTTGCTGAACGATGGTGTCATTCAACCAAGTAGTTCACCTTGTGGATCTCCTGTGGTGTTAGTACCAAAGAAAGATGGGACTTGGCGTATGTGCATCGACTATCGAGCACTGAGCAAGATCACCATCAAGAACCGGTACCCCCTTCCCCGTATTGACGACCTGTTAGACCAATTGAAGCATGCTATTGTCTTCTCCAAATTGGATCTTAAGTCAGGATATCATCAAGTCAGCATCCGAGAGGAGGATACGTGGAAGACCGCGTTCAAAACACGACAAGGTCTGTTCGAATGGCTGGTCATGCCGTTTGGTCTCTGCAACGCCCCTGCAACTTTCATGCGTCTTATGAATGACGTTTTGAGACCGTTCATCGACGACTTTGTCATCGTTTACCTCGACGACATACTAGTTTATAGTCAATCGTGGGATGAGCACCTCATTCATGTCGAAAAGGTGTTCGATCAGCTTCGGCAACATCGACTTCGCCTCAACCGTAAGAAGTGCGAGTTCGGCCAGCAAACTCTACTTTACCTTGGATTCCTGGTCGGCAACGGTACGTTGCAAATCGACCCAGATAAGGTAAAAGTGATTCGCGAGTGGCCGCGACCACGAACAGTTACGGATGTGCGTAGTTTTGTGGGAGCATGCCAATACCTTCGGAAGTTCATCCGACACTTCTCAATTATGGCTTCTCCGTTGCATGCATTAACCAGGATCGATCAGAAGTTCGAGTGGACAGGGAAACATGAGGACACGTTTCTCTTGCTGAAAAGGAAGATCAGCGAGGCGCCTGTGTTAGCTTTGCCGAATCTCCAGAAACCGTTCGAGCTAGAAACCGATGCCTCAGGTTATGCAATGGGCGCAGTGCTCATGCAAGAAGGTCGACCAGTGGCATATCACTCTGAGTTATTCCAGGGAGCTCAGAAGAACTACCCGACTTATGATAAGGAGTTATGCGCACTGCATCAGGCCGTGAAACATTGGCGGTGTTATCTCTTGGGGAAAGAGACGGTTGTCCACACCGACCATCAACCATTGCAATATTTGCAGACTCAGTCCAAGCTACAGCAAGCTCGACACATGAAGTGGATGTCGTATCTGCAGCAGTTCAATCTGGTGATTAAGTACAAAAAGGGCGTACACAACAAATTGGCGGACATGTTGTCGCGACCACCAGTTACGACCCTCTGTTTATCAGCGTTCATGCAGATCGAGCCCTCATGTCATGATGACTATGCCACTATGTACAGTGAAGACCCTGATTTTCAAACAGTACTGACTGAGCTCGAAACAGGGAAACCTACGGAGTTCGTTCGTCGAGAAGGACTCTTGTACAAGGGCAATTTACTTTGTATACCTCGTGGAGCACCTCGAATTCAATGGTTGCGAGAAGCGCATACATCGAAGATAGCTGGTCACTTTGGGGTTACAAAGACGTTGCAAAATCTTCACCGACATGTGTTTTGGCCGCGTATGCAGCAAGATGTGGCTAGCTTTGTTCAAGGCTGTGGTCTCTGCAGCATCTCGAAACCGGCAAACCGAAAAATAGGTTTGTACACTCCTTTGCTAGTTCCATCGCGACCATGGGAAAGCATATCTATGGATTTCTTGGGAGGATTGCCTAAGACCCGACGTGGCAACGACTATCTATTCGTGGTCGTTGATCGGTTCTCCAAAATGATTATTCTTATACCTTGTCGGAAGACTATCACGGGAGAAGAGGCAGCTCGGGTATTCTTTCAACACGTTTGGACACACTTCGGACTGCCGACTTCTATTGTGTCTGATCGCGATACCCGGTTCCTTAGTCACTTTTGGCGATCGCTCTGGACGATGATGGACACCAAGCTGAAGAGGAGTACTGCTTTTCATCCGCAAACTGATGGTCAAACCGAGGTGGTTAATCGCACAGTTGTTCATCTTTTGAGAGGATATAACTCGAAGCACCCGAAGACCTGGGATGGAAGCATACCGTACCTGCAGTTTGCTTTTAATCGAGCAGTGCATGGTTCGACTGGAAAGTCACCGTTTGAGGTTTGTTTAGGATTTCTACCACAGAGTCCATTCGACATGGAGTTTGTGATCCCTACCTCAGCACAGAACAGCAAGGAAGCATCCGATCAGGATCGAGCACAAAAGTTCCTAGAAGGTATTCAACGACTCCATCGTGAGGTTGAACAGAACTTGCTGAAAGCTCAACTCAAGTACAAGGCACGACATGATCGGCACCGAGTTGATGCGCAATTTCAAGAAGGTGATATGGTATGGTTACATTTGAGTAAGGAGAGACTTAAAGGTGAAGGTAAGAAGCTCAAACCCATTCGTTATGGTCCATTTCGGATTTTGCGGAAAGTGGGTAATAATGCTTGTCAGCTTGGGTTACCTCCATACATGGATATTTACTCGGTTGTCAATGTTGAGCACCTCAAACTCTTCGAGCCTTCAATGTTGGATGATGAGCCAGATACCATAGTACCATCTGTTGAAGACTTGGTCTATCAACGAGGCGAACCTTTACGTGAAGATGTGATTCTGGAGAAGAAGGTAACTACCACCCGCAGTGGCACCAAGGAGACTTTTCGAATCGGTCGGAAAGATCAACGAGCACGTGCGGCAAAGTGGTACACCAAAGAAGATGGACAAGCCCAATTTCCACATCTCCAGTTCAATCGAGAGGTCGCAACAGGGGTTGGCTCCTTCTCAACAAGGGAGTCATGATCCGGGAGGATCTCCAAGTCCTGATCGCATACGGCTTCGCGACCAAGTCCTAATCGCATACGGCTTCGCGACCAAGTCCTGATCGCATATGGGTCCGCGACCATGGATTCGTCCGCGACCAGGAAAAGGAATTCGTTCCCTGTTCGGAATTGTAATCCGATCCGAATGTGTATAACTAAGCTTATCTGTTTAGGATTAGTTATATGAGTCTAATACGTTTAGGTCTCTAAGTCTGATACGTACTCATACGATTGGACTATAAATACCTTGTAATAGGTCTAGTTTAGATCATCGAAGAGTCATAGAACTTATTTGAGTTTTAGACACTTATAGTTCCTTCGACGTAGACAAGTGTGTCTAACGATCGACGTGTAAAGCCCTCTCTGAAATAAAGAGTTGTGCAATTACTTTGGGTTTCGGTATTTCCGAGTAAGATCCCGTTATTCCGCATATTAAAATCTGGGCGAACCTAGTGCGAAAACCAAGACTAGGTTTCAAACGGATCATGAGGGATGGCCGTGGTGGCTTGGCTCCGGGTTGTGAAGCAGCGCCGAGGATGGAGGCGCAGGGAACTCGGCGGCGCAGGTCGTGGTTGAGGCGGCGCGATGTGGAGACCGGGGGCGGCGCTGTAGAGGTGTAGCTCAGGACGGAGGCGCAGCGCGGTGGCGCGGTGGTGATCCGGCGGCTGGAGATGTGGAGATCAGGTGGCGGCGCAAAGGGAGGCTATGGCGCCGGGAGGCGCGGATCTGGCCACGGCGGGATCGGTGGCAGATCTGGTGGCGTTGTGTGGTGTATCAGCTAGGCCACGGCGACGGAGACGGTGGCGTTGATGGAGGAGGTGCCGGTCGGTGGAGGAGGCGCTAGGCCACGGCGACGGAGATGAGAACCCTAGATCTGGATTTGTGAGGTGTGTGTATCGGCTAGACGACTACCGGGTTTGGTTTGTATAGTTGTATTTGTATTATTTAGTGTACCGAGTCGAGTCGGAGCGAGCTGGAGTCTAGCTCGGGCTCGGCTCGTTTTCGAATCGAGCTACGAAGACAGTTCGAACTTGGCTCGTTTGTTAACGAGCCGAGCCCGAGTTGCTCCGAGCCGCGAGCTAAAGTTCCAGCCCTACCCCTAACCCTGGCGCTCCCGGGCCGTCGCCTCCAGCTCCGGCGCGCTTTCCTTTTTCTCTCACACTCTCTCTTTCTCGAATTTATTTTCCAAATAACCCCAAAAAAAAATAAATTCGAAAACTAACCCCTAACTTTTAAATTTTGCAAAAATAGCCCTCTGTCGCGAACCGGGCCGCGCGACTGATCTTCAGTCGCTAGCCCAGTTAGCCACTGATGATGTGGCACGGCCCAACGCTCCGCTGGCCCAGTTCGCGTGCCACATATGCTTTCAGTCGCTAGCCCGGTTAGCGACTGAAAAGATATAAAACTATGCCATACCAATAAGTTACAAAAACTAGTTGTAGTCTAGTTGGTTAAGATGCTCTCTCTCTCCAGAAAGACCACGATTTGAATCCCACCTCCGCAAATATTTTTTCAATTTTTAGTCGCTAGCTGGGCCCATTCGCGATAAAGGACCATTTTTGCAAAATTTAAAAGTTAGGGGTTAGTTTTCGAATTTATTTTTTTTATGGGTTATTTGGAAAAAAAAATCCTCTTTCTCACCCACTCGCGCGCTGGCCCTTGCGCTCTCTTTTGCTTGCGCCCGAGGATTCTACCAACCCTAACCCTAAACCAGTTCTCAAATCTGGCCGCCGTTGACTCCTCGCCGGCGCACGCGTCGCGGCCGGCCGTAGCCCGGGCCACGCCGCCTCGCTCCCCCGTCCGCGGCTCGCGGCCGCGCTTGGCCGCGCCTCGCCGGCGTGGCCGCGTGGTAGCGGTGCTGCGCTCGTGGGTGCGCCGCCGGCCAGCTTGCCGGCTGCCTGGTCCTCGCCACTGCGCCACTGGTACACTTCTTTTAACTCACTTGGTTGCTTTGCTAGGGTTTGTATTCTGAGTTGTTGGCTTACAGTTCTGTGCTTGAGTGAAATGGTGAAGTTTGTGATGTGTCCTGCGTGTATGTTCTGTGCTCGGGTTTGCTTTGTGCTCATGTATTTGGGAGATATATATACTGTGATATTGTGTCTTATCTTTGGTTGGCTGGGTGTTGATGATGGATGTCTGGTGATGGCTGGAGGTGCTGATGATGGGGAGTAATCTTCTGCTACTGGATATGAATTGTATGTTGAATGTGCAGGCATCTGGTAGAATCACTGGTTTGTGGTTTCAATTGCTACTTTAAGTAATTCTAGTGAGCCACTCTCTAGCTAAGCATCTATATGACACACCTCAATATAATCTAGGGCTAAACATGTTAGAATCTAGAATGAATGTCAGCTTTAACCTTGATGCTGATCCTGAGTCTCTTCTCCCTGCTCCTGGAGTGCTCCTGGTGCTTCACCTGTGAATCACAAAACGTAGAAAGAGCAAACATGCATGCCTAGGCTATTCACTACCCCTCCTCTGCTCTGATATGCTACTGGTTTACCTGAGACTATTGATCTTGCCCTAACCTCTGCTCTAGTTCTGTGTAAAGAAAATGGTGCTGCTGCTGTAGGGGTAAACTTACTTATCCTGTAAGCTGTTGCATGCAACCGACTTATCCCAGGGCTGTGGCCGTGGTTACTGTTCCTATGAACAGGTGTCTTATGACTAAGCTGCATTAGTGTATTTTGAACTGTTTTGTAAATACAGGAAAGCTGGAGGGGTTTTATGAAAAAATTCTCAATGGCCAACAATTTGACAAAATTCCAGGGGCCAAACTGAAAAACTTGGCTGCTGGGCCTTCCTTGGGCTCTTGGGCTCTTGGGCTCAGCTGGGCTGTCTTTTTAAAGGAATTTTCCTCTTTTTTTTCCTTTTCTTTCTCTTCCTTTCTTTTCTTTTTCTTTTCTTTGCTTTTCGGTTTCTTTCCTCTTTCTTCTGCTGGTTTGCTTTTATGCCCTTCTGGGCTCAGACTGTCCCGTGAACGACCCGTGATGACCCGAAAATGACCCGTGTTCGCTGGATGATGACACACGAGATACAGGGGTGAGCAGCAGCACTCACTTAGGCTGAGAGGTGGCTGCGAGAAATCCCCGACAGATACTACACAGCCTGACAACACTCCTTCAAAAACAAAACTCGCACGTAGGTTTAGAGGTCAGCAGCGCGACCACTCCGCTAGCCAGCCACGTGGCTTTCAACTAGTCGACCAGCTCCGTGGTCCTTACATTTAGCCTGGGTGGTGGTCGACAGAGCACTTCGTCAACATGGCGCAGTTATTGCGACACATCGTCGACCTGGGGAGGTGACGTATCGGGTACGTCAGTCGACTCGTCTCGGCTTCGACGTTCCTCGTCAATGCACATTACTCTACGCAGGGGTTTGCATATTGGGGCCCCATCGAGACATCGCACTCCCGATTCAGATGACTCCGACGATGAGGACGACATCTGTCAAGACCAGGAGGATGCAAGTAGGGTGTTGGTAAAGCGGCTTGCGGCTGACGAGGATTGGGACCAGACTGATATTGAGCAGGCGGCCCAGAGACAGAGACACTCAGATTGTTGCGGGTTTACGCAGCGGAGCTGGGGGGAGCCCGCCCATGACCAGATGTACCAACACGATGATGCTGAGTACTACACTCAGCAGGGGGCCGAGGCCGAGTGGGCAGCACGATAGCAAGACAACGAGGACTGGGTCTCGAGCATGTTAACAATGTACGATCCTCGTGCGCATTAGTTCTATCAGCCAGATGAGTTAGCATTAAGTGAGCTCGAAGATCCCCCTTCACCGACAGAGCCATCCCAGGGTCATGCAGGTACTGAGTGGCATGATCAATCTACCGAGGCTGGATGGTTCTCACATGTGCCACCTGATCCGTACTCATCGTCGCCTTTTTAGAGAGTTAGGCATGGGCATAAGAGAGTCGTCCGAACCCATAGCGAACGTGATCTAACACTTTTATTTTTCAACGTGTTACATTCATAATTTAGTAAATGCATTAGCTCGACGAGATATGTAAATGCAGTTAATTAGGTTCTCAGCGATCTCATGGTTTGAATCGTCAAAACGAATCATGCAGCCTGCTTGACCGTGAGCTTCTACCGCGGTGCCACTGCAACAAGGTGTGTACGGTTCACATGTCCGCGATAAACGATCGCTCCATTTTCAATTATATATCTCTCACTAAATATACTTCCGCCTCACCTTAAACTCTAACCTCAAACCATAAACCCTAACTCGTAAACCCTAAACCTTAAACTATATATATGTGTGTGTATAATATATCTCTCACTAAATATACCTCTGCCTCACCTTAAACCCTAACTCTAAATCATAAACCCTAACTCGTAAACCTTAAACCCTTAATCCTAAACCATATATATATGTGTGTATAATATATCTCTCACTAAATATACTTCTACCTCATCTTATACCCTAACTCTAAACCATAAACGCTAACTCGTACCCTAACCCTAAACCATAAACCATATATACACACACATACACACATATATACATATATACATACATATATAGATACATGTATACATACATATATATACATATATGTACACATACACACACATATATATATACATATACATACACATATTTATACAAATATTCATACACATATACATGTACATATACATATTCATACACATATATATTGCATATGCAGTCCTGTGTACAGTACCTCCTTGTTCCATCATTTGCCACACTGATCCATCATATGACGCATTCAAAATTGTACGTACCACACAGTAAATAAGATATTTTTGTTTTGTAATTTTTTACGATTAGGTGTTAATTTTTTTTAATAGTTTATTTTGTATAAAAATGTTCGCTCTTCTGGCTATATTTGTCTTTTTTTTCTTGCTATGAGCCTGACGTAGTGACATATTGACATGGCTCCGTAATAAATACCACTTCTTTTACCAGTTATAATATTCCCATTTGATTTCGTCTAACATAGCTCAATATATCTTCTAACATAGCTCAATATATACAGGTCCAACATCATTAGGGTAGTGAAATCTCGTAACCCAGCTGGCTCCCACCGCAGACTTGCACTCCAGTGACCTCGGTTCGAATCTCCGCTCCAACTTTTAAAAATCATTTTTGACTTGTCGAGTGCACCTGATCATAGTCAACAAGGGTTTGTCGAGTGCCCAGCACTCGACAAGAGGTAGTCGTGGTCGATGATGCTGCTGTCGAGCACTGGGTGTGCAACACACTGGTCGCACGAGACAAGGAGCTTGTCGAGTCCCCAGTGCTCGACAGACTGACGTGACAATTCAGATTTGTAAATTTTTGTAATTCTGGATCACTTTTGTAATTGTTTTTTAATCTAGGTTAATTATAAAAAGAACTCTAATGTAACCTGGTGATGTATAGGCTTTGAAACAAAAAAAAGTGACATAGCTTTTTGAATTTTCAAATAATCCACTAAAAACAAAAAATTATAAAACTAACCTATAGAAAAAAAAATTATAGTAAAAATGACCCAATAATAATGTGTATACGTAGAAGACTTCTCAAATCCCACAACTCATGCGTGACGATACAACACACAAAAGTTGAGTCGGCGTCATAAAATGAGCATGAAAACCATGCATTGTATGCTTGGTAAAGAACGGCATGATACATCATGTTTAACAATGGTGTCCAAAAAAAAAATAATGGAGCGGTGAAGATTTGGTTTGTTTCTCCGCGTAATTTTACCAAATTTTGATCAATATTTAATCATCATTTGAATTATAATAAAAATTTGACTAGTATTTCTTGTCTTACTAATACGTGTTATTTCACGGGTCAATTTGAGGGTGAAATTTTTGACCACTAAAATTTGACACGCTAATTAAAAACAACATTATTATTAGTGTTCAACCCATTTGATAACAAATCAAACACCATTGAAAATAACATTGTTATTGTTCAACCTATTTGACAACAAATCAAACACTAATCAACATTATTACTAAATTTTGACTACTCTATTTAACTAACATTGACTACACGCCAAAAACTTATTTTTACCAAAATTTAATCATGTCATGATTTGATTATGATCAAACTTCGAGAAAATTAGATATAGAAACAAATCAAACACAAGCTTTAAACCTTCGGTCGTACAAGGCGACTAAGGGGTTGATCAGGTTTTGAATCGACCCGTTGCCTCTGGGGCTCGGGCGCTCCACTGCACAAAACAATTAGGGGTGCAAAGGAGTCGATTTTGGATGAGTTGGTCTTGAGTTCGCTCGAGTTCGTTTAGACGGGAGAGCCAAGCTAGGCTGGAAAAGGGAGTTTGAGCGAATGTCTTAACTCCATTCGAGCTCGTTTAGACCGAGGACATCAGCTCGGTTGGGGTGCCGAGCTAAGCAGTCAGCTTGAGGTCGGCTCGATTTAGCTCGATAGTTAGCTTGGTTGGCGAGCTTACTGGCTTGGTTCACCAAACACTGCAGGGAACACGCTCAACGCTGCGAGATCCGGCAGATCTGCGAGCAGCACCATGCCGACACAGGCGAGATCGGGCGGTACTGGCTCGTCATGGTCTGTGGTGCGACAAATCTTCAAGCGGTGCCGTGACACAGCCGACGCCGGCGAGATCCAGCAGCATGAGGCTCGTCATGGTCGTGGTGCGACAGATCTGGCGGTGCGGCGACACGGCCGACGCCGGCGAGATCCGGCGGCACTGGCTCGTCGTGGCCAAGGCCAAATCAAATCACGAAGGCCAGACCCAATCAACTAGATCAAAAACTAGTGGCCTGAGAATTCACGGAAGCTGTCTACTATCAGGAAGGCGACAACAATCTCACCCGAAATTAAGCAACAAACATCACAAGAAACAAAAAAAAAAATCATAGCAAAGATTTGATTTTTAGGTGGCAGAGACAAGATCTCTTCGAGCTCGTCTAGAATATTTTTCGAAATCGGTCATGTCGGAGGCCGAGAAGCCCACTCCAACTCATCTCGTTTCTTTACCAACCCGAACACGATCTTATCCAAAATCCAAGTCGAGTCTTGAGTTATTTGCAAGCCACATAAAGTTGCGCCCCTAAACACAGTATGAGTGAGATGATCCCAAGATGTGTCGTACAGTTTTTGTGTCATTTTTGCTACAATTTTTTTTTCTACATGTTAGTTTTGCAATATTTATTTAATAGATTATTTAAAGAAATTTTGGATTTATTTTGCCACTCTACGAGTGATAAGAGTATCACACTTTGTTTACTAGGAATTTGTGTTATGGTGAGTGATAGCAAGGTAAGCGAATACGGCAAAACATTAGGGAATGCTAACTTTTGTTGACTGCTAAAATTAGGCGAAAGACATTGCTCCATGGAGGTCTTCCCAGTTCTCTTTCTCATAAAAAAAATAAATAAATCTTCTTTAATATATTGCAAATATGAAGTAAATCTCCTTGTCTCACAGAACAAACTCAATATCTGAAAATCAATAGAAGTGTAGAAACTTTTTTTTTTCTTTTTGTATGCATGAATGATTAGAAAGAATAAGATTAATGATGGGCCAGAAGAAAGCGTGTCAAAAATACAATTATACTTGTTGATCCACTATCATGTGTATTGTTGTAGTCTCATTTGCTATTTTTCTTTGGTATTTGTATGTATGATAATTTTAAAATTTTATTTTTTTCAACTATTAGAACATGGATTTAAGCTATCCTATTGGAAGTGATTTGGTTAGATGATTTACTATTAGTGGGATGCGGTTTTTCTAACTTCACAAGATCAAGTGGTGCTAGAAAATAAATTAATGACGAAAAAAAGAATATCGATGTCAACAATAGACATGACTGACCGGACCAAGGGTACTTTTGCCTTTTTACATTGTTTGTGAAAACAAATTAAAACAACCCGTCACACGGTGTCCAAAGCCCCTCAAACTTTCTAAAAAACTTTTCCACCCTTTGAATCAAGGGAAAAGCTTTTTTCTTTATCGCCCAACTTCGATGCCCAGTGTATTTTAGCTTTCTAATTTTGTGACGACTCAAATTAAATCCTGAATTTTGAAACTCAGTTGTTATAACTTTAAAATGAAAAGGTAATGTAACAAATTTTTTATCCAAAATTGATGAGTTAGAATATAATCCATATAATATAACTTATTTTAGTGACTAAAAACCCACTTAATCTTATAGATTCATGATTACACAAAATATGAAGTAAAACCTGTAAGTTGATATTTTTAAGATAGTTTTTTTATGATCCACAATGAGTTGTTCATATAAGAACTAATTATATTAGTTTTTCATTTCAAAATTATAATAGTGAGTCAATTTTTCATTGACTTCAAAGCTCAAACTTGATTTAAGTTTCGTAAAGTAGGTGGATATGCACTTAATATCAAAGTTGGAGACCACAAATAGACCTTATTATTGAAGAAATAACTTGTCTTTGCACCAATCCGATATTAGATTCTCCTTCCCTGGGGTCCATAGATACCGTATCAACCAGCTTGCTACCTGAACGTAAGAGGAGCCTTCCCCCTTGCAGAAACCTAAGAAACGTACGTCCATGGCTATCCTGGGTCCTTTGGCGCCTGTCTTCTTTCTCTTCAGCACCTCCTCCTTGCTCTTGCACCCCTCCACGGCACTCTTTCGATTACAACTTCTCCAACCCCGCTACTTTTTAAACAGCCGACATCAAGGTGGAGGGCGCCGCGAGCCTTCCTGGCGGCTTCATCGAGCTCACTCAGAACGCGCTCCCTGCGTCGAAGGACAGATACAACACCGCCGGCCGGGCGTCCTACAACCACCCTGTGCAGCTCTGGGACAAGGCCACCAGCGAGGTTACAAGCTTCACGACTCGCTTCTCCTTCGTCATGAAATCGTCCAGCAACAGCTCCCTGTATGTGCCCAGAGACGGGCTCGCCTTCTTCCTCTCAACCTACCCGTCGCGCATGCCTCCCCGCTTTGACCAAGGCGGCTACCTCGGCCTCTTCACCAACGAGACCGCGATGAACGCGTCGGCGGCGCTGGTCGTGGCGGTGGAGTTCGACACATACAGCAATGCGTGGGACCCGAGTAACAACCATGCACGTCGGCATTGACCTCAAATCCATCAAGTCAACCGCGATTGAGGTTTTGCCCGATGGCGCTCTCACTGCTGGCAGGGGCCCGATGATGGCGTGAGTGATCTACAACAGCAGTACAAAGATGCTGGCCGTCACCCTCCGCCTCGAGGACCCACTGACCAAACTAGACACGACGTACGGTCTCAACACTAGCGTTGACCTCAAGAGCTTCCTCCCAGCGCAGGTGGCCGTCGGCTTCTCAGCCGCCTGTGCGTGGTCCGTTGAGCTGCACCGCGTGCTTGCCTGGTCTTTCAGCTCAACGTTGGTGCCGAAGCCGAAGCCGAAGGAGACTTCACCTCCCCTTATGGAACCAAGCAAAGGACCGCGCAGGGTGCCGCTTGGGGCCGGAGTGGCCGCCGGCAGTGTGCTAACGGCTATCGTTTTTGCAGGGACCCTGATATGGTTTCTTGCAACACGTCGCCGGAGCTCTTTCCAGCGGGATGCCACCATAGCCTCCGACGAGTCCATGGACAGCGAGTTTGAGCAAGGCACCGGTCCCAGACGGTTTCTTTACAGCGAGCTGGCCGCCGCGACGGGGAGCTTCTCGGAGGAGGAAAAGCTACGCGAGGGAGGTTTTGGCTCAGTCTACATGGGGTTCTTGAGCGACCTGAGCCTTCACGTAGCCGTGAAGAGGATATCCAAGAGCTCCAAGCAGGGGAGGAACGAGTACACTGCCGAGGTCAAGACCATAAGCCGGCTAAGACACTGGAACCTCGTCCAACTCGTCGGCTGGTGCCACGGCCATGGCGATTTCCGACTCGTCTTTGAGCTGATGCAGAACAGTAGCCTCTTTAAACACCTCTACAACACGAGCAGCTAGCGCCGCCGCCTTGACATGGGCCAGCAGTTACGAGATCGTGCTTGGGCTCGGCTCTGCTCTCGTCTACCTGCACACAGGGTGCGAGAAATGCGTGGTGCACAGAGACATCAAGCCGAGCAACATAATGCTGGACTCTTCTTTTAGCGCGAAGCGTGGCGATTTCGGGCTGGCTAAGCTGGTTGATGACGGCATCAGCACGTAATACGGCGGTTCTAGCCGGGACCATGGGATACATGGACCCGGAGCACACCGCCATCGGGAAGGCTGCCAAGAAGTACGACGTTTACAGCTTCGGCATAGTGCTGCTGGAGATATGCTGTGGGAGAAGGCCCATTGTTCCCCATGGTCAAGGACAGCATTCCACCATGATCAAGGCTCCCCTCCTCGAATGGGTTATGGGTGTGGGATCTGTACGGTCGGGAGCGGTATTCGAGGCTGTCGACGAAAGGCTGAACAGCGAATTCGGCGAAAGGGAGATGGAGTGCGTGATAGCTGTGGAGCTCTGGTGCGCGCATCCCGACTGCGGTGCGCGGCCATCCATGAAGCAAGCGCTGAGCGCCCTCTAGTTCGAGGCTCCATTGCCTGACCTCCCTCAAAACATGCCTGTGCCCACGTACTCCTCAAGTGTTGGTGTTTCATCCATGTAGGCCTGGTAACAGAGGCAAGACCCTATTCACAAATTATAGGACCCAGTTCAATTTTAATCTAGTTTTATTAAATTGAGTTAGAATCAAACCCTTCTCCAGAAAAAAAAAAAAAAAACACCACCCAAATCTAGACTGTTTCAGTTCTTTGGGCTAGTCTATACATTGTTCCTCACTATCAACCCGGAGACTTTTATTCTTGTTAATTTACAAATTTTTCAAGATATAAACCAAAAACAAAATAATCCCATATTCCCTCAAATTAAAACTCTTTTTCGAACCTATAGGTTCAATATTTTTTCTTAATCAACTCTATGAGTTAATTCTAATGTTCAACTCATTCCAATCTAATTCTATTTTTTATTATTAAAACTCAGTCCAACCCAATCTCTATTTTCATTTTAAGACTTATTTATTTGAAATCTCTTAAAATCTGCCGCACATTTTGGCATTGGTTTTATTGAACCCATCCCCCCACTACCTCGAGTGGAGTCTGTTCTTCCATGGGCGGTGCCAGCTCAACAATTATTCCAAAACGGCTGGGCTTTCCAGCTCACCAGTGTCCTCTATTACTTAATCAGCAAGCTATTGAAATGTAATGACCATATCATTATATGCCATTTAGGTGGAAATAATAAACAAACACAAATCTAAGCTTAAAGTTGGATTTATCTTTATCCAGCTCAAGCTGTAATTTGTTGACGGTTATTTATTAAGCCACTCCTGTTCATATGTTTCAATGGCAATGGCACAAAAGTCGGCTTAAAGAAACAAGCATTAGTGGTGACATGGAACAGATGTTACAGAAACTAGATGGTTTTTTAACTTAATCATAAGTGTAAAAACTAGCATCTGGTAAGAAGTTTAATAGACACTGATTGTCTTCAAATAGCCAACAAACTATACTTTCTTTCATGGGCACACTTCGAACCCAAAGCAGCAAAGTCTAATCCAATTGATTAAAAATGACAAATAAATTACAAAGAACACACACATAAGGTAGAGACATGTATGATCTATGCTTTTGACGTTCCTCCGTGGTCCCTCTCAACATGCTCCACAAGCAACACTGGATCTCGGAATCCCTTGCTGCATTTGGGGCAAACATCAATTGTCACTCTGCTGCGGCTTGCTTGCGAGTTGTTCTGATGAGATTTCTCGACGTGCTCAATTAAGGCCCCCACAGTGGAAAATCTTGCTGGGCAATGAACACATTGCTCCACCTGGGCACTGCTGCCACTGCTGCTGCTCGTGGGTGAAATGCCATCTTTAGCCTTCTGGAGTGCTTGGCTAGTTGCAGTGCTCAACTTTTGCATTCCAGCCTCCGCCGATGATCGGAAATTTGATGCTGCACTCAAAAGGCTAGAACTCCACCATGAAGAACTACTGTTACTGCTGTCTGAACGCGTCTCTACTTTCTGGCTTCTCCTTAGCATATTTGCAAAGGAAAAGCTAGGTTCCAGTTTTCTTGGCCCTGGACACTTGTGATCAGGGCCAAATCTGTGCTTTAGACAGTGTTCTTTGGTGCAATCTTTGCACCTGATTGTGTTAGAAAATGTCAGTGTTTCTCTGCAGCCAGGAACTGGACATCTCCTTTTCTTTGTTACTTTCTGGTAATTTGATGGATCACAGTCAGTATTAACGTGAGAATCCCAAGTTATGTTTGGATCTTCATTTGGGTTCAGACGGACTCCTTTAGCACAGAGTGGGCAGATGAGAACTGTGACATCCTTCTGATTTGCATTTGGACATTGATGCAATGTATAACTCCGGTGCTGAAGACAAAATACCTAACAATTGCGCCACCAGCCATATTAGCACTCTGGTGAAAAGTATTTGGTGTTGGCAACTATAAACAATAAATGAGAACACTAAGTCTGAGAAAATACAGAAGTCGTCCATGAGCTTCAAAGTGCAGGGTTTCCACAACTATAGAGACTGCTAGCTATGGAAACATGCAGATACAATTCACATCCTCGGCAAAATCCTTCTGTAGAATCTAGACAAGGGATGCCTACCATAAAAGTGCAATGATGTTCAAATATAATTATCATCATCCAACTAAAAACACTACTTCAAGTTTTAATCGTTACAACAGAAAACCAGGTGATCTAACAGGGTCGAATAGACTTCTACCGAAAAAAGGCGAATGCCAAAATAATCCATATCTTAAATTTAGGCACCACAATAAAAAGTAGGAAAAGACTTGGAGTCCAATATGGAAGATACCCCTGTTCTCCATTAGTTGCTTCTTACTATCTTCGTTCTCAAATAGTTGTTGTTCTCTTTTGAATTCCAGTAACTAAGGCAATCATAATTTAATACTGATAAAAAATGTCCCTGTCAACTACGAGCAATAACTTTAATCTTTGCAGTTATGATAGTCCAATTATTACTCACACAATACTCATCCACCCCCACCAACAAATAACAAGACAACAAAATTATTATCTTCAATTTTTGAGAAAGTATTAAATAAGAGTAATATGAAAAAGATACAATATTCTAAGAAGCAGTAAGCAAATGATCATTCTATCACGTAGCAATTATACGGTAAACAAACGCTTATACGGTCTTGTAAGCGGATTGTTTATTTATTAATAAGAAAATACAATCATAGTATGGTAAATTATTTTTCGAGCAAATCAAGAAGAAAAGGATGTAATATTAATGATTGCTACAAAAAAATATTGTTAAGAGTGTTCCAATTTTACTTAAATCAATAAAAAAATTAAAAAAAAAATTAGATACATTTGGGTCTATTTGAGCTGCTTATGTAACCGCTTAACCATTTAAATGACCGCTTAACCGCTTAAGGCCTTAAGCGCTCTGTTTAAACACTACAACTGCTTATATAAAAGGTAAGCGGAGGATGGGTGCTAACCACTTATACGGGTGCTTAAGCAACTGCTTAGACCGCTTTTTAGACCAGTGGAAAGATACATCTAGGAAATGCAAAATGATAACTATTCGTGAACAAAATTTGTTATTCAAATGACAACTATTCAAAAACCAAAGTAGTCCCATGTATTATATAACACAGTTCACTTCAAACCATGCTTAATATAAGGGAGCTGACATTTCTTTCATTTCAAAAAATGGATTCGCCAAAGCAACCTTTATGAAGACATGTTTGGTTGGATGCTTTCTCCATAGTATGCTTTGCAGAAAGTTTCTTTTATTTTGGTGTACAAGAGGGGAACCTAGCAAGTCGTAATTCCTTCTTTTTTTTTAATTCAAGGCTTTTTTTTAAGTTCTTAAAATTTAAGTTTTACTACCCTTAGAGACTAAAATTGTTATGTACGAAGCAATGAACAAAGTCTAAACCTTGAATAAGGAACTTCATCAAACCTATTCAATTCAATGATCCAATTTATTTGTCAAAAATCATGATTTGTCGCAAAATGGCAACGCCTCTATGCAAGTGCAGAAGAAAGACGCATAGATCATGCCGCAAACACGGATGGTAGATTTAACAAGCAGTGATACAAGAACAACGACGACGACGACGACAATAACAGCAGCAAAAACACCATTTAGGAATGCATACAAGGGGTACCCTTAGTCAGAGACATGAATTCTACTAAACCGATTAGGAGGGTTTGCCCCCAAATTACTATCTTCAGGATCTAATTCAAGATCATTTTTAACAACTATAGCCTACAAATACCAAAAACAAAAAGAAAAAAAAGATTTAGCTTGCCGAAGCTAGTAACCTATGCGCCTAACTGCTTACACGAACCGTCCAATTTGTTCAAGAACATGTGGAAGTGGAAACCACAGATCAACATGTGAAACAAACAGCCGGGGTCCAATCACAAAGAACAGAGGCAGAGGAGGCCGACCTGGTCGCAGCGGTCGCAGGTGAAAGGGAGGAAATCGATCTGGTGGCAGTCGCCGACGCTGCAGTGCCGGCCAAGGTCCGGGAACTCCGGCGTCCCCATCCCGTCCGATCACTAGTCGCTGTGGTCGCCTGGTCGGGACGCGGCTGAGCGAGATCTAAGTCGTCTCGGTCTCTGCACCTCCGTTTCTGTGGCTGCTTCCAACCAAATTCTAATGGCCTCCGGCTGGAACGGAGGGGGAAGGTTCAAGGGTCACGAAATCGAATAATGTTTTCTGGGGCGTTTTTGCTGCGAGGGCCTCACTTGAGATACGAATTGGATTCGAGGTACTTACTCAGGTGCGGTTCGGTCCCCGACCTTAATTGTTTGCAATCGTGGGACCTGTCTCAATTCTCAAAAGTTGTCTTATGTTAATTTAAAGGAAAAACATTAATATTACTGTAAATCAATAGGTCTATTTATAGGATAATACATAAGAGTTTTAATCAAATATATATAGATTAATACAAAAGAGTTTTAATTAAATATAATATTAAAGTCCTAAACAAAATTATATAAGAGTACTAACTAAATAGATAGATATCTTTAACACTCTACTCAAATTTAAGGCAAAAGTAGACTTGAGTTTGAAAAGAAGAAAATTATGATACCTTAAAAATTTGAAGACGAGAGGTTCACCGGAAGAATATTACAGCAACAGACGAAATAGTAGAAGAATAACCAGCAATACGGCAAGTAGTAAACGAAACTGCAAATGACAAGTCAATAATGGCATGCAGATGATGAGCCAATAATAGTACACTCTCCCAATCCAAAATAGTAAAAAGACTGAGTCGAGACAACCAAAAACTAGTCAATAGCTAATAGCCATGATCAAAGGAACAAGTTTTGCTTAAACTAGGATCAAACAAACCCAAACAAACAAAAACCAAAACTGGTCAAACTAGAGCCAAATCAGGGCCAAATGAGCCCAAACAAACCAAAACCAAAGCTGATCAAACTAGGGCCAAATTAGGGCAGCAACGGTGACGACGGAAGTGGTAGAGCCGAGCGGCAGCAGTAGGTAGCCGCTTGGTGGCTCCACGAGTGTCAAAAACACTAGAGAAAACTGATACAAGAACACAACGAGGCATGGCGACATCCACGTGATCGGCACCACTAATGCCGAGCAGATCATGATGAACTCGATCAAGATCGTCAACCAGGGAGAAGCAAGCGTTCGCACGTGTGGCGAAGACCATGCGAGTTGACCGCCATGGCGGAACCCGGAGCGCACAAAAGCACCGCCGCAAGCCACGCGAAAGCCCGCGCCTAGACGGCTCTTTTAGGATCAAGAACTCCCACCAAACACTATCTTGATCACCAAACCACCGCAAGAAGAAATAGACAACTCGAAACCAAACACATCAACGCAATGCAACACCAGAGAGATGCACATGCAACAAATCCAAGGAACGGCCATAGCCACTACGATGGTGCGCCGCACGGAGACAAGTAGAGACAAATGCAGAGCAAAGAAAAAGAAAGAATTTTCTTAGGCACTACCCCTAGGAGTTTCGTGTCTATCGCCGTCTCTTGAGAGCGTTGCATCGACGATGGGTGGCTAAGTATTGGGTGTTGATAATCTTGGTCCTGATACCATGTTAAATTTAATGAAAAAATACTAGGATAATGTTACTATAAACCAATAGGTCTATATATAGATTAATACAGAAAAGTTCTAACCAAATACAATATTAAAGTTCTAATCAAAATTATATAAGAGTACTAACTAAATAAATAGATATCTTTGACAGTCTCAATGTTGGATTTTGTTTTGTGGGACATGCCTCTAGTTTGATGTATTGTTTGGTTGCACGGGAACTGCTAAATTGCACATACATATTTTTCGTCCAATCAAAAATCAATGATTTGAATTAAAAAAAACCAATTCCTTATGTAATTATACCTGTAGAAAAAAATAGATCGTAGTCTTTAAAGTACCAATATACGTATATATGTTCCAAATCCATATTAAGAATTACATATACCAATGGCATACCTTCATCCAGTTGATAAAAAAGATAAGTATTATGTAGTTATATTCATGTATTATAGGGATTTTTATTGGTGGTTTTAAAAAATATGTATGTTGGAGATTTTTCCTGCAAAAGGTTCTCCCCCCGGCAAAAGAGATGAGACGGGATCGATGAATGTGATGGACCAAAGCGATCGCAGGGTGAATTATTCGGGCCCTAAGAGACTAAGACATAAGGATTTATAAATGTTCAGAATCCTAGGGGATCGCTACTTCTGTCAATACACCACACCCCCCCCCCCCCCCAAAAAAAAATGAGTTGGTTAGGATCGAATCTTAGTGAAGGTCGAATCCAATATATAGCAGTTGATCTTTTTCACTATGGCTAAAAAGAACTACAAGGGAGATTACAAGTGTCATCCTTTAGGACGATTGCAGTGGCTAACCGGAACGATGATCTAAAACCTAAACTAAAACACTAGTGATCATAGGGAGCAACGCTTACAAGTGATGGTTTTGGTCGTCGTGGAGGCGATCAAGTTAAACAAAGATGACATCCTCTTCATGTGAGCATCAAGGTATGTGCATGAAAATTTGTGTTACAAATGAGGGTATAAGCGGCTATTTATAGCCCTATAAACCTTGTCAAATGATCATAATGCCCCTTATCAACTCAAATTAGTAAGGGCAAAGTTGTCCTTTGTGTCAATGACGTGCGGACCCAACTTCTTGGGCAACCCCAGGAACTTGTGTCTAGGAGTGGCTCCTGGAGTCGCTCGATCTGAAGGGAGATGCTTTGGGACCCAGAGGGCTAGGTCCGGGAGTGGCTTCTCCGGGTAGCTACACTTGTGTTGTCATTGGAACTTCCAAGGGACTCCCGATTCTATCACAGATATTTTGTCTTGCAAAAGACCTTTGATCCACTGACTCTAGAGGACTCCAAAGGGGACCGGGAGTTAGCTTACCTGTATCTTTTTCTCGGGGGTGAAGGTCCCGGGAATTGGGGACTTCGGGCTATGAGGCTAGAACTCTAGACTCCTGGATACTCATCGACCTCTAGTGATCGACGTCTGGAGCTAGTCCAGTCTTTTTCTAGAGGGTCTCTCCGGGAGGGACCTGAGCCCTTTGGCTAGCTAGGGCTCGAGTCACTGTGCTCTAGGGCTCCGAAGAATTCTTGTTAGTGTTAATAACCCATTCTCCTTTACCTTTGCTGTTTATGGAATTTTCGGTGTTACAACGATGTAAAATTTAGTCACATTTGAGAAATACAGGAGTAAAATCTTTATGGTGGTATTCACATCTGACATTCAACATATTTGTTACTAATGTAACATAACAATAGTTTGTGTTTGGGATTATAGTATGGTAGTAATAAGCATGGTAACAAATTGTTTTAAAAAAAAGTTGATTTCTAAAATTATTGTAAATAAAATTCTATCGATTCGACAAACCAATATTGTAAAGTTGGTTTACTGACTAAATGTGGTAACTGAGTGTGTCAAAACCCAAAGGTAATTCTGATTTGTTAGTCGTTTCATCGAAGAATCATGTTCTATTTGCATGGGGCTTTTTTTTTTTTTTTTGCTTTGTAACAAAACACAAAAAAAATCTTCTAAACTATTAGATAAAACAGTTTATAAAATCTATTTTTTTATGACACACTGTGCTCTCAAATGCGTATTGGTGTTAATTTATTTCAATGAACATACTTAATCCCTCTTCAACAACTCCCAAGACGCGTTGTACAAGAAGGCCGCAAAAGTAAACGGGGGCAGGCGCGGCGGCGAGGCCCCACACGGCGAACGAAAAGGGCAAACCGCTCCAACTCCAATAGGACGCGGTGCGGTCCGGTGCGATCGGTGGGAATGCGAGTAGGTGACGGTGCTGTCCTTCGGCGGCTTGCCCCACGAGGGACCGGAACGCAGGCAAGACTTTCTCTCGCGGGGACAGCAAGTTATGGGCCGGCAGATGAAAAAATCCGCGACTTTTTGGCTGGTCTCGGCGTCGCGTTTGAACCCCCGGTTGACGCGACCGCGACTTTATATAGAGTTGTTTCGTTTCGTTGCTTTTCCTTAGCCTTATTTCGTGGGTGGGATGCGTAGCGTAAAATGACCTAGATCAAATCAACATACTAACCGATCAATCGTTTTATCGATGGTTGCTGACAATAACTGCAAGCATCGGTCCATCTAAGCAGACTTGGCCCGTCCTAAATAATTGGGCTTCGCCTGGGCCAGTCCGCTTAGCACAATTGGTTCGGCTACTATGTCCAGTTTGGTCGACAAAAATCCGTGATTTTTTGGTGGGTCTCGGCGTTGCGTTTGAGCGGGGTTGACGCGAGCGCGACCTGGCCCTATCCCACCCACCGTCCCGCCGTTATGCCGCACGGAAATGGAACATGTGGGTAAACGTTAACGCAGACGCAACAGGGTGGGGAGATTTCAGGAGCCGAGGTCCAAAAATACGGGGGTTCGTCTCACCCGGCCCGCTCGACCCAATCGGTTTGACTATTTCAGTCAACCTAGTATGCACAACTGACCAAAAACTAGTTGGGCTTCTTTCAGGCTTAGAAGGTCTCGGCATTTGCTCAATTCCCCAGGTGTTTGGCAAGGGCTCCCTTCTACCTTACTGAAATTAAAGTATAGGAACTCTAGTTTATTGAAGTCTAGAAATTGAAGTTACTTTTATTTTAAAATTGTATATGACATTTGTAACATCTTAATAAAATAAAATATTTGTTGTTTTTATCAATTGTGAATCATGTAAATTGTTTGATTGTTTTAGTACATATGACATCTGGATTTTTGCAATAAGAGAAATCATTACAAATGAGTTTCTCAATTTCTATAGAAATTAGTCCAATTTATCTTCGGTCACGGAGAAACACAAACTTAGATTAGGATGTTAGATCAAACAACTCTAATTTTGTCCAAAAATCAAAAGTCAAAATTTGACCAAATACCCATCTTGAAACTCATGTCTGCTTAGAGTATTTTTTTAGCCTAAATTACAAATGATTCTTTTTACCTATCTCAGTCAAAGTTCACGGTTTTTTCCACACAAACACGATATCTCATATAACTATCAGAACAACAGAGAAGTTTTCAACCCACCGCCAATATAAAAAGCTACTCCATTCACCAATAATTAGATAGTTTTTGATCGGAGTTGCCGCTGCCAACATCCATGGGTGCAATGCAAGATTGGTTAACCACTTAACCCCCGCAGAAAGCAGCCTGACCACTTGACCCGTGACCAAGTACTAACACTAAATCGAATCAATGCTGATTTTTCAAAACCCTTGTCCACGTTCCACACTGTACAAGATATTTCCTGAAAGGGTGATTTTTAGGGCAGACCCTCCATGAACTAATTTTTTCATAAATCTCTCTTGTTTTTCTATTTTTACCAATTGAGTCTCTTCATTTAGAAAAAAGGGTGCAATCAAGTCCCTACCATCATCAGGTTCACTAGTAAAAATAATGGTTAAAATGAGCCAGTTGTTTGTATGGTAATTTAGATTCATCAAACCGATAAGTACAAAAAAACAACAATTTTTCCTAAGCATCGATTTTGAGTGTTAAGTCGGAAATATTCCTGTTCAAATTTGTCTAAAGTGGTTAAACTTTGCCATCTCATACCATTTTTTTCGTCTGCATGGCAGCAATATCATCATAGACTTCAATTCATTAACAAAACATGATGAAAGTACTTGATTGTAGCATATTTACAGAGAGAGGGACCTAATCATCAATATAAAAGAGAGAAACATGCAATGAAAATTAGTACAAATAGATGGATCTGCGGCGGAAATTATTCATTAAAAAATATGACTTCAAAAGGATTTTTTTTTTCATAAAGGAAAATGATAGATTGGCGAAGAAAAATAAATGTTGGTAGAAAGAGAGAAGTAAGCAGTGTAGCACAGCTGCCCCACAGGAATCTCAACTCCGCCAATCAGTACGCAGTTGGAATCAAATATCTGTATGCTTGGAGGACACTGGAAATTAAACGTGGTCTTTTCGCGGGCACAGCAGCCAGCTCCACAAAAAATAACGATCTTTTGGCCGCTGTGGCGCTGGCGCGCCACGAACCATCCAGCGGCGCGGCAACTCTGCTTCCATCTCCTCTGCTGTCACACCCTTCCAAGACCGCTCCAACTCCCTTTCTACGTTCCATCTGAGTCACAAAGAAAAATATCTCGTACCTATCCCTTTGCTTCCGAGATGGCTGTCGCGCAGGCCGCGGCGGTCGCGCCGGTGGTGGCGGCGTCCTCCGTCTGCCTTTCTCGGTGCCCGACCTCGCGGCGGACATTGCCGCGGCCTGTGCGGATGGGCGCCGTAAGGTGGCGCCGCCGCCATCCGCTGCCGCGGTCGGCGCGGCGCAGGGGAAGGAACCGGAGCCTCGTGGTCGTGGACGAGTTCGGCGGGCAGTATGAGGAAGTGTTTGAAGATGTGCACGTGGTAAGCCTCAAACCTGAGATCTTGCTTGGCCCCTGTGTGGGCTGATGTTTTTTGTGGTTCTCATCCTTAACTATATGATAATTTGATCTAACAGCATATGCATGCATGCATGCCTTCAGCAGCTGTTTACTTGATATGAATGTTGTGGGGATCCAGTTGCATATTTCAGATCTATGGTTTTCAATTTTTCCGTTTTATTGTCGATTAATGTTAGTTTCAAGCTCGATTTGGTTCTGACAGAGCTCATAGGTCATGAGTTTTATATGGTACTGTAGAAAGTTGTTAAAAGAAAGGGTGTATATGTAATATTGTGAAATTTTTTATAAACTAAATAGTGTCTTTTGTGTTTGTGTCTCTTGCATTAAAGATAGTGTCCCTTACACTAATGTTTTTTGTATTATTTATATCTTAGATTTAATCTAATCTAAACATAATAAAAAGTGTTGAAATATAAGTATATTAACTGTTTGTCAATGTCACATAGAGTGGTGACCTCCGGAGGATCCGAGGGTGTACTGAGTCCCCAGTCTACGTCAAGTTTGTACACTTAATCAAGCTTTACCCAATCCATATGAGGCCAAAGTTAAATTTGGTTGCTGAAGTGTAACACATATATTTGTTGTAGATTTGATTATTGATGTAAAAAAAAAGTTAAATTTTGGTCAAATCTTATTGGTTTGTTAAATATTGACCACGAAAAAAAAATAGAGCCAAATCGTTTTGTCACTGCAAGATTTGAGTAGTAAAAATTGACTATCAATCAAATATATCTTAAAAATATTTAGTTTTTCTCAATAACTTAAATTTTTGACTAAATTAATTAGTGTATAAAACCTTACAATGTCTTCTCTGTATAAACTAGATCTTTACATGATAGGTTTTGATATTTAGTTATTACCATTTATTGTTCCACGTTTCTTCCGAATGAAAGTAGGATTAAAATGGTAACAATCCAACCATTTAGTAATATTTTGCTACTGCTAAGCGCTCTATTCTAATCCTGTTTTTCTTTCCCAAGATGAGTCGTTTAGCTACGAGATTTTCTCATGGTGTTTTAATTTGCAGCAAATCATTAATTACTTTACTTACAAAGCTACGAATACGGTTCTCCATCAGTTGTATGAAATGAATCCACCGGCGTATACTTGGCTCTATAAGTAAGTTTATCTCTGTCTGTTTATGTTAGAATAAAATGATAATTTTGTTCATATATGCTTCAACTGCTATAAATATACCCCTTTTCTTGTCTAAAACTATATTTTTTTTTCTGCCAGCTACATTGTCGTCAATGATCCAAAAGAGGGTAAACGTTTCCTTACTGGACTTGCAAAGGTATATTCTACGCATCATTTAATGCAAGAACGTAATATACTGTCCCACGATATATAAGCCTATTTTTTTTCTTTTTTCTATTTGTTTCAAAATATAAATCTCTTTATAATACCAATGCACTATTCAATAAACTTTCTTCAACTTTATCTTTCCTAATCTATGCAATAATAGCCGTGTAAAGTTAATCTTTATGAGTGTTTAGTTTGGACAATCTTACTATGATAGAATAAATTTGTCTCAAATTAAATAGAATGGAATCATTTCATAGAATTAGTTGGATGGTTCTGTCCCATATTTTTTTATTCAATTGCATCTCTTGTGAAATGAATTGATGTTAAAATAAGATTATTTTATTCTACTAATCAAATAAAAACATTTCAAATAGAATGATTATAGAATAGAATATTTCTCAAATCAAACACATTAAAGATAGTATGGTGTACTATCTTTCTTTTCCTTTGATTTTATGGCACTTCAACCCCCGTGAACAGAATAGTAGCTCTGTAATATGAATCGGAAGAAGTATATGGTATCAACATCATATTATGGTTCATTTCTTTCGTTTCGTGTCAGGAGAGGCAAGATCTGGCAGAGAGAGTGATGATCACACGCCTCCACTTATACGGCAAATGGATTAAGGTAATGACAATAACTAATTCACTGGATTGAGAAATCTTTGATGCAGAAACTTACATTGTGCTGTCTGTAATTCTGTATCCATTCTGGCAGAAATGTGACCATGCAAAGATGTATGAGAGAATTTCCAATGAGAACTTGGAGCTAATGCGTCAAAGGCTAATGGACACTGTAGCCTGGCCAACTGATGACACAAACAGTAGTGGCAAGAACGATTGATCATGAACAATGCTTCCTATTTGTCTTGAGTATAATTGCTACACTTATCGATGTACTTACAAAAAATCCCTGCAGATTTTGTCCTGGGTTTTTCAGCTGTAGATAATTGTGCTTCAATAGAACAGTTAAAATTTGGTCTCGAAAAATACATGGCATATCACAGATGTCCAAGTTAGTTTGGCTTCCTTTGAAGTTTGAAGTTTCAAGTGTACCTGCCTGTCCTGATTTCATTGGCAATGCATTAGCAGGACATTATAATCATTGGACCATATTGACACAGATCGATATGCATTAAGTAGCTATTTCTGTTTCTTAACATCTACCAGAGTAACCAGTTTAGCTACTGTTATCACATTGGTCTGCACTAACTTGTGATGACTGTAAGAAAACTGATCTGTGAAGAGCCACAAAATGGTATGCAGATCTGCAGATACTACTCAAATCTCTGTATTACATGAAATCATCATGCCACATGGAATTAAGAAACAAAATTAGAACATGATCCAGTTTGATAAACATAGATCAGAAAGAACCTTGCTTTTGGATTATATGACAGCCAGGTCAGTATGCCACAGATACTAGCTGTTCCATGTGTCTTCGTTTCTGCCTGCGACCAGCAAACTATATGTTGATGGAATATCCCAGTTCTTGTCCTTAATATAGGCCGGCATTAACAACACAGACCAAACCTTATCTTGTCCATTGAAATGTTCAACTCCTAGTTCAACATCAGACCATTATTTTACAACTTCAGATAGCTCCAACCACATAAGCTCCCGATTTTGAGCTGCTTCTCCTGCGACTTACATTTTTCAGGTCCTATAATTGACAGGCCGGCAGTATAATAAGCTTAGCAGCAACTGCGTGTGATGTAAGCAAGGACTGAGATAATTATGAAACTATTAGTTCTTTACAGCATTGTACAGATGTAACAACAACTTCTCAACTCTCTCAAAAGGCGTTTCTTTTCTTCTCCCCAGCCATGAAATCAAGAACCACTGCTACTACTCTCTTGGCCCTCCACTTCTTCCTATCCTTTATAATTGCTCGTGTGAGACCTCTGTCCTTCCATCTTAACTTCACTGAACCTAATCAGAATGCATCAGACGCGATCCAGTTCCAGGAGGATGCGTTCTTCAACAAGGTGATCCGGCTCACCAGGGACGAGCTGAATGGCCAAATCACCTACAGTGTCGGCCGGGCAGTCTACTCCGATCCGGTGGTGCTCTGGGACCGCGCCACCGGTCAGCTGGCCGACTTCACAACGCATTTCACCTTCAAGATGTATGCCACGAGCAACGATTCCTATGGTGATGGGCTTTCCTTCTTCCTCTCATCGTACCCTTCTGTTGTCCCCAAATGCTCCAACGGCGGGT
This sequence comes from Pharus latifolius, assembly GCA_019359835.1. NCBI lineage: Eukaryota > Viridiplantae > Streptophyta > Magnoliopsida > Poales > Poaceae > Pharus > Pharus latifolius. Next base: position 9,650,239 of record CM033325.1, read on the forward strand.
ACCTTGGCCTATTCAGCAATTGCAGCAACCAGAGCAGGCCATCCAACCAGATCGTGGCCGTCGAGTTCGACAGCCACCGGAACCAGTGGGATCCGAACGACAACCATGTGGGCATCAATGTGTACTCGATTGTGTCCGTGGCAAATGTGACATGGAACAGTAGCATCAGGGATGGCCGGACAGCCAACGCATGGATAAGTTACCAGGCGAGCTCCGAGAACTTGAGCGTCTTCTTGACATACAAGGACAGTCCAGTCTTCAGTGGCAACTCCAGCCTATCTTATTCAATCAATCTCAGAGAATATCTCCCAGACAAGATTGCCATTGGCTTCTCAGCTGCGACAGGTCAAGCTGTCGAGCTTCATCAGATACTTTACTGGGATTTCAATTCTACCAATGTGCAGCCGATGAAGAACATAGGAAAGGTGAGTAGGACATTGGTAATAAGCTTGGCTACTAGCATAAGCGCCTTGATCTGTTCTATGGGCATTGTTTGGTGCTTCCTGTGTCGTAGAAGGATGAGGAAGAGAAGAAAGGAGGAAGAAGAGAAGCTACGGTATGATGAATCTATTGATGACGAGTTCGAGAAAGGAAGGGGCCCGAGGAGATTTCACTACAATGAACTTGCCGCCGCCACAAAGAACTTTGCTCCAGAGGGAAAGCTTGGAGAGGGTGGATTTGGTGCAGTCTACAGGGGCTTCTTAAAAGATCAAAACAACGACATTGCCATCAAGCGAGTGGCGAAGGGGTCAACACAAGGGAGGAAGGAGTACATTTCTGAGGTCAAGATTATCAGTCGGCTGAGGCATAGGAACCTCGTGCAGCTTGTTGGATGGTGCCATGAGCGCAGAGAGTTCTTGCTTGTGTATGAGTTCATGCCAAACAGGAGCCTTGACTCGCACCTCTACAACAACGAGAAGCTACTGACATGGCCGTTGCGGTTCAAAATCACCATCGGTGTGGCATCTGCCTTGCTCTACCTCCATGAGGAGTGGGAGCAGTGTGTCGTGCACCGAGATGTAAAGCCAAGCAATGTGATGCTTGATTCCGCATTCACAGCCAAGCTTGGGGACTTTGGGCTGGCAAGGCTTGTCGATCATGACCGTGGCTCACAAACCACGGTGATAGCCGGGACAATGGGCTACTTGGCTCCAGAATGTGTGACCACCTGCAAGGCAAGCAAAGAATCCGATGTCTACAGCTTTGGCATTCTCGCATTGGAGATTGCCTGCGGAAGAAGGCCTGTTGTGCTGAAGGAAGACAATGACAAAATTAGATTGGTTGAATGGGTGTGGGATCTCTATGGAAGAAACAAGATTCTTGATGCAGTTGATGGGAGGCTTGATGGTGCATTTGATGAGCGAGAAGTTGTATGCCTGATGGTTGTTGGCCTCTGGTGTGCACACCCAGACAATAATCTCCGACCATCGATCCGTCAAGCCATAAGTGTTCTGAAGTTTGAGATGCCATTACCGAGCCTTCCACCAAAGATGCCCATGGCTATGTACTTTGCCCCACCGCTGCATCTTTGTAAGTTTTCACTCAGCTCGTCGGACGGCACACCAAAGGGCTCGGAGACAAGGTTCCACAGTGATGGCACAACGAGCTTGTCCAGTGCAACCAATGACTCTACTTCACAGGCCGCTGTCCAGTTGCCTGAGGTGGGATACTAGGTCCCTGTTCTGAGAGAGTGAGATTTTAGCTTCTCCCAAAAATTTTAAGCCAGTATCCTTAGAGAAGCTAGGGGAAGAGGGGTTTAAACTTCTGATACTTCAGTACAACTACACCCTTCTTGAAAGGGTTTAAGCTTCTAGTTATTTTAATGTTTAAGCTTAAGCTAAAGCCGTCACAAATAGGGCCCAGATCCAGTGGTTTCCTTCTATATGCTTAACATGTTTGCTTTTGTTTTTGTGTTGATAGTATTCCAGAACCACTGAAACTCCGGAAGTTAAACTGTCAAACTTTGTTGTAGACACTCTTTGGAGGTTCTGAGCAGTATTGACTCAATTACTTGTGCATAACTTTGCTAGCTATAGAATGTAAGTAATGAAATGTTCTTGACAAGAACTATTTCTCTGTAGCTGCATTCTCATGGGTAGACAGTCTAGTGTAATGGGAGGCCGCTTTCTTTCCTCGTGCCAAACAAGTTCACCTAGAACCCATGCTTATTGTGATTACAATTCTTGTTATATACATTACTTTTATATTGAATATTTCATCAGTATGCCCATATTCTTCATTCCTACAATACAGTAGGATACACCAAGCGGTACTATTGCACTTCAGAAACAAGAATAAAAGTAGAAAACTAAATTGGGTGCAGAAAGAGATTAACCATGATTTAGGCCAATTTGACAACCAAAAATTAACAACAGACAATGGTAGTTACATTTGTGCAAGAATCATCTTGTCTCCATACAATGACACACAACGGCATACAACAAAGAACAAACAATGACATAAAACAACAAACACAAGCAATCAACAATTACCGTTGCGCTTCTTGGCTGTTTGGCTTCCTGCCCTTCTTCCCGGTGAACCGGTAAATCACAGGCCCATGGCGCCACCCTTCGAGCGGCGGGTCTTCGTGCACCACCTCGACATCGAACAGCTTCCTCGCCTTCACAAAGAACTTCTTGTCTGTCCTCTTCCACCTCCTCATATGCGCCATCAACAACATTACATCTCCCTTAACAAAGTATCGAAGCGTCTCCATTAAAGGGTCAACCAATGTCTCGTAATATACGACGTCCGACGCCACGACAAGGTCGAACTGGGACAAGGAGGCGACGGCCTCCATTGCGGCGGCGTCCCCCCAAGGGAGCGGTGCAACGTTGGCGGAGCCGCCGCGGGACGAGATGAGGGGCGCGTTGAGGGAGGCGTTGTGGCGGAGATTGGGGAGCGCGGCAGGGAGGTCGGAGAGGACGGCGTGGGCGGGGAGGGAGGCGGCGAGGGCGAGCCCGGCGAGGCCGGTGCCGGAGCCGAGCTCGAGAACGCGAAGCGGGTGCGCGGCGGTGCGGGGAAGGAGGTGCGGGGAGGCGGGGAGGAGGCGGAGCAGCGTGGAGGCGGACGGCCAGATCTGGAAGGAGAGACCGAGGGAGGGGATGGTGCGGACGGTGATAGGAGCGGAAAGGCAGGGGAGGTCGAGGCGGTGGAGGTGCGCGTCCGTGGACCCGGCGGCGGCAGTGGTGATGGCGGTGGGAAGGAGGTTTGGGAGGAGGAGGTGGAGGTCGTCGGAGCCGGAGTCGGCGGAGAAGGAGGCTGGGATTGCGGCGGCGGCGGCGGCGGCCATTGAGACAAGCAAAATGGTGGGCGTTTAGGGTTCTCGGAGGATCCGGTTGTAATTGTAAGATCCGAAGAATAAATTACTGGAGTGCATCTTCTTCCCTTCGCTGAGCTCTGGGGTCTTGGCGGCTTTGCTTAATTTCTTTTTTAATTTTGGGATTAGCGCTGAAATCTACAGATCTTATGACAAAATTTGTGTAGATGCCTGTAAAAGGCACTAATTCTGCAATTGGTTCTAGAACAACACTGTTTGATTTTTAGTTTGACCGATCAATAAATGGATTGGTTAAATTTAATTGACGCAAGTGAAGTCTACCGAGACGAGAGGCAAGCCAAGTTTGCTCGTGTGGAGACTGTAGACTAGAGGTGTTCAGCAGGTCTTCCAGACAGCCGAAGCGGGCCGTGCTTTAGAAGGTTAGTTTTTCAAAAAGATGAAAAGGGGCGCGCACAATAAAAGGTGCTATTTTTGGAAAAGCCAGCGCACACACACAGGCTACATAGCTGGGCTGGGGAAAGCCCAGTCCAGAACAAATGGCAAAATCGGTCACATTGATCTTTCTACTTTCTTTTTCTAAATAGGTAAAACACTTTCTAACCTAGGCAGGTAAGCACGAGTATTCGGTATATCTGTCCGATCCTTACTTTATCTAGCTATTATGACCAAATAAGCAAGACAAACATTGCCCACAAAAGAGCGCTAAATTTGCAAATAATATTTATAAATAATCTAAAATAAAAAATAATTGTGAAAATGATCCACAGTTTATCGAAATTGTAAAAATGACCTACACTACAGAGATTCACGCGACAAAAAGCAAAAAATCAATTTCTCGCGAGTACTAGTGGTCGAGTGTCTGTGGTTGAAGATCATTGTGGAGGTGGTCATCGCAGCTGGAGTGATCAAAGAGGTGGTTGGTCAATGACGACAAAAAACAGTGAATTTATATCTCATTGCGATGACCTACATCCACTTCCACTTCGACCTACGATCACCTTCACGACGATCTTCGCATATAGACACTCGACCATTAGTACTTGCGAGAAATTAATTTTTTGTTTTCTGTCGTGTGGGTTTCTATAGTGTATCACAGTCACGATAATTGATTTATCACATGCAATTTCAGCAAACTGTGGATTATTTTCACAATTATTTTTTTTGTTTTGAGTTATTTATAAAAAAAATTCCTAAATTTGCTAGCCCAGCCAGGAAAGGTTGCATTGCCTTTCCATCACATGGCTGAATGGCGTGGCTCCACCTACCCTTCACTGTCCTGTGCTTAGGCATGGCATTGGGATCCACCAGCCCAAAATCTAATGGTGGGTGAGTTTATGGACTAGATTTTAAAGTTTAAATGAATCTCAAAATGAAAAGAACTAAAATGAATTAGGTCTTAGCAATAACAGGAATAGGTTGAGATGAGTTCTAAAACTAATCTATAACTTAAAAAAAGAACTTGGTCCATGGGCCAAGAAAAGGGCTTCACAATTTAGAGTTGAAATGCTCAAAACTGGTTTGAGTTTTTTTTAAAAGGATTGGGTTGAGATAGATTAAGATCGGACTAAATACTAAAATTTATAGATTAAGCTAGATTAAGACTAGATTTTAGCCCATTTTAAGTCTACCTACAATATTGAGTCTCTACCATCCTCTTGTTCAATAAGCCTCCACCATCCACCAGCACCGTCGAGCCCTCTACCCTTATCCTTATCCCGCATCCATAGATTCGATGAATCTATTGTATAGATTAAAAATATTGAAATCCCAAAGCAATATTGATTTTAAGCTTTGATAGCAAAGCAACCAAATATTGATTTCTTTTTTCTTTAAGAAAAAACAGGAGAGTTGCTTTTTCATGGATCCAAAGAGAGATTGACAATGGACAACATCCGAAGCTGCTGTACATCCGTAATTGCTAACAACGTGACACAGCAACAAAGGGAAGTGAAATAAGAGTAACTCTAAGCTACCAGAGGCATCAAAATTCAGGCCGAGGCGCTGGACTTTTACCATTTTTACCCGGCAACCCACCTGTTGTCACCAAACATCCTCTTACATTACAATGCTTGTGATTTTGCCGATGCCAGCGGAATCTCTCCTCCAAGAAATTCGGATTCCTAGCCTATCCATTCTGCTCCCAATCCAACATGTTGCTTCAGCCAGGATCTCTATATGAAAATCATCAGCAGTACGGCCTCTCTATCTGAAGATTATTGAATCGCGTTCGTTCCACACTTTCCACCGCACCAGAAAACAACCAAACACCATCTTTGTTTGTTTATCCATGAAGACTAGTCAGTCTAGTTCAATAGTCAATGTGGGGAAAGGAACCAAAATAACCCAGTGCCTTCCAGGGCTCACTAAATTTTTAGAGTTGAGTGATTAGGAATATCTTATAGGAGAGCAAGCATGATAAAACCAACTTTAGGGTATCAGGTTAAAATTTAACTCGACAAACTCAAGTGACACATACTAAATAACATCTTGTAAGCTGTAATTACGTTATGGCTACAAAGTATAAGTAAAACAAATACAAAAGCACTCTCGTGAAATTATTTGGGAGACATTTGAAAACTAGTTGTGGGCTTACTAGGCCGTAGACAAAACATATCAGCTCGCCTGTCATACTAACAGGCCTAGCCATAATATGGGCCATCTGAAAAGTAAAATGTGATAATCTGCTACTACAAGAAACAGCAACCCACGTAACTGAAACAACAGCTCCAACAGAACAAATGGGCGCAATAAGAAATAACACAAGAAATATACATATCTCCAACATGATGACGAAGTGACTCATAATTCTAAAGAGAGAAAATTTGATTAGAAGGATGAGCAGGCTAAGATGCAACGGAGGAGGAATGCTACTATGCCTTTTTATTCTAATTCCGTTTTTTATTCAAAGCCAATGCGTCCACGAATTCGACTCACTTAAACTAGAGGAGTTATTATATAGTGTTATATGTATTTCTTATCGTTGAAATAAATAACAATGATCATGATTGATCTTTTTTGTACTTTTCATTTTTTAAGATATTTAAAACACTCGATTTGAACCATCCGTTGAACAATTAGATAGAGAAAAATGTATGCATTATCCTATATGCGATATCTCCTCTATTTTAGAGGAGTGTTCCTGTACCCGCTACCATTCATGCCTTGCCCGCAGCATTGCTTCAAGGAAAAATTGTGAAGCAAAAATGTAATTTTGGGGTCGTACATCAACAGATATCTCACTCCGGGTATCCCACATGTCTATGAGGATATTTTGGAGGGGCAGTTTTTGCCTACTCTTAAAAGATTTTTATAGACTAAATTATTGATTTGATTGAATATAAAATATTAATAAGATCTCTTGGGCATAAAATTTAATCAACTTGGGTATCTTTAGAAACTGAGGATTGTTTCCTTTTAGCCCAAATAAATTATCAGTGACTCAAATCCTTACTTCAAGGGGATTTCATAGAGTTCGGGTGATCTCCACCAAGTAGAGTTCGATTAATCCCATCTATTCGTTTTAATACTTATTTTTTTTCAAGCAAAGGATAAAAAGTCCCCTGTTTCCTAAAAACAGAGATTTTGGTGGCTTGTTACGCAAACCGGGTACCGGGAGAGTGACTAAAACTGACACCACCAGACTACCACTAACTGGAGCAGATTAGAGATTCCAAGAACTACAAGATACTAAAATCTATGAATATTTATGGCTTATTTGTGGTTGTATATTTGAAACAGACGATCAGGTAAGAAATCCACCAGCCAGAGCCTAGAGAGTACACCTCAAAATCACTAGATTCTTCTTGAAAATATAGAGGTGAACTGTGAAGTAGATTTTTGAACAATGTGCTATACGTGTTGGTGTTCATAGCAAACCCTCTAAAGCACTCCAGATTATTGAATTGTTTAACTTTCGGCCCAATTGATGGGTCCGGTCTTGGGCCATGCATTACTGGCCCATGTGTGACTAGGTAATAGGGACGACTTGAATTAGCTGTTAACTTCTTTAGCTATCCAAATCATTCAAACCGATTGAACCACGTGCACACAGATTGCCTGTTCCTTCACTAATACTCTTTCAAAAGGGCGGTTACTTCACTAATTAAACATATTTTTCACCAGATAGGTTATAAGGTTCCCATCAATTCGCTCCCGTGGCACCCCAAAAGCACGACAAATCCTTCCCCTACTAACTTTAACAAAAAATTAAACTCGACTTTTACATTCGTCATGCAGGAGAGGGGACGCTGATATATCAACGTGAACGTGTTGTCTTTTCGTCTCATATATTTTTTTTTTCTACATGCAGTACACGAGTAGCCATCAAACACAGCTAGTAAAACTTATCCAACCAAACGCGCGATGATGGAAAGCATTTTTGCACAGCGGTTTAACAGATTGTCCCAGAAAACGACCGCGGGTGAGGCCACGGATGCGCGGGGTGTGTGACCAGACTTCACGAGCGTTCCTGCCACCGTCTCCGTCCCGTCTTTGGCGCGACGGACGTGCCTGGAGCGTCCAGCGTTATAAAATCGGCTTAACTTGATGGAGAGTTGAGAGCTTATAGTTGACTGCAGCAAAGCTGCCTCCCCAGGCTGGTTTTAGGACGCGGTTGGGCATGGAGTTTAGGGCAGGCTCGATTCATGTCAGGTTGGACTGAACCAAATTCTTGTCGGTTGTTTTCTTAGAACCTAAAATGGACTCGGATTTAGGTCTAACTCATCTAGTTCGAATGTAATTGAGTTTTTTAACATTCTAGCTGAGTTTGATCTGACTCAAAATTTTCTCACATCTAGTATATATATGAGAGAGAAATCTGTTACCAAAATATAAGTTGGATGCATATGTAGTTATTTTCAAGATATAGGTATAGTTGGTGGAAATTGAATTATATTTTTTTGTTTGCCGGATAATTCGTATGTTACACTAGTTAGACTATATTCAATTTGCTGATGATCATCAATTTTGACGGTCAACTAATACGAGTTTTTAAACATAGAAGTATTTTTTAAAAAAAACGAATAATCCAAAAAGTTTTATATAAGTGACTTGCCCGCTATAATAAAGTTTATGTGATTTGCCCGCTAAAATTAATGAGTTGTTAGCGGTGCATGCACCGTCGCAGAAGCGGCTTTCGTCTGAAAGGACGCATGTTTGGCGCAGTTCGGAATTTTTCAAATTTGTGCCGTGACGATCTCGTTTCGAGGCAGCAGCTTTCCCGTTGCTTTCTCCGCTTCGCTTTTGGCGATTCCTCCTTTGTTTTCTCTTAACCCTTTCTTGATACGGCCCATTCCCTCCATTTCCATGGTGTATTTTTATTTTAGTAGATAGATAAAAACATAAATTGGCCCTACCACATCGTGTAGGACAAAGCTAGTGCTTACAATACTGCTTCTATCAAAAACTTTGATCAAGTGCTTGACTTCTCGAATTTTTTTTTTCTCTTTATTTTTCCTGTTATTTTCTCCTGATCCTTTCTCCATTTTTTTTTAAGCGGTAGAGACGGCTTTTGCCGACAGTCTGTGATTGGGTATTTTGGATATAATGATGGTATTTTTCTTGGACATTTGTCGATCAATGATTGGTAAGTGCGCAAAATTTCTGTGTGCGCTTAAAACAAAAAATTCTGTATTGCCCTCAACTCGAAAAAACAACGACAATGGTTTCCATAAAAGCACAAGCGTACATGGGTCGAATGGTAAACAATAAATTAGTATGTGTCGTATTAAAATTTTTAATACACTTTACAAGTTTTGAGGTTGTATTTGTTAGGGTGCAGACAACACTACATTTGAGCCTTTTTCACAAATAAAGTATGTTCTTGATAAATAAAAAAAAAACCAAAGTACAATCTGCATTATTTGTAGCTATATTTACTTCTGTTTATGATTGCTTTGTAGACATTTTCAAGACAAAAATGACGATACAACACCACTCTTCAGGGATGATAAGTCATATTGTACGGTGTTCCGATATAAAGTATTTGTAAAATATTTTGTGATGTTTAATAAGATATTCTGTGCTATATTATTGAAAAGAGAAAAATACCATTTTGACCTCTAACTTTAGGGTCAGGTCCGAAGTAGGACTTGAACTTTTTGAGAGAGCTATTTCGGCCTCTTAACTTTGCTAAAGGGTATTTCTAGTGGTTTTTATGGATGCAAAGTTGACGTGGGGTAGTAATTCCATTTAAAGAGATGATGTGGTATAATTTGCTATGCTTTGCTGTTAAAATCTGGCCGTTGATATAAAAAAAAAATAGACCAAAAACACCAACTGCTCTCCTCAAATTGGCGTGCCGCCACTAAGATTAGGGTGTGCAGCTAAAATCTAACAAAAAATCTCGCCCTAAACCAATGTGATTAGGGTTTGCAGTTTTAGTGGAAAATGTCTTTTATGCTGCCAACATTTTATGTGTTGGCGCATGATGTTTGATAGTCGTATGATTCTACATAATTCTCTAAAATTTTATATTATATAGATCTATTATAGTCAATTCTTTTAATATCGAAATTAATTAGTTGTTTATCTAGACAATTTAACTTTTCTAATAATACAAAATCATCCTATGTAAGCTTTTTATCCACTAAAAAACCCCTAAAAACCTTATTTTGAACCTGTCAACAGAGTTAGAATACCAAAATAGCTCCCTTAAAAAGTTCATGTCTTGTTTTGGACTTAAACCGCAAAGTTGGGACCAAAATGATATTTTACCCTATTAAAAAATATTATTTGTTTTCGAGATAATATTAAAGGGTTATTCAAAGAATACATGGTGATGCCAACTGAAGTAACAGTACATGGTTTTATTTCTTCGTGATCAATATTTCATTTATATGCATGCATAGACGATAAGACCAGAAGATGCGATGGCATGGCAACAGTGCAAATGTAAGCGTCGTACATGTACAGGTATCGACAGCCACTAAACATTTCGTATACCGTCCGTTTAACACGTGTCAATATTCGGGCCCAACTGCAGTAAACTGGAGAGTAGACATCAGAATCGACGAGAAAGCTCCCATCGAATCAAGCCAAGCGATCCCATCACATCAGGAGGGCTCCACCGATTCAAAACGAAACACACACAGAGGTCTCTCTTCATGAAAGAAACACACGCACCATCTCTAACTAATCTCGATGGAACAAGATTCCTTATGCTTTAGGTCGGGAACTGGGTTCGTTGGGCGTCATCCATGCTTCATTACGTGTGCCTACCAATGTTGCTTGCAGCTTCCCACCCATTTGTAGTCTTTCTAGTATATTAATATTATGATTCGATCTTTCAGCTATTCAAATATATGTTATTGTTATTAATTGTAATCTTTATATATGTCTACGCTTTTTCATAGTGTATTTTCGCTAACCCTTTCTTTTTTCTAAAAAAAATTTGGATTAGTTACACCATCGTAATTTAACAAAGAGAAACTTAAGGACGGGAATGAAATATGTTTCTAGCACCAAATATCTTTTTTTTTAGAAAAAAGATGCCACTCTTTTTCTCTCTTGAATCTAAATTTTCCCAATACATTTCATTCTTCTACTATGTCACTATAACCGTTGCCACCTCTCCTACCAATTCCATGTGCCTCCATTTTGACAGTCACTAGCACTACTCACCAACTAAGTCCCACTCTTGCCCAATGCAACTGCCATCACTGCTCACCTCTGCCACTATCACTTCCTTATTATTGTCATTTGACACATGTTTGTCTTCATCATAGAAGTTAAGGAGGAAGACAACTGAATCCTAGATATACTAGATCCAATAACTAGAAATTATTATCTAATATAGAAAATATGAATTCAGAATCGAAGAAAAACAAATGCCATATCCTTAGCAAAACTACAGAAGTTAATCAATGTCACTACCAATTACCAATAGCTGCAATGGGTAACACACAGGGAGCTGTAAGGACCAACCAAACAGTGCCAAGTGGCAGGTTAAGTCACATCCACGAGCGAAAAAGATGTGCATATAAAATTTTCTTCCTTAGGAATAATGTGATGATGTGATTATGGTTTTAATTGCTACCGAATAGCGAGGGTCCGGTCTCCATCAACAAAGCACGCCTTCACGTCGTGCCATGAATAAGGGGCACTAGCTCGCGTCCTTTATCTTATGAAAAAAAAAACTAGCTATCTTTTTAAAATTTTTAATTATCTAATTACAATTTGAATTAAAAAATATATAATTAGAATAAATTATATCAAATTGCTACAGAAGAGAAATCAACATGATTAATTATCTTGTGAATAATTGAGAAAATTTTTATATAAACAATTTTTTTTAAAAAATGCATATCTGACCGAGTGTTTTAAAAATTTAAAAAAATAACCTTTTTTTAAAATATTGTTGAATCTCAAAATTATACAACAATTTAACTCGAACTTTGAGATTAAATTATAGTGAAATTTTTTATTGTTCTAAGACTAATATTTTTTGATCTATAATTTGAATTGATAATCTATTTGAACAAGTGTAATAGTGAGACCAAAATGATTAGATCGACATAAATCGATCATCAACCAGATTTATATATCTCAAAATATAACAATATATGATATTTTGTGATATGTAACTCCGATTAATAATCAGTTTGTGTCTATTTGATCATTTTGGTTTTATGATTCCATTTATTCAAACGGATTGTCAATTCAAGTTATAAATTAAAAGATATCAATGTTGAAATAATTGAAAATTTCCTATACAAAACTTTAAGTTTTGGATTAATAAAAAAAATTGAGAGTTATCCCTACCACATCTTGAGAGTGTGGCAAAATCTTTTTTTGTATATTTATCTCTGTCGCACATTGATTGTCACCAATATTTACCGCATTCTTGCTGTTTTGTGTCACATCCAAATTCAATTGCACTTCTAAAATAGATTATTTTTACAAATTTTTGAAAACAATTATTTTTTTAAAAAAGTTATTTATATAAAATTTGAGATAGTTAATTTTTGATCCAGCAAACAGAGCGAAAGACAAATGCTGTTGTTCTCAACTCTCTTAGGTAGGAATAGAATGCTCGCGTGGACTGAGGAGGCAACCAGCGCCGCCAGGCCCCGCGGGGCACGGCCGCTGTCGGCAGCTTCCACGTGTCCTGCTCCCCATTGGGCAGCCTGGCCGACAACCGCGTCTGAGCAGTGTGCCTCCTGCTATGGCTTCCCATGACGTGGTGGGCCCGGTCTATATATTTATACTTTCTGCATTGGCTCTGGCCCTGGGCAGCACAGATATTACTGGTGTCTCGAGGTGGTAGGGTACGTTAAGGTTGACCCTGACATCACCGGTGAGCGTTCCGCGAGGGGCCGCTCGTCCGGATCTTCTACGCACTCTTCTTCTCGTATACATCACCCACCTGCGGTATAAGTTTTTAATTCCGCAAACCAATCATATCATGGCACCATTAAAAGATTTCCCTATTTCGTATTCTCTCCGCTTTCAAATACAGATTATTTTAATTTTTTAATTTTATTTTTAAATATATGTTATTCTATAATTTTGAAATATTTTTACACCATTTTTCTTATATATTCTTTATTTAATATTTTTTAAAAACAAATATGTGGTTTGAAGAGTTAGAAAGGATACTAATAAAATATATTAAATAAAAATACTATCTTTTTTTCTTCATATTTTATTTTTTATATTAGATACTAAAACAACGTGTATTTAAAAATAGAGAACTAATTTTATAAACTTCACATACAAAGTAAAACTTGAAGTGAAAATATAAATCCATCTCGCGTATTGCACTTTGTGGTGAAAGCAATCCTTAATTGATACAAAGCACAACCCGACAACAAACCATAACACACTGGTACATGTCCTATGGTAGCAATACTAAAACAAAACCCCATTGGTTGCGCAATGTGATATATATAATTTTTTTATTCTTATGATAAAATATAAAATGTACATACAAATTTGTTATTTTTCTTATTCTATTTTTATTTATTTCTCCTCTCATTATTATTTATAACTAATCTCTTACATTAATTATTTTTCTCTATCATTCCTAATGTATTTATAAACGATAAGAGTTTAGTGATTTTACTTCAATGTTATCTTTACTTTACAATTTTCTTAATTCTTGTACATGATCAAAATATGTTTTATATTTTGTAACAGATGGAGTAATTAAAAATCACTTCCATTACAGTGAAAATGAATCTTCGACGTCAACAAGATCTTGTAGCAAAATTAGTCGGCATAAGATAAGGGCCCATATCTTACACTAGTTAACTTTTAGTACATGGCGCACAAACCAGTTGTTGAGGTATTTCTACGAATTTCTTACAAAAACTTATCCATATCTTTAATAATCACTCACAATTAATTCTATTTTTGATCTGCAACATCCATCCAAGCAGATTTTGAAAGTCTTTTTTTTATACATGCAACATTGCATGAACTAGAAGATTGTTGCATGAATTTATCATCGTTACAGAAGCTTTGCTAGCTTGTCTGATCTTTTCATTTGGCTGTTTCCTCTGTTGGATACTGAGGTGGGCCCGGGCAGTTTAATCTATCTAAGCAGTGTGAGTGAGATATATTTAACATCTGTCATGCTACAGTTTATTTTGTGACGTTCTCTCGTGATCCATCTCCATATTACGACGTCTCTGTGAAATGTCTATTGCATGTAAAAAAAAAAGAATAAAGTTCCCGAATGACTTTTTTCCATTAAAAATATTAAGCTTGTACGGTGGTGCTTTGCGCTGCGTCAAAATAAGCGTTTTTTTTAAAGTTGCGTACTAGTACTATCCTTAATTCCTAATTGGCTCAAAGATAAATTAGTCGTATCTTTTGTTGGTTTAAGTTTGACTATAACGTGTGCATGCCATGGGGTGGTTTGGGATTTGGTGTGCCACAAAGCTGCTGCGTGGAAAGGTAAAACAATTATGTGGGCGATGGTGTACAAATAAAGACAAAATTGATGGAAGAGATGATTCTCAACTGCAGCGAAGTTTCAACTAAAATCTAAAAAAAATCAATCAAATAAATTACGCTTAAAAACTTTATAACAGTGGGGCAATTAACGTTTTGTTAGTATATGGAGTGGAATGTAATGAAAATAAAAAAGTTATAAATAATTTTAGTTAGTTGGAGTTTGGCCTCTCAAAAGTTTCACCACTTATTCTAATTATTATGGATTTTATTTGGCCTGATTTCTACTTTATGCTTTTACTTTTAGGTAAGAGAGGTTAAAATTGGTATCAAATGGATGGTTTCTTACAAAGTTTCTCGAAATGTTGAATCCTTTCACTAAAAAAAACTAAAGACAAAATAAAATAGTTTATGTGTCTTTTCACCTCATTCACTCCCAACCCCCCCATCATAATCTCATAACATAAAATTTTTTACCAAACAGTTTCCTAGACCTATCTAGGCTTCTTTACCACTAAGTTTCAAACTGACTTCTGGAGAGTCCATAACTAAACCAAACAAACTCTATATTTCCTTCTAATTAATTAACTACAAATTAGTGTTTTGTCATTATCTAAATAAGACTAAACGATCTGAAACATTCACACTTGATAGGTCACACAGACCAATTCTTCTTCTATTTACTAGCAAAATAATCAAGTTTGAAAGATAAAATTTGCACACAATTGCAAAATAAATAAAAGTGTAGCTATCATACTCGTAATACTTACATATAAAAAAATTTATGTGAGATTAATGATCACAATTTTACATACAAAAAATTTAAATATACATAAGGTACACATAACTTTTATATATAAAAAAAATATTTAAATCATATCCATTTTGAATAAATGACTGCACGGAAAATGTATATGGCAGCGGACGGATCATACCTTATCGCAAAAGAGTAACGTCTCACCTGACGGGTTGTCTTAACAGTTATGGAGCTATCCACGCCCCTAGATTCCCCAAAAATTTGCGCCTTACCAAACATATCTTCGTTATGCCCCCACCCAAGCTGTCGCTTCATCTTGTCTGCGCCAAACTTAGACATATCCATATCCTCCTGATCACAAGGTTTGCTCCTATTTTACTGCGTCTTCTGTTTTCTCTCCGCTGTCTAATCAATCATTTAATATTTTAGATTAATCACTACAATCTACAATACTATTACTCCAATTACTAATATTGCTACATGTATGCTACTTAATTATAAGAGCGAATTCTACTTAGGTAACCTCCTCTTTATTTTTCTTAAATACTTTTATTTGATTGTCTCTTAACACTCTGTAACAAATTATTATAATTTAAAAATTAATAAAAATATTTACAAACTAACTATCTAATGTGTTAGATCATAATTTAATAGGCGACACCGAGTGTATCCATCTTGCATAATTATATTGGATACCCTCGATGACAATAACTATTTACACTTATGTCATTCATTGAAAAACAAAATCATTCAGTACATATATATACAATTGGACTTATGGGATTTCAACTACAAAATAAATTATATGCACACACAATAAATGATAAAGAAACATAACAATAAACGATATTTACAGTCTGACTACAAAATATAAATATTTACACACATAAATGAAAAAAAACCTAATCTGCTCACAAAAATGATATTTACATAGTCTAGCTACAAAATAAAAATATTTACACACATAAATGAAAAAGAAGTATAACCTGCTCACAAAATGGCTCTCCTAACATTGCTTCATCTTCGGTGCATTGAAAAAAAACCAACACCAAAAAAAAAACTGCCAACTAAGCAATAGCAAACCAAAAAATTCCAACGCAAAAAAAAAGACCAAACTCTGCCAACTAAGCAAAAAAAAATTCCAACGCCAAAAATTAACAACGAACTAGGCTACTAACAAAAACTAAACAAACAAAATCGATACTAACAAATCACCTGGGGCTTATGCTAAGCGTTGGGGATATCGATCCTGGAGGTCACAAAAATCTGGAGAGGTAAAATGAATTAACCAACAAATCAAACAACATGCAATCTCAATCATAATAAATAGTATTAAACCTGAACCATACTTGCATATCCATCCTCTCCCTCCTTAAGATAATTCTTTCCTTCCTCCACATTTTGGTTTTGACATTCTTGTTGAGATGAGATAATGTTTTATGATTTGGGTATTTTATTGTAGGCAATCAAATCATTTATCTCGATCTCTTTATCAAAAGTAAATCTAATATAAATTCCTAAGAATCAATACCACTTCAAAGTTATTTTATCTTTTGGATTAATCCATCACATGTGTGCCTGTGTGGATTCATGAGATAAACGATGTTGCATGAGCATTTTAATGTCCTCTAGTTTTTTAAGCATGGATGGTATTGATGTATTTGAAAAAACACATGATATATTAAAAAAGAAGTAGCAAACATTCTTAGAGGTTACCAATACTGTGGAGATGTCCTA
Source organism: Pharus latifolius (assembly GCA_019359835.1). Classification (NCBI taxonomy): domain Eukaryota; kingdom Viridiplantae; phylum Streptophyta; class Magnoliopsida; order Poales; family Poaceae; genus Pharus; species Pharus latifolius. Next base: position 9,666,909 of record CM033325.1, read on the forward strand.
TTTTAATAAAAGATCGTATCTCAAAAAAGCCTCTGCTGATGCTATACAAAAGTTTATCAGCAAACCAAAGTGGACCATAACTACTGTGACTCGTTAAATTATAGCTGCCAAATTATCACCAAACCAAAATCTTTGAAAAATCAACACTAAGGGGATGTTTCGACCTCTTGGTATATGGAATCGTGATTTTAGAAAACCTGTTTTAGGCTCTACTTGGGATTTAGTATTGTTTTGTTGCTCTAACATGTTTGAAGATTACAAATTCTTATTATCCCAAACAGAATAAGTACATGCAACAATTAAAACAAAGTGAATATACAATTCCTGTTATTTCAACATCAAAATCAAATAATTCCTATTATACAAGCCGGATAAATACAAGAAACAAAGAAAACAAACCGGATAAATAATTACTGTTTTACAAGGATCATGACAAAGCATATGTCTGCATTGAAGAATTAGTGGAGGGCCAAGAAACAAATGAGGTGCGGCAGTGTAGAGATGCACGGTGGGTCAGCCCAAAAGAGGCAATGTAGAGGATATATAGTTTTATTCTAAGTGAGATGCATCCTCTAGTTAAACAGATGCAGGTTCATCTCCATAACATGCATCTTTTAACTTTTAGAGAGTCCAAAAGTCTCAAAAATATTGTTAGAAGGCCGAATGCCTTAAAGACAATGCTAACTGAGTTTCTGGAGACGAACTCTGAAAATCCAGACGCAAGAAATTACCTTTACAAAGAATTTTTTGAGCATTTTTCTTGGAACTCTAGTACCAAGCACTAGACTCATAGGAAACAGACAATTGAAATTGGGTGATTGGTGGCTGCCCACCCATCATAAGGGGAGAGGTACTATCTTAGAGTTCTTTTAAATCACATGAGAGGGGCCATTTCATTTGAAGACCTACGAATGTATGAGGGAGTGGTTTGTTCAAGTTTCAGAGAAGTTACTGAAAAACGAGGACTAATAAAAACCAATGATATTATTTCTGAGTCATTATCAGAGGCTACCACATTTCAAATGCCACCATCACCCGTCGACTGTTTGCAACTATTTTGGTTTTTTGTGAGTCAATAAGTGTTCGAACACTTTGGGACAAGCATCTAGAGGATATGTTTGATGATTTTTAGTGGGAAGGTCATTGCTTATATGTAATAGAGCAAATGGTTCTAAAAGAGATTGATAGGTTTCTTGCAATCAATGGGAAAAAATGTGACTGATTTTGATTTCCCGTTGCTAGAAGAGTTTGCTAACTTGGATAACAATGTGTATAGAGAGATCAATCAGGAGATGGTCGTAGGATTTGATGCGGATGACTTAAATCTCTATGACTCCCTGAATGATGAATAAAGATTATCTTTTGATGAGATATTCTATTGTCTGACCAATGGATCAAGAGGTGCATTCTTTATTGATGGTCCTCATGGAACCAGAAAAACATTTTTATACTGAGCTATGTTGGCCAAAGTCCATTCGATGGATTGCATATCTATTGCGAATGCAACATTTGATGTGGCTTCTTCCATACAACCTAGAGGTAGAACGATGCATTCTAGATTCAGGATTCTGTTGAATGTGGATGAGAACAGTTTCTTGCAATTTTTGAAAACAGAGTGCAACAACTCAATTGCTTCGCAAGTCTGCCTTATTAATATGGGATGAGACACCTATCACGAAGAAACAGGCACTTGAGATGTTGGATAGGAGCTTGCGGGACATTGCAGGTTGTGATATGCCATTTGATGGTAAAGTCATGGTTCTTGAGGGTGATTTCAGACAAGTCCTTCCTGTTATTCGCCGCGGGACAATGGCACAAATAGTTGACGCAAGTTTATGTAAGTCTTATCTTTTTCCCTTGCCGTGGAAGATAAAACTAACACGAAACATGAGGGCACAGTCTGATGTTTGGTTCTTTGAATTTCTCCTACAAGTGGGAAATGGCACTGAGGTAACTATACAAGATGACTACATACGCCTACTGAGTGATGTGTTGCTGCCATACACGACTGTAGAGGACACTGTTGAATATAAACCTAGTTAAGATTTATAGTTTCAGTGATTAATGACAAAGAACAAAGTTAATGAAAATAAACTGACCTAACTGTTTATTATGAGTATTGTCAAGTTGCAGATCAAAGCATGATGAATCCATGACAAAGCAATGAACTGGAAACCCTCGGAACTAATGAATACAAACTCCGAGGGGAGATTGTTGAAAATAAACCCTCTTAGAGTTCGAGGGAGTTTAATAAATCTTTAGAGCTTTCATGGTAAATGACAACTAACAAAGCTAACCTGTTTATTATGAGTGTAGTCAGCTTTCAGATCGATCTCGATGAAGCTATGAAGCAGCTTGCAGGAAACTCTCAAAACAAACAAAGTAGTAGATCAAGCATGATGAGTTCATGTCAAAAGCAACATGCTATGAATCCTCAAATCGCATGGAAGATGGCCAAAGTTTGTGACTACGACCTCTATGATCGAAATATCCATGGTCTAAGCATTTATGGTCTCAAGGTCAGGGAAGACGATCTCTATAATCAAAGTATCCATGGCGATGATCGAAGCTAAAGACTGAGGTTCTTCTAACGATCATATGTGGTAAAGTCGACTTGTTTAATCTTTTCGATTTTAAATTTTATGGTCATACTATTAAGAGGGTATAGCCTGATTGATTGATCTATCTCATGCACCTTAAAGCTCAAAATGCATATCATATAGCTTAGGTGCAAGCTAAATTTTATCTGCGTATCTTGGTTGCACGTCTGCAACTTCATTGTCCATAGTCGCACAGTCTATGTTTTCATTGTCCATAGTCGCACAGTCTATATTCTCATTATCGATGGTCACACAGTCTGTGATTGGTCTGCGACCTTAGTGCACTAGTACAGAAATGCAGTCTACTAACCCCTATATTCTATCGGTTATTAGCGATTTAGTAGAAAACCGATAGAAAATGTGCCTCGCGGTCATAAAAGGCCAACGGGTGTATTTTTCCTATCGGTTTGTAAGAAACTTACCGATAGAATAAGCAGTATGATTTACTCTAGCGGTAATGAACATATTTGCCGTTAGAACAGATGCATAAGTACTGATGGGAGAATGTTGTGCGCCGATAGGACTGATCGACTTCTACAACTAGACTTATTCTATCGGTATTGTATGAGTCTACCGACAGAATATCGCAAAAATTCCTATCGGCAATATGTAGTGTACCGATAGAACCGTTCGCCTTCTACAAATATTTTTATTCTATCGATAATGTATTGTTGTACCGTCAGAATATATCGAAAATTATTTAGAACTGTTCGTCTTCAAATAGTTTTCTTCTATCGGTAATGAATGTTTATACCGTTAGAATATAGGAAATATATTAGAGTTGTTCGCCTTCTACAAATATTTTTATTCTATCAACAATGTACGTATATACCGACAGAGTATGAATAAAAATTCATATCGGTAATATGTATTGTGCCGATAGAACCATTCTCCTTCTACAGATGTTTTTATTCTATCGGTAATTTATTTGTATACCGTTAGAATATATGTAAAATGACTAACGGTATGCGGTTTTTGTATCGATAGAAATTATCTAGTACTATAAATACACGGGTGTCTCTTTCATTTCACAGTTCATCTAGGGCTCGTAGTCCTAACCCGTAAGCTCCATGAACGGCCGGCGCACCTCTACAGGCGACCGCTGCACCTCCGCACCTCCAGCGACGCCCTCTAGACTTCGGCATCCCAAGCAAGGTACATAAAATTTCGGCAATATTGTTAGATTATTCTAATCCGATTATGGTAATTATTCTGCTTTTTATGTATCCTTCATTTTGATGTGTCTTCTTTTCAATATGATTATGATCTGTGCAGGTCCTTGGATGATGCTCATGAGGGGCACGTATTTCATGGTTCTTTGTCGTAGTACGCTGCCTACGTTGGCTTGTTGGCGAAAGAAACGGTGAAGATCACCGTCGAGAGCTGGAAGGACGTGAAAGGCGAAATCTTGGTTGGCTCGGTCGAGAAGATCCTTAAGTCCGGCGTGTTTCTCAAATCAGGACCTATAGAAAGCTTCTTACATTTTTATGCATTCACCAGCTTGTGGCCAGATGCTTACCTGCTTGGAGAAGAAGAATTGTTGTTATTTGCACAGCCATTCTACACCATCACTACACAGAACAACATCTTAGAAGATAGATTCTTTTTGTTAATGGAGTTGAGTTGAGTTGATCGAGTTTGAGTTCGAGGAAATCACCAATACGTACTAATGTAAGTCGACGGCAGTTCCAGCTCCTCGGGCGTCTTCGAACTGAACTCCTATGGTTAAGTCCAATGTGGTTCAGACATTTGCTGTTTTGGATGAATGGATTTGTGATGTATCAGGTCTAACTTGTAGTCGGTAGTTGCATTGTCGCAACCTGCAAAAGTTCTCTTTTATGTAAAATGTACGGGCCAATGGGTCCTCGTCGTGATCTGTTGTTAATTTCAGACGTGGCTTTTCTAATATACATCAAATGTGTGAATTGTTGTATATTTGTGTATCATGTATTGCTAATTGGGACATGAACTTGAATGTGTAGGGAGTATTTGTGTATTTAATTGTATTGGTAGGTAAGTGTGTATTTGTACTGCTGTTTTAGACATGTACCTGAATTTGTATTGGTGAACTGGCATGTGTATGTTTGTACCTGAATTTGTGAACTGGCATGTGTAATTTCTTTGGCAAAATGAAGTTCCAAGTACCTAAGAAAAGTATTTTTGTGTCTCCTAGTTAATCCACAAATTAGCATTTCTTGAAATATTGCTTTATCTTACAGTTAAGATCTGTTTGATGTTACATTGATATAATTCCTTGGATGTGAGAACTGGTGTCATGTGTGTTTGGTACAAGTACCTCCTCTAACGGTAAATACACATATTTACCGATAGAAAACATAAATACACATATCTACCGATAGAAAAACTCATGTTCGTGTGTCATGCATCATCTAACGGTTAATACACATATTTACCGATAGAAAAAGGCCTGTACTTGCTCAGTAATGTACATTCTCTAATGGTATATGTGTGTTTTTACCGATAGAATATGTGAGAGGAAAATTACCTTAGTTAGTCTAACGGTTATTTCATGTATTTACCGTTAGAAAAAGCTCCATTATAAGGAAAACCCCACATGACTATTGCTGAGCTACTCTTTAATTTGTTCTGTTGCACTCTGTGTCCCTCTGTTTGTGATGAAAGTTCCAAGCTCGCAGCTACACTGCTAGGGTGATCAGCGCAAGCTGGAGGGAAGTTGATTGCGCCCCTCTCTTTAAGGTATGCTTAATTGTCGACACTTATCTCTCTCTCCCTCTAGATCTCCCTCCCTCTCTACTTCCAAGCTAGCTGTATTGTGTAGTTCCAAGTTTGTAGCTCTAAGCTTGGGAGCTAGGTAGCTGGAAATGCGTCATGTTTTAGGAGCTAACTAGCTTGTATTGTATAGTTACCTAGGTTAATTAGTGTTAATTTCGTCAGGCTAGGGTTCAACACATCTGTTGTAAGAGGCTGTACATGTACATATACATAACTTAATCGGGCAGGTTTCATGCATGGCTGACTCGTTAAATTTTGTTAATTGTAGATGGACAGGAAATATTGGATGTATGGAATAAAACGTACTACTCTTGAATATTTGGATGGTGTGAATGAGTTTATTAAATTTGCTGAGCAACAAAACAAGAGGAAGGGAGAGAAAAATGTGCTCTGTCCTTGTACAGATTGTATGAACTTGAAGAGGTTTAGCAACTATGATCAAATTAAGAATCATTTGATTCGTCGTGGTTTTAACGCGCAATACACCCGTTGGATATGGCATGGCGAAGATCTTGAGGAAACAAGCACCACTAGTACCAATCAGCAGGACTCGGATGTGGATTGCAATAATATCGATGATCATCCGAATTGTGATAATGTTCATTCCGATGTGCACGTAGATGATGATGATGATGACAATCTAGATGAGATGTTATGTGATGTAGAGGAAGATTACAACGAAAACAACTTCTGTGAATTTGAGAAACTGATTGTTGACTCTGAGAAGCCTCTGTTCCCTGGATGTGCAACATTTACAAAACTGTCTTCTGTGCTGAGATTATATAACTTGAAGGCAGGCAACGGTTGGAGTGATAAGAGTTTCACGGCATTATTAGATCTTCTAGCGGACATGCTTCCAGAGGGAAATGAGTTGTCAAGATCTACTTACCAAGCCAAAAAACTGTTGTGTCCGTTGGGAATGGAAATCGAAAGAATACACGCATGCCCAAATGATTGTGTGTTGTACCGTAACGAGTACTCCAGTTTGCATGTTTGTCCAAGATGCGGCGCATCGAGGTATACGCGTAAGGATGGGATTGACAGTGAGCGTCACGAGGTAAAGAAAGGACCTCCGGCGAAAACTGTGTGGTACTTGCCTGTGATACCTAGATTGAAGCGGCTGTTTGCAAATCCGAAAGTCGCGAAGCACTTGCGTTGGCATGCTGAAGCCCGGAAACAAGACGGAAAACTGAAACACCCAGTTGATTCTATTCAATGGAGAAACATCAACAGAACATTTGCTGAGTTCGGCGGTGAACTTAGGAATATAAGGTTCGGGCTGAGCACAGATGGTATGAACCCACATGGTAATATGAGCAGTCAGCACAGTACTTGGCCGGTTCTTTTATGCATCTACAATCTTCCTCCTTGGTTATGCATGAAGCGCAAGTACATCATGATGGCGTTACTAATCTCAGGACCCAGACAACCCGAAATGATATTGACGTGTTTCTAGCGCCTTTAATCGAGGACTTACAGAAATTGTGGAGCGAGGGGGTGCAGGTGTGGGATGCAAAGAAGAAAGAGAATTTCATCTTGCGGGCCCTGATATTTTGCACCATAAATGATTTTCCGGCCTACGGCAATTTGTCGGGGTATAGTACGAAAGGAGCCAAGGCTTGCCCTATTTGCTTAGATGAAACTGAGAGCATGTGGATGCGAAACTGCCAGAAAACAGTGTACATGGGTCACCGCAGGTTTCTTCCGGTGCATCACACGTACTCTCGCCATGCCGGAAAACAGTGTACTCTAGCGCTTTGAATTCTCAACCGTGTCGCCATGCGTTGCCTTGGAAATTCTATAAGTACCTCGCCATGCGTCGCGGTATTTTGTTGTTTTTCTAATTCTCGAACGCTTTGACCACTCATCTTCTCTTTCACAATGGCAACCTCCATGGGATCGTCAGCCACGCCCTCCCCGGTAAGAACTCTAAATCTCCTGAGTTTACCCCTGTATTGTTAATCCATGTTCAGTACATTCTTGACCTGTTGATTTGCACAGGGAATGGGAGCCGTGGAAGACACTGGCAAAGTGAAGGCCGACTTGAGAGCCCTCTAGGAGGAGCGCAAGCTCCTTACGGACAAGCACACTCAGCTACGGCTTGAATTGGACGATCTCCTCCGGCGCATTCAGCGCATGAAGACGGCTGGTGACAATTCCAGGGCGATGATGAGGCGTCTTCGCGAGGAGAAGCAAGCCGCAGATATTACCATCGCTGGCTGCGGTTTGACTATGAAGGATACCATAGCGAAGCTGAGGGAGGTCGCAGGCCTTCTCGACGCGGTAGTAGTTGATCCTAGGGACAACTTGTCGCTAGAGGAGTCCTGCGTCCTGGCTGCAAGTCAAACTGACTCTATTCTACATGCAGCCAAGGCTAAGACCACCCCTTGACCTAGCATTTTGGGTTTTATTTTTTTTATAAGTGATAAAACAACAATGAATGAACAATTTCTTTTTATGTCAATTTTCTAATTTTCCGGCTATCTTCCCTCTTTCTTTATCATTCTGCAGCTTTCAAGCACGGTCTGTTTGATGTTAAATTGTGTGTACCTTTTCATTTTCTGACGGTATTTTGTTGTTTTTACCAATAGAAAAATGGCACCCAATACTATAATCTCAGGAACTTAATTAAAAAATTTTTCTGGGGAAAATTGGTCTCACGGGATTTTATTGTTTATACCGATAGAAAAAAGGAATCCACTACTTGTTCTATCGGTAGTATTTTGTTGTATCGATAGAAACAGACATAATTCTATCGGTATTATTTTGTTGTACCGATAGAAAAGGTCATCCACTACTTTATTACTCGTACACGGCCCTTGAGTTTCCCTCCAGTCGAACAGTTGCAACTTAGAGCACTGCGTCTCTTCGAGAGCGAAGAAAACCACAACCTCCGCCGTGACCACTCACTTCCTCTCTCCCACACGACGGTCGCTGGCTGGACACTGGTTCGCCACTGCCACCGGTTCTTATTTTCGTCCTTCGCCGGCCACCACTGCGTTCTACACCGCCTCTCCCTCACCACAACTGATCGCCGTAAATACCCAAATTCGTCGTTCTATTTCCAGCATCTTCCTTATTTGATCCTAGTGTTTTGTACGTACTAATTCTTCGAGTTTTGCAATTACACTTGGGTTCCCTATTGTGTTGGATTATATATGTACATTCCGCAGGCAATGTTGATTTAAATTAGGGTTGACATAATATGTTCCAGTACTGTAATGAACCTATTTTGAGATTTTAACTTATATATACTGTTGTATGTGTGATCAATTGTATGCAACTGCCATGTAATGCACATTATATGTTGGAGTTGTTCTTACACATATTCTATCGGTATCTCCTGTATTTGCCGATAGAAATAATTTGTCTGCTCTATCGACAGCTCTTGTGTTTACCGATAGAAAATATTTCTGAACAAGTATTAAAACTTTGGATCTAGAAGGACATGAGGCATGCAATGTACTAGTTTGATTGGGAATTTTTACTCACTTGGTATGAATATATGGCAATGTGGATGGGTTTTTGATGTATATGTTTCAAATGCATATACATATATGACTTTTCCCAAACTAATAGATGTGATGAAGTCTTGATGACTTGCATACAGGTAATGCTAAAGATAACCAAGAGAGGGTGCTATAAACCATATTATTCCTTTTTTTGGTTGTGACCTACTTTCTGTGCTACTTCAATATCTTTATATTCCATTCGCATTAGGTTTGTCAGATTATGCACAGTGTCACTTAGATGCTTGTGTGCATATTTACGTGTGAAATATAATGCTGGCCCATGAATATTAGTATAGAAAATCATGGAGAATGTTATGTGATGACAGTGAATAGTGGCTTATCAACAAAATTCCATATATAGAGAACATTGTTATGTTCTATCGGTATCTCACGTGTTTGCCGATAGAAAAATTGTTATGTTCTATCGGCAGATCATGTGTTTACCGATAGAAAATAGTTATGAACAGTTCAGGAAGTAATTTATGCATGTATTTATTTTAGTATTATTTTCTTCGGACATCCCTTTTGCAGCCCTAATTAGTCTCCAGTCCTGGGCTGAGTTATGGAACTCCAAGAAGAATTAATTGCCATATGTTGCCTGCTTCCTATATGAAAATGTGTAGACGAAAATGCTGAGAAATAGAATCTTATCGTGTATTGCATGGTAGCTTTTGTGTTTACCGATGGAAAAAATATTTAAAATAGGTCCTTTTTCTTTGTAAAATGATTTGGTTTGTGTTTCCATTAAATTTTTGATGGTTTGTTGATGGTTTTTTAGGGAAAGACATGTCGTCGTCTTCATCGGATGGTACTAGTGGTTCGACTAGGGCCAACCCCAACGTAACTAAAGATGCAGCTGTTACATCCCAGCGCAAGAGGGTGGGGCGAGGCGCGACGACGTTGGGCCGTTTGGCCAAACGCACGGATCTTTCTTGTGAGTTCAACCAATTTGGGAGGCCGATTGGAAAGAATGCTGGGAAGTACACGGCCTACGTTGGGCTGTTGGCGAAAGAAAGGGTGAAGATCACCGTCCAGAGCTGGAAGGACGTGACGGCGGACGAGAGGGATAGGTTGTGGGTGGAAGTGAAGGTTAAATTAACTGAAATCGCTGAACTCTTTCGTAATCACGTTCTCTTGGCTTATACTAAAGTTTAACTAACTCGTGATTAATTGTATGCATTTTTTGAAAACAGGCTAAGTGGAACATCCCCGAGATACACCTAGGACGGCCTGCTTGAAGGACATGAACGGAACATGGAAAACCTTTAAGAGCTGGCTCGTCAGTAACTTCCTCGCTGCGGGGAAATCTCCTTGCGAGAAGTACCCCTTCATATCGGAGGAGGTACGGGAGGAATTCACCAAGCAGAAGGGGACTGAGGAGTTCAAGGCCCTTAGCGAGAAGAATAGGGCGATCCAGAAGAGGAACGACCACCCGCATTGGCTCGGATCCCGGGGCTATGCGGGGAAGGAGGAGTAGTGGAAGAAGGAAGCGGAGCTCTCCGATAAGATACGGGCTAAGGTACGGGCGGAGATACGGGCTGAGGTGCAGTCTGAGGTCGCACAAATGAGGGAAGAGTTTGCACGGTTGAGAGATGCATTGCTGGCCAAGAGTGTAGATGCGGATCCCCAGGGCGACGGTACCCCGCGGGGTCGGATAAGCAGTTGCGCTTCGAAGGTCCTCGCGGATTCAGTGGATCTACTTGAGGTACTGCAAGCCTTCATCTGTGCACTTAAGTTGATGCCACTCCCATTCTGTTAGAGTTGTTTCGCTAACCTGTTTTAATATTTACAAATTTGCAAAAGCCGGAGGGTTGCATCATACTGAATCACCTAGGCGACAGGCAGGAAGTGGTTGGACACGGCTTCGTATATCCGTCTGGGCCGGATGTCCGGGTCCACTGCGTACCTCTGTGGTTGGGGTTTGCAAAGGTACAGGTGGACATGGCCATGCCGGGCTACAATGATTCTCCGTTGGCAGTCCCAACAGAGGAACTGCAGACACTTGCTGAGGCAGTGGGCTCCTACGTACAGTGGCCCAAGAAGTGTCTTCTAATACAACCGGTAAATCCTACACATTTTAGATTACATCCTACTCAGTACACTCAACTTGCAAAATCTAACATATGTGCTCATTAATTGAAGTGGCCTGCCGCCGGGGTACCAGGGGACTGCGCCCTCAGCTCGGGGCATGAGGCCCGATCTCGTGCGACCCTGGACACATCAAAGACGACCTCAACTCCACCCAGTGCTTCCACGCCTTCACCTCAGAAGAAAGCCGCCATCACCTCGCCCTTGCCTTCGAAGGTACGCGCTCAGTCCCCGGCAAAAGGCAAGGGCAAAGGCAAGGGAAAAGGGCGACAGGGACAGCCGGAGAGGTTCAGGAACGGGTTCCCACTCATGTCGGAGGCAGCTTTGCGCAAATTGGATCGATCAACCAGAGACCTCCACGAGTGGTACCTATACCGAGCTCGGCGCAATCTGAACTACTTAGTTCCCTACAAGCCTGGGCAGTTCCACCGTGAGCCCAGGAGTATATCCGTGGCACACGAGGATCTGTTCGACCTCTACAACTGGCGGGAGCTCGATATGTCCATCATACGGACTGGAGTCCTGTGAGTTTGCTGATGCTATGTATTGCTGTTTTCTAACTCTGTTTGCTAACTCTACATTGTGGTAGTTCATTTGAAATGTAGTAACTTTCTGTGCAATACTAATGTCGCCCTTTGCATGCAGGTGCATGTACAGGCTAGTATCAGAGGCTGCGTGTGACAAGGTGGGTTTCCTAGACCCAGAGAAAATAAGCCTCACGATGCTAGAGCACGACGCCGCGCACGCTGAGCAGTACATATCCAAGGCGTTGATGGCGCAGCAGGACAGGGAGTTCATTCTGTTGCCGTACCACCAAAGGTTAGTGCATTTCGTACTAATTTAACTCAATCTTGTATGTTACACCTGAGATATACTTTGAGTTAGCGATCCTCTTTTACATACAATGCAGGGGCCACTGGATCCTCATCGTGATCTGTCCGCCGAGGAACGAGGTGTACTACCTCGATTTGATGCGTGACAGATTATCGATCGAATATGTGGTCAAGGGGAATATGGAGGCGTAAGTAACTTATATGTTTGATTTAAATTTTGACCTCACTAGCTAATGATAATACATTAACCGGCAATACTAACTGAAATGCAGGGCTTTTGATAAATATGTGTCCGCTGGAGGGAGGCATGCCGCACCGCAGGGCTCCCTACTAGCTTGGAAAGAATATGAGGTACTCACGAGGCTTTTTGTTTATGCTTAATTAGTTTATGGAAATAATAGCTAATATGTTTTCGCATATGCAATTATCTCAGTGCCATCAGCAGCCGCAATCATGGGAATGCGGGTTTTATGTGCTGCGCTACATGTACGACCTAGTGCAGACAAACTTTGCCCAATTCCCCCAGGTAAGCATCGATAGCTAACTCAAATTTGAAAATTGGGTGTCACGTTCTAAATTAGGAAGTTAATTACTCAATATTCACACATGCTTGCAGATCGTCATGTCGAAAGACCAATACGAAAATGCAAAGATTAGAGATCTTCGACAAATCTGGGCTCAATATGTCATGGAGGAAGTTGCGCCCAACCATCCGCCATGACAATTTTCTCTTTTTAGTGTACTCTGTGCATAGACTATTTATATACATGTGAATAAATATATATGTGAATAAATGTCCACATTGGATTGCAATTTGTATGTGTCTATATATATGTGAATAAATGTGAATAACTTTCTAATGTATCAATCTGTTCTATGAATTTACCCTTCTTTGCATCTGTACTGTATTGTGTATCCAATCTATACTGTATTGCATCTGTACTGTATATGTGAATGTATTGTATTGTGAATTTAAATAACGTACTGTATATGTGAATGTTCTATCGATAAATTCAGTCATAACTGAGAGACTACTACCACTTTTCTATCGGTAAACTCATCCACAACCGAGAGACTACTGCAGCTTTTTCTATCCGTAAACTCATTTCCAATCGAGAGAGTACTAAGTTTTTTTCTATCGGTAAACTAGAAATTAACCGTCAGAATAGTGTGATTTTTCCTGCCGGTGAACTCATCCACAACCGAGAGACTACTGTCGTTTTTTCTATCGGTACACTCGAAATTAACCGTTAGAAGAGTGTTACTTTTCCTGCCGATGAACTCATACACAACCGAGAGAGTACAATAGTTTTTTCTATCGGTAAACTCATTTCCAACCGAGAGAGTACTAAGCTTTTTTCTGTCGGTAAACTTGTAATTAACCGTTAGAATAGTGATACTTTCCCTGACGATATAATAGTAAAGTTCTTCTATCGGTTATTTACCGATAGAAAATGTTCTGGCTTGTTTTATCGTGTCTATCTCTATCGGTACAAAAACCGATAGTAAAAGGGTGTTTTTTACCGATAGAAGAAAACTTTTCTGTACTAGTGGTGGTCTCATGGACCGTATTGTCGACCTCAGTGGTCCCAGCGATTGAGTCTGCGACCTTAGTGGTCTCAAGACTATGTCTGCGACCTTGGTGATCTCAGCAAGTGCGTCTGCAACCTTAGTGGTCTCAGCGACTGTGTCTGTGATCTTTATGATCTCAAAGACTGTGTTTGCGACCTTCGTGATCTTGAGACTGTGGATGCGACCTTCGTGATCTCATGCCTGTGTCTATGATCTCCGTGGTCGCAGTGACAGTGTGTGCGACCTTCATGGTCCTAGTGTCGGTTCTAAGATTAGTGTGATCTCATTATCTTCAATCACTATGTCCATGGTTGAGTCAAGATCCCGTCATGATCATGTTGTACTAAGCACGTCATAATAGTATTGAATTTAATCGTAGTCGTATCAACTCAATACTGGTTATGGTCGCTCTTGTACTGGGAACTGCGTGTGGTCGAATATGACCAGTGTTGGTCGTATCTTATTGAACTTTGTCTTGATCGTACCAGAGTTCCCTGGGTATTGTTCAGTTTAGCAAGATTGCCATCAGAGAACATTCTCTTATACCGACCACAGTCCACCAGTGTTTGCACCAAGCTTCTTCAGCAAGCTTGAGTTCAAAAGGTCACTGACAATTGCATTTAATTCCCAGCGGCTAGTGGACGTTTTGTCGAAATTCGGGCAAACGGCTAGATTTCGGTTGAAGGCTTTAAATACAGCTTGTGTGGCTTTCAAATCAGTGAATGTTGTTGCATTTTAGTGCTATTGCATTTACACCGATCACTCATAGCACTCATATTTGCTGCTAGTTGTTACTAGTTAAGAGCGAAGAGTTTAGAGCATTCAAGTCTCATTCATTCACTTTCTTGCAATTGGAGCTGGCGTAACTGTACTCAATTCATTCGTTGTTTTGAGGAGCCAGTCCATACATCTGGAGCTGGCATAACTGTGCTCAATTCATTTGTTGTTTTGAGGAGCCAGTCCATGCATCTGGATCTGGCGTAACTGTACTCAACTCATTTGTTGTTTTGAGGAGCTGGTCTAAAGAGTGAAGTGAGGAGCATTTAGAGCTAGTGCACATGCATTCAATTCATTTGTTGTTTTGAAGAACTATCTTAGAGAGAGTAATTGCATAACATCTTGAGCTTTTGGTGTGGAAATAGATCAAGAGTTTATGCTATACTTATTACTCTTGGTGATTGCCGTCACCTAGACGATCAGTAGAGAACGGTGATCTCTCTATTGGATCAAGGATGCCGACTAGAGGGGTGGTGAATAGGAGGCTTTTAAAAACTTAAAGCTCAAAGCAAATAAATGCAAATCAAGACAAATAAAATAAGTAATGAGAAAAGCGAATGAGTCTTGCTTCAATATCCACGAAGGATATTTCTTACTAATGGTTGCTCCTTGTCCACTCCGGAAAGGCGAGCACCGATGCCTTGTACAAACTTGCCGAGCCTCTCCGACAATCTCCGAACGGAGAGATCAACGGCCACGCCACCAAACCGTCTAGGAGAGGGCTCTCACTAAGAGTAATAGGCAGCAAGGTCTTCTCAAGACCTCCAAACACGCACCGAGAAACTACAAGTATGCAAATGCAATGAACTGGAATACTCGGTGGATCAGAAAACACTCGACTTGATCAAAAGATCAAGATTTTATATAAGAAACTAAAGCTCAAGAATGTGTATGAGAGGAAGCTGCTTGTTATATAAAACTTATGCCCAAAGCCCCTTTTTATAGCCTCAAGAAACAAATGAACCGTTGGAGCTAGGGCTGAAAATCAGCAACCCAAACTGACAGTCAGTTCATCAGACTGACAGTCAGTTACATACACAACGGCCGACAAAATTTACGGATAAAAAATAACTAGCCGTTTGTGGTCGTTTAAGGAAACTTGAAACCCCCAACTGACAGTCAGTTATGCAAACTGACAGTCAATTCGACCAAAACAACGACCAGATCAAATAGAAACTCAGATAAAAACAGCTGTGGTCGAAACCCAAACTGACAGTCAGCATGGGCATACTGACAGTCAGTTTAGTACAAAAATTTTTGGCCCGAAAAACACACTCTCTGGACAATTGTCAGTTAACACAAACTGACATTCAAACTGACAGTCAGTTCAGCAAACTGACAGTCAGCCTGAACAAAAACAGCTATAACTTTAAATCCAGAAATTCAAAAGAGGTGTTTAATAGCTCATTTGAAAGATATTTTAAAGGACTATCTTTTTTTCAACAAAAGAAAAAGCCAGATCTGCCTAGATCTTTTCATAAAATGCAAAAACTCTTCTGCTGTCAAAAACTAAACTGAAAAACCAAATAACTGACAGTCCTTTAAAAACATCCAGAACTTTTGATCCAGAAATCCAAATTGATAGTTTAATAGCTCGTTTGAAAGTTAACTTCAAGGGTTACATTTTTGTCAACAGAAGTAAAAATCAAATCTACCTAGATCTTTCTGGAAAAATGAAAAACACTTCTGCTGTCAAAAAATCATTTGAAAATCCAAATCTCTCAAACCAAAAACAAATCAAATCCAACCAAAATGATGCAATGCAATGACCTAAATTTCTCGGTTTGTGTTGGAGATAAAGAGAGGACTTTCGCCACCCCTCTTTATAGTACGGTTAAAACTAAAAAAATAATTTCCTAAACCGATCAAACTCCAAACACCGAGATCGGTTAAAATAAAACAAATAATACCTCAGGTCCTTTGCATCTTTAATCCTTGCAACTTTCGTTTTGGTGACCTTGCACTTGCGACCTTGACTTCCAACCTTGAACTGCGACCACAGCCAACATTGCGACCTTGCGCTTGCGACTTTGGACCTGTGACCTGCAGATCTTCCCAGATCACTTGCAGACTTTACAGAAATCGCTCTGCATAGAAATAGCTCAAAGACAAGGTTAGTCCAAAACACTTAATGTCATCAATAATCAAAATCAACATAAAAGGGCCTAGATGCAACAATCTCCCCTTTTTGATGATTGATGACAACAAGTGTTTAAATGAATAAAATCAAATGACTCCCCCTAAGTACATGCATAATTAACAGATATTCAGGAACTCCCCCTAAATGCATGTATATATAAATACCCATATGAGTCATTTGAGATTTGAGAGTGAATCTATAATGATGAATTTATTAATAATAGATCGTGAGATATCTCAAAAATCTTTCTCCCCAATCTCTCCCCTAAGCATAAACAATGTCAATATTGAAGCAAGAAACTCAAGAATCTCTCCCCCTTTGTCATCAAGCACAAAAAGGCGGGAGGACAGGAAAATCAGACAGTTATTTTAGATCAACTAGCATTTGATATATCAATAATGTTCAGTTCACCCCTTAAAAAGCAAAATCTTGATTCATCTAAGGGTTTGGTTAAAATATCAGCTAGTTGCATATCAGTTCTAACATAATTCACATCAATGTCTCCTTTTGCCACATGATCTCTAATAAAATGGTGCCGTATTTCAATATGCTTAGTTGTAGAATGTTGAACAGGATTATTTGCAATTTTAATGGCACTTTCATTATCACACAAGAGTGGCACTTTATAAAAAATAATCCCATAATCTAAAAATGTCTGCTTCATCCATAATAATTGAGCACAACAACTGCCTGCAGACACATATTCAGCTTCAGCTGTGGAGAGGGCTACAGAATTTTGTTCCTATATGACCATGATACTAAGGATCTCCCCAACAGCTGACAGCTACCAGATGTGCTTTTACGATCAATCTTACACCCAGCATAATCAGAGTCCGAATATCCAATTAATTCAAAATTTGCATCTTTCGGATACCAAGGGTCTAAACTGGGATAATATTTTAAATACCTAAGGATTCTTTTAAGAGCAGTTAAATGACATTCCTTAGGATCAGACTGAAATCTAGCACATAAACACACACCAAACATGATATCAGGCCTAGATGCAGTAAGATATAAAAGACTACCAATCATAGACCTATACAGTTTAGAATCGACCGATTTGCCGCTTTTGTCCATGTCCAGATGTCCATTGGTCGCCATGGGAGTTTTGATTGCCTTAGCGTCTTCCATCCCGAAGCGCTTGAGCAAGTCCTTCACGTACTTTGTTTGGTTCACGAACGTACCGTTCTTGAGTTGCTTGATCTGTAGTCCGAGGAAGAAGCTCAACTCACCAATCATGGACATCTCGAACTCCCTAGACATCATCTCTCCAAACTCATGACAGAAATGTTCATTAGTAGATCCAAATATAATATCATCAACATAAATCTGACAAATGGACAAATCTTTTTCAATTTTCTTTGTAAAGAGAGTTGTATCAACCTTCTCAATTTTAAAACCTTTTGATAAAAGAAAGTCTCTAAGTCGCTCATACCAAGCCCAAGGAGCTTGTTTGAGACCATAGAGAGCTTTGGACAATTTAAACACATGGTTTGGAAATTTAGCATCTTCAAAACCAGGAGGTTGTTCAACAAACACAAGTTCAGAAATTTCACCATTTAAGAAAGCACTTTTTACATCCGTTTGAAAAAGTTTGATATTGAAACATGATGCATAAGCAAGAAGTATGCGAATTGCTTCAAGTATTGCTACAGGTGCAAAAGTTTCTCCAAAGTCTAAACCTTCGACTTGAGTGAAACCTTGAGCAACAAGACGAGTTTTGTTTCTAATTACAACACCATTTTCATCTTGCTTATTTCTAAAAACCCATTTTGTTCCAATGACATTATGATCTTTGGGTTTTTCTACTAAAGTCCAAATTTCATTTCTAGCAAAGTTATTAAGTTCCTCATGCATAGCATTAACCCAATCAGGATCATTTAAAGCTTCATTAACATGTTTGGGTTCTAAAGAAGATACAAATGAATGATGTTCACAAAATGCAGCAATACGAGATCGAGTTTGAACACCCTTACTGATGTCACCCAATATTTGGTCTAGAGGGTGATCCTTGGTGATCGTTTGATGCTGTCTTGGTGCTTCATCTTGTACAGCTTCATCTTGATCTTGTTTTGGAGCATCAACATGAGATGATGATACATTTTGATCAACATTCTCAATGTTGACATCATCTTCTTGATCTTCTTCTCTTGGCTTGATGTCTCCAATGGTTATATTCTTCATGGCTTCTTGAAGATCTTCACCCGAAACTTCATGAGAGACTTGCTTCTTTTGCGAGCCATTAGTTTCATCAAATTCAACATCACAAGATTCTTCAATGCAACTTGTATTTTTATTGAAAACACGATAAGCTTTGCTAGTGGTGGAGTATCCGACTAGAAAGCCTTCATCTACTCTTCTTTGAAATTTACCACCAAAATTTCTTTTCTTAAGAATATAACATTTGCAACCAAACACTCGAAAATAAGAAATATTTGGCTTGCGCCCAACAAGAAGTTCATAAGGAGTCAAATTTAGAAGGGGATGCAAATAAAGCCGATTTATAGAATAGCAAGCGGTATGCACGGCTTCAGCCCAGAAGCGAGTAGGAGTATCATACTCACTCAGCATAGTCCTTGCCATTTCTATAAGTATTCGATTTTTCCTTTCAACGACTCCATTTTGCTGTGGAGTGTAGGATGTGGAAAATTCGTGTTTGATTCCAAGAGAGTCACAAAAATCAAACAAGGTTGAATTAACGAATTCTCCACCATGATCACTACGGATTTTCTTGATGGATAATTCGAATTCAGTGGAAACACGTTTTGCAAAACTTTTGAAAACATCGGGGGTTTCAGATTTTTGGGAAATAAAGAAAACCCAAGTATAGCGAGTAAAATCATCAACAATCACAAAACCATAATTGCTACCCCCGATACTTTGGAACTCGGAAGGTCCAAATAAATCCATATGAAGGAGTTCCAAAGGTTTGCAAGTAGAAAGAATGCGCTTAGTTGGATGTGAAGTAGCTATTTGCTTGCTAGCTTGACAAGCGTTACAAGGTTTGTCCTTTTCAAAATTCACATCCTTTAAGCCAACAACCAAATCACGTTTTAAAAGTTTTCTCAATTGATGCATTCCAACATGTGCAAGTCGTCTATGCCATAGCCAACCTTTTGAGGTTTGAGAGACAAGACATGTTGACAAAAATGCATCTTTTGAGTGAAAATCAACCAAATAAAGATTTCCAAAACGAAAGCCTTTAAAGATCAAAGATTTATCTTTTAAACTTTCAACCAAAACTTCTTTTGGATAGAATGTGCAACTAAAACCAAAATCGCAAATTTGTGCAACGGAAAGCAAATTGAAATTCAGAGATTCGACCAACAAAACATTCGAAATAGAAAGATCATTACAGATTGTGATTTTACCCAAGCCTACCACATTTCCTTGACGATTGTCGCCAAAGATAATCTTTTGGTTCTCGCTTGAGTTGTCTTTGAGTGAGGTGAACAACTTCTTGTTACCGGTCATGTGTTCGGAGCATCCACTATCGAGCACCCAATGTCTCCCACCGGTCTTGTAGTTCACCTGCGTACAAAGAATTAAGTTCTTTTAGGTACTCAAACCTTTTTGGGTCCTTCAATGTTAGCAATCAAAACTTTGGGCACCCAAATAGATTTCTTCTTTTTATTTAACATGGGTGCACCAACATACTTTGCTATAGTATAATCTTTTCTCGACTTTTGAAGCATGTAGCAAGTATCAAAATAATTAGGAGTCATTAAGGGACATGCATCATGCGAATGACCAGTTTCATGGCATTTATAACAAAATGTGCTGCATGCTTTAACAAATATAGTTTTAGAGTTTTGTTTCTTCCCTTTCTTTTGAAAATATCCTAATCCTTCTTTTCTAAAAGAACATTTTTGTTTACTAAGGATTAGATCAAGAGATATTTTACCTTTATAACAATTTTCTAAGTCTTTTCCAAGTTTTTCAACTTGTGCCTTAAGTTCATTATTTTCATTTAAGATGTTATCATTTGAAACACATGGAATGTGATGACTACTAGAGGGAGATTCATTCAAGTTACATGAAGTTGAAACATCTACCTTAGATGAGGTATTTGTAACATCTTTTATGAGCATGCTTTCATATGAATCTTTTAGCTCAGAGTATTGAGCGCGTAGGGAAGAATGTTCTTCCCTAAGCGCCTTATACTTCTTTTTAGTTTTTCCAAAACCTTCATTTAATTCAGTTATCATTTCAACTAAATCATCATATGATGGATCGTTGGAATGTACCTTTTCATCACCTTTGGCCATAAGGCAAATGGATGAACTAGTTGAAGTGTGATGTTACCGAGAGCTAATCCGGCCATCTTCTTGGAGCAACTTCTTTCGTTGTCGGAGTCGGAGCTTTCTCCGCCGGACATCCACTCTCCAAAACAGGCTTCTTTGATTTCTTTATTCTTCTTCTTGAAGAACTTCTTCTTGTTCCACGCCTTGTTCTTGTTTGGACATCTTGATGCTATGTGTCCCTTCTCATGACATCCATAGCAAATGATGTCCTTGAAGTTGTTTTGCTTTTGCCCCTTTGGTCGTGTGTCAATGTTGACACCTTTCTTATGCAACCTGCGAAGGAGTTTTTGAGTGTTCTTTACCATGAGTGCGAGGTCTTCATCGGAGGAGCCATCGCTTGAATCGTTTCTTGCATTAGCTTTGAAGGCCAAAGCTTTCTTCTTCGTCTCTGCGGGTTCGGCTGCTTCCTTCTTCTCCTTCTTGTGCATCTCATGGGTGATGAGGTTCCCATAAAAATCGGTTGGTGTTGTGGTTGATAGATCGGAGTTTGTGAGAACCGTGACCAAAGTGTCGAAGCTTTCCAGCAAGGCCCTAAGCATCTTTCTCACAAGCTCAAGGTCAGTAAAAACAACACCAAGACCCTTGAGTTCATTCATAATGTTATTTAACCAAGTAAACATGGAATCCACGGACTCGGTTGATGACATAGTGAATGTCTCATATTTTTGCCTCACCATTAGCAATTTTTCCTCTTTAACCTTTGTTGTTCCCTCGTAAATTTCTTCGACGGTAGTCCAAACCTTATGAGCAGTCGTGAGATTGCTCACACGGTTGAACTCATTCAAGGATAAACCGGCAAAGAGTGCATTTTTTGCACGGGCATTTAAATGCAGTTTTCTCCTCTCGTCCTCAGACTGACTTGCCGGATCATCCGGAGGAGTAAAACCGAGTTTAACAATATCCCATACATCAAGCCCCATAGTCTCTAGGAATACCGACATGCGCACTTTCCAATAAGGATAGTTTGTCCCATCAAAGATAGGCGCACGACCGGTATGACCGAGAAGAAAATTTCCACTTGACGACATCCTCTCTCTAGGCGGTAAAGCCTAATGAATCGAGAGACCATGCTCTGATACCACGTGTAGGATCAAGGATGCCGACTAGAGGGGGGTGAATAGGAGGCTTTAAAAACTTCAAATAAAAACAAGTTTTTATACCAAGAAGAACCAAATGCAATTTAATATATTAAACAGAGAAGATAGAGAGAACGAACACAACGATTTTTTACCGAGGTCTCGGAGACTCGCCCAGTCTCCCCTAGTCCTCGTTGAAGCACTCAAGCGAATGAGTCTTGCTTCAATATCCACGAAGGATATTTCTCACTAATGGTTGCTCCTTGTCCACTTCGGAAAGGCGAGCACCGATGCCTTGTACAAACTTGCCGAGCCTCTCCGACAATCTGCGAACGGAGAGATCAACGGCCACGCCAGCAAACCGTCTAGGTGAGGGCGCTCACCAAGAGTAATAGGCAGCAAGGTCTTCTCAAGACCTCCAAACACGCACCGAGAAACTACAAGTATGCAAATGCAATGAACTGGAATGCTCGGTGGATCAGAAAACACTCGACTTGATCAAAAGATCAAGATTTTATATAAGAAACTAAAGCTCAAGAATGTGTATGAGAGGAAGCTGCTTGTTATATAAAACTTATGCCCAAAGCCCCTTTTTATAGCCTCAAGAAACAAATGAACCGTTGGAGCTAGGGCTGAAAATCAGCAACCCAAACTGACAGTCAGTTCATCAGACTGACAGTCAGTTACATACACAACGGCCGACAAAATTTACGGATAAAAAATAGCTAGCCGTTTGTGGTCGTTTAAGGAAACTTGAAACCCCCAACTGACAGTCAGTTATGCAAACTGACAGTCAGTTCGACCAAAACAACGACCAGATCAAATAGAAACTCAGATAAAAACAGCTGTGGTCGAAACCCAAACTGACAGTCAGCATGGGCATACTGACAGTCAGTTTAGTACAAAAATTTTTGGCCTGAAAAACACACTCTCTGGACAATTGTCAGTTAACACAAACTGACATTCAAACTGACAGTCAATTCAGCAAACTGACAGTCAGCCTGAACAAAAACAGCTATAACTTTAAATCCAGAAATCCAAAAGAGGTGTTTAATAGCTCATTTGAAAGATATTTTAAAGGACTATCTTTTTGTCAACAAAATAAAAAGCCAGATCTGCCTAGATATTTCCATAAAATGCAAAAACTCTTCTACTATCAAAAACTAAACTGAAAAACCAAATAACTGACAGTCCTTTAAAAACATCCATAACTTTTGATCCAGAAATCCACATTGATGGTTTAATAGCTCGTTTGAAAGATAATTTCAAGGGTTACATTTTTGTCAACAGAAGTAAAAACCAGATCTACCTAGATCTTTCTGGAAAAATGAAAAACACTTCTGCTGTCAAAAAATCATTTGAAAATCCAAATCTCTCAAACCAAAAACAAATCAAATCCAACCAAAATGATGCAATGCAATGACCTAAGTTTCTCGGTTTGTGTTGGAGATAAAGAGAGGACTTTCGCCACCCCTCTTTATAGTACGGTTAAAACTAAAAAAATAATTTCCTAAACCGATCAAACTCCAAACACCGAGATCGGTCAAAATAAAACAAATATTACCTCAGGTCCTTTGCATCTTTAATCCTTGCAACTTTCGTTTTGGTGACCTTGCACTTGCGACCTTGACTTCCAACCTTGAACTGCGACCACAGCCAACATTGCGACCTTGCGCTTGCGACTTTGGACCTGTGACCTGCAATCTTCCCAGATCACTTGCAGACTTTACAGAAATCGCTCTGCATAGAAATAGCTCAAAGACAAGGTTAGTCCAAAACACTTAATGTCATCAATAATCAAAATCAACATAAAAGGGCCTAGATGCAACACTCTCCACAGATCATACTTGTCAGAGAAGGCCTGGTATACTGTTGTGAAGGTTCAGTGCTCGCCTATCTGGGGAGGAGAAGAGCAACCAGTAGTAGAATTGAGGTGATACTCTGGTGAAGAGTGCTTCAACGAGGACTAATGGAAGTCGGCAAGTTTACGATAGCTCGAGACAAACTGATTGTGTCATCGATTATCTCTTTATTACTCTGTTTTACTTGAAGCTTTTATTTCCGCTGCTAAGTTGTTTTTCAATCAGATTGGTTGTGCTATTTGATTTTCGAATAGGACTCTTGTTTTCAGTATCTGTACTTAAATCAGTCAATTGAGTTAGATTTGTGATCGAATTTGATATTGTCATTTGTGTTTAAATTTTTAATATCTCCTATTTACCCCCCTCAAGTTGACATCCTACGATCAACACACACTATTGAACATCTAATTGATGATATATTCCCATCCCTTCAGTAATCAGAACATTCATTATCTTATATGAGTTCTAGAGCAATTCTTGCAACTAAGAATGAGTATGTTGATGAACTGAACAATAAGTTGATCGATATATTTCCTGGTGAAGAGATAACATACTATAGTTTTGACCACATAGAAGATGACACCAACAATCATTACCCATCAAAATACTTAACTCCTTGACTCCTAATCTACCTCCTCACATTCTCAGACTAAAGGTCAATTGTCCTATCATGTTGCTATGCAACTTAGATCCGAACAATAGTCTATGCAATGGTACTCGACTGGTATGTCACGGTTTTCGAAGAAACACAATAGATGCTGAAATTAATATAAGTTGGCAATCATGTTGGAAAGCGAGTATTTCTGCCAAGAATTCCTATGTGTCCTTAAGATGATGATATATTGCCTTTTAAGTTTAAGCGAAAGCAATTTCCAGCTCAGTTGAGTTTTGCAATGACAATCAATAAAGCCTAAGGTCAAACAATTCCAAATGTCGAAGTATATCTACCGGAACCTGTTTTCTCTCATGGTCAACTCTATGTGGCTCTTTCGAAGGAGATATCATGAATTATGGCAAATGTGTTTATCAAACCACAAAAAAGAAACAAATTCAAGTGGTGACATCACAAAAAACATTGCTTATTGTGAGGTTTTGAGAGCATACTATGTATATAATTTATAACTTTATTTAAATTTTACATATAAGAAACTTAAGAGTATTTTTCTATGTAATGTTTTTTATGGTACATGTAGAAAATTAGGGAGACTGTACCAAAGAGCTGAGAAAATATAAAGAGGATGGCGGCCTCATAATTGTCTTGCTTTTACTACAATCAATTTATGTTAAGTTTTAGTGTTTTATTTTTATACATATCACTGTTTTCATTCAATATTGATGCAAAAAAAAAGAGAATATTATATTTTTACAATTCTGATTGGATTTTTCTTTTATGTTGTCATGTTATATATTATGAATATACGATGAGCATACACCCATTTACTAGTATTCATAAACCATACTACAATATTTGGAGAAGATTTTGAACAAAACTTTCTAATTAAATGTAAATGAAACAAAAAAAAATACTATAGAAGGCGAGCCTTTTACCTAAGAAAAATAGGTGCCCAAATCCATATAAAATAATATAAGGTGACTTATGGCTTGATAGGTCTAGTTTAGTTTTAGTCAGTTTATAAGTTGACTTAAATTTATAAACCCAACAAATCAATTGAGAGGAGTTTAAATTTATTTGAGGTTTTAAAGAATTTCAATTTAAAAAATAAATCTAAAATTTAAATCTCCAATAAAACCGTGCGAAACGCGCCTCAGTAATGGAGCTATCAGAAGTCTGGCCCACATGACGTTGTTGCTAATTAGCTACCGTCTTTGCACGCTGTCAATTAAAACCCCTCCTTTAATAGCATGATAACAGAATATATTACCACGGCCGACCACGTCTTATCCGCATATAAACGCCGTTCCATCTGGGTAAAAATTAAAAAAAAAAAAGTAACTATTTTTAGAATACATGCAGCATGCCATTTTTTTATAAGGAAAAACTTCACAAGAATGTTGACAACTATACTTATGTCTTTATCTGAACACTACAGGCGTATGACGACGGCTATAATCTAAACTCCTAAAAATCTTCTGTGCTGGAGCACATCTAAAAATTCTCGAAAGAAAGTACATTTATATTTGATAGAATCAAATTACAATAATGTAGATTAATCACATCACTTTTAAAAACTCTATAATATATGTACAACTCAGATTTTATAAGCACAATGGCGGAGGCAGAAAATTTAATCATAGAGGTCAAAATATGTGAATTAAGCATTTACATAAAAAAAATAACATTAATTTTGAACTACGGGTTCACCTATAGTGATTTTTAAAAAAAGTTTAAAGGTGAATTTTGAAGTATCCACAATTTTTGTTTTGTTTTGAGTATATAGGGAAGTGATGTTTGACAGACTCATAGATTTGTGAGAAAGAAGGGGTCAATTGACTTCATTGGGTATATACAAAGATTCTTTAAAAATAAATATAGTATGGCTACTTAATTACTTACATATTTATCTGATCACCGTATGCGTATCTAATAGTTTTTTAAAATTGCCATTTTGTGTAGCATGATAATATGATAGCATGAGTCAGCGCACTTTGGTCATGTGAACCTTACGATCCAAAAAATAAACACAAGAGCCACAATAAGAAGGAGCAAGGAAGGTGTTAAAAAAACAAAACAGAAAAAGGGAAAAATATCAAGTGCTCAGTCACTCGCCCTCCAATGGTGGGCACTCCCACTGTCTCTCTGGTTTTATCTATTTAAGAGGGCACCATCTTACCATCCTACTCTCACCACACCACACCAACCCAGTCCAATCCAGATGGTGGCGCGAGTCCTCCATTGACGAGCCATCGCAAGCTGCACGTAGCAACACATGTTGAATGAACAAACGGAGGCCAGCAGCAGCCACAGCGAGGGGAACGAGGAGCCGGAGTTCCGGGACATCCACGCGCTGAGCCCGCCGCCGAGCCAGCCGCCGTCGTACCGCCGGAGGGTGCCGTCGAGGGAATCTTGGGAGTCGGCGGGGAGTCGGCACACGTCCGTCCGCTCCGTCGGGAGCGACACCCCCCCCAGCGAGCTGTTCCATACTATGAGCAGGGAGTTCTCCGCCATGGTCGCCGCCGCAGCCAACGCCAACGCCGCCGCCGCCGCCGCATCGCAGGACCGCCAGCTCGACGCCGTGGCGAACGGCGACGCGCACGACGCGCTCGCCAGGATCGGGGAGGACGAGCTGGAGGAGACGAACCCGCTGGCGATCGTGCCGGACAGCAACCCCATCCCCTCGCCGCGCCGTGGGGCGGCGGCTACGCCGCCCCCAGCGGACTTGGCGGTGGTCGGCGCCGCCGGCCCCGACGAGGTTTCCGTCGGGCAGGTGAAGAAGGAGGAGGTCGAGTCCAAGATCGCGGCGTGGCAGATCGCCGAGGTCGCCAAGGTGAACAACCGGTTCAAGCGCGAGGACGTCGTCATCAATGGCTGGGAGGGCGAGCAGGTGGAGAAGGCCAATGCCTGGCTCAAGAAGTACGAGGTAACCAATTCCTTAAAGACGTCATTTTGTCCCCAAAGTTTTACCATCTTGATTCGATTCGATTCTATGATCGATGGTGATCACTGATCATTCTTGCGTTTCTTGGATGCAGAGGAAGCTGGAGGAGAAGAGGGCGAAGGCGATGGAGAAGGCGCAGAACGACGTGGCGAAGGCACGCCGGAAGGCGGAGGAGAAGCGGGCGTCGGCCGAGGCGAAGCGGGGCACCAAGGTGGCGCGCGTGCTGGAGCTTGCCAACTTCATGAGAGCCGTTGGGAGGGCGCCGTCCAAGCGCTCCTTCTTCTAAAGTTTACAGTTTTTACCAATCAAATTCTCATGCTGTGTGGAACTCTTGTTTTAGTGTTGTATCCACATGTAATATGTATCTGCTCTTCAAAATTTTTAGCTTTTTTACCTCGCTTATGTGAAGTTTGATACTATGGTATTGCGAAGTTTGGGAAGACAGTGTCACAGAGGTACATAAGTTGCCTGCCTGTATTTTGTTTTGATTGTCTTCAAGGCTTGTGTATGTTCATAATAATATGAAGATATAAATATATGCATTTCTCATTTTGTGTAACTTTGCAAGCTTCTGTGGAGTAAGTTTCTTCATTTTTATGAACATTTTCGCCATAAATCTTGGATGCCTACTACACTGCAGAGTAATCAGGCAAACTGAATTCTGAAACTGAAACCTCATGAATTCTTTGATGAGATTGTCATGGTCAGCTCTGTTAAGAGAACTAGAGTTACCATGATGAGGAATAGTTTACTTCTTATCAGTAAATTTCGCATGAACCACTCAGATTAACAAGATGACAGAAACAGTAGATATTAAACATGTCCTCCTGTATTACAGTTAAAGATAGTACTCCTTTCGAACTTGCGAGATTGTTGGTAGATCTATAGCTCTAGCAGGCTAAATCCTGACCCATACAGCAAATCAGCTGAACCATTGTTTAACACAGTCCTTGTTTATCCTAGTCGAAGTGTACTACTTTGCTAGTATCCCTACATACTAGACACGAGCAACTGTGTTCTCCATTTTGATATATGGTCATTTTTTATGTTATCTTTAGAATTTGTTCTGCAATTTCTTGGTTTTGACAATGTTGGACATTGGGCATTGGACACCACAGAATAATTTATGGTTTGACTTGGTAAACGCATATATATTTGTTGCAAGAACAATTCTGTAAAATTTCATTGTAAATGAAACGAGAGTAGTAGCTTGATTATGGCTGATAACCCTCCAATTTATTCTCTACCAAGAAAACCTCTCTATAATTTAACACAGTATGAGAGATACACAGCCTAATGCGATCCTATGACCATTTGAAGCATCACCATAGTCACGTGCCCCCGAGTCTTTCATCTTTTCAAGAAAAAAATAACTAAAGACCACATGTTCTTGTTTTCTTACAGAGGAACGTGAAACTAAAAAAGAATCGCATAAATCTCTGTCGAGCATGTTATTTTACTCATATTTTCACCGACATAATCACATAAATCTCAACCTTTGATCTCGAAGTGACCTAGTGACACCCGCTACGAACGTCGGACTCAATTCATCAACCATCCAAGAGGAGACGCTCATTTAGGATGGGTTTTGGCAAACCAAACATCTACTTAAGATTGGGCGGAGTGAACTTGAGCGGAGTCGTGCACTCATCAACCATGGTCATCTTGCTAAAATTGATATGCCTAATTGCCTCTACACAACAATTCAACAAGAAGTTTTTTATCATGAGAGTCCGTAAGAAATCCTCAATAAATATATGATCAAAGTCAATGAATGATCTTTTATTCAACTCACTCATGCAATTCACAAGAAATATACTCAAATTTATCCAAACCATCCAATCAATATCAAACTCTTTCTAAGATTTCTCTATATAATTTTAAATAGAAAATTTCATATTAAACTTTTGTCCCCTGCGTCTCGCGTCTCCACGCAAGTCACTTCACTCACTTGTGGATTCCATGCACTCAGGCACTATGTAGAGCATGGGTACAGTAGCCATCTTCTCTTTTATTAAATGCTCCATCTGCTAACAATGTCTTATGGGACGACTTAACAAAATCTTTAGCCCATATGGGATACACGGAACGCTAGAGCATCAAAACAAGCTCACATGTGAACAGAATGTGGCCTGTTCCAAGTCTTGCTCACATAACATGGCATGTTCCAAATTTACTTGCTAGCATTTAGGGATGCTACCCGTACAAAAGAAATCTGTTACGAAATCTTCACAATAACCGCATGGAGAGCGCACATATCGAATACGTGTGTTAATCAAGGCGGACTGTAACTGCGAGTTATGAAAGGTGTGGATCAATTTTTTAAAGATTTTGTAAAAGTACATTTTAGGGAAATCATAAAAAACTCCCTAAAAAATCATCGGTTTTAGATCAATCGATAATTGTCGATCTTATGAAAATGATAAATATGAATAAGAACAAATACGGTGGTCAAACAAAAGATAAGATTTTTATGTAAGTTCGGATTCTCAAAGATGAATAATAATCCCACTTTCTATGTGTATAATCACTCAAGAGATTGAATAATTACAAGAATGAATCTAGTTAAGAGAAATAATTGACTCTATTTCTCTGTGTGGTCTTTTTGTTTTCATTGTTTTTTTTGTCTCCCCTATCTTCACAATATGTTCTCCTTATATAGTAATCGATAAGTAATTATCACATACCAGTTAGTGAGAGAACTACTCGACAATTGTCAAAAAACTGCTCAACAATTATTGAGGATCTGTCCAACAATTATTGAAGAACTACTTGACAGTTATTCAATAACTACTCGTCAGTTATTAAAGAACTGCTCTGGAGTGGTTCATATATAACAGTTGCTGCTAGTTTCCTTCATGATACAATTGTAATGGCGGTTCTTGGAGAATGTTGTGCTAACTGCCTTATCATAGAATTTATTTTCTTGAAATTGCCTTATTGTGAAGAACGTGAACTGTTGACATGTCTCTAGTCGAAAGTAATTGATATTCAAGGATCTCAATATTCTTAACCAGAGATGTCTTAGGTTGTGTATTTCGATCAGAATTGGTCATAATCAAATACACTTGTTTGCACCTGAGTATAGCTTGCATGCCTTCGACTAGATCTGATTATGGTCGATATGTTTGTTTGTCTTTGTCTAGAGCGGATTGTGGTCTTAGACTATATTTGACCGAAATGAGGTATATAATCCTTATCACCCCCATGAATCATTTTGAGGCAGAACCACTCCCACATGTACTAAACAGATTTAAAAATCCTCTCTCGTTCATTTTCTCATTAAATTTAAATGGATAATATTAAAAAATCATAAAATTATAGTTATTGACATGTTGAGCCCACATATCAGTAGCTGAAATTCTTTGATCTTTTTCATTTCCTCTCTCTCCCCCTTTCCTCTCCTTTCTCCCTCTCTCTACTGTCTCTCTCTGCAACAAGCGGTAATTGGTTCCAGCACTGGCACTAGCCAACAACGGCTTCTTCTCTTATCCGTCTCCTTCCCTCCTTCCTCTTCCCTATGTCTACCCTCTCTACTTCCATGTG
Source organism: Pharus latifolius (assembly GCA_019359835.1). Lineage (NCBI taxonomy): Eukaryota > Viridiplantae > Streptophyta > Magnoliopsida > Poales > Poaceae > Pharus > Pharus latifolius. The sequence goes on from CM033325.1 coordinate 9,697,530, forward strand.
CGATGGCACCAACTGATAGCTCTGGCCAACGGCAGTGATGACTCTAGCTAACAACGGCTCTGGCTAACGGCAATGGTGAACCTTGACGATATCCAACAATTCAAGTTCCCCGTCTTCATCTATCGCTGTGCCTATTTGGCTCCCTCTACCTCTGTCTCTTTTTCGCCTTCTTCCACATAGGGTTAGACAAAAAGATCAAAACTCGCAAGCTATTTGGGATCGACTCAAAGATCGACTTGGTTCGGGATCAGCTCGAGCCTTTAACGAGCCGAACTTGAGCCTGAGGTGAAGCTTGAGTGAAAATTCGAGTTAAACCCGAGTATTCCGGAGCTCACTCGACCTCGGCTCGTTAAAACTCAAATTAAATTGTAATGCACATTTTCGAGCCGAGCCTAATCGAACTCGAGCGAGTCCAATCAAACCTCCCAAGAAAAGCAAATTTGAACTGCATCTATTTGCTTGTCGAGCCGAGCTTGAGCTCTATTAAGTTTGCTTCGAGCGGAGCCCGATCTTGGTTTTAAGCTCATGAATATTTGGAGCTGAGCCCGAGTCGAACCTAGCACACTATCGAGCTCGAGCCAACTTGCCTGCGCTCGCTCGAGTTCGACTCGTTTCTAGCCCTACTTCCACACCTAGCTTGTTGTTAACAAACTCATCCTTGCACTCCAATTTGGCCTGCTCTAGTTCTCCCTTCCGCTCCTCCCCTTCGTCCCCTCAACAATCCTACCCATCAAACTACACTTTGGCAAGAAGCCCTACACCGATTGCCACTACTACTAACAATTGTCACTATTAATCACTGATTGCTGCAGATTGCCAAGAAAGAGAGAGAGACAATGTATAGACTGGGAAAATGGAGAAAAAGGGGAAGAGTGAGGAAATAAAAAAGATTAAAGAATTTTAGCTATTGATATGTGAGTTCCAAATGTTAGTAGGTGTAGATTTATAATTTTTTAATATTATTTGTTAAACTTAACAGAAGACCAACAGAGGTAGGGGGACCTTTGAATCTATTTAATACTTGTGGGGGGTAGTTCTATCACAAAATGACTTATGAGGGAATTTGAAACCCCATAACTTTTATTTTTTTTAATTTCCCCTTTTAATAGTCTTTTTGGCAAGCATTATTATTTGTTCAAACATTTTCAAAAAAAAGAAAAAGGAAAACTTTTTTCCATGTCACTTTAAAATTTTTAATTTGTGATTTTTGAAGCTAACAAGATAGGATTGGCCCACATATCGACCTCATATCTAATAAAAAATAGAAGATATTCAAATTTTGTATTGGCATAAAAAAAAGGGTTGTCTAGAGTGCATGTACTTATTTTTTCTAAAAACTTATATCATCTACACTACACATCTAGATATGAATTTGATCTTCACTCTCTTCTCCCTCCTCCTCCCAATCCTCTTTCTCCTTCCGATCCACCGCCGTCGCCACCACTATCACCACCCCATCCTCTTCTTCTCCCCCATCGGAGACCACCACTTGCGACCAACAACACTACCACCGCTTTACCACATCGCTGCCACAACCATCATCATTCCATCGCCCATCTCCCTCACAGCCGCCACCTCCACTACCTCCACTCATAGATGGTGGCGCCACCGCCATCTTGCCGCCTCACCTCCGAACCGCTACAACCAAAAAAATTAAGGAAAAAACTAGATGAACTATAAAACCTTTAGATTCATACTAGAGCTATGATGATTTAGTCTCAAACTAAACAAAAGACAAAAATTTATCTAAGAAGAGCGTTTGATTCAAGAAGGAAGAAAAATATATTTAAAAAAATTACATGCAAATTAACAAATCCCTAAAAAAAATTGCCCCCTTAAAAAAAAGTTGGCAAATAGTACTTGTTTCAAAGTCACCATATTTAGAGGCGGCATGTAAATGTAATAATAACACTTACCAACTTATCCTACTAAGAGCCAAGTAGCTTAAAACGTAGCTCATACGATGCATGCGTCCGTGTTTGGTGACTTCTCTATACTAAAATTCACACGAAAAATCGTGCATTGATAATTGCATAAATTTGAAATCTGATAATGAAGGCATTTTTTTTCTTTGTAATGCTCAGTGCTTAACATTGTTTCGCCAACTGTAAGAAGCACATTGACAAATGTATTACAACAGGCAAAACAGAAACCTGGGCAAGGCAGTAAGTACCTTGTCTAGTCCTGTTCGTAATATTCTTGCATACACCAAGACATATATATGTACATAGAACTGGATAAGCATGGAGGAAAACATGGATCACTATACAGGAGACACCAAGTAGCGCAGCCGAAAATATTTTTCTTTTGTTTCTGAGGAGTAGAATAGCATCTCTAATGTCTTGTCCTAGATAAGGCTGTCGGGATATTCTCCATTGCTCCCTCCAGCAAATTTCTCTGAAGGTTTTGGCAGATAATCTACATCAACCAAAGGCTCGTTCCTGGCAGATGCGTGTGTCTCAGAAGGTTTTGGCATATACACTACATCAACCAAAGGCTCGTTCCTGGCAGAATCATATGTCTCTGAAGGTTTTGGTTGATCAACTACATCAACCAAAGGCTCGTTCATGGCAGAAGTAGTATCCTCTGAAGAAGACAATGTAGTGAACAATTGAGCTGAATCAGAGCCAGCGCCATTGTCATTGTCCTCCAGAGTGGAAACAAGTGCTTCAGAGTCAGATAATTCACCAAGCAAGACTTCAAGTGAATGGCTGCTCTTAATTTCTCTCTCCACGAAGGTCATGTGCACAAGGTCATCCTTGTAATGATAAAGTAAGTCACAAACCTTTTGCAGCTCTTCACCTGGCCCTGCAATTGGGGCAACCGTGGAACTTAGTCCAATGCCTGGAATAAGATCCTGGTTCACAGAATTTGCAGTTGCAGTGGTCCCTGAACTAACAGCTTCTCTGTAAGGTGCTCCACCTAAGGACTCCGCACTACTCCCATTCGACCAGCAGAGTTGAACTTTTGGTTTGGTAAACATTTCATCCAGGCTCGAGTCTGAGCTGCTGTTCTCCATCCATCTTTTATTGGAATCAAGAAAGCTAGGGTGATAAAATGTAGTCTCCCTGTCATCAGAAAGCCAAACAATATTCTCTGTAGTCTCCAGACCTTCATCCTCATCTGAGACGGCTTCAATTGCATTGCTATTGTGCCCATTAGCACCATTATCAGGAGCTACATAGCTCAATCCTTCAAAGGTTGAATTGATGAGTGCATTATCAAGAACTTTACTTTCATCTTCATCGACCCCAAGAGCTATCTTTGGTAGAAAAGGTTGACCAATATCATTCTTCTGGTCTGTGTTGTTATCACTGACTTCCTTACAGTTCTCACCACCCTCCATAGAATCTCTCTCAAGTGAGCGTACTTCAGCACCATCATCACCACAGAGTATGTCAGAAGTACTGTTGTCACAAGAGCTAGCAATTCTTACTGCAAGAAACTCTGCCATGGATAAAGGTCTGTTTTCATTCACCTGAGCTCCCTCATCAATAGACTCTGAAACATTAGGAGGCTGAAAAAGTACTTCCAAAGGTTCTTTGCTTGCAATAAATGCAATCTTGCCCAAATTAAGATCAATATTCTGTGCATCTACCTCTTCACAGCCCTTGTCATCCAAGTTTGACTTGGGGAGAGAAGTATCTGGAACTTCATCAACTTCCTGATAAGATGCCAAGGTACCAACTTTATTTGCATCACCAGATATACCAGGAGATTGACCAACTGATCCATGTTTGGTGGATATCTCATTAACTCGTCCAGGAGAAAGAGAGGAACAAGAGGCATCATTAGTATTTCCAGCGCTTGAATAGCAGACAGTAGAAGAAACAGATTTCGAAGATGATGTTCCTTTGGTGGAAGTGAGAAATGACTCCAAGGCTGATGCTAATGCGCCCTCGATAGATACAGCAGCCTTGCCTTTGGAGCTTACAACAGTGCTTTTGTCCAGAGTATCATCAGATTTCACATGACCATTATCATGATCACCAAGTTCTACTTCTGCTTCTTTGTCTTCCTCCACTTCATCGTCTTCATCATTTGGGAACTCAGGAACCTTGACAGCTAGACCTGGGCATGTCTTGCGTCCTTTTGCAGAAGATAAACCAGAATCAAGTTGTGAGAATGGATCCTCATGAAGCTCATTGCAAAGGTACTCAGGTTCACAAATAAACTCAGGGGCCTTGACAAGGAGCCTTGGAACCATGTCAGTTCCATGTAAGGTAACCAGATTTTCATCAGCTTCCACAGCATAACCACAGGAATCTTCTAAAGAAAAGTCAGGTGCCTTGACAAGGAGCCTTGGGACCATGTTAGTTCCATGTAAGGTAACCAGATTTTCATCAGCTTCCACATCATAACCACAGGAATCTTCTAAAGAAAAGTCAGGTGCCTTGACAAGGAGACTTGGCACCATGTTAGTTCCATGTAAGGTAACCAGATTTTCATCAGCTTCCACATCATAACCACAGGAATCTTCTAAAGAAAAATCAGGTGCCTTGACAACCAAACCAGGCTGCCTATTGGTTATAGAAGCAGAAGTTCCACCATCACCATCATTATGTGTTTTGTCCTGTGAATGAGTTGTATCACATGAAAATTCAGGGGCTGGCATTCTTGCACAAGGACCTCGTAAAGACTGAATATCCACAGAGAATGAATCAAATTGTTGCTCCAAGCGCTGAAGTCTTGCCTCAATGCCCCCAAGGGGCCTCAACATGTTGTCCTCAAACCTAGAGTAGTATAATTCCATCTTCTCCACCTTACAAAGCAGAGTGTCCAGCATTCTCTCTATACGATTGTAGGCAAAAGCATTTTCACTCCGGAGAGGATTAGTAGGCTGATCTGGAATTGATATTTTGTGGTCCATTGACAATGGCACTTCTATTTTTTCTGTTGTTTGTTTCGGTAATGGAATAGACTTAGGATACACTGATGAACACTCATGTTGATTCTTTTTCTCATTGGATTCTATGCCACCATCAGTAGGATTTAGGTTGCCTGCCATCCCTGGCATTTTGAATTTTGAATCATTTGAATCATACATCCCTGCCACCTGCACCATGTTTCCACATAGGCTTCTCTCTTTTATTGCAGAACCTTGAGAAAGTTGGGCCCTCGAACCATCAGAAAAATATCTATCATCTATTTTCAAGTTCCTTGATTTAGACATTTGCATAAGACTAGGAACGAGCATAGCCAACAAAGAACTACCTCCCATGTTTCCAGGGCCCGGGACTGAATCGTCATTGGTGGCTTCAACAGGATCAGCAAATATGTAGACCTCCTCAATATGCACTGATGTCTTTGACTGAAGTGAGAGAAGACGAAGAGTAAGAGATACACAAGGGCTTGCATCAGTTATCTCAGCAGTTGCTTCATAGTGCACCTGGGTTAATAAAAAAAAAAGCAAAGAAACATGTAAGAAACTAGGACTGCAGAAGCCACTGAGCATAGAACAATGTTTGTTGAAAGGAACATAAAAAGGAATTACCAAAGTATTTTTCTGGCAGTTTCTGCTTGCCTTCCTTTCTTGAGAATCAACCGTGTTAGTTTTTACAGGAGACTCAGGGATTTTAACTTCAACCCAGCTATCATCATCACCACTACTGCTTACACTTTTGGTCTCATGTTCATGCTTTTCAATAGGTGCAGTGTTGCCACTCCATTGAGCCATACTTTCACCCAAGGGCACTGGTTCTTCTCTAACAACAGGTCCACAACGTACAGTGCATAGATAATCCTTACTGTTATTCTTTGGATCAGTTGAATAGTATATCTCATAAATTCGAGCTGTGCTTCGCACATACACCCTATGAATTTCATACTTTCCCCTGAAATTAACTGCAGAAACTTGTGAATTAGTATGAGCATAATGGCAAGTTCCAATCATATGGACATAGAGATAATACAAGACCCAGTAGCAACCTATGCTTGAGAGTTGTATAATGCAAAAACATCTTCCAATAGTAAGCAGCACGAAATCATTCCAATTCTAAGCTGTTGAAAAATCGAAACAAAAACACTCTATGTTGTTGGCTTTGATGTGTAATAACTACAAATATTATCCAGCTGCAACATTCAGGTTAGGAGTATGGGACCTTTTTCTGCTTGCATGAAGAAACAGCATGACCAATTTGTTCTAGAAATTAAAATTGATGCCAAATTACTGAGGTTCGTGCACATTGATGTGTAAAGATCTGACAAAACTGAACAGAAATGCCTAGTCCAGCCACCGTGCTGAATATAGCAACAATATCTCCAAAGATATACCAAAATGGCAAGAAGGAAATAAAACTTCAGTTACAATGTCTTTTAAGCAGAACTGGGATAGACACACAAAAAAAGGCCTATATGATAAGTTTAGTTGGGCCAAACAGAGTGCAAACTCAAAATAGGCTTAGAACAAAGTGCGGATTCACAAAAAAGAACACAAGTATTTTACCTGTGCAGAGTGGTGTGAAGGAATGAAATGAATGTGGTTGGTGACCTTACTTTATGCACAATGGAAGCAAGAAAAATTAAATGCCACATGACATCTTGGATATAAAAAATACCAGAGTATTCATTGGATTAGTCAGCGGAATGTAAGCACATCTTTTTTCTGTTTGTGTGCAATCTAGCAGAGTATATGGATTAGTCCAAGGAATGTAAGCATAGATTTTGTTTGCAGGCACTGTGAAATTTAACAGCTGTATGAGTAAACTAGCACAGTAGATGTTTAGCAAAATACAGCACTCATTCCAAGAGATGACTATAATTAGCTTTGTTTTTCAACTGTCAAATGCAGTGATGAGTTAATGATAGCACAGGAAAAATTAAGCCAGAGGCGGCCGTTAAGTAAAAAATAATCACTCAACCAATGAGTAAGCGCACAAAAGTGATAAAGTAGAATATCAAGGTAGCTATTTGGTCATACATCAATATGTACCAGTAATACTATTGCCAGAAAGAAAATAGAGGGAGATCCTACTTAGGATAAGATAGATGTAGTAAACCAAGAAGTAAGCTCAAACAATATGGTCATCTGTACTACACAAATAAATATGATTTGTCATGAGAAGAAACTTGATTCACTAAATAGAGCAGGCATGTAGAGTCAGTAGAGATGAATCAAAGATTGCTCAATCACAATGAAAAAGTGTCAATTACACAGATTAGTGAATGCGATTCCAGTATATCATGACAATTTATTTTGGATTGCAAGATAAATCATTCTGATTAAGTTTATAGCCAACTACTGTTGCCACCCACACACCCACACACCACCCCCCCCCCCCCCCCAACCCCCCCAACACACACACACACACACACCCCACACTACAATTTGTTTCTTTCATGACCATAACAAGCACCAGTGTGTACTTTGTAGCCTATACAGCAGAACATGAAAAACTAACTTGAAATATTCACTAGTGAAAGACCTCCATGTGAATACCATCAGTAACACACAATTATAATTACAAAGTCAAATATCAACGTTGAGATGGGCTACTAGTAGCACACTGTTTTTACTTTGATTTTGGGATTCTGCAAATAGCTGAAGCTAAACCAAGGTTCGCGTTAGCCGCCTCATGTCTTGGTTCGATCTTATTATACTTAACCATGCGCTCTTTCTGTTGAGCTCTCTTGTATAACTAAGGTGTTTTGCCTCGCCAATGTCCATGTGCACACACACATCCGATCAAGGACGCAGGCAAACCCAACACAGTGATCCGTTTAACAAACTTCGTAAATTTGACAAGGCCAGAATTGCCAAGGCATAACTAAAACGGGCAATGGATGGAATAAGGAGAGCTCACCGGTAACCTCGCAGGGGGAGCCATCGCCGTCGGAGGGCGGGCGGACGAGGAGGACAGCCGAAGGGGTCGCCTCAGCGTCGTCGGCGGACGTCTCGAACGAGACGGCGTCTTCGACGGACGCCCCACCGGCCGGGGCCCAGGTGCTGGCCGCCGCCCACGGCCGGCTGTGCTCTTCTCCCGATCCGGACGCCATCGCTTCCGCGAATTGGTGGTACTCTCGGGTCGGGTGGGACTTGGGAATCTACTACGGTGGTGTTCACCTTCTACGAATCTGATGGGGGTTGTTTCTTTCATGAACAACCCCAGAACAAGAAAGAAATTACAAATCGAGAAAATTACATAGAGCCCCGAGTAATTTTTGTCGTACAAGTTTTACAAACTGAAAGTTTTGTCAAACTAGTCTAAATCTCACTCAATTCAATTGCATGATTAATTTTCCATTTTCGATAAAATTTAAATTTCAATATGTTGAAACATATAAATAATTTTTTTTTACTTTTACCCTGTTTAACAAATCATAAAAAATATTACTTTCACGGAATACTAAAATTAGTCAAAAAAAAAAAAAGCATTCACCAAGAAAGACTAAGAAAAAAGAAAGCCCCCAAATATATTTTTGTTGATATAATTTTCTACTCTGGATCAAATTGTTCATGACAAAATTATCACAAGAGATAAGACAATAGTGTAAATATATTCTAATATCTTTTAAGACATAGGAGATCTAATCTAACCAATCAATTCCCGTCTGTTTTTTCTTGTTTGTACACTAAATATTTAGTTTGGGATTCTAAATATTTGTAGTTTATTTGAATAGGATTCATAGATCCATATGGGAGGCACGAGGTTTGATCTAATCCACAGAAAATCATAAAACATCAAGAGTAGTGTTTTGGATAATTGATTACCATATGGAATATGTAAGATCTTCTAGTTTATTTGAATAGGATTATTGTGGATAGATTCTCTTTTACCGTATATAATATGGTGAGAACATAAGATTTCTAATATTAATAGGACTTAAATTTTTATTCGCATGTTATATCCTCTTTTCATGTGATAGAGTTATGTTTGAAATTTTTCAAAAAAAAAATAATAAGAGTTAGTTTTCATCTTTTGGATATTATTTTTTTTACATAAAACTATAACATAACATATATATAGTTTTAAATATAATTTTTTAGATGATGAATTTATATACTTATTAACATAATGTGTGGATTACTCTCTTTTGTCTTTTAGCTTTTTTTTTTTCCTCCTTTTTGAGATCAAGTTGTTTTGTTTTTCTTTGCCGTTGCATTTTTTTAGACCAAGTTGTTTTTTCTTTTTTGAGATTTTTTTGTCTTATATTTCGTTTGTTTTCTTTTATGTTGCTTTTTGTCAGACACGTTGTTTGATTTTTTTAAGGGTGTGTTTAGTTGTTTGTATGAGAACAGGTTTGACCCGTATCAATGGGACAGATTGGATGAAACAGGCTCTGAGATCTAATAGAAATGTTGTTTGGTTAGTTGAATTTCTGAATCTTGGATGAATATTGAGTTTGTTTGATTGGTTGTATTAAAGGTTGGTTCTGGTTGATGAATAGATGAGATGTTGTTTGTTTGATTGTATAGATTGATATGTGGTTACTCTAGTTGTAGAATGTGGTGAGATTACCCCAAATAAATGAAATGTTGAGAGAACACTGCTTCTAGTGTCAATATGTTGAGGCAACAGGTGAATAATGTTGCATCTAGGCCTTTCATGCCTAACCCTGATGTGTTTTGATGGTTGATGATAATAAGTATTTTTGGACTAACTATGTGTTTGAGTTAGTGTTACAGATTTCAGACAACCGCACAAAAAGCGAGGGCTGGTAATCAAAATGTTGAAGTTCAATTTAAGCATAAGAAGACGCAAAAAGAAATTGTTTTTGCTGGACTAAACTGATGCATCGAGGTATGTTGTAGTTCTAGGTTTACCGATCTCAGGGTGCATGAAGATCGATCGGTTTAAGGATTTTATTCTTAGTTTAAACCGTACTATAAAGAGGGGACGCAAGTTCTCTCTACATCTGCAATCATACCGAGAAAAATCTAGGTCAATGCACGCATATCATTATCTGTGGTTTTTCGACAATTTGTTTTGATGTATTGAATTTTGTCAACAGTTGAGGTTTTTACTTCTTGAGAAAGATCTGAAAAGATCTAATTTTTGTTGCTGTTGTCAAAAATGTTCTTCTCGAAAATATCTTCAAAACAAAACTGAAATCATTTGAATCAGATCTCTGGATTTTGAGTTTTCTCTGTTTTCATCCAGACTGACTGTCAGTCTTTGTAACTGACTGTCAGTATGAATGTCAGTTTGATAAACTGACTAATCTCCAGAGAGTATGTTTTTATTGAGCTGATTTTTTTTGTACTAGACTGACTGTCAGTCTTTGTAACTGACTGTCAGTTAGTGCAAACTGACAAATCTCCAGAGAGCATGTTTTTCTGTCTCAGATTTTTTGTACTAAACTGACTGTCAGTATGAGTATACTAACTGTCAGTGTGGGTTTCGACCACAGAGAGTTTTTGAGTTGGTTTTTAATTCTGTTTTTCTCTGTGAGACTGACTGTCAGTTTGACACACTGACTGTCAGTTTGGGCAGTAAATTTTTGTTGTTATCTGCTTCAACGGTTATAAAGTTTTTAGCCGTTGTTTTTCACTGTTGAGTTTGTGGACACTGACTGTCAGTCTTTGTAGCTGACTGTCAGTTTGGACTGTTTCTTTTTACCGTTTTAGTCCACAACGTTCGAGCTGTTGTGATCCTATTTTTACTCTTTCTAGTGATACACTAGACTGACTGTCAGTTTGTGAGACTGACTGTCAGTCTTAGTTACTATTTTTCAGCTCGAGCTCAAACGGCTCTTTTGACCACGAAGGCTATAAATAGAGGCGTTGAGCTACTGTTTCAACACAAGAAAACACAGCAACACAGCCTTTCTTACTTTCTCACTAGTGCTTCTTCGTTTTACTTAAAACTTGATCTTTTGATCGAGTCGTGAGAGTTTTAGCCACATCGAGTATATTGTTCTTGCATTCCCATTTCTAGATATTTTCTCGGTGTGCATTGGAGGTCTAGAGTAGACCTTGCTTCTTATTACTCTTGGTGAGCGCCCTCACCTAGACGGTTCGGAGGCTGAAATCGCTGATCTCTCCAAATCGGAGATTGTCGGAGAGACGCGATAACTTGTAAAAGGCTTGGTGCTCGCCTTTCCGGAGGGGACAAGGAGCAACCTTAGTAGATAGTGTCCTGTGTGGATACTGAAGCTATACTCAAGGACTGAGTGCTTCAACGAGGACTAGTGGAGACTGGGCGTGTCTCCGATACCTCGGGATATATCGGTTTCAATCTCTTATCTTTTCTATTACTTGTTTTATCTGAATTTTTCATTTGCAAAAACAAATTTTAAAAGTCTCCTATTCACCCCCTCCCCCTCTAGTCGACATCCTGATCCAACACGTGGTATCAGAGCTAGGTCTCTCATTTATAAGCCTCACCGCTTAGAGAGAGGATGTCGTCTACTGATGGCTTTAATCTGGGTCATACTAGCCGTGCGCCTATCTTTGATGGGACTAACTATCCCTACTGGAAAGTGCGTATGTCTGTATTTCTAGAAGCCATGGGATTGGATGTCTGGTTGATTGTTAAAGTTGGTTTTTCTCCTCCGGATGATCCGGAAAGCTATACTGAAGATGATAAGAGAAAACAACATCTGAATGCTCGTGCTTTAAATGCTTTATTTACTGGTTTATCTCTAAATGAATTTAATCGTGTAAGCAATTTGAATACTGCTCACAAAGTTTGGAAAACTTTAGAAGAAATATATGAAGGAACTACTAAAGTAAAAGAGGCTAAACTTTTAATGGTTAGACAAAAGTATGAAACTTTCAAAATGTCTTCTTCTGAATCTGTTGATTCCATGTTTACTAGATTGAATAATATTGTGAATGAACTTAAAGGTCTTGGTGTTATCTTTACTGATCTAGAAATTGTCAGAAAAATGCTTCGAGCTCTCCCAGAAAGCTTTGACACTCTTGTAACAGTTTTGACAAACTCCGATCTTTCTACAACTTCACCTACTGATCTCTATGGAAATTTGATTACCCATGAAATGCACAAAAAGGAGAAGAAGGAACTGAACGAAACCTCTGATACAAAGAAAAAGGCGGAGGCTTTCAAAGCAAATTCCAAGGACGGCACAAGTGAAGGTTCCTCCGATGAAGACTTGGCTCTCTTGGTAAGAAACACTCAACGTCTTCTTCGCAGGTTACACAAGAAGGGAGTGAGCATCGACACTCGTCCAAAAGGTTCAAGACCAACAAACTTCAAAGATGTGATATGCTATGAATGTCATGAAAAAGGACATATAGCATCAAGATGTCCGAACAAGAACAAATCTACGGATAAAAAGAAGAAGAACTTCAAGAAGAAGTTTAACACTCCTAAAAGGGCATGCTTTGGCGAATGGATGTCTGGAGGTGAGAATTCCGACTCCGACTCTGATGATGAGAGATGTACAAAGAAATTAGCCGGAATTGCCCTCAAAAATTCATCAAGCTCTCCAGTTTGCCTTATGGCAAAAAGGAATGAAAAGGTAACTTCTTTTGATCCCTCCTATGATGATCTAGTTGAAATGCTAAATGAAATTAATGAGGCCTATGGCAAAACTAAAAGAAAATATAAGACCCTTAAGGAAGAATTTTTAACTCTTTATAATCAACACTCTGAATTAAAGGAATCTTATGAAAATGCTCTTATGAAAGATGTCTCAAATTTGTCTTGTAAAGCTAGCATTGGTACTTCTTGTGATGATATTGATAATTTTCAACTAGATACACCATGCGCTTCAAATGAATCCACTCTCTGTGAAAATATTAAACTTAAATCTCAAGTTAAAAAATTAGAAAAAGGGTTAGAAAACAGCTATAAAGGTAAAATATCTCTTGACCTAATTTTGGGTAGTCAAAGATGCACCTTTAGAAAAGAAGGTCTAGGATATTTTCCTAATAAAGATAAAAAGATAAAAATTAGAACTGTTTTTACAAAAGCATGTAACCTGTTTTGTCATAAATGCCATGAAGTAGGTCATTCACATGATTCATGCCCTCTTATGACATCTGCATATTTTGATGCTTGTTACATGCTAAAACGGTCAAAGAAAGGTTATGCTATTGCAAAATATGTTGGTGCACCAATGATGAACAAAAGAAAAAAATCTATTTGGGTGCCCAAAACTTTGATCGCTAATATTAAAGGACCCAGAAGTGTTTGGGTACCAAAATCAACTTAAATTCTTTTGCAGGTAAACTACAAAAATGGTGGACGTCATTGGGTGCTTGATAGTGGATGCTCCGAGCACATGACCGGAAATGCCAAACTGTTCACCACAATAAAAGACAATTCCGACGAACATCAAAAGATCACCTTTGGAAATAATCGTCAAGGAAGTGTGACAGGTTTGGGTAAAGTTGCCATTTCAAATGATTTAACTATTTCAAATGTTCTTTTGGTTGAATCTTTAAATTTTAATTTGCTTTCAGTTGCACAAATTTGTGATCTTGGTTTCCGCTGTATCTTTTATCCCAATGAAGTTTTGGTTGAAAATTTAAAAGACAATTCTTTGATTTTTAAAGGTTTTCGTCATGAAAATTTATATCTAGTTGATTTCTCTTCAAAAGATGCATCTCTTGCAACATGTCTAGTCTCACAAACATCTAAAGGATGGTTATGGCATCGGAGACTTGCTCATGTTGGAATGCATCAACTTAAAAAGCTTTTCAAACGTGATTTAGTTATTGGCTTAAAGGATGTGGTCTTTAAAAAGGATAAACCTTGTAGCGCTTGTCAAGCAGGCAAGCAAATAGCTACCACACATCCAACTAAGCGAATACTTTCTACAAGCAAACCTTTGGAACTTCTGCATTTGGATTTATTTGGACCTTCAGAGTTCCAAAGTATTGGGGGAAATAGTTATTGCTTTGTTATTGTTGATGATTTCACTCGTTTTACTTGGGTTTTCTTTATTTTTCAAAAATCTGAAACCCCCGATGTTTTCAAAAGTTTTGCAAAACGTGTTTCTAATGAATTCGAATTATCCATCAAGAAAATCCGTAGTGATCATGGTGGAGAGTTCGTTAATTCAACTTTATTTGATTTTTGTGACTCTCTTGGAATCAAACATGAATTTTCCACATCCTACACTCCACAGCAAAATGGAGTTGTTGAAAGGAAAAATCGAACATTAATAGAGATGGCAAGAACCATGTTATGTGAGTATAATACTCCTATTCGCTTCTGGGCAGAAGCAGTTCACACAGCTTGCTATTCTATTAATCGACTCTATTTGCATCCTCTTCTGAACTTGACACCTTATGAACTTCTTTTTGGAAGAAAACCAAATATTTCATATTTTCGTGTTTTTGGTTGTAAATGTTACATCTTAAGAAAAAGAAACTTTGGTGGAAAATTTCAAAGAAAAGTTGATGAGGGTTTTCTAGTTGGTTATTCTACCACTAGCAAAGCCTATCGTGTTTTTAACAAAACGTCAGGTTGTATTGAGGAATCTTGCGATATTGAGTTTGATGAATCTAATAACTCGCAAGAAGAGCAAGCTGTTCATGACACTTCAGGTGAAATTCAAGAACCTTTGAAAGAACTTACCATTGAAGAAGCTGAGGAAGTTGATGAAGATGGAAGTGAAGACTATAATGAACAACCTGAACCTTCTGTGCAAGCTGAGTCTGCTGCAGAAGAAGCACCACAAAAAGAAGCGCCAAGCCAGCATAGAACAATTATCAAGGATCACCCTTTGAACCAAGTTCTGGGTGATATTAGTAAGGGTGTTCTAACTCGATCTCGTATTGCTTCTTTTTGTGAACATCATTCATTTGTTTCTTCTTTAGAACCAACATGTGTTAGTGAAGCTCTAGATGATCCTGACTGGGTAAATGCTATGCATGATGAACTAAATAACTTTACTAGAAATAAAGTCTGGAACTTAGTAGAAAGACCTAAGGATCATAATGTCATTGGAACAAAATGGGTTTTCAGAAATAAGCAAGATGAAAATGGACTAGTAATTAGAAACAAGGCTCGTCTTGTTGCTCAAGGTTTCACTCAAGTCGAAGGTTTAGATTTTAGTGAAACTTTTGCTCCTGTGGCGAGACTTGAAGCAATTAGAATTCTTCTTGCTTATGCTTCTCATTTTAACATTAAACTTTTTCAAATGGATGTTAAAAGTGCTTTTCTAAATGGTGAAATTTCAGAACTTGTATTTGTAGAACAACCTCCCGGGTTTGAAGATCAAATTTTTCCAAACCATGTTTTTAAACTAACGAAAGCTCTGTATGGCCTCAAACAAGCTCCTCGAGCTTGGTATGAACGCCTTAGAGATTTTCTTCTTTCTAAAGGTTTTAAAACTGGAAAGGTTGACACAACTCTGTTCACCAAGAAAATAGATGATGATTTATTTATTTGCCAAATTTATGTGGATGACATAATTTTTGGATCTACTAATGAATATTTTTGTCAAGAATTTGGAGATATGATGTCTAGGGAGTTCGAGATGTCCATGATTGGTGAGCTGAGCTTCTTCCTTGGACTTCAAATCAAGCAACTCAAGAACGGTACGTTCGTGAGTCAAACAAAGTACGTGAAGGACCTGCTCAAGCGCTTTGGGATGGAAGAAGCTAAGGCTATCAAGACCCCCATGGCTACAAATGGACACCTCGACATAGACAGAAATTCAAAATCAGTAGATTCTAAACTCTATAGGTCTATGATTGGTAGTCTTTTATATCTTACAGCATCTAGGCCTGATATCATGTTTAGTGTGTGTTTATGTGCTAGATTTCAGTCAGATCCTAAGGAATGTCATTTAACTGCTCTTAAAAGAATCCTTAGGTATTTAAAATGTTATCCCAGTTTAGGCCTTTGGTACCCTAAAAATGCAAATTTTGAATTAATTGGGTATTCTGATTCTGATTATGCTGGGTGTAAGATTGATCGAAAGAGCACATCTGGTAGCTGTCAGCTGTTGGGGAGATCATTAGTATCATGGTCATCTAGGAAGCAAAACTCAGTTGCTCTCTCAACAGCTGAAGCTGAATACGTGTCTGCAGGTAGTTGTTGTGCTCAATTATTATGGATGAAACAGACATTTTTGGATTATGGAATTAAATTTGATAAAGTGCCACTTCTGTGTGATAATGAAAGTGCCATTAAAATTGCTAATAATCCTGTTCAACATTCTAGAACTAAGCATATTGAAATACGGCACCATTTCATAAGAGATCATGTGGCAAAAGGAGATATTGATCTTAGTCATGTAAGAACAGATCTTCAACTAGCAGATATCTTCACCAAACCACTAGATGAATCCAGGTTTTGCTTTCTTAGAGGTGAACTAAATATTATAGATGTTTCAAATGCTAGTTGATAAAGTGATACTTCTATTAACTTCATCATACTATTGATTGCTTATCTTGATTAATGAAGTATAATATACATCTATGTATATATTATTATTAAAATATTTTCTCCCTTAGAGCTCTCTCCTGGTCGAAGTCATAACTGACAGTCAGTTTTTAGAACTGACAGTCAGTATAGTGTTGTTTCTTGGTCGTAGGATTCTGGTCGTTTTAAAGTCTCACACTGACTGTCAGTATTAAACACTGACTGTCAGTCTCAGCACTTGATTTTATTGAACTGACATTCAGTGTACCACACTGACTGTCAGCTTTTGAAATTAAGTGACTAGACTGACAGTCAGTTTGTGAAACTGACTGTCAGTTTGAGTCCTTAAAACCCTAAACCGATCTTTTCTTTTTATCTTCTTCGGCCGCCGTTTTCTTTTCTCTTCGCCGTCGCCGTCGCCATCGCCGTTGCTCCTCCTCCTCGTCGCTGTCGCCGTCGCCGTCGTCATCCTTCTCCCGCCGTGAGCTCTCTTTCTCTTTTCTTCTTCTTCTTCTTCTTTGTTTTTCTTTCTTTCTCTCCTTAATTCCTTCTTTTCCTTCTACTAATCCAAAAATTGCTTTGCTTTTTCCTTTCCTTGATCTGCTATAGCACTCTTTCTTCACAATCTTTGCAAATTCCCTCTCAATCCCCACACAAATCTCGTCCTTTCTCAGTTCGCCGGTTCCAGGTTGGAACTGACAGTCAGTCTCTCATACTGACTGTCAGCATCAGGTTCAAACTGACTGTCAGTTCATAAGACTGACTGTCAGTCTGAACCCTGAAAACAGAAACTTTTGTTTTCTCCACCCTTGTTCATCCTTGCATTCCTTTAGCTATCCACTATGTCTGATCAGCCTCATCGCCGCGTTGCTCGACGCAAGACTGTTGCGTCCAGCAGCAGGTCTTCGGGCCAGTCCTCTGGGGCTCGGCGTTCCCCCTCTCCAGAGCGTGTCCCCGTGAACTATTCGCGGTGGAACACTAGTCGGCTTCGGACTCTTCGTCAGCCGAACCCCTATCTTTCTCCTCGTCCTTCTGGCACGGATGCCTCGCCACGTACCACCTTCTACACCATCACTCAGTTCGACATGTTTGAGAGCATCTACTCTCACATGCCCTTCTTCATTCATCGTTCTGTCTCTTGGCAGACAATAGTTTCTCGCACTGGCATCGCTTCTCTTTCTGATGCTTTTGCCTCTGTAGGGATCCGAGACTTAGTCTCTGATTCTTCTTTGACCTGGGCAGAGGAGCCCATTAGGCAGTTCTATGCCACCCTCCACATTTCTTCTCAGCGTGACTCACTGACCTTTATGACCGGCCTCCAGGTATACACGGTCACAAAGGAGCAGCTTGAGGCCGCTTTAGGACTGGTTCGTCCTGCTTCAGGGCGCCAGCTCCATACTTTACCTGATCTTGAGCATCGTGAGGTCGCTATGCTCTACTCCGGCGCCTTTCAGGTTCGTCACATTGCCGGCATGCGCCGCGATGTTGACCTGGCGCTGAAGATTCTTCGCCTCACTCTTCTTCCGATTACAGGTGACCGCGCCAGGGTCACCTACATCACTCTCCATGCTCTCATCTCGATCTTTCGAGAGGAGCCCTTCGACATCGCTGATCTCATCATTAGTGAGCTTCAGCACGTTCTTCTCTCTCCTCGTCGTCGCCTGGTGTATGCCCCATACATCATGGCACTACTGCTCCACATTCGAGCAGTAGACACCGCTCTTCCTCGCCCTCATCAGCTTTTGGCCTTCTATCCCCCTGGCCAGGCTGATCGTCGTCTGGGCACTCGTCCTCCAGCTCCTAGTGCTCCCTCCTCAGCCTCTGATGGTGATGAGGATTCTGAGGACGCGACTGCAGCTCCAGCTTCTGTCTCTGCTCCTGCCCCTTCTAGCAGCTCCCGCACAGCTTCCTCTCTTGCATCTCTGCAGGTGTCTCTTGACCAGGTCATTCAGACACAGCAGGTGATCCAGAGTACCTTGGCAGCTCAGCAGGAGATCCTTCAGCAGATACTGCAGCGACTTCCAGCTCCTGATGCTGCGATGGCATCTGCTTCCCTTGCTCCTCGCAAGAGGGCACGGCCTGCAGTTTCTTCACCAGCATCATCTGCCGGCACCGCTCCAGTTCCAGCAGGACCTGCATCTCCCGCTGTCGTACCTTCCGCGTCTCCTACAGCTTCTGGAGGCACTGAGATTCTAGGAGACTCAGATGACCAGGAGTAGATTAGGTTTAGTTTCTCTTGTTAGGCCTCCCTTTTTGTGCTTGATGCCAAAGGGGGAGAGATGGATGATGTTATGATATTTTGTTTATATGGATGATGTGATGTTATGATATTTTGTTTAGATGGATGATATGATATGTTTTTGTGGTTCTCTCTTATGGTTCTCTCTTATGCTATGATATGCTCTGATACATCTTGAGGGATGTGTTCACTTTCAGGGGGAGATTTTTGCACAAAATCAGGGGGAGTATTAGTTGGTATTAGTTTATTAACTTGTTGTCATCAATCATCAAAAAGGGGGAGATTGTTGCATCTAGGCCTTTCATGCCTAACCCTGATGTGTTTTGATGGTTGATGATAATAAGTATTTTTGGACTAACTATGTGTTTGAGTTAGTGTTACAGATTTCAGACAACCGCACAAAAAGCGAGGGCTGGTAATCAAAATGTTGAAGTTCAATTTAAGCATAAGAAGACGCAAAAAGAAATTGTTTTTGCTGGACTAAACTGATGCATCGAGGTATGTTGTAGTTCTAGGTTTACCGATCTCAGGGTGCATGAAGATCGATCGGTTTAAGGATTTTATTCTTAGTTTAAACCGTACTATAAAGAGGGGACGCAAGTTCTCTCTACATCTGCAATCATACCGAGAAAAATCTAGGTCAATGCACGCATATCATTATCTGTGGTTTTTCGACAATTTGTTTTGATGTATTGAATTTTGTCAACAGTTGAGGTTTTTACTTCTTGAGAAAGATCTGAAAAGATCTAATTTTTGTTGCTGTTGTCAAAAATGTTCTTCTCGAAAATATCTTCAAAACAAAACTGAAATCATTTGAATCAGATCTCTGGATTTTGAGTTTTCTCTGTTTTCATCCAGACTGACTGTCAGTCTTTGTAACTGACTGTCAGTATGAATGTCAGTTTGATAAACTGACTAATCTCCAGAGAGTATGTTTTTATTGAGCTGATTTTTTTTGTACTAGACTGACTGTCAGTCTTTGTAACTGACTGTCAGTTAGTGCAAACTGACAAATCTCCAGAGAGCATGTTTTTCTGTCTCAGATTTTTTGTACTAAACTGACTGTCAGTATGAGTATACTGACTGTCAGTGTGGGTTTCGACCACAGAGAGTTTTTGAGTTGGTTTTTAATTCTGTTTTTCTCTGTGAGACTGACTGTCAGTTTGACACACTGACTGTCAGTTTGGGCAGTAAATTTTTGTTGTTATCTGCTTCAACGGTTATAAAGTTTTTAGCCGTTGTTTTTCACTGTTGAGTTTGTGGACACTGACTGTCAGTCTTTGTAGCTGACTGTCAGTTTGGACTGTTTCTTTTTACCGTTTTAGTCCACAACGTTCGAGCTGTTGTGATCCTATTTTTACTCTTTCTGGTGATACACTAGACTGACTGTCAGTTTGTGAGACTGACTGTCAGTCTTAGTTACTATTTTTCAGCTCGAGCTCAAACGGCTCTTTTGACCACGAAGGCTATAAATAGAGGCGTTGAGCTACTGTTTCAACACAAGAAAACACAGCAACACAGCCTTTCTTACTTTCTCACTAGTGCTTCTTCGTTTTACTTAAAACTTGATCTTTTGATCGAGTCGTGAGAGTTTTAGCCACATCGAGTATATTGTTCTTGCATTCCCATTTCTAGATATTTTCTCGGTGTGCATTGGAGGTCTAGAGTAGACCTTGCTTCTTATTACTCTTGGTGAGCGCCCTCACCTAGACGGTTCGGAGGCTGAAATCGCTGATCTCTCCAAATCGGAGATTGTCGGAGAGACGCGATAACTTGTAAAAGGCTTGGTGCTCGCCTTTCCGGAGGGGACAAGGAGCAACCTTAGTAGATAGTGTCCTGTGTGGATACTGAAGCTATACTCAAGGACTGAGTGCTTCAACGAGGACTAGTGGAGACTGGGCGTGTCTCCGATACCTCGGGATATATCGGTTTCAATCTCTTATCTTTTCTATTACTTGTTTTATCTGAATTTTTCATTTGCAAAAACAAATTTTAAAAGTCTCCTATTCACCCCCTCCCCCTCTAGTCGACATCCTGATCCAACAAATAAAACTTTCAAACCAACAATCAAGCCTTAGCACATATTTCAAGGATTAAAACAAATCAATCCAAAAGTGAAAGGTGAAACAAGTTATTCGGCGCATTGTAGGAACATCATCAATGAACGGACAAGGGCTTCAATCGATCCCATAATTCAAGACTTAATATTCAAATCAAACTCATAGTGGTTCACAATGAAATTCAAACCCTATACTATTGCATTGCCCCAAAAAAAAAACAACAGTATTACTCGAATTATAATTGAGCTATAGACTAGCACATTTTGACACAAACACAGTAAGAGAGTCTCACAGAATTTGTCTCTTCCAAATTTATAGATCATACAGACAGTCAAAGAAAACTTGAAATTGGAATTTTCGGCCTCTCAAGCACAAAGAAGACAAAGATGAATCCCAATTCAAATCAAAGTTAATTCCAAGTCATTCGGTCTGGCTATAATTCATCTGTTTTACACAATTGAATCAACTAAAATAATAACAATAGAATATGAAACCACATCTGCTCCTCTTTCTGGCAACAGTTGGGAATAACAAACAACATAGACTTAACACAGCGGTAATTTAATCATAGAATTTGAGATATCACACTTGAATTGACCTCAAATGGTACAATATCAGAGCAAGATCAATCAATTTGGAGAATCAGAACAATAAGCTTCCATAGAACAGGTAAGATAACGGAATTAACCGAGAAGTCAATTCTTAATTTATAATTCAATTCAACTTGGAATGCCAAAAAAAAAAGCAAGGGAATTCAGTTCAAACAGATCTGTTCTTTCATTCACATCCAAGCATCTCAGAATTTTGTATGTAAACATCCAAGAAGACAAACAAGGGGGTGAGGAGGGATCGAGATTGAAGAGGAGAAATTGTTGCCCAGATTGATTGCCAAAGAAGAGGTGATCGTCAGTGAGGACGTCGTAGAGGTCGAGGATAGAGTTGGCGAAGCAGTCGAGGTCGCGCGGAGTTCACCATGGATTGCCTATGGGAGGAGAGGCGCCGGTGATGTTGGAGGGGAGGTAAGCGATGGAGAGCTGGAGGTGGAGGCAAAGGTAAGCGATGGAGAGCTGGAGGTGGAGGCACACACAAAGGAGAGAGGTAATGTTGGGGAACGTGTTTGCTACTCTAGCGCAATTTCAATAATTTTACTCGAAATTCAAAAAACTTACAAGCAATAGATCATAGATCAAGAGATTTACCACTAAACGCCCGGATGCGACAATGCAGCAGCGGAAGAAGAGTCGATGTCGCAACCGGATCATGACCAGCAGTGCAGAAATAACAACCACACCTCTACGAAAGTCCACACGGTCGGAGAAGGAGCACCGCGTGTTCGTGTGCTAGCACCTGCGCGCGCGGCTAGGGTTTCACGAGATCTATCTCGTGGATGGTGATGACAGCCAGAATAGATCAGATCATAGATGCATGCCCATCATACCTCCTTTTACAGGGCATTGCAAATAAATCCTACTCAAATGCGATCTCTAATCTAGAGTCTTGCAGATAAGTTCTACTCAAATGCGAACCCTAACCCTAATGGTAAACTCATTACCAATAGGGGATCCGTTTC
The DNA here is from genome assembly GCA_019359835.1 of Pharus latifolius. Lineage (NCBI taxonomy): Eukaryota > Viridiplantae > Streptophyta > Magnoliopsida > Poales > Poaceae > Pharus > Pharus latifolius. The sequence goes on from CM033325.1 coordinate 9,719,682, forward strand.
GGATCCCATCCGAATTAATACTCCAACCCATTAAGTGTGTGACCATGTAGGTTCGTGTATATTTGGCCGCGCCCAGAAACAACATCTCGAGTCACAAGTCATAAGCGGTCCCTAGCAAGACATTATGATTATCCGCATATACACGAAGATCATATCCGACGAACCTATACAACTTATCATGGATAATTTTTTTGTCTCACGATACCAGATTGAACTCAAAGTGAGAAACGTATCATTCTTGAATAGCTCGGTTCTTTCTTGATCTTGTAATTGACTAATCTTTCCATAGTTGACTCTCAACTATATTCGGCACAGCCATCACTTTTTAGTCCAATTACATCAAGGGGCTCAGAGATATCTCTCTCAAGATATAAGAGAGGCAAATTTCATCTCGACCATTCACTTTCAACCACATGGTTCATAACATATCTGTATGTCACATTTATGACTATTCGATTAAAAGTAACAGTTGATGACACTAAGTATGCTATTACACATGTATGAACTATGATGATCTCAAGTCTAAGATAAACCAAAATAACTGTTAGAAATAAACTGATGACACATAAAAACGCAACAGTGTCTCAAGATGGGTCAAACCAATCAACATGTTCTCTAACGTGTGTCCACGACATTAACTTGATATCGTATATCCATGATCCGTGAAACTTGACTATCAATCAATGATTGTGTTGACTTATCTTGCATTATTATTCCATATAATGCCGAAAGTCAAGGATGTTTAGAATAAGTATTACTGATAATGCCGACAATTCATATATCATAATAAAGAGTTTCACAAACAAGTCGCATACTTGTTTGATCAATAAAAGTAATACTTTATTCAAGAAATGCAATAACATTTTATTCGTAATAATTTATAAATATATCATGATACAATCATATTTATGATTGTCTCTAGGGCATATCTCTATCAGGTAATTCTAACGGTGCGAGGCAATGCGACGAGGACACGAGGAAGCGAGGGATGCGCGTATCCGCGGACCAGGCCGAGGGAAATGCTCGGATTGCGCGTATCCGTGGACCAGGCTACGGGGGACGATTTGCACTGCGCAGGCCAGGCTGAACGACCAATACAGGCAACCAAACACTCAAATTTTGTATCTGCGAGTCAGACTGAACTCAAAACCAGACAACCAAACACACCCTAAGATATTTAGTTAGTTTGAATAGAATATCTTTTACGTATGAGAGTGAATTTTATAGATATATGTTTTAATTATAGTAAGAGTTTGAATATAACAAAAAAGTTGAAAAAATATAAATCATTAGAATTGGACTCCATCATTATGTTGATATTGATGTATGAGATTTTTTTAATTTTTTATTAATATGAGAATTTTTAATAATTTTTTAAAAGATTTTTTTTTGAGAATTTTGAGTATTTTTTATATGAGATCAGAATTGATAAAATGTTTTCAATATCAAAAATTTAAAGAGCAAGCACATGCGGGTCTCACGCCACAAAGTTGTTGTTGGCATGGCCCCTCGATCTGGCCTCGTCGATTGGCAGGTCGGGTCATCGCACCGGCTTGTATGTTTTTGTCAGGAACTGTGGCAGTCTTGTCTTATGTAGCTTCTCCATCAGCCGTGGCATTGCAGCCACTCTTGCACTCACCCCCATTCCTCTCTCTCACAACTGCCCACTACGAAAATGGCTCAAGAAGCTCATCTTTCACAACGCTCTACATCGACTCCATGGAAAAGTGGAATGGAGAAGCCTAAGTTGGTGGTGGAACCATCTCTATAGTCTCCGTTCTCTTTAACAACTCAACTTCGAAATTGGACGAATGAAATATTTGAAAAAACTGGACCGTGAGAGACACATGTAAAAATATCTAGAGTTTATGTAATTTCCTCTCGCAAAAATTATCCACAACATCGTGATTTTTTTTTAAAAAAACTGTAACTGTATCGCGAAGTAGCAATAGAAGAGAGCAAACTTGTCATCTACTGGGCCTTTATTATTGTTTTGGGTCGTGGGGAAAGGGTCCTCCATTTACGGCGCGTGAGGACCCTGGGCTTTTGTAGCGGCGAACGCACGTTATCCCAAAGATATCCACCAAGTGCATGCTTCCTGGCGAGCCAAGCATGCTGCAGCCACCGGCCCTCCCGCTCTCCTCGAGCGGCGCCGTCGCGGGAAGAGGCTTTCTTGCTGCTCTCTGGCCAGTGCGCAAGATCCGGAGAAGGGTAAGGCTCTCCCACTACAATGCGATCACCGGCTCTTCGTCGAAGGAGGAGAAGGATGGCCGCAGCGAGGCCGAAGAAGAGGTAAGGCAGCGGCTGGCTCAGCTCGACTCGCAGCTGGAGGGGCTCTCCGAGCCCAAGAAGCGGTCGCCGCCACCCCCGCCTCCTCCCGGTAATCTTTGTCTCCATGTATCTTTATCTTTCCGTGTGTTGTTTGCCCTTCGTGCGTAGAATTGTGCGGTGTTGCTTTGGGAAATTTCTTTGTAGTTAGATTATTCGGATTGATTACTGAAATGGCTACAATAATCTATGCAATTCTTAAGAGCTTTGGGAGATGAAAACAAACGTACAGTGGCATTGTGGCAGTAAGGAGAATAGAAAAGGTCGCAGCTTTAAGCAAGTCATTGAGGTCAAGTTTAGCGCAAGCATAATAACTTTATAACATCTAGCTGAAATCACACACATAGTTTTTATATGATTTAAAATTTTATTTATATATAAAGAAATGCCTCCTTTTGATATTATAATAAAAATAGAGTTTGTTTTAAATATGATTTTTCATATTAATGTGTATTATAATAGAGATATATTTAGTTTTGCATATAATTTTTCAGATAATGAATTTATATGAAATATTTTTTCAATTAATATGGAAATTTCTAATCATTTTTCCTTTTCTAGAATTAATATAAAAATTGAGTTTTTTTTTTATGTGAGATCAGAATTAATATATTGTTTTCAATATCACAAGAATTTATCATATAATATGATAGATAGATACTATTTCAGACGCTATGAAATTATGATTGAGGGCATAAGCTACCAAAGTTAATCAGTGACCTGAATTGAAATAGCTGAATCAAACCCCTGAAGTCGTTGGTGTTTTCATTAATTTAGAATAATGACAATACTACAAGGACTACATGGCATGCCACATCAACAAGCTAACATGACAAACGTTATGGCAGGCAAACTAGCATGTAATAATGTGAATTTGTAATCTGTTCATCTACTTATTTAAATACTTGGTAATGTAGTAGTGCCTGGTTCTCAAAACCAATGCTAAGCAGCGGAGCTACAGTAACTACTGGTATCAGGGGTGTCTTGCTGCTATTTCCATGGAATGTAAAAAGTAGTGACTATGCAAGGTTGAGGAAGACAAAAGTTTAAGTAAATACGAAGAAAAAAAAGAGACCAAGAAACACTAATCCGAAAACCATCCAGAAACCGACTGGTCTCTGGCATCCCGATGGGGAACTGGGATTTTCTCTGGAAGTGATAAATTGAACCCTGTTCAGTTTAGTTTGGACCAGTTAACTTGATTATCTTAATCCTTGCTCGGTTTGTTCTTTTTAACTTCGTCTTGATATCTTCCAATGGTTTGCTTGAAACAGACCCGTATTTGGATCGAGCTGTGATAACAGGGAAGGGAGTTGATGAACTACCAGAATTGTCTCCATCGTTTCTTGCATACTCAACACTTGTGCTTTTTATCCTCACAATATTCACCAACGTCATGTTCAATTTGTACATCAAACCTTCTGTGGATGGTGACGAACAGCCTGTACAAATTCAGAGAGTACCTCTAGTTGATCCAGGAGAACGGCAGTTCCCATAGCTTATAGAAAGATACTAGGATATGTTCTTTTCCTAGTTGGATTATATTGTGTATATTCCATATTCTCTTCAATCTTTATGTGTCTAATGTCTTAAGATGTTTGAAATGAACTCTATTTGTTAGTACACGGGCTTCGTAACAGGGAGTTTTGCATGCATCATGATCACCTAACTCATGTCAGCCTTGGAATGGGTTTGGTGTTAGAACTTGCTCATGAGTTAGAAAAAAAAGTCTTAAAAATTTATGGGATGGTGAAATTGTCTTGCATTTAGTTTATACTATGAAAAAATTACAAGTTAACAGCAATAAAAATTCATGAGTTTGCAATAGAATTGTCAAAGAGTTGAAGTGAGTCAGGGTTGAATTGAGATTTTTTCTTTTGGAAGATTTGAATTAGGTAGAATTGAGTTCAGTCTTACTAAAAACTAAGTTAGGACTAAATTGGGTTGAGTTAGGTTTGTGCCTTGTCCATTCTCAGACCCAGCCTACATGAGAGTTTCAATGCAGCTAGTCCAGTTTTTGCTCTTAGCAAAAATGTTGGCACACAGACGTGTACAGGGCTCGTTCCAACGCTGTCATATTTTATATTATTGTGCTGGTTCTATTGACTAAAGTTTTCTACAGCTTTATAGACAGAAATTTTCAAAATTCTTGTAGTTCGAAAGCACCAAAAAGAAACTTCTGGCATGATGACCAGTCATACAGTCACAGTTCTGCTGCAAGAAACATATTGGCATCCTTGATCGGGCATATCAAATGCAATTAAACGATATATTCGCCAATGGTGATCATGAGTGCAAAACTTCCAAAATGTCTAATCAAATCTGTTAGAGTTGTCTCCCACTTCATAGAATTTATATCAAATAAAAAATTATTAGATTATTTTTTATCTTATTTGTAAGAATTTAAATCAAGGAAGAGTTATCTTACCGAGTTTAAGTTAAATTCTAGTTAGAGTTCCGGTTAATTCTAGTTTAGATCTAAATCTATATAAGTCTTGATGTTTTTGTAATTTGGAGGGTTTTCTCCTGAAATAAATTCTCTCTTTTATTCATAACAAATGGTATCTGAGCTATTGATTCACCGTCCCCGGGGCGCATTCGACGCATATCCTGGGGTAGTACCAAGAATTTTCCTCTTTTATAAACCACTATTGTGCTTTGTCAATTCTCTTCCATTTGCTGCAGCATCACTTTAGATTAGATGCTTCCGTCTATACTTTCATGACTATACGGACATCTGTAGAACCACACATATTGAATCTGTTGTTGCTACTGCTGTCACTTTTCTGCTTTGGCACTTGTCAACGAATCTCCTTCTCCTGTCCCACTATAGATCGGATCCAATGTTCAGTGGTTCAACTCTAGATCAGTTGTTGTTGCCTTATTTGCGTTAGTATAATGTCCATAACCACTATTTCTTTCCGTTAGTGGTTCCATAAGTACATATTTTTTTGAAGGAGTTTTATCAATATATTCTTTGTGTCTGATTTTGTCAGCCTACTGGTATGATTATTTGTCACTTCAGTTTTTATCTTGTTAAAGCTGTAAGCTATCGCGAATTGTCCTTATACAAAGGTGTTTAGTTAAATAGGTGACTTGCATTCATTATATTTTTTTTCTTCATTGAAGTTTTTTTTGGTTTTAAGGAGGTTTGTTGAACTGTATGGTTTTTCCTTCAGTTATACCATTTTTAGCCATTTGAAGTTTTTGTGCTTGTAGTTTTGATCAGTTAGGTCAATTTCTTTCACACCAACTGAACTGTTTGTTTTTCTCTCTGTTGAGAGGACAGTTAGTATTTGAGGTGTTTTGATTCGCCACTGGAGTTGTGTTGTATTTGGACCGAGAGCTCTTTTTACTTCGTTTTGAGTAAGGTCATCAGGTTTTCAGATCTGACAACATCAACAAAATTTGGTACTTCGTATTTTGTACTGTGACAGGTGCATATGATGGCTATTTTGTCCAATCAAGAGTTAAGTCGACGATATTTTGGTTTTACAGTGTTTAAGATTCCTTCAATTTACTATTTATGTTAAGAGACAAGAAACATGAAGAATTACAAAATTTGGAGCAATATCTTCACTGCAGTTATGCCATATTGGCATATTTTGATTTTATTTTTGTATTTGAAGAGATTTTGAGTCAAAGGAGGAGATTTTGTTAGAGTTGTCTCTTGTTTCATTATTAGGAGTTTGTAGCAAACAGAAAGTTATTAGATTATCTCTTATATTATCTATAAAAGTTTTAAGTCAAAAAAGAGTTATCTTATTGAGTTTAAATTGAATTCTAATTAGAGTTCTGATTAATTCCAATTTAGACTTACATCTATAAGAGTTGATACTTTTGTAACTTGAAGTGTCTTCTCCTAACATAAATCCTCTCTTTTATCCCTAACAAAATCTTACATGAAACAATATTGAAATGAGAAATGATATAATACAGTTCAGCACCTTGAGGCAAATCAGTATTTATGTTTCAAGGTGGTCAATCTAATAGATCAAAACATATATAGGAAGAATTCTAGTTCAGCCTGTAAGAAGATACTAGAGGTATTATTATCCCTATCAAATCTAGTCATTCATTAATAGAGTAAAACTGTAGTAGAATACGGTAAATATTCATGGTAAGTAGGTCATATCTCTATTTTCATGATGTAAATTAAGTATGAAACCACTTGTCAGGCCTCCTGAAGTCAAAGTTGAGGAAGTTGTCGAGCTAATAGCTGCTGATGGCAATTACTGGAACGTAGAGAAGGTACGCAGTGATCGACCTCCAGCTGATGCAGAGGCAATTCTTCAGACCCCTATCGGCAGACCGCGCGAAGATTTTCTAGCTTGGGTCTATGACCAGCATGGTATGTACACAGTTAAATCAGAATACCGGCTAATTGCAGGTAACGCTAATTCTGGTGCACAGGAAAGCACCTCTAGGGGAAGCGCGCATCCGTTGTGGAGGACTATATGGACGTTGCAGGTTCCCCCGAAGGTAAGAGCGTTCTGGTGGCGTGTGGTGAACTTTTGAGTATCTACCAGCTAGAAATGTGTTGCGTACAAGACACATAGAAAGATTAAAGGCATGCGAACTATGTGGAAATGAGAATGACATGATAACTCATGCGGTCATGCCCTTACGGAGTGCACACATGCCTATCTCTTACGGAGTGCCCTAAAAGATTTTACAGATGCAGACTCCCAACTCTAAACCCGCTTACTGCTTACATGGGCAACAGATCTGCTGGACAGAAGGCTATACTAAGATGAAGAAGCTATATTGTTCATATGTGGTATGTGGTCGTTTTGGACGTCAAGAAGCAATCTGAAGCATGGTGCAGAGGCATTGAAACCGATCTCGGCAGCTAGGCACATCTCTAAACTTGTTTTTGTAGTGTCGTGATATTACGAATCCCTACGACAAGTTTTAGGACCCGTGTAACATGTATACAACGACGCGAGCTGATCGTGCGACGGGTCACCTCCCGTCGGGCAATCCCAGAGATTGACATGAAGATTTATACAGGTTTGATCCTCAGTGAAGGATCTAGTCCTGTTGATATGCTTCCGACATGAGTCGACTAAAGAGGTTCTTTCCCAGGGAGAGGGCTCCTAAGTACGTATATTATTTTTTCTGTATTGAGTACAAATGAATGTCTTAGATTACAAGAGAGGCTACAATAGTATATATAGAACCCAAATAGACACAAATTACTAAACTACCCTAACTGCGATCATCGGATCGAGAGTGTTGTGGTCTTTTGGCGGAGCACGAGACACTGATCTCAGACACGTGGCCGCCCTCTACTTCAGTACCCCCAATCTCGGGACTGGAGGAGAGAGGC